>CAWUFW010008157.1:0-600000 GCA_963921515.1 Calotriton arnoldi
AGTGGGCAGGACAACGTGCAGAGTGAGTCCATGAGAAGCTGCACAGGCAGGGGGCACACAGCAGTGAACAGCAAGGCCAATGGGCAGGACAAAGTGCAGGGCATGTCCATGAGAAGCTGCACAGGCAGGGGCAAAACAGCAGTGAACAGCAAGGCCAGTGGGCAGGACAAAGTGCAGAGTGAGTCCATGAGAAGCTGCACAGGCAGGGGGCACACAGCAGTGAACAGCAAGGCCAGTGGGCAGGACAAAGTGCAGGGCATGTCCATGAGAAGCTGCACAGGCAGGGGCAAAACAGCAGTGAACAGCAAGGCCAGTGGGCAGGACAAAGTGCAGAGTGAGTCCATGAGAAGCTGCACAGGCAGGGGGCACACAGCAGTGAACAGCAAGGCCAGTGGGCAGGACAAAGTGCAGAGTGAGTCCATGAGAAGCTGCACAGGCAGGGGGCACACAGCAGTGAACAGCAAGGCCAGTGGGCAGGACAAAGTGCAGAGTGAGTCCATGAGAAGCTGCACAGGCAGGGGGCACACAGCAGTGAACAGCAAGGCCAGTGGGCAGGACAAAGTGCAGGGCATGTCCATGAGAAGCTGCACAGGCAGGGGCAAAACAGCAGTGAACAGCAAGGCCAGTGGGCAGGACAAAGTGCAGAGTGAGTCCATGAGAAGCTGCACAGCCAGGGGCCACACAGCAGTGAACAGCAAGGCCAGTGGGCAGGACAAAGTGCAGGGCATGTCCATGAGAAGCTGCACAGGCAGGGGCAAAACAGCAGTGAATAGCAAGGCCAGTGGGCAGGACAAAGTGCAGAGTGAGTCCATGAGAAGCTGCACAGGCAGGGGGCACACAGCAGTGAACAGCAAGGCCAGTGGGCAGGACAAAGTGCAGAGTGAGTCCATGAGAAGCTGCACAGGCAGGGGGCACACAGCAGTGAACAGCAAGGCCAGTGGGCAGGACAAAGTGCAGGGCATGTCCATGAGAAGCTGCACAGGCAGGGGTCACACAGCAGTGAACAGCAAGGCCAGCGGGCAGGACAAAGTTCAGGGCATGTCCATGAGAAGCTGCACAGGCAGGGGCAAAACAGCAGTGAACAGCAAGGCCAGTGGGCAGGAAAAAGTGGAGAGTGAGTCCATGAGAAGCTGCACAGGCAGGGGGCACACAGCAGTGAACAGCAAGGCCAGTGGGCAGGACAAAGTGCAGAGTGAGTCCATGAGAAGCTGCACAGGCAGGGGGCACACAGCAGTGAACAGCAAGGCCAGTGGGCAGGACAAAGTGCAGTGAGTCCATGAGAAGATGCACAGGGAATGTGTGCAACTGTACCCAAACCATGGTCAGCAACACTGTCTGGGGTGTCACGATGTGCAACACAGGCCATGCTGTGTGAGAGACAGGCGTGTGAGGTCTACCAACACTCAGACTTGGCTGTCAGTCGTACTGGGAGCTGGCTGTGTGTCGGGCCCAGTTGGAGCACTTGACTGGGGAGAGGGAGGCACATCTGAGGTATACCTATCAGTGGTTTGGCAAAACAGAGGGCTGCTTGGACCAGGTGGCATAGTGGCACGTGGAGGTGGAGTCATGCAGACATGAGACACAGTGTGGATGGGAGATTGTGGAGGGGTGCCTTTCCACTTCTTGGGCAGTCGCAATGGCTTCACTGTTTTGGGAACAATGGGAAGTGGCGTGGACACATCAGGCTCACTCAATACCAAGGCTGCAGCAGGTGCAGACGCTGGCCCTCCCTCTGGTGACGTGCTTGAACTTGCACAACGCTTTGCATGGCCCTGGCTTTGCCCCTCCATCCCCTGCCTACCAGGTGGTCCCCCCACAGTGCCCTCCATTCCCTGCTTCACTGGGCTTGCTATGGGAGTCGAGGTAGTGGGTGAATCGGACTTGCAGCCCTTCTTATGCCTACCCTTGGCACTCACCACCTTCTCAGTGGGCATGGAAATTGTATTTTTGGTTTTGGGAGACGCTTTCGGGACAGGAGAGTCCTTGGCTGGGGATGTCCCTGAGGCACGTGACCCTGACGCCTGCTTCTTGGCTCTTTGTCCCCTGGTGTTGCCTGATGGGCTCTTGTCTGTGTGCACTGGTGTGGCTTTGGTGATCTGTGGGGATGGTGTCTGCGGCCTGGACCGCTTGGGCTTCTGCTGCTGCTGTGTGCTACGTGTGCCGTATCGTGACTTAGAGGTCTGTGGAGCATGGTCACTGTCGTCCGACGTGGCCACTGGCATGGGTGTGGACAAGGGGACTGTCGCTGGACTCCCAGATTGTGCCAGTTGAAGGGCTGATGTCACTGCAGTGGACAATGACTGGACAGTCCGGTGCAGCCCACCCACGTCTGAATGTATGCCCTCAATGAATGCAACCACCTGAGCCAATTTACTGTTGTGGTCCATGAACGCATTGAGGAGAGCTGTCTGGCCTACACACAGCTGGCGCAAAGGTCCACAGACTCAGCACTGATGGCAGCAGGGGGACCGGGGCAGGGGCTGCGGTGCCTGGGGTGAAGGACACCCTTCCCCTCTTAGCGGTGCGAACACGGGCAGCACCAGAGGAAGTGGCTGGGAGGGTGGGCACTGCACGCTGTGTGGTGGAAGATGATGCTGAGTCCCCGTTCCCTGTGCCCGCCAACATGTCTGCGTCACCGCTGGCATCAGATGACGTAGTACTTTGCGCCTCGGGCTGTGATTCCTCCAGCAGACTCCTGTCCCCCTCCGAGGCGCTGGTCACATCAGTCTCACAGGGCTCCTCTGCAGCTGTTGTGCTGGTTTCCCCACCACTGGTGTCCGTCCCATGTTCCTCCGTGACCACGGGAGATGCTGCATGAGAGAGAGAGATGTAGGGTCAGTGCAGTGGCAGCAACATAACAAACATATGCATTACAGACAACCATTAAGATGTCTAGATCTACATGTTGCAACCCACCCTGTGCAATTACATCGCTCAAACCCACCTCTGTCATCACAACAGTGCGTGTGCACTATCAAACCGGGACAAAGTGAGCAATGTGATGACCACACAGCACAACATCCTGCATGTGGCTCCATTACAACTGCAACACAGATAGCTCATACCTGTCTCACACCACCCACAATGCCATTTAAATGCCCCATACCCATTTCCCAGTGTTAAGTACAGGTAGGACACATGCATGACATCTGCACCCAGCACCGGCACAAGCTGACACTCACCTGCCACTGCATCACACTACCAACATCACATTGCCCAGCGCTGGCACATGCTGTGCACACATGCAGCCACACACAGCCATAGTCACCCTTCCCAGTACACTCACCCCTAATTGCCTGCCGATGCTCCTTCAATCGTGCATCCAGCTCAGGGTGAGTCACGGCCAAGATGCGGCACATTAGTGGTGTCATGCTGCGCCGTGCCATCTGGCCAGTGCGAGGGATCCGCCCCAGTGTCATCTCCGCAGCGTTCTTTGCCAGCCATGAGATGTCGTCCCACCTCTTGTGGCAGTGGGTGCGCCGTCGGTTTGATACTCCCAGAGCACGCACCTTGTTCGCAATGCCCCTTCACACGGCCTTTACGCTGGTGCACCTTGAACTGCAGGCATGGGAGACAAGAGGGGGCAAACATCAGTGACACAGTGTCATGTGACCAAATCACTCAGGACAGTAGCATGATACAGATTAATCACAAATCCACATATCTCACATGCAGAGACAGAAATGCTTTTCACATGGTACATCTGCATGTGAGAATCACGCGTAAATGCATGCATGTATAAGGGGGGACACAATACTTGCACAGCTCATGTACTAGCAGGATGCCAGCACAGAAGAGCATGTGTACTCTGCCCACATCTACTAACCATTTTTAGGTAGAGCAAGACATACGTCACAAAACAACATGTGTATGTGGCGAGACCCACTGTATCCGACAATGCGCAGGCGTCAACTAACATGCACTGTGAGTAGCCCACTGTGTCATGTATATCACATTGAGGGACATGATCTCACAAACCCACCTCCTTTCTCACAGTGCAAGTCGTGTGCAATCTACAGGGTTGAGCAGGCACATTGATGGGGAGTCAAATATGAAGATGAACATGTTACACTCTGTACAGTCAGTGATGTGTTCTTGTTGGATTGGGCGGTGACTGTGCAGGCCAGGTGGGCTCACACTGAGGTGGACAACAGGGAAACGCAAAGACATGCACACTTGCAATGACTGGCCTGAAACCTCCATTACCAACTTGCTGCTTCACTGTATGGCTGACAAGACAAGACATGTCCCTCAAATCTTGATGTGCAGGCAGGGAGACTTGAGGAGTAGGGTACACACCCCTTCACCCAATGGAATGCAAGTTAGACAATGCATGACACAAACCCACACTCACATGCACATGCTGCATCAGACCGACTACATGTGTGCCCCCCCTGCACTCTCACACCCACTGTGGAAGACTTACCACGACATTTGGGGCACCATTTAGCCTTGGGTACTGTGTGAGCACCTCGTCCACCAGGACCTCAAGCTCCTCGCCGGTGAAGGGACTGGCACGGATCTTCTCTGTCCTTGACATCACTGTTGGTTAGAGGCAGCAGCGGCAGCAGCAGGTGAGGGTCTCAGGCAGCAGTCCCTGGAGGCAGCAGCAGGTGAGGGTCTCAGGCAGCAGTCCCTGGAGGCAGCAGCAGGTGAGGGTCTCAGGCAGCAGTCCCTGGAGGCAGCAGCAGGTGAGGGTCTCAGGCAGCAGGCTCTGTGAACAGTGGAAATTCTGGGCACTCTCCCACACATATATAGCCCCCTGGTGTCGTTCCAGTAGTCCTGGGCTGCTGCAATTGGTCTACCAGGTCAGCCTTTTACAAATGCATCCAATGACTGGCACCGCGGTGGTGTAGCGCACCTACCACTATTTTCAAAATTGCATCGAGCTTCCGCGATCGCGGAGCCCATTGGCTGTATTGGCATGGACCATGGCGGGGACACACCGCTGGTGCCAGGCGGTACTTTCCGCAATTTGGGTGCCTTAGACACACATGAGGCACTGCCATTTGGGTGGCGGAGCATGCCAACCGCCATTTGGCCATGTCTATGGGGCTATCAGTACCGCAGCTGTGCATTGGGGTGTGTTGCACACACACCGCTGGTGCCAGGCGGTACTTTCCACAATTTGGGTGCCATAGACACACATGAGGCACCGCCATTTGGGTGGCGGTGCATGCCAACCGCCATTTGGCCACGTCTATGGGGCTATCAGTACCGCAGCTGTGCATTGGGGTGTGTTGCACACACACCGCTGGTGCCAGGCGGTACTTTCCGCAATTTGGGTGCCATAGACACACATGAGGCACCGCCATTTGGGTGGCGGAGCATGCCAACTGCCATTTGGCCATGTCTATGGGGCTATCAGTACTGCAGCTGTGCATTGGGGTGTGTTGCACACACACCACTGGTGCCAGGCGGTACTTTCCGAAATTTGGGTGCCATAGACACACATGAGGCACCGCCATTTGGGTGGCAGAGCATGCCAACCGCCATTTGGCCACGTCTATGGGGCTATCAGTACCGCAGCTGTGCATTGGGGTGTGTTGCACACACACCGCTGGTGCCAGGCGGCACTTTCCGCAATTTGGGTGCCATAGACACACATGAGGCACCGCCATTTGTGTGGCGGAGCATGCCAACCACCATTTGGCCATGTCTATGGGGCTATCAGTACCGCAGCTGTGCATTGGGGTGTGTTGCACACACACACCGCTGGTGCCAGGCGGTACTTTCCGCAATTTGGGTGCCATAGACACACATGAGGCACCGCCATTTGGGTGGCGGAGCATGCCAACCGCCATTTGGGCATCACTTGTCTCTCAGTACCGCACCTACAGTACACTACACTACACTACAGGACAGTGTTGGTATGGACAATACAATGTTCACACATGTCAATGTGTTGATGTGCATTGTCAATCACAGCATTTGTTTCCACAATTGATGTTGTTTGTTTTAGCATGTCCTCTCATGTTAGATCATGCACACACTCGTCATTGATGCTAAGACTGTGGTCATTGTGTTGTTGAGGTGTGCCAGGTTCAATTGACGCCTGAATGTGTGTCATGTACAGCAGCTAGGTAGGATACCGTGGGGTTGCCTTGTCACACATGTGCAGGATGACAGACTCCCAGGCGTGCCCATGGGGAATGTGGCCATATCCCAATGTCCATTCACCTTGACCGAGGTGTTGTTTGGGGGACTTGCTGTGTTTAATCTGACAAGTGTGTGATTTGTGTAGTTGAAGGGGTCCCTACATGTCAGCTGCTCTGTGACTCTATTCATATGACATTCTTTGTTGCCGTTGTGTCAGCCATGATGTGAGATGCTGTGCACATCCCATGATGTATTGCATAACAATGTGTCCACTCTCATCTCAACTAGGAGGAGACCAAATCTGCATTGTCACTTGACAGTGCTGGCAGACATGGAGGATAAGGTGATCATCCGGAAATGCCGTCTGGATAGAGCCACCCTCAAGACCCTTTGTGATTTGTTGGAGCCCCACCTGCAGCCTTGCCGAACATATCCAACAGCTTTCAGCCCAACGTATAAGGTGATGGCGGCACTGCATTTTTTTGCGACTGGATCATTCCAGAACACGGTGGCCGAGGCAGGTGGGATGTCACAACCCATGTTCAGCATGGTGCTGCGGGATGTTCTGTCCGCCATGATGATCTACAAGGACAAATACATCCATTTCCCCAGGGGGGCAGAATTGGCAGCTGTAAAGGGAGATTTCTATCCCCTTGGACACATCCCCCATGTAAATGGTGCCATTGATTGCACCCATGTTGGGCTAGTGCCACCACAGGTCCGTGAGCACATCTACAGGAATCGTAAACATTACCACTCCATAAATGTCCAAGTGGTATGCCTGGCAGATATGATCATCTCCCACGTGTGTGCAAAATTTCCAGGCTCGGGCCATGACTCATACATTCTGCGTAGCAGCATTGTACCCCAGCTGATGGCCAATGTGCTTCATGAGCGTGCATGGATTGTGGGTGAGTATGCCTAGTCATTTGGCGTGCTGTGTATGTGACCTGCTGTCCTCTGCATCTGCAACATTGCAATATTTCTTTGTGTGTCACACATAGGTGACTCTGCATATTCCAACCGTCCTTGGTTGCTGAGCCCACTGCGGAACCCCAGGACACCAGCTGATGTCCGCTACAATGATGCCCATGGGAGGACACGTTGTGTGGTCGAGAGTACCTTTGGACTGCTGAAGTCACGTTTCCGCTGCCTGGACAAGACCGGAGGGGCACTGATGGTGAGGTTTGGTGCAGCGGCCAGGGCAGCTGACTTCGGAGCACAGGGTTCACGGTTCGATCCCCGGCTCCGGCGGCAGCTCAGCTCAGCACCATGTGACTCTGGGCAATAGCTCACTTAATTTCCACTACGGCCCCCAGCGCCTTGAGACCCGTAAGGGTGAGTAGCTGCGCTATATAAAAACGGACTTACTTACTTTTACTTTACTGATGTACTCGCCCAGGAAGGTGTGTCAGATTGTAGTGGCATGCTGCATGCTCCACAACCTAGCCATTCGCAAGGAGATTCCCCTGCTCCTGGATGCTGATGAGCAGCCAAGGCCCCCGCCTGCAAACCAACCCGTGTCCAGTGATGATGTCAGTGGAGAGGAGGAAGGTGTTGACCTGCGTCAACAGCTCATCACCCGCTATTTCACTTGAAGGTGGGTGACAATGTACAACGTACCCATTGTCTGATGATGTTGCTGTTGTTGTGAGGGTGTAAGGGAGATTTGTGGCAGCAGCCAGTTGTAGACTCAGTGTTTGCTGTCAATGTTGATGGGACAGTTCATTTCTGAACATCTACAGGATGTGTATGTTGGCACTTGTTGCACATTGTTATGTGTGCATGTGGGTTGTTCTTGTTGTGAAGTGTTGTGTGATGTCTGTGATGCCACACCCAGACTAGTGAATGTTGTTCTGTTCTTTTTTCCTAGGTGCCTTTGACCTCTCCTTGCCTACATACACTCCATCCCCTGGTACATTGTATTCCTGTTGAAAATTGTACATCCTGGAATAAAGACGGTGCAGGTACAACAACGTGTGTGTAAGGATTTGTTTATTTACAAAGGTGACATGTGAGGGGGGTACATTGACAGTGAGGTGATTAGTGGAGCAGTGAGTTGACATTCATGGTAAATGAGATAATCGAGTGGTCACCACATAGGTGTGGTGACCCACTCCAACAGACAGATGCCATTCACAAGGCAGTGTGGGGAAGGACAGTCCAAAAAGTCAATGCAGTGGTGCAGAGGGTTGCCATCATGGCTGGCTGCGTGACTGGCGTTTGGCAGGTCCTTTGCCAACAGATACTCCCAGGGCTTTCTTCGGACGGCCCCTTTTCCGTTTGGCAGGGGGGGCCTCTGCTATAGGGCCAGTGGGGTCTGAGGACTCACCACTCTCTGTGGCCGCAGGGGAGGATGGTGAACTGTCATCCTGCGGACCACCAGTGGGAGGGGGAGGTGTTGTTTGTGGCGCAGGCCTGTGCCTCAGTACCGCCACTAGTTGGCCCAAGAGGTCCACAATTTGTCCCATGCGGGTGTCCATGGACCTCATCAGCAGGAGGAGCTCACGTGAATCTTGTTCGGACTGGGCCGTTTGTCCCTGGGCCCGATCATATGCCCCAAGGACTCTGTGGATGTGGTCCAGGGATTCGGTCCCAGGCTGTGTTCGGGTGTGGGTGACGCTGCCCCTCCCACCTGCTCTGCTGGCACGGACCGGTTGCCTCTCCACTGTCGGACCACACATCCTCTCCCTGCCCTCCTCAGTTGCTGGGGTGGGGTGGTCATCCTGTGGGACAGGGAGGGTGTTGCAGGCAGCACTGGTGCTTGTGGTGGTGGTGGTGGTGGAGGACGCACCGGACGTAACAGCAGGGGCCTGCAGATTGGTTGTTGTAGCTGCAGGTGTGGTGGGGGGGACGATGGGGTCCTGGGACCTGTTGCACCCTGGAACACCAGATGGTCCGGCCTCAGTCTCGTCGTCCGAAGATTCCTGGAAGTCAACATCCGAGAGTCGATGCTCCGGGGGGGGGGGGTGTAGACTGGCCCTGCAGGTTGCTGGTATGTCCTCTGCAGTCAAATCTTGGTCACCTGTGGATCAGATGGGAAATGGTCATTGGGGTGCACCAAGTAAGATTTGTGTTAGCTGTGTGTCATTCACTGTTAGTACACTACACAGTTGACTGATCATCACATTGTTTCCTATGTGCACTACTGTGCCTCCTGACATGCTGCGGTGGTACATGCATTTCTTGGCCATGGTGTGAGGTGTCAATATGTACCATGCGCCACGTGCATGATTTGTGATTACAGGGACATGTTGACATCTAGGGCCTTGCGCTAAATATGATTTTTGTGCGGACTGTATGTGGATTTTCATGACCTGTCAGCCATCACATCTGGGCATGTCCTGGCCATTGTCATCTCCTGCATACCTTTGTCTTGTCATGTGCATATCTGGATTGGTACCACATAACATGCCTTCTTACTGTTCATATGGTCGTTGTTACTCTGGCCCCATGGCACTGAACCTGTCATTCATTGCTGTGCATGATTGTTCCCAGTCTTTCCTCTACATGTGCATTGGTGTGTCACACTTTGGTTGCTGTGACAGTTTCCTTTGCTTAGCTGTGTGCACACTGTGCGTGGCAATATGATCGGTGTGCAAATTTGTACATTGAGAGGACTGGTGTTGTCATATGGCACCATTCTTTTTGTGTCACATGGCTAGGTGCACGTACTGCCTACTTGCCTGTTGTGTGTTAGCATTTGTGTTTGTTTTGTGACACATCTGTGTGTGCGTGGTGGAGGCTTGCATCCTGCTCAGTGGTGGCACAAGACAGAATAATATGTCTGGCTAGCTGTTTGTTTATTTTGGGTGATCAATTATTTGCCACATGCATCTGGGTGGGGTGGGGGACAGGGGGCATGGTGGGAGTAGTAGTACAGGCCTCCACCCCAAACAGCCCTCCATGGCAAGATGGCTACTTACCTGTAAGTTTGTTTGTTGGGGATGTAATGGCTGACAAATGCTTCTGGGTGGGGTGGGGGAGTGCCCCATCCTGCTGAGGTGTGGGACAGGGGGCATGGTGGGAGTAGTAGTACAGGCCTCCCTCCCACATACAGCCCTCCCTCCCACATACAGCCCTCCCTCCCACATACAGCCCTCCATGGCAAGATGGCTACCTACCTGTAAGTTTGTTTGTTGGGGATGTAATGGCTGACACATGCTTCTGGGTGGGGTGGGGGAGTGCCCCATCCTGCTGAGGTGTGGGACAGGGGGCATGGTGGGAGTAGTAGTACAGGCCTCCACCCCAAACAGCCCTCCATGGCAAGATGGCTACCTACCTGTAAGTTTGTTTGTTGGGGATGTAATGGCTGACACATGCTTCTGGGTGGGGTGGGGAGTGCCCCATCCTGCTGAGGTGTGGGACAGGGGGCATGGTGGGAGTAGTAGTACAGGCCTCCCTCCCACATACAGCCCTCCATGGCAAGATGGCTACCTACCTGTAAGTTTGTTTGTTGGGAATGTAATGGCTGACACATGCTTCTGGGTCGGGTGGGGGAGTGCCCCATCCTGCTGAGGTGTGGGACAGGGGGCATGGTGGGAGTAGTAGTACAGGCCTCCACCCCAAACAGCCCTCCATGGCAAGATGGCTACCTACCTGTAAGTTTGTTTGTTGGGGATGTAATGGTGACACATGCTTCTGGGTGGGGTGGGGGAGTGCCCCATCTTGCTGAGGTGTGGGACAGGGGGCATGGTGGGAGTAGAAGTACAGGCCTCCCTCCCACATACAGCCCTCCATGGCAAGATGGCTACCTACCTGTAAGTTTGTTTGTTGGGGATGTAATGGCTGACACATGCTTCTGGGTGGGGTGGGGGAGTGCCCCATCCTGCTGAGGTGTGGGACAGGGGGCATGGTGGGAGTAGTAGTACAGGCCTCCACCCCAAACAGCCCTCCATGGCAAGATGGCTACCTACCTGTAAGTTTGTTTGTTGGGGATGTAATGGCTGACACATGCTTCTGGGTGGGGTGGGGGAGTGCCCCATCCTGCTGAGGTGTGGGACAGGGGGCATGGTGGGAGTAGTAGTACAGGCCTCCACCCCAAACAGCCCTCCATGGCAAGATGGCCTCCTACCTGTAAGTTTGTTTGTTGGGGATGTAATGGCTGACACATGCTTCTGGGTGGGGTGGGGGAGTGCCCCATCCTGCTGAGGTATGGGACAAGGGGGCATGGTGGGAGTTGCAGTGCAGGCTGCCTGTGCACATGCACCCATGGTAATGTTGCTAGGTACATTGGTGGTGTTTGGGAGGGGATAGATGTTGGATCTGTGAGACATGTTTTAGTGAGTGTGTGGTGCAGATGAATGGAATTGTTCCTAGGAGGTGTATCTTTGTAGTTGTGCAAGGCAGTACATAGCAGTGTGGTGGTAGTCATTTGTTTGTACTTACCAGCCTCCACTCCCCCGGGTACTCCTGTGAGACTCTCTGGATGCAGTATGGCAAGCACCTTCTCCTCCCATGGGGTGAATGGTTTTGGTGGTATGGGAGTGCCAGCACCTGTCCTGTCAGCCAGCTCACGGTTCTTGGTCCTCCTCTCTTTGACAACCCTCTTCAAGTCATGCCACCGCTTCATGATTTCCTTTCTGGATCTTGGGATGGTCCCTACTGCATTGACCTTCTGGACTATCCTTGCCCACATTTGAGTCCTTGTGGCTAATGGTGTCTGTTGGACCAGGCTACCAAACAGTTGTGGTTCCACTCTGACTATCTCATCTACCATTACCTTCAACTCACTCTCTGTGAATTTGGGCATTTTATGTGTTGACATGGTGTGTGATGTGCAGAGGTGATGTAGGTGCAGGGGTGTAAGTGGTGGTGGTGGTGATGTGTATGGTGTGTGATGTGCAAAGGGGTTAGGGGTGCAGGTGTGGAAGTGGTGGTGGTGCTGTGTGTGGTGTGAGTGGTGATGGTGTGTAGCTTTGCCTATCCTTTGTTCTCAGGGGTTGGGCCCTTCAGTTGTGGGTTGGTGCAGAGGATTGTGGTCAAGGAAGGGGCTGGTTTTATGCTCTGCTATGTGGGTGTGTCCACATGTGGGAGTGCTCTCAGGTGTGTTGTGTGGGTTGTCCTTGTACATTTTTTTGGGTGTGCAATGTTGTATCATTGTCGTGTGTTTTAAGTTTTTGGGTGGCATGGCTACTTTGGTGTGGGCACTGTGTGGCCTTATTGTGGGATTTTTGATTCGTCCGCCAAAATTGTCACAGAGCGTCCACGGCAGTGGCTTTGCTGCTGCTCTTCCGCATGCTCTCCCATTCATCACTGTTAGCGATCGCGGCGGTCGGAAACAGCGGAATGTGCCGCGGGACCAGCGGGGATATCCTAATTTGCCGTGCAGTATCTCCGCTATCCTTGCGGCGGGTTGGTGTTTTTCCGCAGCGGATCCGTCTGCCGCGGACGTGTTTTGGCCATCTCCGCACGCTACGGGCGGTTTTTGTTCCCCCCGTACCGCCGCGGTCGGTGTTTTTTGGCGGTTGATCATAATATGGCCGCCGGTTTCTCCACGGTGCCGGCGGGCGGTTGTTTTCCGCTTCCATGGCGGTCGGGGTGATTTTCCGACCGCCATCCTAATGAGCCCCATAGTGTTTGTTTAATTGATGGATTTTTTTCATTGGTGTATTTTATTAGTTCAATGTTTCTATTCGTTGTTCTTTATATTTTTTTTAGCTTCTGGCACTTACTTTCCATATATGGAAAATGCTAATTAAGAAGTTGTTAGTGTTAATTATTTTTTTTAAACATATTTGTTTACTTTAGTATGTTTAATATAGTTTAAAATATATAGCATTGTATGTATTATTTGTAATAATATTTTATATGAAGTTTGATAGTGTTATTAGTAAAGTTTTCATGTTTTTATTTGTTTATATGTTATAATACAGTTTTTTAATAATTATAATGTGTGTAGTTAATGTTTATATAGTGAAAATACGTTTTGGAGTTAAGCTATGTTCATTTTTGTTAATTTTTTAAATGTCGATGTAATAAAACCGATATAATTGTTGTCTATATTTTTGTTTTCGATATGTAGGACATTTTAATGTTTATTAAAGAAACTTCGATATTTTTTAAAACGATATTTGTGGTTTCGATAATGTTGTAAATGTTATTTTTGATGTACGATATTTTGTATTCGATATTTGTGTAATTTCTTTAATAAGTATTGGTAGTCGATATTATTGTAATCGATATTTTAGCGCCGATATTTTGGTAACTCGATACTGTGCTCGGCGATATTATGTCAGTGATTCGTTTTATATTGCAATTTTTTTTAACAATGTGTATTTTTATAATAACATAAAAAAATAGTACAATGTTTAATATATTGTTTATTGTTAGTTTTCATTTTATGGAATTATAATATTAAATATTATATGTGTTATAATATTTATTATTATAATTTTACAAAGTTTCAAAGTAATTTAATGCATTTAAAAAAATAACGTTATTTGTACTATTTAAATTAAATATAATAACATTTTGAATACGTGAAATAAACTTTTTAATGATTAAAAAGGTTTAATTTACTATGTTTAAAGCTGTCATATTTGTTTGGGCCTTGTATTTTGTAACCGCTCGCTGTTGTTTTGGGTCATTTGGACGGGGAGAAGCTCGCGGGTGGAAGCTGCTTCACCTCGAGCAAGGTAAGATTTATTTTCTTTATTTTAACTATATTTTAAAGTTATTTTGAAGGTAGTTAGAGTCTATTTAGTATATTTAGAGATTTGTTAGTGATGTTATGAGGTTTTATATGCGATAGTTAGGTATCGACTGTTTATCTAGTTTTACGTAATTGAGGCCTAGTTAGAAATGTAAAAATGTGTTTATTTTTATATTACAATGTTAGTAATAATGTAATTAAGTGAATTATGTGTGGTTTTGTGTGGGTGGGAATGTTTATGTTTTTATTTTCTAGGTTTTAATCTAAAGAAGTTGCGGGTGCCGGAATATTGCGTTTTTTTAATTAAGGAAGTGTATATTAGTTTTACTAACTAATATTTTTTTACACTTACTTAATTTTTCGAGTTTCATGGAGCGTTTCTTTTTTAAACTAATTTTCGGGTTTTTGATGGTTTCCGGATTGTGGTTTTATCGATGGAGGAGTTAATTTTTGGTACAGCTGTATTATTGCATTTTTTGGGGGGAAATTTATTATGGATATTTTATTCAAACTTAACTGCATTATTTTAGAAGATGTGGCATTTTGAATCTACAACAACGGACACAGTAAGTTTTTGAAAAATATTTAATTGTGGGAGGGAAATAATGTTATGTTTTATTGTTGTTGTGTTTTATTTTCTCACATATATAATGTGTGTAAATATATTATTTTTTAGTTTTAAAAATATATTACACACAGTATTTATAATTGTGAGGTAATAAATATATTTTTTTATGTATGGCTATGAAGTAAAAGAAAAGTATTATGCATTTAATTTGTATGGACATTTTAAAGTAGGCTTTTGGCGATCATTCCTAGGTATTCTAGGCCTCTTGTACTAGGGTATAGTTTAACTTGCTGTTGAAGGTATTGGTACATTTACTTAGTTTGTTTAGAGATTTTTGGTTTGAGTTGAGTGACAGATTGCTCCATTCGGAGTTGCTGATAGCTTTGTTCTTTCTGTAGGGAGATTATTAGTTTGTGTAGTGTAGGTGTGACTCTTCCTGTGGTTTGTTGGAAGGCATTATGCCATTCTTCAACAGTGTTATTGGTTTTGGCTTGTTGGTTAAGTGTGCTAATATAGACGTTCCACCAGGGAATTTGAAATTTGGGTTGTCTCCTATGGCCTGATCTATGTAGTCTTCCCACCCAGGTGTCTTCGAAGTAGTCCAGGAGGGGACTTAATTGTTGCTCATGTTGTTGGTAAAAAGGGCTTTCTAGGAGTAGGTTGTAACGTTCAGCAACATCTGTTACTGGTACATAGGCTAATGCAATTAGTTCTTTAATTTGGTATGCAAAAGCTGTGTTAGTTGCATACTCTACACTGAGGGGCCGATTCCGATTCGGGCCGGAAATCTCTCCGACCGAGCCGGACCCGGAGAGATTTCCGACCGAATCGGACCCTAGCAGCCCGACCGAACGAGTACGATGTGTACGCATGCTATCAGACTCGATTCGGTCGGACTCCCATTGGAGTCAATGGGAGCCGGTCGTACAACGCGTACGCGGGCTCCCATTGACTCAATGGGTGCGAGGCAAACAAGGGCACCCCCTACAGCGTGTACGCGGCGAAGCGACTCGCGCCGTACACGCACAGGTAGGGGGACCCGGGTCCCCCCTGTGTGCGACTCACGCGGCTACGCGTACAGGGGGGTCCGACACGGACCCCCGAAGTACAGCTCCGACTGCTTCTTGGAGCCTGACGGTGCGAGTCGGTCGGACTGCTCGCGGCGTGCATCGTACTTGCCCGGTCGGGGAATGTCTCCATTGCGCGGTGCGAGGCGCATCCGTGCGAGTCGGTCGGAACGGTTGGGACCCGCGAACGAGTCGGTCGGCGAATTCGCACGCGCTCGCATCGTACTCGCTCGCCCGGACGCACGTACGAATCGGTCGGGAAAAAGGGCTCCGAATCGGATCCGGTTCATCCGAATCCGATTCGGTGCCCTACCGGCCGAGATCGGAATCGACCCCTGAGTGTAGATTTTTGTAGGTGTCTCCATAGGCATTGATTAAAATGGTAATAACACCCTTGAATTGAGGTATGTGGGTATGTTTTGAGTATAGCGTTTATCATAGATTGTTCAAAATCTATAATTATTTTCTGAGGAAAATAATCATTTGTCTCTTGTTTAATTTTATTTAGGATTTCTACATAGGTTGCATTGTGTTTGTTAGGCAGCAAGGCGTAAATAAAGGGAATGTTACAATTTTGATGTAGGCCATGGATAGTATAGAGTTGGAAGAATGGTTTGGGACATATTGTGAAAGTCCCATCCATCATCCATATCTCAGCTTGTTGAAGCTTTACTAAATTGTTTGCTGTACCAAACATAATTATTCTCTTTTCTTTGCATTTATTATCTTAGAGAATAAAGGGTTCCTTATTGAAAGTAATAGCTAGTTCTGGGGGAATTATCACTTCCTCAAAAGTTTTAGGAATAGGTGTGGGAGTTGTTGTAGCCTTTTTTGTGCGAGCTATGGTTCTTTTTAATGAAGCAATGGACGGCATTTGTCCAGTTGCTTCTTTGGGGACTCTAGGCAGCTGTTCTTTTAGAATTGCACTGGTA
The DNA here is from genome assembly GCA_963921515.1 of Calotriton arnoldi. Classification (NCBI taxonomy): domain Eukaryota; kingdom Metazoa; phylum Chordata; class Amphibia; order Caudata; family Salamandridae; genus Calotriton; species Calotriton arnoldi. The sequence continues at coordinate 16,321 of CAWUFW010008157.1, forward strand.
GGTCTTTGTGAGCTTGTGCTAGCCTCTTTTTCAAGCGCACTCCTAACTTCAATTTCTGTAATAATAGGAGGAGGATTATGTTCCCTGGTGTACATTACAGTTGTTTCTCTGGTAGTAGCACAACCGTAACATTTATTGGAATAATATTTAGAACATTTCCAATTGACTTTTAGGCCAGTTTGTTTCTCCTGGGTGTAGACATAACCCATGTAACATAATAACATTTTTCCTTTTTGGGATGTTATAAATTGTGCGCCTTCTGTCATTGTGATGTAGAAAATTCTATAATAAATTCATATAAGAATTATTAAAATTATTGTTATAGATGTTAATGTTTAAAAAAAAACATTTTTTCACAATATACTTACAAAGTTCATATTTAGATGCTTGAAAATGATGATTTTTATTCTTTCTGTGTGGAATCTTCTTAAGTAGTTTGTTTTTCTGAAAAAAAATGAAAGCAGATATTATTATTTGTTTTACAATCATTTTACATGGGGTGGGGTGGGTGTTTAGGATGGATTTTGGGTTTGGGTGGGTGTTTTACAGGTTTATTAAATGCATTTTGAACAATACTTACTTTATTAGGTGGATGTTTTTAGGGTGTCCTCTGTAATTTTTTGATGTGTTTAGAGTTGTCTGTAGTGGAAATATAAAATAGAACAAAGATATAAATCACTTATTTGAGTATGAAAGTTATTATTTAGAGAACATTAGTTTAACTGTTATTTAGGACATTCTAATTTACTTACTTTTAGTAGATTTATAGAGGTTTTGGTTTGATGATGTTCTTGCTTCAGGTAGAAAACCAGCAGAGTTTCGCCTTCTTTGGCTTGTTGGTTTGAGGTGGAAAATAAGAGTAAGATTTGTTGGTTTATATAGGGTTTACCTAGTGGTGCGGGACCGCCACACCGCTGGCGGACGGTCCCAGCAACGCTAGGCCACCCGCCATCCTAATAAGCCCCCTGGATCAACCCTTCCTCACATGTGTTGGTTTTTTCACTCGAACCAAATCTCCCACTACAATCTTAATGTCCTTGACCTTTTTCCTCTCATCAAAGTACTCTTCCTGTCTGTCTTGCTAAATGCCAACTTGTTTGTATTAGGTCAATTATTAGTGTTTTGCAACTGGAATTCAGTCGCAAAACATTGATACATAGCATTCCAATTCATCCAGAATTTCATCTCCTTCAACAACGGGTTCAGGTAAATGCTTTAAAATAGCTCTCCCTTCAAACACAAAGGAATGAAGCAGTAGATAGTTCCTTATCTCTGGTCAGAAACGAATAGCACCAATCGTACCTAAATAAGTTTCAAAACCATCAAACCGTTGTCTCCGCTTGATGGGTGGTTCACCGGGTGTTTCTAAAAATGGGGGTGGTGGTGCCACAGCCTGCATCTTTTCAGCCAATGCAACAATAGAATTGGATGATTCTGTAAATGAAATATGGCAGATCCACAGGAAAACTAAAGGTTCACAATTCAAAATACTTAGATTGCCATAACTCTCACCCCACTGAAACCTGTGTATAAAAGTGATATTTACTTATCTTTCATAAAAGAATTTGCACTAAACAAATCTACAAAGTTATTACCCAACACTGTCAATTGCTGTGCAGATCAGCATAAGAGGGCTGTGCAGATCAGCGCAGCACAGAACCTACACTTCAGAAGAATATATGAGATGAGAGTGAAAGAAACACTGTAGAGACATTACGTCATATGAAGAATGATCCACAAATGAAACAAACCTTTGGCTGTGTGGATCAGTGTGAGGAACGACGACCGCACTTCATCTTGATTGCTCCATTTTCCAGTAGGTTGATCTTGCTTTTCAAGTCGGGATAGACTGAACGGCGATTGCGCTATGCCTGCAGACTAGCACCGCCAGCTGAAATTGACTGGACAAACTCTCCCTGTGGACTAGACCGCAAACATTTGTGTAGACTACAAAATGTCTGCCGTCAATTTCTTTCTAGAAATTTTCCGCAGTACGCACTCAAAATGGCTCCCACGTACAATATGTCACTGAGTATACTCTTGGACTGGGATGCACAAACCTGAATGCCTTTCAATCAATCAATCAATCAATTAAGGTTTGTTAAGCGCAACTACTCACCCAAAGGGTCTCAAGGCACTGGGGGTGGGCGTAGCTCCTGGGTGTTCAGGGCAATCCGTCGTAGAGCCAGGTCTTGAGGTCTTTCGTGAACTTAGAGAGTGTTGATGTCTGGCGTAGGTGGAGTGGGAGGGTGTTCCATGTCTTGGCCGTGAGCAAGGAGAAGGAGCGACCTCCTGTTCTGTTCTTCTTGATGCGCGGCACAGTAGCGAGGGAGAGTTGGGCTGAGCGGAGGAATCTTTGGGGTGCGTGGAACTAGAGGCGGTGGTTCAGGTAGGCAGGTCCGTTGTGGAGGGCTTTGTGGGTGTGGGTGTAGGTGAGAAGCTTGAAGGGTGATTCTCTTCTCGATGGGGAGCCAGTGTAGTGTCCGCAGGTGTTGGGTGATGTGGCGTGGTAGGTTGAGGACTAGTCTGGCAGAGGCGTTTTGGACGTTCTGGAGTTTGCGGGTGAGGTTCTTGTCGATTTCGGCGTAGAGGGCATTGCCAAAGTCCAGTCTGCTGCTGATGAGGGCGTGGGTGACGGTTTTCCTGTGTTCGAGGGAGATCCACTTGAACGTCTTTCGTAGGAGTCATAGGGTGTGGAAACAGGAGTGTTAGACCTGTTACCATTGGCGTGAGTCTCCCTTCCATTTTTTTTCTGATTGCCTCCTCTGTTTTTGATGTGTTGCTGGTTTAGATGCTTTGGGCACTGTGCCACTGCTATTCAGTGCCACAGTGCAAGTGCTCCCTATGGTAAATTCATGTATGTATTAGTGACTCCATGATTGGATTATTTGATTTACTTGTCAGACCCTAGTATAGTGCACCATTGGTGCCCAGGGCCTGTAAATCAAATGCTGCTGGTGGGCTTGCAGCACTGGTTGTGCCACCCACAGAAGCAGCTTGTAAAGTTTGTCTCAGGCATGCCATTGCAGAGCCTGTGTGCAGTCTAGTACTGCCATGTCGACTTGGTAAGTGCACCCACTTACCAGTCCCTAAACCTTCCCTTTTCTACATGTTAGCCACACCTAAGGCAGGCCCAAGGGCAGGGTGCATTGTAAGTAAAAGGTAGGACATGGCCTGGTGTGAGTGGCATGTCCTGATAGTGAATTACAGCCAATTTTGTTTTTCACTATTGCAAGGCTACCTGTCCCCATAGGCCAGAATGGGCCGTTTTGATTATAACATCTTATAATCCTAACTGACCCAGGGAACATGGTAGAAAAACGAATTTAGTATGCCTGAACTCAGAATGATAAAATACATCTTTTAGTGAAGTTGGTTTTAACATTTAGGGGCCGATTCCGATTCAGGCCGGAAATCACTCTGACCGAGCCGGACCCAGAGAGATTTCCGACCGAATCGGACTCTAGCAGCCTGACCGAATGAGTACGATGCGTACGCATGCAATCGGACTCGATTCGGTCGGACTCCCATTGAAGTCAATGGGAGCCGGTCGTCACAACAGCGTGCGTGGGCTCCCATTGACTCAGTGAGTGCGAAGCGAACAAGGCGCCCCCTACAGCGGGTACGCGTTGATGCGACTCGCGCCGTATATGCACAGGTAGGGGGGACCCATGGGTCCCCCCGTGTGCGACTCGTGCGGCTACACAGACCCCCAAAGTCCGGATCCGACTGCTCTTTCGAGCCAGACGGCGCGAGTCGGTCGGACTGCTCGAGGCGCGCATCATACTTGCCCGGCCGGGGAACGTCTCCATTGCGCGGTGCGAGTCGGTCGGAGCGGTTCAGACCCGCGAACGAGTCGGTCGGCGATTTTGCGAGCGCTCGCATCGTACTCGCTCGCCCGGATGCACATTCGAATCAGTCGGGAAAGAGGCCTCCGAATTGGATCCGGTTAAGCCGAATCCGATTCGGTGCCCTACCGGCCGAGATCGGAATCGGCCCCTCTGTGTTTGAAAATACCACTTTTAGAAAGTAGGTATTTTCTTGCCTCACCATCCAGCCTGCCTCTGCTAGCTTGTGTATTGTATGTCTGGCTTTCTGAGTGACAGGGGCTGGGGGACCCCAGGAGACAGGGTGAGTCAGCACAGGGCTGAATAGACCTAACTGCATGTAGAGTGGTGGGAGGAGTAGCACCTGGGCCTGAATAGGGCTGTGCCTGCCTTCCACAATGCGGGCTCCACCTCCTGTGGTGCGTCTGATGTCCCTGGCCCACACTGACAAAGGAAGAAGGTGTGCACTGGCAGAATGCACCCAGAACTGGTTTGGACTAGTTACAGGACCCTCTGCCTTCAGAGGACAAAGGAGTTATGGATATAAAAAGGGGGACCCAGACCCCAGAACTTTAGATCACTTCTGGAACAACAAGACAAACCTTTGCCAAGGAGAAGAACCAAGGAAGCTGCAGGAGTTTTGGACTGCCCCTCTGCCAGTGTGCTGTTTGCTGGGTTGGCCTGCAGTGGTCTTCATTGCCAAGAAAAGGAGAAGGAACTTTCAAAGAACTTTCATCATGTTGCAGAATATTTGTACAAGGGCTTGAACTAGAGCTTGCCTCCTGCTGAAGTCTCAGGGCTACAAGACTTCACCACCAGCTCCCTCCTGAATTCCATTGCTGGGGATTCTGTCTGCAGAAGCCTGCGTGTCGCTGGGAGCTGGAAGCGCGACTCAACAAGAAGAAGCTTGTCGCTGTCGCAGCTGTTGCCGTCGCATCGCCAGAGAGGCGTGTCGCCACCGCAGAGGCCGCCGCCGCATCACCAGAGAAGTGTGTCTTTGTCGCAGCTGCCTGCCGTTGCATCACCGGGGAAGCGTGTCGCCACCGCAAGGGTCACCGTCGCATCACCGGAGAAGCGTGTCGCCGTCGCAGCTGCCTGCCGTCGCATCACTGGACAGGCGTGTCGCAGGGCCTGTCGCAGCTCCAAAGGTACAGAGTTCGCCGCACGGCCGTCGGGCGTGCACGCATCATCTTCACATCGTCGCATCGCATCAAGGGCGCACTCTCATCGCATCGCATCGAGGCACCTGCTCGCCGCATCATCCTCCCTGTGGACCCTTTGTTTGTTTTGCGTTACGCATCCAAGGTACTTTTGTGAGAAACGTGTCGCATTTATCGTCAACTTGAACTAAATTACTTCTACCATCGTTAAGTCTATTTTGAGTATAGTATTGTGCATTTTTGTCATTTGTGGTCTTGTGTTAAGTCTATATAAAGAATATTTATTTTTATAAAACCTGTGTGGTGTCCATCTGTAGTGTTTTCACTGTATTACTGTATGTGTTCACAAATGCTTAACACACTGCCTCTGAGATAAGCCTGTCTGCTCGTGCCAAGCTACCAAGGGGGTGAGCAGGGGTTATCCAGTAGTGTAATCCCCTTTCCCTGACTTAGAAGCAAGGGTCCCTATTTGGACAAAGGTGTATACCATTGCCAACTAGAGACCCCCAGTTCTAACATTGGTGGTCAGCGGTGAGGATTCTGGACTTGCATTTGCAACTCATATACAGTGATTGGTGTACACTACTAGTGAGTGCAGACCAAGCGCAACCACATACTTTTTGGTAGAATTTTTTCTCCTTGGACTGTTATTTTTTCTGAGAACTGCCAATTCTTACTACCATGAGCCGACCAGCATCTGTTGCATCTATGGAGATTTTGAGGAAGAAGGTTGGAAACCTACAATGTGAAACAGCTAAAGCGCTTTTGCAAAAAATTTAAAATTGCTACCCCAGGCATTGCCAAAAAGGATGAATACCAAAAGGCGCTGAGGGCCTGGGTGGAAGCAATAAATACCGCTGATCTGGTGGTGGAGCCAGTGGGGGATGCAGAGGGGCAGCTGAATATACCATTGATTCCAGCCAGGGCAGGGGTACCGTCCCCGCCTGGCAGTAGCGTCTCTTCCAAAGGCCCGTCCTCAGGAAGCTGGAAGACAGGGGAAAGAGACAGGGCACACAAGCTGGAGATGGCCAGGCTCAAATTGGAGGTCAGAGGGACCTAGAGAATAGCAGGTTGTCCGTGGAGAGAGAGAGAATGAGGTTGGAGCATGAGAGAATGTTGAGGGAGTTAGAGCTCAAAGAAAAAGGCTTAGAAATCAATCCCTTTGGTGGCAGCGCACCATCTGTGCCTGCAGAAAGCAGAGTCCATATCCCCAAGGATGTCATAAAGGAATTCCACAGACAGGAAGATATTGGGCAGTGGTTTGCAGCCTATGAGATAGCAATGTTGGCCCACCGGGTCCCTGAGAAGGATTGGGGAGCGGGGTTGTGGGGCCGCTTTGTAAGTGAGGGGAGGGATACATTGTTAGACCTACCCAGTGAGAATAGGATGTCTTATGCCCACAAGAAGGAAGCCCTGATGACAAGGTATGGTTTGACCCCAGAACTTTATAGACAGAGGTTCAGGAATTGTAAGAAGCTGGAGGCAACTACCTGGGTAGAGTATCAGTCTTTCTTTTGCAGAGCTATGGATGGTTGGGTGAAGGGTAGCAAAGTGGATACTTTTGAAGCGCTCTATGATTTGTTTGCATGGGAGCACTTGTCTGCTAATTTTTTTCCAGAGCTACGCCAGCACCTTATTGATAGCAAGTTAACTAACCCTAGGAAGCTTGCTGAGTAGGCGGACTGCTGGGTCAGCACCCGGGTCCACAAGGGTCACGTGGGAGACTTTGCCAAAGGTGGGCAGGGTCCCCAGCAGAAGAGTGGGGGGGACAAGTGTAAACAGAGGGAGTTCCAGAAAGGGCCCCAAAGTCATTCCCAAGGGAACCAAGGGAAGGGTTCCCAGCCTCCCCCTGAGAAAAAGCAAGAGGCCCCGACAGGTAAACCTGTTCACAGGGGCCCCTCTAAGTGCTTTACGTGTGGTCAAGTGGGCCACTGTTGGTATGATGCACAGTGTCCCATGAGGGATTCCAAAGCACCACCACGTGCACCACCCCGTCAGATGGCGAGTGTAGCCCTGGGGGGGAGGAGATGGGTGCCCAAGGTGGGTGGGGTCCCGCAGAAATGTTCCTTGTCTTGCTAGGAGACTTTGAGATGGTCCCTGAGACCCAGCTGCCTGATAACACTAAGAAGTACAGGCAGTGGGTGACCATCAATGGCCATATGGTGGAAGCTCTCAGAGACACTGGGCGAGCCTAAGGTTGCTGAGCCTGGGTCAGCCTGTGTACTGGTGGTACCCCAGCGCTTCAGAGCCTTCCTACTGGGTTTGGCTCATGATGTGCCTTTAGCTGGACATCTGGGGCAGAACAAGACCTTTGAAAGGCTTGTCACCCACTTTTGTTGGCCCCAGATGCGGAAGAGTTCAGACACTCATTGTAGGACTTGTCAAACTTGCCAGGCAAGTGGGAAAAGTGGAAGGAAGCACAAGGCTCCTCTCCAACCTTTCCCTGTAGTCAGTACCCCCTTTGAACGGGTGGGCATTGACATTGTGGGGCCACTGGACCCCAAGACAGCCATGGGCCACAGGTTTATCCTGGTCTTGGTGGACCATGCTACCCGGTACCCGGAAGCCATCCCTCTCAGGACAGTGACGGCCCCCGTGGTGGGACGTGCACTGATGGGGATTTCCTCCTGTGTGGGGTTCCCCAGAGAGGTGGTGTCAGACCGTGGTGCAAACTTCATATCAAATTATATGAAGTCTCTGTGGCAGGAGTGCGGTGTTACATACAAGTTCACCACTCCTTACCACCCCCAAGGTAATGGGCTGGTTGAGAGATTCAACCGGACCCTCAAAGGCATGATAATGGGTCTTGAGGAACCTATGAGGCGTAAGTGGGACGTCCTCTTGCCATGCCTGCTTTTTGCTTACCGTGAGGTGCCACAGAAGTCCTTAGGGTTCAGTCCCTTTGATCTGCTGTATGGTCACCCGGTAAGAGGACCTTTGAGTCTGGTCAAGGAAGGCTGGGAGCAATCTCCCAGGAAACCTCCCCAGGATGTATACAGTTACATGCTGGCCTTCAGGAAGCAGACTAGGCGATTCAGACAACTCGCTGAGGCGAATCTGGAAGCCAGCCAGGAGGAAATGAAGCAGTGGTACGATCAGAATGCCACTCTGATTGAGCTTCAACCTGGTCAGAAAGTTTGGATCATGGCCCCTGTAGAGCCCTGTGTGCTCCAGGACAGGTGGACCGGACCATTTGAGGTGGTGGAGCGCAAGAGTGATGTCACCTACCTGGTGAACTTGCGGTCTCCTAGGAACCCTTTGCGGGTCCTGCATGTTAACCGCCTGAAGCCCCACTTAGAAAGGTCCGAAGTGGGCATGCTGCTAGAGACAGATGATGGAATGGAGGAGGAGACCGAGCCTCTTCCTGACGTCCTGTCTGCAACAGAGCAAGATGGGTCAGTGGATGGTGTCAGCCTCTCTGCCACACTGACCCCTGAGCAGCAGAAAGATTGTCGCCAATTGTTGGGACAATTCTCTGATTTGTTCTCCCTGGTTCCTGGTGTCACTGAGTGGTGCGTCCATGATGTGGATACTGGGGACAGTCCTCCTGTGAAGCACAAGGCTTACAGAGTGACTGACAGGGTCAGAGCTCACATCAAGGAGGAGGTCTCCAAGATGTTTGCCTTAAGGGTGATTGAGTCCTCTCACAGCCCTTGGGTCTGCCCAGTGGTCTTGGTCCCAAAAGCTGCTGCGCCTGGTGCCACAACCAAACTCCAGTTCTGTGTGGACTACCGAGGACTCAATTCAGTCACCAGGACTGACGTGCACCCCATCCCCAGAGCTGATGAGCTCATTGATCGGTTGGGGGCTGCCCGGTACCTCAGCACGTTTGATTTAACGTCTGGGTACTGGCAGATCGCCTTAACTGATGGGGCCAAGAGAGAGGTCAGCATTCTCCACACAGATGGGCACTACCAATTCCGGGTTATGCCCTTTGGGATGAAGAATGCCCCTGCCACGCTTTCAGAGGTTGGTCAGCCAGGTGTTGGCTGGACTGGAGGATTTCAGTGCCGCTTACCTGGATGACATTGCAGTGTTCAGCGCCAGTTGGGAAGAACATCTTCTCCACCTCTGGGAAGTGTTGATGGCACTGTGAAAGGCGGGCCTCACGATCAAGGCGAGTAAGTGCCAGATCGGGCAGGGTTCTGTGGTGTACTTGGGGCACCAGGTAGGGAGCGGCCAGGTGGCGCCCTACAGCCCAAGATTGATACCATCCTGTCATGGGAACCCCCAGGACCCAAACACAGGTGAGAGCCTTTTCAGGACTCACGGAGGTACTACAGGAGGTCTGTCCAGGGGTATGGCAACATTGTTGCACCCTTGACTGAGCAGACTTCCAGGAAGCAGCCCAAGAAAGTGAACTGGAGTGACACCTGTCAAGAAGGATTTTGACCCCCTGAAGACTGCCATGAGCACAGCACCCGTGCTTCAGGCGCCCAACTTCTCAAAGGAATTCATTGTCCAAACAGACGCTTCAGAGCATGGTGTGGGGGCTGTTCTATCACAGATTAACCCCTTCCATGCTCATGACGAGCTCAGCTCGTCATGCTGCGCAGTGCTCGTGTGCGCATGACGAGCTCAGCTCGTCATGAACCCGCCCGCTTAATGAAACGCCCCGCACAGGGCGAAAATCGGCCGCGCATGCAAGGGGTTAATGAGGAGGGCCTAGACCAACCTGTAGCCTTCATCAGTAGGAGGTTACTTCCATGGGAACAGAGGTGGAGTGCAATTGAGCGTGAGGCATTTGCTGTGGTCTGGGCACAGAAGAAGTTGAGACCATACCTGTTTGGGACTAACTTCCGAGTTCAGACAGACCACAGGCCCCTCAGATGGTTGATGCAGATGAGGGGTGAGAATCCAAAGCTGTTGAGGTGGTTCATTTCCCTACAGGGGATGGACTTCACGGTGGAACACCGCCCTGGTACAGAACACGCCAATGCTGATGGTCTGTCCAGATTTTTCCACCTTAGTGAAGAGAACTCCCAAGGGGTTGGGTAATTCTCCCCACATTTCAGCTGGAAGGGACACGTGTTAGATCTGGTACCATTGGCGTGAGTCTCCCTTCCATTTTTTTTCTGATTGCCTCCTCTGTTTTTGATGTGTTGCTGGTTTAGATGCTTTGGGCACTGTGCCACTGCTATTCAGTGCCACAGTGCAAGTGCTCCCTATGGTAAATTGATGTATGGATTAGTGACTCCATGATTGGATTATTTGATTTACTTGTCAGACCCTAGTATAGTGCACCATGGGTGCCCAGGGCCTGTAAATCAGAAATGCTGCTGAGTCAGGCTTGCAGCACTGGTTGTGCCACCCACAGAAGCAGCTTGTAAAGTGTGTCTCAGGCATGCCATTGCCAGAGCCTGTGTGCAGTCTAGTACTGCCATGTCGACTTGGTAAGTGCACCCACTTGCCAGTCCCTAAACCTTCCCTTTTCTACATGTTAGCCACCCCTAAGGTAGGCCCAAGGGCAGGGTGCATTGTAAGTAAAAGGTAGGACATGCTCTGGTGTGTGTGGCATGTCCTGATAGTGAATTACAGCCAATTTCGTTTTCACTATTGCAAGGCTACCCTATCCCCATAGGCCAGAATGGGCAGTTTGATTATAACATCTTATAATCCTAACTGACCCAGGGAACATGGTAGAAAAACGAATTTAGTATGCCTGAACTCAGAATGATAAAATACATCTTTTAGTGAAGTTGGTTTTAGCATTCTGTGTTTGAAAAATACCACTTTTGAAAGTAGGTATTTTCTTGCCTAATCCATCCAGCCTGCCTCTGCTAGCTGTGTGTATTGTATGTCTGGCTTTGTGAGTGACAGGGGCTGGGGGACTCCAGGAGACAGGGTGAGTCAGCACAGGGCTGAATAGACCTATCTGCATGTAGAGTGGTGGGAGGAGTAGCACCTGGGCCTGAATAGGGCTGTGCCTGCCTTCCACAATGCGGGCTCCAACTCCTGTGGTGCGTCTGATGTCCCTGGCCCACACTGACAAAGGAAGAAGGTGTGCACTGGTAGAATGCACCCAGAACTGGTTTGGACTAGGTACAGGACCCTCTGCCTTCAGAGGACAAAGGATTTATGGATATAAAGGGGGACCCAGACCCCAGAAGCTTTAGATCACTTCTGGAACAACAAGACAAACCTTTGCCAAGGAGAAGAATCAAAGGAAGCTGCAGGAGTTTTGGACTGCCCCTCTTCCAGTGTGCTGTTTGCTGGGTTGGCCTGCAGTGAGTCTTCATTGCCAAGAGAAGGAGAAGGAACTTTCAAGGAACTTTCATCATCTTGCAGAATATTTCTCCAAGGGCTTGAACTAGAGCTTGCCTCCTGCTGAAGTCTCAGGGCTACAAGACTTCACCACCAGCTCCCTCCTGAATTCCCTTGCTGGGGATTCTGTCTGCAGAAGCCTGCATGTCGCTGGGAGCTGGAAGCGGGACTCAACGAGAAGAAGCGTGTCGCTGTCGCAGCTGTTGCATCGCCAGAGAGGCGTGTCGCCGCCGCAGAGGCCGCCGCCGCATCACCAGAGAAGCGTGTCTTCGTTGCAGCTGCCTGCCGTCGCATCACCGGGGAAGCGTGTCGCCACCGCAAGGGTCGCCATCGCATCACCGGAGAAGCATGTCGCCGTCGCAGCTGCCTGCCGTCGCATCACCGGAGAGGCGTGTCGCAGGGCCTGTCGCGGCTCCAAAGGTACAGACTTCGCCGCACGGCCGTCGGGCGTGCACGCATCATCTTCACATCATCGCATCACATCAAGAGCGCACTCTCATCGCATCGCACTGGATCGGCACACCGCATCGAGGCGCCTGCTCGCCGCATCGTCCTCCCTGCGGACCCTTTGTTTGTTTTGCTTACGCATCCAAGGTACTTTTGTGAGAAACGTGTTGCATTTATCATCAACTTGAACTAAGTTACTTCTACCATCTTTAAGTTTATTTTGAGTACAGTATTGTGCATTGTTGTCGTTTGTGGTCTTGTGTTAAGTCTATATAAAGAATACTTATTTTTATAAAACCTGTGTGAGTGTCCATCTGTAGTGTTTTCACTGTATTACTGTATGTGTTCACAAATGCTTAACACACTGCCTCTGAGATAAGCCTGTCTGCTCGTGCCAACCTACCAAGGGGTGAGCAGGGTTATCCAGTAGTGTAATCCCCTTTCCCTGACTTAGAAGCAAGGGTCCCTATTTGGACAAAGGTGTATATCATTGCCAACTAGAGACCCCCAGTTCTAACAAGGAGGAAGAGACATCTTTGATTTGGCGGTCCAATTTGAGTTCGGAGTCCAGGAAGATTCCGAGGCTGAGTGCTTGGTCTGAGGGGGAGGGTGGGTTCCCGAGGGCGAGGGGCCCCCAGGTGCCGTTCCAGGCTTCGGGGGTGTGGGCGCATGATGAGTACTTCGGTTTTGTCCGTGTTTAGTTGTAGGCAGCTGTTCTTCATCCACCTGGCAACCGCTTCCATTCCTTCTTGAAATTTGTGTTTGGAGACATTGGGTTTGTTGGATAGGGAGAGGATGAGTGGGGTGTCATCTGCGTAGGATACAATGTTGAGTCTGTGGGATGTGATGATGGGTGCGAGTGGGGCCATGTAGATGTTGAACAGGGTGGGGCTGATGGAGGATCCGTGGGGAACTCCACAGGTGGTCGGTGTGGTATCTGAGAGGAAGGGTGGGAGTCTGACCTGCTGAGTTCTGCCGGAGAGGAATGAGCGGATCCAGTCAAGGGCCTTGTTCCGGATTCCAGCGTCATGAAGTCTGCGGGCTAGGGTGCGGTGAGAGACTGTGTCGAAGGCTGAGGAGAGGTCCAGGAGGATGAGGGCCACCATCTCTCCTCTGTCGAGAAGGGAGCGGATGTCATCTGTAGCAATGAGAAGGGCGGTGCCGGTGCTGTGCTTTTCCTGAAGCCGGATTGGGAGGTGTCGAGGATGTTGTTTTCTTCAATGAAGGAGGCGAGCTGGCTGTTGGTGGCTTTTTCGATTACCTTTGCTGGGTACAGGAGTAAGAAGATGGTTCGGAAGTATTTGAGGTCGGTGGGGTCCGCTGTGGGTTTTTTCAGGAGAGGGTTGATCTTGCCATGTTTCCAGTTTTTGGGGAAGGAGGTGGTCTCGAAGGAGCGGCTGATGATTCATTGAAGCTCAGGGGCGATGATGTCGGCGGCTCTGTGGTAGATGTGGTGGGGGCAGGGGTCCGTGGGGGACCCGGAGTGGGTTATGAAGTCAACCCACTCTTCAGGGTGTCTTTGATGGTGAGTGCGGTCCAGCTGTCAAGAGTTGGCTGCGTGGTGTCGGGAGTGGGTGGTGTAGGTTCCGCATATTGGTTGTCGTCATCGAAGTTGTAGATGGTCTTGATTTTGTGGTGGAAGAAGGAGCTGAGTCTGTCGCAAAGGTCTTGGGAGGGGGGATGTCATTTGTGTCACTGTTGGGTTGGGCGAACTCTTTGATGATGCCGAAAAGCTCCTTGCTGTTGTGTGAGTGGGCAGGGATTCTGTCCTGGAGTGCTTTCTTCCTTGTGTAACTGATGAGCTTGTGGTGGGCGGTGGTCGCTGCTTTGAAGTTGTCAAGGTCTGCTGTAGTTTTGGAGTTCCTCCATATCTTTTCGAGGCATCTGCAGTATTGTCTGGATTCTCGGAGTTCAGTGGAGAACAAGCTGGTTCTCTTGGCGTGTGTGTTGGTAGTTTTCTTGAGGGGGCGATGGTGTTGGTGCAGTCGGTGATCCAATTGTGCAGGGTTCAGGCAGCGGTGGTTGGGTCGTTGTCCGTGGTGGTTGGGGCGGAGCTGCTGAGGGAGGTGGTGAGCTGATCGTCGGAGATCTTGTTCCAGTTCCTGCACGGGGCTGGTGTGGAGGTTTGCGGGTGATGGTAGTTTTGAAGGTGAAGTGGATGCAACGATGGTCCATCCATGGGAGTTCGTAGGTGTGGCTGAAGGTGATGGAGTTTCCTGCTGTGAAGATGGGGTCAAGGATGTGTCCTGCTGAGTGTGTGGGTTCTGGAACGATCTGTTTGAGTCTGATGTTGAGGAGGTTGTCCAGGAGGGAGGAGGAGTTGGGGTCTCGGAGGTTGTCGAGGTGGAAGTTGAGGTCTCTCAGCAAGGTGTAGTTGGTGGAGGTGATGGCTTACGGGGTGATGATGTCGGTGATGGAGTCGGAGAAAGGTGTGCGTGGTCCGCTGGGTCTGTAGATGAGGGTGCCTTGGAGGGTGGTGGTTGGGTTGGTCTGAATTTTGAAGTGAAGGTGTTCCATCAGGTCTGTGGTTCCGTCGGTGTGGGTGCACAGTCGGAGATTGGATTTGTGGGCGATGCCTCCTCCAGGGTGGTTGGGGCGGTCTTTCCAGGTGATCTTGTAGCCTTCGGGGATGGCGATCAAGATGTCTGGTCCTGAGGTGGCGTTCGTCCAGGTTTCTGTGAAGAAGGTAATGTCGGGGTGATGCTGTCGAGGTGGTCCCAGATTTCCGCTGCGTGTTTGTGGAGGGAGCAGACATTGAGGAGGATGCATTGCAGGGATTGGGGTGCGGTGGTGTTGTGGCGGGAGGGTTGAGTTGGGTCCTGTAACTCAGTGAAGGTGAAGGAGTGTCAGCAGTGGCGGCAGGTGAAGGATCCGTGGATGTCAGTTGGTGAAGAACGCTTGCAGTTGTTGTCCTGGCCAAAGTTGAGTGCATAGAGGACCGAAGAGCTCTAGCGTTGGTGGGTAGGAGGGCCAGGGTCTCTGGGACTGGTCGCTGTCGGGTCACGGACGGGCGCAGATGGGCTTGCCTTTGGCACGCCGGCAGCGCGGCCTCGCAGCGGTCGCCATTAAGTAGGGGTAGGAGGGAGGGCGGGACAGCTGGGAGGCGGGACTACGTGGGAGGGGAGGGGCACGGGGCAGCATTGGAGGGGAAGAACAGGAGACAAAAAGGCAAGAAAGGGCAGACAGAATAAAAGGCAAAGAAAGAAAGAAAAGGCAAAGGAAGAGGCAAAAGGCAAGGAAAGAGGCAAAAGGCAAAAAAGGCAAAGAAAGGCAAAGGCAAAGTCAGTAGCAAAGTGAGGCACAGGGGCCTCGAACACCGGTCAGTAGCAACTTTGGGGGCGGAGGCACTTACGACGGAGCTGCGCGAGGGGAGAGCAGTTTCCTGACCAGGAGGTCAGAGGTCTTGCTCCTCCTTTGAGGGCTTGCTTGCTACTGGATACACTCAAAATGGCCCCCACGATGAATACGTCAACGCATATGGTCAGGGTGTGGAACGCACAGCCTTTACTGCATTTCATGATCATTGAAGATAGATTAGTTAAATTTCCACTATGCTCCTCGACATGGCATTGTATCTTCAACCGGCTGCCAACCACGTGTCTTCAGATATGCCTCCGATGCAAACCACAGACTTGATCCGCATCAGGAAAAACGATCTGCCCCCCCAACACACACGACGTGCTGAGCACAGCAGGAGGGTCCGTGTAGGTGGTTGATATGCTCATCTCCACGAAAATGTAGTAAGAAATCACAGAGTCACGGTGAGATCCTTCTGTAATCTTTATTTGTATCCGTGAATGATCTACCTTGGACACATCACAGGCAGCGTCTCAACATCAACTGCTACCAAGACATTCTCTGCATAACATGGAACTCTCACACAGTGAGGTTCCAAACTCTAAATTCTAAGTAAACTCCCAACTGATAATAATTTCAAGAGACAACAGTATACATTCAATTACAGAATATTAACACAACCAATAGAAAGACATTCCATAAATTACTTCTTTGACTACTAGCATAGCTATACAAAGAGCCACAACATAATGCAAGATGCTACTCATCTCCCCTCCACACAAAACAAACCAAATAAAAACAAAACAACAATACGCACAAACAAAAGACTAAGGGCCCATTAGGATGGCGGGCGGAAGCACCACCGCCGTGCTGGCGGATGCAAAAACCACCAGTTACCGCCGGCACGCAGCAGTCCACACGCCCACCCAATTACGATGCGAAAAGCAGGCCAAACACCGCCGGCAAGCCAGCAACACCGTCCGCCATCAAAGTGCGCCCGCACACGTAGCGGCGCAGCACAACTGACACACACCGTCCGACGAAACACGTCCCGCCCGGCGCATAAATTACGATGCCGCAAACAAACGGCTCCCACGGCAAAGAGACACCGCACGTGAAAGAGAGGCGGAAACACGGACGCAGAGCACGGACAACGAAGAAGTGGCACCCCGGGCATGAATCCAGCACTGCAGGCCCTTCCCATGCTTCTGCTGATGCACCACCAAGGACGCAACGTACCGCGGAGACGCAGGTAGGCACACACACAACAAGTGCACGCAAACAGCGCACACAGTGCAAGGGCGGAAAAAGCGGACAACCCCCCACCAGCGCGTGCACACTACACATCCACCATCGCATCCACATATGACACACAGGCCAAATCCTAACATCGCGGAACACATGTGTACACACCACCTGGGACTAGGAACCAACCACCCCGTCACGGCCCCAAAGCGCCGATGGCGCCGCCACACATGCGCACAACGCAGAGGCCAACCGCAGCGCCATGCATGCGTCGCACACAGACACAGGGACACAACCAAGCAGCACACACACCAGCCCCACCCCGAACGCACATGACACGTGACAGGCCGGCCACAGACATGTCCCCAACGCCCAATTCACGGACAACACCCAACGCCACACAACCGACGCACACATGTCAGTGAAGTCACGCAACAGCAGGACACACCCCAGTGTAACAAACATGGCGAAGCACACAGCGGCGGCAACACCAACTAGGAGAAGCAGGGCCCCTTCGGGAAGAGGAACGCCAGTACCACACTGAAAAACCCATACCACCCTGCACATATGAACAAGACACATGAAACGGAACACCAAAGAGCCCGGGGACCGACAACAGGTGGCCCAAGAATTACATCCACACACAAGGCCCAACGCAGAGCGGAAAGGCAGCCTGCCGCCCACACAAGGGAGAGCAGACAGCACTGAATGACCTTCCATTCCAACTCCGAAACCACAGCCCTACGACAGAAGCCGGTGAATACAGCCATTGTCCAAGAATAGACCAACACAGGCATGCCGAGGAGACCGACCACACGGCAGATAGCGCATATCACAGAAGCACACAACGGACGGGGAAGAAAGAAGAAAACACTCCCCCATGTCGGCCACATGCAAGTTAATTGGAAGGAGTCACACAGCACTGACCTTGAACTGTCTGAGAAGCATGTGGGAAGAGGGCCCGTGTCCTCCAAACAAGCCAACAGAACACAAGTCCTGTCTCCCTACGACTACACAGAGCTCACAGCAACCTCGGAGCGTGCACATTGCAGACTGCACACACAGCCGGAGCACGCCACCACAACGCACCGCTGCGAAATGGCAACCGCAACACACCTACCCAACTACGCCGAAGAGCTCAAGCTGTACCAAACCAGCACGATACATACATTGGGATGCGATCTCCTGTCCCTGCTGAACGTAAGTTACCGACTGACTTACCGCATCACATTGTTCAGCTGCGTCATGCCCGTCTTCTACTGTCGGAGGTGTCCCTACCAGCATCCCGTCGAGATATGCCTCTCCAACCCGGCATGTCTGAAGGCGGACCTGCTACCACTACTCCTCCCTCTGGACGCACACGACAGGGCCTGCTCTGCCTATGGGGGCATGGCGTATGTGGCCAACATCGCACGCGCACTGAAATGGAACCACTGTGCCTCCACACGACGGATCATCGAGAACAGCTACATCGAATGTCACCCAGCATGCCCCATCATGGTCCTCCAAGGGACAACCTACGAACAACACCTTGACAGCCACCATCCGCTTCATTGGCTGGCAAACATGTACACCACCAATGACATGGAAGCCCTGCTGGGCGGCATCGCATACCTGACAACCTGTAAATACGTCGGACCACAACGCAGGTTCCCCGAGTGACCTATGAAGTCCAACCCCGCACCCATGCTCAGCTTCCGCACGGACTGGCCAGTCACCACCACAACAGCCATACCAAACGACCGGCAACTGTAACCACACCATCAACGACATCGCCATGACATCGGATATGACCGGGACATGCACACTGTTCCCCATCACATCCAGGAACACCGCATGCATCGTGGGAGGCAGTGGCATGGGCTCTGTGCATCGCACCCACATGGACGGAACTGCACGAACAACCAGGACACGACATGGATCCAGCGCACATGGACACACACACCGCTCAGTGGACATGAATAGGTCGCCTGGAGTCTGTGGGTGCTGCACCCCTCCCACCCCCGCCCCGGGAATCCCATACCAGGACCTTTGCATGGACGACAAGTGCATACAACAACAACACGACCCCAGTGACTGTGACATGTCCAGTAACCACCACAGTGCAACAACAAGTGGCACGCCGCTGCATGCACGCAAGCACATGCCCTGATGTCATCTCACATGCACGCGTGCATGAGGAACAACCGCAGCAAACCTGTCACATGGAACTGAGATGGACTGTGCCCATGATGCCGAGCGGTCTGGTAGGCTACATGTATACCGTCTGTGTCAAAGTCCGCAGCTCCGCAGCTATACGTAAATGTACATTAGCACAGCCTTGGCCAAGCAGATGTAACCCCACACCCTATCCCATTTGTAATCATGCTCAGTATATCCTCAATATGTATTCCGCTGCCAGTAGTGTCCACTATACTGCATCACAGAGGACAGAAGACTCAATATAATGTTTGAAACCAGAACTGTCTCCGCTGACTCATTTCACAAGTACGAATGAGAGAGGATGAGAGTATGTGAAGTACACGGCAGTCGTGACATGACCATGTAGTCCACTGGTATTGGATGTCAACGCAAATGAGTAGCACTACTGTGGAAGACACACATGTGTCGTGTGAAGTCGTATGGACGCAGTGCTCAGGTGGGTGGGTGCGACGGGTAGATGCGCACATGCCAAGTTGGAGCACGCCGTGTTGGGAGGGCTCATGAACAGTACACCACCGCTTCCCTGGGCATTGTGAGAGGACACCTGTCGGGGGAGTGAACACGTGTGTGCACAGCAGCCGGGCACACGTACAAAGCGGTACCAGGCGCACCTCAGCCCACCCTCTGTGGACGAGCTGGATCCTGTTGTGCGCCCGCCATGCCCCTTGACAAGGCACACACAGCCCCAGTCGACCAGGTGTAACCCCAACATAGTCAATCCGCACAGGCGATACAGGGCACGGGATGGCAGTGGAGCATGGTGTGTGAGAGGTCTCCTCGCGCTCCTCCTGCTCATATCACGCAGGCAATAGAACCTCAACGTCCAGCATGGCAAAAGTCAAATGGAAGTGTAGGGGGGACGCACCACAGCACGAGCAGCACTGACGTCACGGGAGGTGGCTCGCACCATCCCATCCATTGCCCATCATACCAACCACGCCACATGCCATTGCGACTAAGTGCAAGCGCGTGCGCCACCACCCCTGAGCCCTCCCCAGAGAGGCCAAAGAGTGAATGTGTGGGCCATCAGCCACAGACGGACGCGGCATGGCCGCAAGGGCAGCCACAGCCACTGGGTGTCGCAGGTGGCGGATCCGGAAGGCGAAGACTGTGATGCATAGTCCATGCAGGCCGGGTCTCCATTTGGGGCACCACGCAGGTGGACGGTGTCCCGCCACACATCATACCCTGAGACAGCCCACTCGTGCAACTGGACCCACACATACACTCCTTGCCCTCTCTGGTGCGAGCTTGGGGCTGCCTGTGCAAGCGCTAGCCTCGCAGGTGAGCATGCATATTGGGGGGCGAGGGGAGGACATGAGGGCTGGGGCGAAGATGACTGTATCACTGTCAGTTAGTACAAGGGATGACCCAGATGTGGAAAGGAAGAGACGTGTCCCGTGTGTACTGCAACTAGTCGCCAATCCAACTACCCCCATGTCCGGAATGTAAGCCCGCACCTAGGCCCGCCCATCCGCCACATCGAACATACCACCAGCACGACAACCTTCCCATTCGAAACACTGACTGGGGGTGGCGACCAGTGAACAATCATGTGTAGCCTACCCACGCGTACATGTGGGCCCTCCATGATCCATGTCACCTGCGGCAAAGACATGACATGCGCAATGAGGGAAGTGAGGAGAGCTGTCCGCCCCACGCGCAGAAGGTGCATCAGCTCCACAGACCCAGCAGCGAGTCCAGCAGGGGTCACATGTGCAGGGGCAGCTGTGCCTGGTGTGAAGGCACATGCATATAGACAGCACATCGACCAATGTGTAGTCTGCCCACATCCACAGTCCATCATCATGCGGACATAGGAATTGAACACAGGGCAACACATCTTAGCTGGTGCACCCACCGTGACCAACAATGCGCAATCATCGACGTACCCGCCCTGTGCATGGCCCCCCACCCAACGGAGGCACATCCAGTGCCACCATCCCACACACACAAGCCTTCCACGGAACATGCTGTGTCCAATGGTCAGTACAGAGTCAGCGCCCATCTGGTGGATCCTGAACAGGAGACACATGCACACACATGCCAGCTCCCACTATGTACGACTGCCACCTGGCACGTGCAATGTAACCTCTCACCTGTGACGTGTGACTGCAAGCACACAGCCGTCTTGGCATGGGGCTGTCAATGTGGACACCAGTCAATGTTTCGGGAGCTGTGATCCGTACAGTGCTGTACATAGGGTGCAGTGCTGACACCTACTACTGTCTCATATCCCCTCGTGCCACAGGTCCCACTTGTATTGGCCGCTCAGCCCGTGCCCACATCGTCGTCGTCGTGTGCCATACTCATCCAGCCTCGGAAGCAGTACCATGCTCAGCAGACACTCATGTTGCCGTGGCGTTGCCGCTTGACGAATATGCAGTCAGTCCCCATCAGCACGCCCCGCAAGTCATTGGGGCCTAGATCCCCATGTGCATGCACATGGCAGTGGTATGTCTCACTTGCCATTGCCATTGTTGGGAGACCTGTGTAAGTGTATTGTGGCCGTGCCGTCCCAGCTTGACAGCTGGGCTGTGGCTCATGTGCTTGCTCAGTCATGTCAGTGACGTGTATGCGAAATTGCTATGTGCCGTGTTGCTTTGACATGTGTCCTCTGTCATTTAACCCAGGCGGAGACCGAACATTGACCGCCCATACCAATTGCTGGCGGACATGGACGATACAGAGGTAATTAGGAAGTTTCGGCTGGACAGGCCAACTCTGCATCGACTGTGTGCCATGTTAGAGCCCCATCTCCGTCCCCGCAGGGTGTATCCGACTGCTGTCACCCCCACGGCTAAGGTGATGGCCGCCATGCATTTCTTCGCCACTGGGTCATTCCAGCACACAGTGGGCAGTGGAGGAGGGATGTCCCAGCCCATGTTCAGCAAGGTGCTGAGGGATGTACTGGCAGCCATGATGCTGTACCGGAACAGGTACATCAGATTCCCCAGGGCTCGTGAATTGGCGGCAGTGAAGGGTGCATTCTATGCCCTTGGCAGAATCCCACACGTCGTGGGAGCCATTGACTGCACTCATGTTGGCCTTGTTCCACCACAGGCCACTGAGCACCTGTACCGCAACAGGAAGCACACGCACTCCCTGAATGTGCAAGTGGTGTGCCTTGCGGACATGGTGATCACCCACGTGTGTGCAAAGTTTCCAGGCTCGGCCCATGACGCACACATAATGCGCAACAGCATCTTGCCACGACTGATGGCCAATCTGCAACAGGATCGTGGCTGTATTGTCGGTGAGTATGTGGAGTGGTGTAGCGTGCTGGTTGTGCGATGCTGTCCCCTGTCCAGTTGGAATAGCAACGGTTCTCTGTGTCCCTCACACCCAGGTGACTCTGCGTATCCGAATGGGGCATGGCTGCTCAGTCCATTGAGGAATCCTCGCACCCCAGCAGACGATCGCTACAATGAGGCACATGGGAGGACCAGACGTGTGGTCGAGCGTACCTTTGGCCTCCTCAAGTCCAGGTTCAGGTGCCTGGACCGCACCGAGAGTGCACTGGCGTACTCCCCACAGAAGGTGTGCCAGATAGTGGTGGCGTGCTGCATGCTGCACAATCTGGCCATTCGGAAGCAGATCCCCCTCATTGTGGATGACGGAGATCAACCAGGGCCCCAGCCCGCAGACCAGGACAGCTCGAGTGAGGTGGACAGCGGAGAGGAGGAAGCTGGGAATGTGCGCCAGCAGCTCATCGCCCGCTACTTCACTTGACGGTGAGTGTCCATGTACGACGGATGATGTGTCTGTATCTATGCAGGTGTGTGTGTGCTGTGTCAGGGTGGCCGTATGTTCACTGCGTGCAGTGTGTCAACGCTCCATGGCCAGGGTAGTATGCCACTGTTGGTGGCTGTGGTATTGTGCCCTATTGCTCTGTGCGATGTGTGTACATTGCTTGTAGTTGTTGACATGTACTGTGTGATGGGTGTGTGACACACTCATTGAATGTGCTCCTGTTCTGTCTCCCACCCCTAGGTCCCTACAGGCTCCTCCGGATTCAAATACCATGCCACGCATCAGGTGCCTTTCCGCCCAAGGTGGCCGTTGTATTCCGTACAAATAAGACACAGGGCACAAACAGCAGTTAGTGAAAAAGGTGCATTTATTACAAACTGTGACATGTGATTGTGTGTAAGGTGATGACAAAAGTGGTGCGTGCAGTGACAATGAGCTGTCGGTCATGGCTGCGTGATGATCAGGGTGTACCCACTGGTTCTATGTCCATAGTCCAACACACACATGCCATCCAGATGGCTGTGTGGAGTGGGATCGTAGAGCAAGTCAATGCAGTGGCTGGTCAAGGAAGGCTGGCGGAAGGCTGGCTGGCTGCCTCACTTGCGACTGGAGCGTGCGAAGTCCTCCCGGGAGATCTGTTTCCTCTTCGGACGGCCCCTTCCACGTTTGGGAGGGGGGTGTGTGGTGGCGACCTGCTGGTGGTGGGTGAGGTGTGCTCACTGGCTGTGGACGCAGGGGAAGTGGACACTGCTGGCCGACCCTGCGCCCTAGCAGGTGGTGGCGGAGGTGGTGTTGCTGGCCTTGCCTGTGACCCCACCGCCACCACCAGCTGGCCCATGAGGTCCACGAGTTGGTCCATACGGGACACGAATTGGCCCATATGGGCGTCCATGGACCTCAGCACCCCCAGCACCTCCCGCGTGTCAGTAGCAGACCTGGCCCATTGTCCTTGGGCCTCTTCATAGGCCCCAAGGACTCTGGCCATTTGAGGCAGGGCATGGCTCCCAGGGGAGGCTGGCGTTTCCCTGACCCTGCTCCTCCTACCAGTCCTGCTGCCACCGGCCTGCCCACTAGCCACATTGCTCACCACGGTCCTCGCTGTGGCTCCCAGGGTGGATCCAGTCGGCCGGGCCACCACCTGCGCTGGGGCTGGTGCCAGCGAAGACGTGGTGGTGGTGGAGGCGGTGGTGGTCGGTGCGGCGATGGTGGCGGTTGCGGCAGTGGTAGTGGCCGCAATGACCGTGGGTGTGGCCGCAACGACAGTGGCAGCAGGGGACTGGGACTGTTCAGCATCCCTGGATGATGGGTTGGTGGGTAGGAGGGGTCCTGGGGAGCGGCTGGGCCCTGCCACGCCAGATGGGCCAGCTTGGTGGTCCGTGTCCGAAGAGGTGGACAGATCCTCCAGATCCGTGTGTCCTCGTTGGGGGCTTGTAGGCTGGCTGTGCTGGCTGCTGTCCCCATCCCCAGCGTCCAGCAGTTCGTCACCTGTGGAGAGAATGAGATTTGTTATTGTGTTGCACCTGGCGAAGTATGTATTAGTCGTCTGACATTGGCAGTTCGTGCAATCTCGTACATGGGTTTCCCGGAGGCGAGTGTGTGGCTGTGGCATCTGTAGTTGTGTGTGCTAGGCAATGGGACTGTGTGCTGTGCACATGTGGCATGGGACGGATTGGCCATGCCGATGGGTGTGTTGCTTTGCCCCTACTCATTGTGACTCTGGTGTATGCGGGCTCCTGGCCCATCCTGGGTCTGGTTTGTACTTTGCTTTTGGAGTTCAAATGGAGCGCTTAGGAACGCATATGGCAACATGGGGGCCATGCCCCAGATTCGCATTTGGGATGGAATATGCTTTTGGGGTACATGCTGTGAGCCATGGGTGCCGAACGTGACATGTGTTGTGGCAGCATGACAGTGCATGGTCTGAGGTGTGTGCATGCCTGACATGCCCTGCATATTTGCTGTCTGTTGTGGTTACTGGACATGGCATTGGACGCATCGTTATGAGTGAGTGATAGTTGTGTGCCAGCCAACGTATTGCAGTTGTCCCATCTCCTTGGTGTGCGTGCTGCCCTGTGCCATGTGCATCACTGCAGTGCTCGGGGGAGGTGTGGCCCATGTTGTGTGTTGTTGCTCACAGTGTGTCGTGCGCTTAATTGACTTCTGGCACATGGTTGGTCATGGGCATGTGTCTTAGCGTGACTGCTGTATGTGTGGCAGCTGTGCGGATGACATGCCTTTCATGAGACTGGGGCTGACGGATGGGATGGATGGTATGTTGTATGTGCATGGTGTGTCTGTGTGTTTGATGGGTTCAGTGGTGTTCGTGTGCATTTCTGTTGTTCCGCTCTGTTGCGTCTAGTGTTGTTTGTCTTACATAGGCGTAGTTGTGGGGTGTGTGGTTGACAGGCAGTAGGGGCTACATGGACAGGACTTCAATGGTGTTTCGGTTGTGTGTGATGAGTTGCACAGTGGCTGCCGTGTGGGACTATATTCAGTGTGGCTTGTGCATGCAGACGTGGCTCCTTGGGTGTTGCTATGTCTGTGATGGGTCATGTGGGGTGTGAGTCTGCTGTTCATGTCCGTGTGCACATTGTTCACTTGTTCGTGACGGTGGGCGGTGCTGCGTGTTCGTGTGCTACGTGACATGTCCCATGTGTTGGTGGTGTTATGGTCCTCATGCCTCCAGTAATCCAGCCCTGTCCAGTTTCCCACCTGCAAGTTGTTCGTGCGTGCACTGTACTGGATGCCACATGGCTCTTAGCGGGGGGTGCTCCATGTTGCAGGTCTGTGGGGGTGGGGGGGTGTAGTGGGTCGTGGGGGTGGCTGTACACCCACTGACACCGATTGCTGTGGACCGTGATGTCTGCCTTTCGGCTGTCGTTGTGCACTGCGGTGGCTGACACGTGGGTGTGGGGTGTGGGGAGTGCTCCTCCTTGCTGTGCTGTGGGACTGGGGCCTGGTGTGTGTTGTACTTGGGCTGTCCACCGTCCCACCCACTGCACTTTGTGTTCCTGCCACTTACCTGTTACTTGTCGGTTGGTGCAGCTGTGCCTGACACATGGGTGTGGGGAGTGCTCCACCTTGCTGGTCTGTGGGAGTGGGGGCCTGGTGGGTGTTGTACTTCAGCTGTCCCCCCTCCGACCCACTGCACTTTGTGTTCCTGCCACTTACCTGTTACTTGTCGGTTGGTGCAGCTGTGCCTGACACATGGGTGTGGGGAGTGCTCCACCTTGCTGGTCTGTGGGAGTGGGGGCCTGGTGGGTGTTGTACTTCAGCTGTCCCCCTCCGACCCACTGCACTTTGTGTTCCTGCCACTTACCTGTTACTTGTCGGTTGGTGCAGCTGTGCCTGAGCACATGGGTGTGGGGAGTGCTCCACCTTGCTGGTCTGTGGGAGTGGGGGCCTGGTGGGTGTTGTACTTCAGCTGTCCCCCTCCGACCCACTGCACTTTGTGTTCCTGCCACTTACCTGTTACTTGTCAGTTGGTGCAGCTGTGGCGGACACATGGGTGTGGTGGGTGCTCGTTGTGGCGCTTCTGGCATATTTGGGGACCTATTGGTGGTTATGTGGCTGGCTTAGTGTACACATGTCCCCACGCATCTTACAGTTGTTCGGTTTGGCCTGTGTGAGGTAGTGTCTGTTGCATGTGCGTGTGATGTGTTGTGTATTGTGTGCTGGACATGGGGGTGTTTGTCCCTGGGAGCTGTGGCATGGTGGTTGCGCATGTGTGTACATAGCGGTGTGCTGGTATACATTAGTTTGTACTTACCAGCCTCCACTCCCCCTGCTAATCCGGCGAGGATCTCCGGATGTATTACGACTCGCACCTTCTCCTCCCACGCTTTGAAGGTCTTAAAGAGCGCGGGATTCCCTCCGCCAGTGACGGCAGCCAGCTCTCTGTTTTTGCCCTCCTTCTTCTTGACCAGGCTCTTTACGTCATTCCAACGTTTGTTTATCTCGGTTCTGTTCCTGGGCAGGGTCCCGACTGCATTGACCTGGTCTACGATCCGGGTCCACATTCTGTTTCTGGTGGCTAGTGGTGTGTGCTGGACCATGTTCCCATAGATTTGTGGGTACACCTTGATGATCTCGTCGACCATGACCGTCAGCTCCATGGGCGTGAACTTGGGCATCCTTTGTGGTGCCATGGTGTTTGTGGTGCTGGTGCGGTGTGTGTTGTGTAATGTGCAGGGGGTTTGTGGTGCCGGTGTTTGGTGGTGGTGGTGGTGGTGGTGGTGGTTGTGATGTGTGCGTTTCTGTGGTGTGCTGCTGTCCTTGCTGTGTCACTGTGTCCTCTCCTCTCCTCTCTGGTTTGCAATGTAGCAAGGGGTTGTGGTCTGTGGGAGTGCTGCTTTTGTACTCACCTATGTGGGTGTGTCCTCATGGTCTGTTGTTTTCAGGTGTGTTGTGTCTGGGGTTCTGGCCTTTGTATTTTTTGTTTGTCCGGGGGGTGTTTTCGGGATGTGTCCTGTGCTTGTGTATTTGTGCGTGCCTTGCTGTGTGGACTTGTTGGCCATGTTGTGTGCTATTGGTTTTGTGTGCGGATGGTTTCTGTGCAGGTACGTGGGCGCCATGGCTTCTGCCGTGTCGATTCTCATCGGCGTTGTTTGCGCTGGCGGGCGGTATATTTGTTGTTTTCCGCGCTCATGGCGGTGCGATCGTAATTTCACGTGCGGTGTGTCGGCCGTGTGGGCGGGCGGTTTTGTGTTGTCGTGCGTGTTTCCGTCCGTGGCGGGCGGTTTGACTCCGACTCGGACGATGGCGGGCGGTATTTTGTATGATTTTTCCGCCGATGGCGGTTTTCAGTTTGTGTACTCATAATGGCGTGGTCGGTGTTCAGGCGGTGTGTGCGGGCGGATTTTTGCCGCTTCCATGCCTGGCGGATTTATTTACGCCGGGTATCGTAATGTGCCCCTAAGCAACAAAAGCTAAAAGAAAATACTACGCTTAACTCTGACATAAACAACTGCAAGAAGCCCCCTTTATTCGTTCCCTTCTGGGAAAACAACCTCGTTCAGCACGATTTACGTTACCTATAAATGACTCCTTGTTTGTATTACTCACATTATTTCCACTGTGGGATTTAATATAACTTCCCCAGTCACATTTAGCGACACAGGATGCATTCTACCACTGGCTACACGATGTGCGAATAGCATTACCACGCACCTCACTGATCTGCATAGGTTTCCTAACTTTAGTCAGCCCTTTTTCTCAGCAAAAGAGGGTTTCTCATGCTAACCCAATCCCCCACATAAAACTTGGAACTCACAGTTCTTCTAGACTATTGCTCTCACCAAATACTTACAGTATTACACTCATCACTATTGAGTGTAGCACACAAACTGGAGTTCTGAGCACTTAACTCATTCTTCCTAAAATCAACCATCCAAAAAGATGAAAGACACAAAGCCTTTCTTCTCCCCCTCATCAGTTCAAACATAGCCACTCCAGTGACCAAATGCGGTGTGGAACGATAAGCCCACAGTGTTTCTCTGACAGCCTTGGCATAATCCTTTTTGGAACTGAGCGGACTCTAATTGCATTCCACCAAGACATTGTTAAATCTTTCCACTTTACCATTGAATTCTGGATAATATAATAGAGTTTGATGATATGTAATTCCACATTTGTTAAGATACTCAGTCATGCCCACCGAATGTGACAAATGGTCAAATAAAACAATAAAATAATTTAGAGGTCTTGGCAGTATATGAAAAGGCCTTAAGAAATAAACTGCCACCTTCTGCCACACCTTGTTAGGACAAGGAGACAAATTTGGCATCAGTGCAGCAGTAGCAAGATGTTTGTCACTTCCAGCACATTGTACACAATTTCTTACCAAACCTTCGACATCTACATCTATACCTGGCCACCAGAAACTATCTGGTATTCTCAGCTTAGTAGGACTCATGCTCAAACGACCAGAATGAGCCGTCTCAAGGACGCTTTGCCTATAACATTGTGGTAATATGAGTTTATCCCCCCTCACCAAAATAGCATTCTCTGTAGACAGTTCATCCGTCATTTTACAAAGTGATTGAAGATTGATTTTCAGCATTTTTTTCTTCTTTTGGCCATCCACCAACACCAAAGACAGCACTTGTTTCAACTCTTCAACCAAATTCTACTTCCTGCACCAGTACAAATGATCTACCTCACAGATAGGGTTTAAACTTTGCTACATCCCAAGCAAGCATCTCCTTTTTTTATTAAGGAGAATCTAGTTTCTAAATCCCTCAACGTCTACATTATAAAAATAGTATTTATTGATATATACCAGTCAAGTACAGACGCTGCAAAAGGCCCAGGAGCCAACTCCCAAATGATAATATTTTCAAGAGACAACAGTGTACATTCCATTACACAATATTAACACAACCAATAGAAAGACATTTAATAAATTACATCGACTACTAACATATCTATACAAAGAGCCAGATCGTAATGCAAGATGCCACAAAACACCACATTTCTTCCAAATATAAAAAGTTCAAAACAAACGGAGAGTTCACAACTTAGTCCATCACTTGTTCAGACCCCAACTTAGGGGCCGCTTCCGATCTCGGCCGGTAGGGCACCGAATCGGATTCGGCTTAACCGGATCCGATTCGGAGCCCTCTTTCCCGACCGATTCGTATGTGCATCCGGCCGAGCGAGTACGATGCGAGCGCACGCGAAATCGCCTACCGACTCGTACGCGGTCCAAACCGCTCCGACCGACTCACACGGACACGACTCGCCCCGCGCAATGGAGACGTTCCCCGGCCGGGCAAGTACGATGCGCGCCGCGAGCAGTCCGACCGACTCGCGCCATCCGGCTCGAAAGACCAGTCGGAGCCGGACTTTGGGGGTCCGTGTCGGACCCCCCTGTACGCGTTGCCGCGTGAGTCGCACACAGGGGGGACCCATGGGTCCCCCCTACCTGTGCATGTACGGCGCGATTCGCATCGATGCGTACCCGCTGTAGGGGGCGCCCTTGTTCGCCTCGCACCCATTGAGTCAATGGGAGCCAGCGTACGCGTTGTACGTCCGGCTCCCATTGACTTCAATGGGAGTCCGACCGACTCGAGTCCGATTGCATGCGTGCGCATCGTACTCGTTCGGTCGAACTGCCAGAGTCCGATTCGGTCGGAAATCTCTCCGGGTCCGGCTCGGTCGGAGTGATTTCCGGCCTGAATCGGAATCGGACCCTAAGTGCTTAAAATCACACTAACGTTTAGAGGGGACTGATTTAACTCTTTGTATCGAGTTTCATCAGCTCATGACAGAATTACAGAATGCTCAACCCTGGCACCACGAACAGCAGAATCCATCTGCCAACTTGATGCTATCTCTGCCCAGTCTCACTCTGTTTCATCCATGACCTTCCAGAGACCAGGCTACAACTTCCATGGTGCGATATCCCGCCACTCTGGACTGGCAAGCGGCATCCCTTAGACAGCCACCCTTCTCCAACTAACACTTCAAGTGATCAGTCTTTGAATTTCTTTAGTAAGGAGATATTTATTTAATTTCCTCTCCACCTCGATGACCTGGCACCATCATACCATGCTGGTGCACTACTCACCATGGGGAAGGCTATAAATTGAAGTTGAAAAATCAATCCCTGTTCCCCGAGTAACAGCTGTGCACCAACACTGCATATCCTACCTGTAGCCTTGGCTCGCCTCTGCTTTCTGGCCTTGTAGTTCCTCCTTCAGTGATTATCGCCTGCCCTGCATCCAAGGGGGCTGGATTCCGGCTGAGGTGATGAGTGATAACGTCCAGGACACACCTTGTTATCATTCACACTTTGTTTGGGGACTGGCCTGTGGTCTTTGGGGAGTCTGTCGATACCCCGACCCATTTGAGAGGCTGGTTGTTGGCATGAGCATTACAGATGAATTTAGTAATGGTTCGCATGAAACGCTCAATCTCACCATTGGCTTGAGGCCACCTAGGGGTTATCTTTAAGGGGGTAATGCCCCCTGAAATGGGGTACCACTGTCAGTCCTGAGTTCCTGTAACAGGTCATGGGTGGTCAGCACTTTTTCCAACTTTTGTATTACTTCACTGGCCAACGTTCTTGACGCTATCTCTATGTATTTGGGGTTATCATCCACTACAATCACTAGGTACTGGCAGTCTGATAAAGTTCACACTGGCTCTAATCAAAAGGGCACTGTGGTTTTCTTCTGTGATGCCAGGAGCTAGAGGATCAGGGCACCCAGTGACCTGGCACATCAGGCATGTCTTAACCATGGTCTCCACCAGATCATCTAGCTGGGGAAACCAGACTTTGTTCGGGATTCAGCTGTTGTTCTTCTCCATCCCCTTGTGTTCCACATGGGCAAAAAAATCACCTTCGTGGCAAGGCTCCTCTATAATACCAACTGAAGAACCTGGAGAAGTCAGCTCGCTGTCACAAAGCTAGCTCTTGTAGGATGTGGTAGAGAGCGTCTAGCACTTGTTGTGCTTCTGGAGTCCTGGGTGAGATGTGTGTCTTCAGGACCACACAGTTTGCAGTCCAGGCAGCTGTCAGGGTGACTTGCAAGCAGGTGGTCACATTGGTGGCCTCTTGAATATTAGCCAGCAATATCAGCAATGGTTGAGGCCTCTCAACCACATACAAGTCATATTCTTTAGTTTCCTGTGCTGCCTTTTCTTTTTCTGAATTGGCAGATCTGAGACCCTAGGACAAGAAGTCTGCTGGACTCTGGAAGACATGCTTATAATACACCTTAAACCAATACTGTTGGAGCTAGAGCACCCATTTCTTAATATAAAGAGATGGCTTTGATGACAACCATTGACACAACAGGATCTGGGGCAAGAGATCAGTGTGCACTACAAACAAATGTCTTATACCAATATAGATGGAAGCACTCCACCCCAAAGGGTTGTTAAAGCTTCTTGCTCTATGTGGGAGCATCTTTTCTCCATAGGAGTAAGTATTCTACCGACATATGTAACCTGGGTCCTATCCCCACACATCTGATTTTGGCACAACGGACCCCTAGCCCTATGGTGCTGGCATCTACGGGGAACTTGGTTTCCTTTGCTGGTTCAAAGTATACCAGAGTGATGTCAGTCAAGAGCACCTTTTTGCTGTTCTGAAAGGTAGCATCATTATTTTCGCCCCAGGCCCATGGAGTAGAGGTTTTTGGAGGAGGGCTATGTGAACTTCGGTTACCGGTTGAGGGGGTGAAACCCTACTCAAGCAACAGCCACAGTTCTTGTCAGGGTGAGGCACTAGCAAACCCCAAATTAACCTGCGCTCAACCATTTGATAGCTTGGCACAGAGCAGTCAGGCTTAACTTAGAGGCAATGTGTAAAGTATTTATGCAGCACTTCAAACAGTAATAAAGTGAAAAAACAACACAAAAAAATCCCCACCAATTTAGACAATTAGAGCAAAGGTAAATCAAAAAATCAAAATCACGACAACAAAAATCCAATTAGTAGAATCGGAGCTATGCAGTTTTAAACATTTAAGTAAAAATAGTGGCAAAAAGTCCAAATCGCCATTCGCATCTATCTGGTCGTGAGATACTGGAATAAACTCACAAGTTCAGGCTGTCCGCGATGGAGCACAGGTTGGATACAGGGACCAGGTTAGTCCAGCTGAAAAGTTACCTTCTCAGTCCAGTGTAAAGAGTCCCATTTTCAATGGAGGGGGGCGTGAGGAGCTGTTGCAGCGTGAAGAGCATGCCGCATGTCACGAATGGTAATCACAGTAGCGCAAAGATCCTGTCATCACAAGCAGTCAGGCCAGAGCTTTGCATTGTGAGCGGTTGATGCCGCAGTGAGAACGGTCGAGTTGGCGGAAATTCACATTTGGGGGATTCGCGAGCGGCAAGATTTTGTCACCAACATGCCTGTTTGCAGTCACAAAGAGCTCAA
Organism: Calotriton arnoldi; assembly: GCA_963921515.1. Taxonomy (NCBI): domain Eukaryota; kingdom Metazoa; phylum Chordata; class Amphibia; order Caudata; family Salamandridae; genus Calotriton; species Calotriton arnoldi. The sequence goes on from CAWUFW010008157.1 coordinate 48,402, forward strand.
AAACTTCAATTCAGCTCCAATGAGGCCACGCCAAAAATCCAGGACTTGAGGGGCACCACTTGGGGGCAGTGGCTTACTCCAGCTGGATCTGGGTTCTAGTTCAGATGGTTGGGAGCCTGTTATGTCCATGTGGCACTGAACAGGAGGCCAGAAGACTAGCCCTTGGAGTCTCTCTAGTTGTCCTGGGTTCAGGTGCAGGTCTATTATCTTTGACTCAGGCAGGAGGGCTGCAATCCAGGAAGGCAGCAGTCCAGCTAGGCAGTAGTCCAGCAGAGCAGTAGTCCAGCAGAGTGGCAGTTCTTTGTCCTTTCAGTAACACAGAAGTCCTTCTTCCTGGCAGAGTGTCCACAGGTCAAGAAGTGTACTGAAGAGTTGGTGTCTGAGGTCCAATATTTATACCAGGTGCCTCTTCTGAAGTGGGAGGAGCTTCTGGAGGTTTCCCTTTGAAGTGCACAGGTTTCCTGCCTCCCCTGTTCTGGTTCCAGACTAACTACAGGGGATATGCAGCCCTTTGTGTGGAGGTAGGACACAGCCTATTCAAGTTTAAGTAGGGCTGCGTCTAGCTCATCCCTCCCATCCTGCTAGTGATTGCTCATCCAGGCACACCTAAGCCCTCATGTCTGTGGATATCTAGGAAGAATACACAAAGCCCAACTGCCCACTACACCCAGTCATGTGCCCCAGTGACAGGCTGCAGACGCTAAATGGCTAAGGCAGGAAAAAGCCAACTTTCTAATGTATTGAGACAGAATATCGAGTTGGAAATGTCGACTTACATAAATATCGAGTTGGAAATATCGTGACACAGAAATATCGACAGCAAGAATATCGTGGTCAAGAATATTGAATTAAGGTAATAAATATCGTTTTCAAAAACATATGTCATTAATATCGTTTGCAAAAATATAGTTGTTTAAAATATCGATGTTTTTAATTAGTATTATGTATTTTAGTTTATATTTTAAATGTATGTGATGCATGTTTTTTTTCTATAAGTATTGTTTATGTTTTTTAATATATGTGATACATTTTTAGTAGTTTTCAATTTTATTTTAAGTAAATTTTGCATTTTTTAGTTCTGTAGCGGGTTGTGGGTTTATAGGGGAATAGGGTGGGAAGTAATTTAATTATAATAAATTAATGATTATTTTTTATTTATTAATATTTATTTATTTGAGATTTTGTAGTATTAATTGTGGGAAGTAATTTATTTGTAATTAATTTTAATTGGTTGTTAATTAAAATTAATTAATTAATTAGTAATTATGGCAATTGTGTAATTTGTTTTAGGTGCAGGTTGTGGGGTTTATTGGGGTACAGGGTGGGAATTAATTTATTTGTAATTAATTATTAGTTGTTAATTAATGTTAATTAATTAATTGGTAATTAATTATGGTAATTATGCAATTTGTTTTAGGTGCAGGTTGTGGGGTTTATAGGGGTAAAGGGTGGGAAGTAATTTTTGATTCATTAATAATTAGTTGTTAATTTATATTAATTAAATGATTCAAAATGAATTATGGAAATTGTGTAATTAATTTTAGGTGCGGTTTGTGGGGTTTATAGGGGTAAATGGTGGGAAGTAATTTATGTTTAATTAATCAATAATTAGTTGTTCATTTATATTAATTAATTTATTGTAAATTAATTATGGAAATTGTGTAAATAATTTTAGATGCGGGTTGTGGGGTTTATAGGGGTAAAGGATGGGAAGTAATTTATGTTTAATTATTAATAATTAGTTGTTAATTAATATTAATTAATTAATTGAAAATTACATATGGAAATTGTGTAATTAATTTTAGGTGTGGGTAGTGGGGTTTATAGGGGTAAGGGGTGGGAAGTACTGTATGTTTAATTAATTAATAATTTGTTGTTCATTTATATTAATTAATTTATTGTAAATTAATTATGGAAATTGTGTAAATAATTTTAGATGCGGGTTGTGGGGTTTATAGGGGTAAAGGATGGGAAGTAATTTATGTTTAATTATTAATAATTAGTTGTTAATTAATATTAATTAATTAATTGAAAATTACATATGGAAATTGTGTAATTAATTTTAGGTGTGGGTAGTGGGGTTTATAGGGGTAAGGGGTGGGAAGTACTTTATGTTTAATTAATTAATAATTTGTTGAACATTAATATTAATTAATTGATATTTAATTAGGGTATTTATTTATATTTTTGGTGTGTGGGTCTTACTGTTTTAGGGGTACAGTGTGGGAGTAAATCAATTTTACTTTATTTTATAATTAGTTGTTAAATACCATTAGTTTTTAATTGAAAATAAGTTTTAATTGTGTAATTAATTTTTGGGCAGTTTAATTTTAGCTATGGGTTGTGGGCATTATAGGGGTAAAGTGTGGAAAAGTCAATTCATTTTTATGAATTTCAATTTGTTTTTTAATTAATAATATTTATTTAATTGGTAATTGATTATGTCGATTAAGGAAGTAAAGTTTTTAAAAAAGTTTAGATGTGGGTTGTGAATTGTTTGGTGTTATAGGGTAGGAAATAAAAAAAAGTAAATTCATGCAATAATTCATGTTTTCTTTCTAAATTATTTCTAATTAAAAAGTATTTATTTGTTTGGAAATCATTTTCATTTTATTGAATATATTTGTAGGTATTTGTCATATGTATTTAACATTATAATGTTTTTTAATTTTTTATATGAAATATATTTGTATTTTAATTTTGAACATATTTATATATTTTTAATTTATGTTGTTTTTTAAAATATTTTTGTTGGTAATATTTTGTTTGTTTTTAATTTTGAACTGACTGGGGTGAGATATTAATTATTACCCCTCCGCAATCCACTTTTCCTACTGTTGCACTCACTGGAGGGGGAATAGTAATTTTTTCCCCTCCGCTATCCAACACTTTCCTTAATGTTACAATTATTGGAGTGGGAATCGTAATTTTTACCCCTCCGCTATCCAACACTTTCCCTACTGTTGCACTTAATGGAGTGGGAATAGTACATTTTATCCCGCCACTATCCAACCCTTCCCTACTGTTGCACTCAATGGAGTGGGAATAGTAATTTTGACCCCTCCGCTATCCAACACTTTCCCTACTGTTGCACTGACTGGTGTGGGAATAGTAATTTTTACTGCTTCGCTATCCAACACTTTCCCTACTTTTACACTCACTGGAGTGGGAATAGTAATTTTAACCCCTCCCCTATCCAACACTTTCCCTACTGTTGCACTCACTGGAGTGGGAATAGTAATTTTTACCCCTCCCCTATCCAACACTTTCCCTACTGTTATACTCACTGGAAAATTAGTATTCCCACTCCACAATCCGAAACAGACTCCAGCATGCTGGGGGTAGCATTAGAGAGATTTTATTTTTGGCCACACACAACCATGTAACGCGTTTCGACCGCTCAAGCGGTCTTTGTCAAACCTGAAGTTGCCGCCATCTTTTTGCTTTTTTTTGATCAACTACAATGTTTAAAGTGACAGTTCATCATTATGAATAAAGTTTCAACAAAATTTAAAGTGACAGTGCAACGTTTCAACAACTAAGGTGACATATGCAATCATGATCCCAGGACCCAATAGCCTGGGCATTGTGAAAATGAGCGTTATCACGGTGGTGCCATATTAAAATTTATAATATATAACGGCAAACAAACAGCGTCTATTCATTTGCAAACATTCTAAATACATTAAAAGTTGTTATTAAAATGCATTTAAAATTACATATGGTACTAAATTCATTCACCATATCCAGGGCAAGTGCCCAATTCATGCCGTATTTATACCGCAAGACCCAAACTTCCGGGCCAAACACTCTATGTACAATCACAAAAGTGCCTTGTGCAATGTCCCTTACAAAATAAAGTGACCTATGCCTTGTGCAAATTCCACATTACTATTAAAATATCATAATAACATGAGACGCCCTCCAATGAAAGATCATGTGCAAATGCAATGGAAATTGGAACTGTGTCCAACTATCCCACAGTTATTTGATCATTTGTTTCTTCCTACTATTTTGGGCCAGTGCCCTTGATCCTTCAGTAAACAACAAGGTTGGTTACAAACTGATAAATCAAAGTGCTGTGCAAAAAAACATGTGCCAAAATTTCAATAATATTATTAAATGGAGTGAATTAGAATTATTGGGCTCAATCCTTTACTTATCATTGTGAGAGCTTCAGAGCATTAACCATAAGTACACCATCTACCCTCCAGATCATCCGACAATCAATCATCATCTTTCTTTCTCTCTCTTTACAGATGGACATGTAGGTCTTCCTCAGTGTTGTGCCCATTCGGGATCTTACTATTAAAACGTGAAATGTATCTTGATTCAAGTTGTCTTAGGCACCTTTCTCTATTTCCCCCTCTTAGCCTTTGTGGCACTTGATCTAATACAAAGTATCTCAGACCTTCCAACTTGTTATCATGAAACTGCTGGAAATGTCTGGCCATGGGGTACGCCTGATCCCTGTTGTTAATCGCTCTAATATGTTGTAGGATCCGCTGATGCACTGGTAAAATTGTACTACCTATATACAATTTAAAACAACTGCACCTAACAGCATATACTACATATTGGTTCCTACAGTTCAAATGCTTCATGATCTGCCACTTTTTATCTGTAAACGGTAAGGCTACTTCCGTTGTATTTTCTCCATACCTGCACGCCTTACACTTGTGGCATCCCCTGAAGCCCTTGCTTTCACTGAGCCAAGTTGTCTGTTTTGTGGTCCCTGGGCTATTTGTTACTAAAACCTGCCGCAAAGATCTTGCCTTTTGAAATGTTATTAGTGGCCCATTGCCCAACTTTTGTCTCAGAAAGGCATCTCCTCGTAGTACATGCCAATGTTTCTGCATAATAGTTCTTTTGCTGTTGTGCTGTTAGCTGTAGCCTCTAATAAATCGAAATTGTGGTTCAGCTTTTCTTGGGACTCCCTAGTGTTCGATGAGTTAGCAAATATTGACTGATCCCTGGGCTTTGCCTTTGCTTTTTCTCTGGCTGCTCTTAAGAATGCCTTACTGTATCCCCGCAGTTCAAACCTCTCATTTAACTCCTCCTGCGCTTGATACAGTTGGCTGAAGCAGCTACAGTTCCTTTTCATCCGCAAGTTCTCAGCATATGGGATGCTATTCACCAATTTGGGAGGATGGAAACTGCGGGCATGGAGTATCGTATTGCCTGCAGTACTTTTTAAAAATGTTTTATATATATATATATATATATATATATATATATATATATATATATATATATATCCAAAGAAAAGAAGCCCAACCGTTGAGGCGCCACACACGCTCGTGTTTCAAACCTTTTTTAATGGCAGGATTGCAGGGATTAACAGCATCACCTCCACAGTCAAAATTAATGTCCAAACATGTTTCGGGCTGACTAGCCCTTGATCACTGGTGTCCAGAGAGGCACAGCTGCAGGGAATGTTGCGCCGCACTCGCGGCGATGAAATACAGTTCCGCCCAATGGGCGTGTACCACAATAGCATTGTGGTCTTCGTAGTGCGCATGATGGTGTGCAAAATAAAACCCAAAGTGGATTACAGGTGGGCCTCTCAATTCAAGTACAATCCTTTAGTAGGTGGCTGTGCGTAGTAACACTGGGTCCCTGCTAGTACACCAACCACCACGGTCACGGCGTTCCATGGACGTTGCAAGCTTCGCCGCGTCCTGGAGCTGCACTTCCGCAGCGGGGCACCTCGCGACCCGAGCAGGGCCGCCATATATCCAAAGAAAGAAGCCCAACCGTTGAGGCGCCACACACGCTCGTGTTTCAAACCTTTTTTAATGGCAGGATTGCAGGGATTAACAGCATCACCTCCACAGTCCAAAATTAATGTCCAAACATGTTTCGGGCTGACTAGCCCTTGATCACTGGTGTCCAGAGAGGCACAGCTGCAGAGGAATGTTGCGCCGCACTCGCGGCGATGAAATACAGTTCCGCCCAATGGGCGTGTACCACAATAGCATTGTGGTCTTCGTAGTGCGCATGATGGTGTGCAAAATAAAACCCAAAGTGGATTACAGGTGGGCCTCTCAATTCAAGTACAATCCTTTAGTAGGTGGCTGTGCGAAGTAACACTGGGTCCCTGCTAGTACACCAACCACCACGGTCACGGCGTTCCATGGACGTTGCAAGCTTCGCCGCGTCCTGGAGCTGCACTTCCGCAGCGGGGCACCTCGCGACCCGAGCAGGGCCGCCATATATCCAAAGAGAAAGAAGCCCAACCGTTGAGGCGCCACACACGCTCGTGTTTCAAACCTTTTTTAATGGCAGGATTGCAGGGATTAATAGCATCACCTCCACAGTCAAAATTAATGTCCAAACATGTTTCGGGCTGACTAGCCCTTGATCACTGGTGTCCAGAGAGGCACAGCTGCAGGGAATGTTGCGCCGCACTTGCGGCGATGAAATACAGTTCCGCCCAATGGGCGTGTACCACAATAGCATTGTGGTCTTCGTGAGTGCGCATGATGGTGTGCAAAATAAAACCCAAAGTGGATTACAGGTGGGCCTCTCAATTCAAGTACAATCCTTTAGTAGGTGGCTGTGCGAAGTAACACTGGGTCCCTGCTAGTACACCAACCACCACGGTCACGGCGTTCCATGGACGTTGCAAGCTTCGCCGCGTCCTGGAGCTGCACTTCCGCAGCGGGGCACCTCGCGACCCGAGCAGGGCCGCCATATATCCAAAGAGAAAGAAGCCCAACCGTTGAGGCGCCACACACGCTCGTGTTTCAAACCTTTTTAATGGCAGGATTGCAGGGATTAACAGCATCACCTCCACAGTCAAAATTAATGTCCAAACATGTTTCGGGCTGACTAGCCCTTGATCACTGGTGTCCAGAGAGGCACAGCTGCAGGGAATGTTGCGCCGCACTCGCGGCGATGAAATACAGTTCCGCCCAATGGGCGTGTACCACAATAGCATTGTGGTCTTCGTAGTGCGCATGATGGTGTGCAAAATAAAACCCAAAGTGGATTACAGGTGGGCCTCTCAATTCAAGTACAATCCTTTAGTAGGTGGCTGTGCGAAGTAACACTGGGTCCCTGCTAGTACACCAACCACCACGGTCACGGCGTTCCATGGACGTTGCAAGCTTCGCCGCGTCCTGGAGCTGCACTTCCGCAGCGGGGCATATATATATTATCTACTGGCGGTCGCCAGTAGATAGGTATAGTTAAGACCTATTTTCCATAGGAAATCCGCAACATTCTATTTGAAATAACTTTGGCGCCGGTTGACGAATCTTCGCGAAATTTTCAAACTTGTTGGGGCGCTCTGGTCCGCTCCTATCCTGAAAGTCTCGGGGTGATTCGTCAAGTGGGGGCCGAGAAAAAAGGCGGGTCCCAAAACGTGTTTTCCCCATTCATTTTTCCATAGGAACCGTTAGTCGCAGGTACAGACCGAACTGCTGAACGGAATACACCAAATTTGGCAAAAAGGTAGCCCTTGGTTCAGAGTCGTGCCTTTTGCTTAAATGGTGTAAATCCGTTCAGTAGTGTCTGAGAAAATCACAAGTAAAATCACATATATATCTATGGCCGCGTCAGATCCGCGCACCCTGAGCGAACCCTGCGCGCAACGTCCCGATCACGAGCTGCATGCTAATTGGCTGTCAAGTGGCTGTCAACACTCCAAATCAGGAAGTGTTGGCAGCCATTTTGTCCCTCGGTAGAACCGAGGCAGAAGAAACAAGTGCGCAAAACGCACAAAGGGGGCAGGGTAGAAACACCCTGACCCCCTAGGTCTGCTCAGGGGTCCCACAAGGACCCCCTGGGCAGAAAAAAACATTTTTTTTTTTTAAATCGGCGGGATGCGCTTAGGGTGCGTGGATCCCGCCGATAAAAAAAAAAATCGAAGCGCGGTCTCCCGCGCTTCGATGCTATTTTGCCCCAGGGTGGCCCAAGTCCCAGGGGCATGCGGGGGGTGGGTTTATATTTTATGTGGGGGGCCTCTAAGGCCCCCCAAGCCCCAGGGACCGCCACCCCCCGGGGCTTTAAATGAAAAATGGTGCAGGAGGGCTCTCTGCCCTCCCGCAGCCCCGGGGACCGCCACCACCCGGGGCTTCTATTTTTAAATATTAATAACCTGTGTGGGGGGGCTCGAGCCCCCCCACATGCCCCGGGGACCGCCACCTCCCCGGGGCACTAATTAAATAAATGTGGGGGTCCGTTACTGACCCCCGAAGCCCCGGGGACCACCACCTCCCCGGGGCTTTGTAGATGTTGGGAGGGGGGCCGCGCGGCCCCCCTCCTGGAGCCTGTGGTGGCCCTGGGGACCGCCACCCCCCAGGGCCAGCTCCTGCAGTGTCCCGGGGTGCCTACCCCCGGGACACTGTAGTTTGCTATGACAACATGCTGAAACCTGCTCTCTCTTCCAAAATTCAAAGCAAATTGCTTTTCCACATGGGGAGCTGCATGTCAGCAGCTCCCCATGTGGAAAAGCAATGCCGGCTCCCGCAGGACGCAGGGAGCCGGCGGGACTGTGGGGGAGTTGGGGTCCCCCCACGGTCCCCAAAGGATAGGGCCAGCCCTGGGGGATGGCGTCCCCGGGGCAAGTAGTGGCCCAGGAGGGGGGCCACGCGGCCCCCCTCCCCAAATTAGGAAAAAAAAAAAAAAAGGCCAGCCTCGGGGATGGGGTCCCCGGGGCCTAAGGAGGCCTGAGGAGGGGGGCAACGCAGCCCCCCTCCATGAATTTTTTTTTTTTTTTAAATGTGCCAATGACCCGGGGGATGGGGTCCCCGGGCCGAAATTGGCCACGGGAGGGGGGCCCACGCGGTCCCCTTCCCGTTCCGTTTTTAAAAAAACAATAAAAGGGGGTCAGGCCCTGGGGGATGGGGTCCCCAGGGCCCAAAATAATTAAAAAGAAGGGGGCCACACAGCCCCCTTTTAAAAAAAATAATTAAAAAAAATAATCCGGCATCGCGCCGGAGGCTACGCCCCCTCCTTGGCAGCACTCTGCAAACGCGCCCCCTGGCGCGTTTGCAGAGAGGGAAACGAATTCCCCTTGAATATTGGGGGTCCCTGGGGGCCAACTAGCCCACTAGGAACCTCCAGTATGCGCCAGGGGGCTGCGTTGCAGAGAGGTGTTCTGAGGCCACGCCCCTTTTTACACCTCTCTGCAACGCAGCTCTGTGGCGCTTAATGGAGGTAGCTGGTGGGTCCCTGACCATGTCATGAGTGATGTAATGTGTGACGTCATCAGCAGTGCATTGCGGGCGCGCGAGTTATAGTTAGCTGAACTAACTATAACGGGGGAATTTCTATGGTTTTGTACGAGTGAAATGTCCAACTAACTATAACGCCCCTGAAACCTATGGTTTTTTCAGTGAATTTCTAAGGTTTTTTAAATGCTAATTTCTAACTATAACGTGCCTGAAACCTTTGGTTTTTTCAGTGAATTTCTAAGGTTTTTTAAATGCTAATTTCTAACTATAACGTGCCTGAAACCTATGGTTTTTTCAGTGAATATATATATATTTATTATACTATGTATACATGTGAAAATGTCTCGGTCCCCTGTTTGCCTCGGTGGCACGGAAAAAATGGGTGGAACTGACGTCAACACGCCGACTAGGTCCTCTTAAGGCTCCGATGACGTCATACGGTGTCGCGAGCGGAGCCGTGCTCGTTGACGTGGGAGAGCTAGGAAAGAATTTCCGTGGAATGCTGGTGCAGGGGATATTCACCTAAGTGTTCAGGCTAGTCCTTTGGGAGCAACTGTTTATGTTGCCACTCCAGAAACCGAAACCAGTGATCCTAGGGCAGAGGCCCTGCAGATGGCACACGAGGTGGGGTGCCCAGTCGTGTGCACCGGCGGGGCAGCGAAGTGACAAGCACCACAACCCACAAAAAGGTAACTGAGGGCACTGAATAACACAGGATCTTCTCTTTGTATCTGGCAGGAACAACGAAGTTAAAATGCCCTAGTACCAAAATGTAGAATTAGTGCTACAACAGTCTTCAAGAGGACCTGCGATGCCGCTTCTGCCTCCCGTACCCAGGAGGCGGCACATGGGTCACGCGGTACGGTCATACTGCGGTGGGACGCACACTCGTTGACCTCTCATGGCACTGCTCCACACTTCAGGGAGGACGCTTTCCATTAGCTATGTTTTCTGATGACATGTCGCGCCGGCCCGTCCAACAACAGAACTCCTTTAGATCCAAACAGACTCTTCCACTCTCTCACCGGAAGTGAAACCAGGCCACGCGGACACTTTCACAATACAACAGCCGGGAATGCACTTTTCGGTAAAAAAACACATTCCTTCCTCCTAATTAATCAAATAAACGTCTCACTGAAGAACAGGGGCCAGCTTCGATCGGTAAACAGCCGTTACAACGACTTTTTACTTTGCGATACCATTACAATGCATGCATTACCACGCATGCGTTGTACATCACGAAGTCATTACTACGCATTTTTTTAGAACGCATGGTCATTTACCACGCATGCCTTTACAACAAATTTTATTGTAAAGGTATGTATGGTAAATGACCATGCGTTCTGAAACATGTAAACGATCCATGTCGTTGTAAGGAAGCAGAGGCTGTTCCGTTTCCTCACAACGACGTGCACCGCCCCTCAGAGATGACGTGAAGCAGGAACCACGAGGAGAGAGGAACCATGAGGAGTGAGAGGTAAGGGGATTGGGCATGGGGTGGGGGTTTCTTTTCTAGGGTTTAGGGTAGTGCAGTGGTGTTTGGGTGGTGTAGGGGGTCGTGCTGGGGGTAGGTTTTTAGGGTTTAGGGTAGTGCAGTGGTGTTTGGGTAGTGTAGGGGGTAGTGCTGGGGGTAGTGTTTTAGGGTTTAGGGTAGTGCAGTAGTGTAGGGGGTCATGCTGGTGGTAGTGTTTTAGGGTTTAGGGTAGTGCAGTGGTGTATGGGTAGTGTAGGGGGTCGTGCTGGGGATAGTGTTTTAGGGTTTAGGGTAGTGCAGTAGTGTAGGGGGTCATGATGGTGGTAGTGTTTTAGGGTTTATGTTAGTGCAGTGGTGTTTGGGTAGTGTAGGTGGTAGTGCTGGGGTAGTGTTTTAGGGTTTAGGACAGTGCAGTGGTGTTTGTGTAGTGAAGGGGGTCATGCTGTGGGTAGTGTTTTAGGGTTTAGGGTAGTGCAGTCGTGTTTGTGTAGTGTAGGGGGTCGTGTTTTAGGGTATAGGGTAGTGCAGTGGTGTTTGGGTAGTGTAGGGGGTCATGCTGGGGTTAGTGTTTTAAGGTTTAGGGTAGTGCAGTGGTGTTTGGGTAGTGTAGGGGTCGTGCTGGGGGTAGTGTTTTAGGGTTTAGGGTAGTGCAGTGGTGTTTGTGTAGTGTGGGAGGTCATGCTGGGGGTATATTTAGGGTTTAGTGTAGTGCAGTGGTGTTTGGGTAGTGTAGGGAGTCATGCTGTGGGTAGTGTTTTAGGGTTTAGGGTAGTGCAGTGGTGTTTGGGTAGTGTAGGTAGTCGTGCTGGTGGTAGTGTTTTAGGGTATAGGGTAGTGCAGTTATGTTTAGGTAGTGTAGGGTGTCGTGCTGGGGGTAGTGTCTTAGCACTAATTTTTCTTTCTACAGCACTAACCATAATTTCTATGACAAAATGAACCCCCTCATTTTGTTCCTTTTTAAATTAAATGTTTTAAGAGTTACCAGTTTATTCCAATCAAGATGGCTTCAGGTGTGCCATCATTTTGTCATAAGTAAGACTGTTAGCGCTCTAGTTGTTCTTTAGAACACTCTGGGAAGCTGCAGTAGAACACAAAGGCATCAACTGACAGGCTGCTCCTGTTGAAATATAACAGGAATATATTTGAGATCACACTTGAAACATGTCCTAATTTTTCTTTCTACAGCACTAACCATAATTTCTATGGCAAGATGAACCCCCTCATTTTGTTCCTTTTTAAATTAAATGTTTTAAGTGTTACCAGTTTATTCCAATCAAGATGGCTTCAGGTGTGCCATAATTTTGTCATAAGTAAGGCTGTTAGCACTCTAGTTGTTCTTTAGAACACTCTGGGAAGCTGCAGTAGAACACAAAGGCATCAACTGACAGGCTGCTCCTGTTGAAATATAACAGGAAGATATTTGAGATCTCACTTAAAACATGTCCTAATTTTTCTTTCTACAGCACTAACCATAATTTCTATGGCAAAATGAACCCCCTCATTTTGTTCCTTTTTAAATTAAATGTTTTAAGTGTTACCAGTTTATTCCAATCAAGATGGCTTCAGGTGTGCCATAATTTTGTCATAAGTAAGACTGTTAGCGCTCTAGTTGTTCTTTAGAACACTCTGGGAAGCTGCAGTAGAACACAAAGGCATCAACTGACAGGCTGCTCCTGTTGAAATATAACAGGAAGATATTTGAGATCTCACTTAAAACATGTCCTAATTTTTCTTTCTACAGCACTAACCATAATTTCTATGGCAAAATGAACCCCCTCATTTTGTTCCTTTTTAAATTAAATGTTTTAAGTGTTACCAGTTTATTCCAATCAAGATGGCTTCAGGTGTGCCATACTTTTGTCATAAGTAAGGCTGTTAGCACTCTAGTTGTTCTTTAGAACACTCTGGGAAGCTGCAGTAGAACACAAAGGAATCAACTGACAATCTCTGCCCTTGTTGGATGTACATGTTTTACTGAGAATGTCAGACTTCATTCTCACATGACTGAGAAAGATAATGTGAATTTACAGAAAATATGCTCTCATTTTAGCTTCTGGAGCACCTTCCAAAACTGTATGGGACAAGCATGTGAAAATAGTTCTCTCAAACATGATTCATGATATCCCAGCAGAAGGTTTTTCACAGGGTAAAATCACCTTAGAACACACCACAATTCCTGAAATTAGTATGGTACCATCAACAAATGAATTCTAATGTAACTAAAGTCTGTTATCACCCTTTATAGTTCTCCTTTTGGTAACCCTCAAAATCTTCGATTCACTACAATGCATTTCAATGGGGTACTATCATTTATATTGGTCCCAAGATGGCTGCCAGCAATTCCAGGATGAAGTGCTGACAGCCAATCAGATCTCACGATGACATGTGTGGTTAGGCTCCACCCAGATATATATGTGTTTTCTTTTTCAAATTTCTCAGGAACTACTGAACAGATTTACACCATTTAAGCAAAAGGCACGACTCTGAACCAAGGGCTACTTTTTTGGCAAATTTGGTGTAATTCCGTTCAGCAGTTCGGGCTGTAGCTGCGACTAAAGGTTCCTATGGAAAATTGCATGGGGAAAACACGTTTTGGGACCCCCCTTTTTTCTCGGCCCCCGCTTGCCGAATCACCCCGAGACTTTCAGGACAGGAGCAGACCGGAGCGCCCCAACAAGTTGGAAAAGTTCGCGAAGATTCGTCAATCGGCGCCAAAGTTATTTCAAATAGAATGTTGCGGATTTCCTATGGAAAATAGGTCCTAACTATAACTATCTACTGGCGACCGCCAGTAGATATATATATATATATATATATATATAAATTTGTATATAATTTTAAAATTCTAAAATAAATTAAAATTAATATTTTATTAATTGCTTTCAAGTAAATATATATATATATATTAATTATTATGTATCTGTGTTTAACTTTTTTAAAGTTTTTTTGAACTTATACTAAATCTACTTTATTTTTATATTAATTTTATTATTTAGCATATTTAATATTTATTATTTTATTTTATCTATATATAAAAATTGATGTTATGTACAACTTTATTTTTACATCAATATTTTTTTGTTGATATTTTTGTACTTACCTGTTTAAGTATAGGGAGTCGATATTTTTGCATTCTATATTTTTTCATCGATATTTTTTACTTCTATATTTTTTACATCGATATTCTCTCAGTGAACCCTTTCTAAAAAGGGCAGTTTCCAAATTGTGATTAAAAAGTTGGCTTTACTATAAGAGAAGATTTTCATACAATTGCAAAGACACCAAACATGAACTGGGTCCTGTTCCCATTTGGAAGTTATCATTTATTAAATTTAATAAGCTAACTCCAATGTTATCCAAAGGGAGAGGCAGGCCCTGCAGTAGTGAAAAATGAATTTAGGAGTTCTCCACTACCAGGACATTTAAAAGTACATGTCCTACTTTTTAAATACACAGCACCCTGCTCTCTGGGTTGTCCAGGCTAACTGTTTAAAGGGCTAATTAAGTCGATGGTACAATCAGTGCGGCAGGCTGAGTGGCAGCATTTAATTCACAGGCCCTGGACACAGGTAGTGCCACGTTACTGGGACTTATAAGTAAATTACTATGCTAATGGGCTATAAGTCAATTCTACCATGCTTTAAGGAGAGACCACAAGCACTTTAGTATTGGTTAGCAATGGTAAAGGGTGCAGAGTCCTAAAAGCTAACAAAATGGGGTCAGAAAACAGGAGGGTGAATGCAAAAAGTTAGGGGAGGACCCTGCAGAAAGGGCGAAGATCAACAGGGGATGTGAAGGATGTCAGATCCTTTATGAAGTGGGCTCAATAGTTAACCATCCCCAGGAAGCTCTGTACCTCCATGACTGTGGATGGGGGTGGTCCAGCTTGACATCAGCTACTTTGGCAGGATCTAGGGCTACCCCCTCTGTTGAAAAGCAAGACACAGATTTGGGGTTCTGGGAATTCAAATGTGTCCCTGCGCACTGCAAGGCCACATTTGTGGAGTCTCTGCAGCACCTTTTGGAGCTTGACATGATGTTCCTTCAGTAATGGGGCGCCTTCATACAATGTCATCACTTACATTGATGACACCCCTTAGCCACAACATGGCCTCCTGAATTTTGTTTGGAATATCTCCACCACATTGGATAGCCAACAGTTTAGAAGCTGGAAGTGTCAGAGGCCGAGATGCGATGAGAACATTGTGAAGGGCTGCGATCTTAGGTCTAACAATTAGCACACTCTGCTCAGTCCATTCACAATGTCATCAACTGTGTGTTTGAGATTTCTTAAAATGCTTGATTGTGATGTTTGAGAGCTACATTTCCATGCAGAGTCCCACTTCACCAGGTTATTTGGGCTTACAGATCACGACGATTGGGGACAATCATGGGGTGGGCCCATCCACTTTATCAATATTGTCCACTTCTTCAACTAGGGGGTCGATTCCGATTCGGGCCGGAAATTTCTCCGACCGAGCCGGACCCGGAGAGATTTCCGACCGAATCGGACCCGTGCAGTCCGACCGAACGAGTACGATGCGTCCGTATGCTATCGGACTCGAGTCGGTCGGACTCCCATTGAAGTCAATGGGAGCCGGTCGTACAACGCGTACGCGGGCTCCCATTGACTCAATGGGTGCGAGTCGGACAAGTGCGCCCCCTACAGCGGGTACGCGGCGAAGCGGTCGCGCCGTACACGCACAGGTAGGGGGGACCCATGGGTCCCCCTGTGTGCGACTCGCGCGGCTACGCTGCACAGGGGGTCCGACACGGACCCCCAAAGTACGGTTCCGACAGCTCTTTCGAGCCGGAGTGCGCGGCTCGGTCGGACTGCTCGCGGCGCGCATCGTACTTGCCACCCGGCCGGGGAACGTCTCCATTGCGCGGTGCGAGTCGAGTCCGAGCGAGTCGGTCGGTGTGGTTCGAGCCGGGAACGAGTCGGTCGGAGCGGTCGGGACGCCCGGACGAGTCGGTCGGGCGAGCCCGCATCGTACTCGCTCGGCCGGACCCAGCGTACGATTCGGTCGGGAAACAGGACTCCGGATCGGATCCGGTAAAGCCGAATCCGATTCGGAGCCCTACCGGCCGAGATCGGAATCGGCCCCTAGGTCTCTACCTTCGGCCGGAGATGGAACGCCACCCATCTGCAGCGATGAATTTTACTTGAAAAATATGTATTTTAAATAAATCAGTTAGGCATAGTTCATTGTTAAATGGCCAGCCAGTTGTGTTTGTTTCAGATTATAAATACTTAGGCATGATTTTTAGTTGGTACCCCCAAATTCAGCTCCCATCTTAGAGCTCTTGAGTCTAAGACCAAGCAGGTGGCTGCAGTATTGGGGAGACTGGACATGGAGCTGGGTAATAGTTCTGCTAAGATGTTAAGAGAGGCCTATAACCTGAAAATAATAAGTGTGCTCTTATATGGCTCCAAAATCTTAATAGAAGTAGTAATTAAATAATTAGAAATAATTTTAATGAATATTTGGATGTTATGGTTAGCCCTTCCTAGGGGTTCAGTAAATACAGCAATACAACATGAGTTGGGACGTATCAAATATAAATACTTTCAATGATTATTAAACTATTGGGGGAGAATGGTAGTAGTTGCTGAGGGCACGGTTAGGAATGTATTGAAATCTCACCTTCAAAATGAGAATTCACTCCCTTGGATGCGGAACCTGAGTTGAATTTTAAGTAGTGTGGATCCAAATGGGTCTTGAATACCATTATATGGCAAAATGTTGTCAATAAGGTTACAATTAAATGCCTCATTAAGGTTTCTGTTACACAATGTTATTTTAGGGAATGTGGGAAATGCCCCCAGCTTACACATTTGTATGAGAAAGAGGGCTTAGAAAAAATGCAGCAACATTTAAAGATATAAAGTCAAGGAGGAGTCGAAGGTGGATGTGGAAGTTGAGGCTGAGACAGATGCAACAGTTTATAGACTGGCAGCCTCCAAAAAGTGTCTTTCCTGGTACTGCAAGAAATGTTAGAAATTGCCCATTTTGTAAAAGTGGACTATGGTCATTGAGTCATCTGTTAGCCAAATACGGGTATTATGTCTGTTACTGCATTGTTTAGTTCAATTATGAAATGTGAAAATATTATGCTAACTTACAATCTTTATTCAGCATTCCATCCATCATTTGTTTGTGTAGCAATTTTTGCCCTCAAAGAAAAGGGTATGCCCAGACGTGGGTCCCTTGCTCACTGTGCCACTGGATTTAAGCTAGCCTGGCTGATGAGGGGGTAATACCCCAAAACTGGTCCCAGGATGCTTGCTTCCGGTTCAAGGAGGACCTGGCTTGGCAGTTCGGGCTGGACTGTTCCCATACGGAACAGGGTCAAGACTGATTTGCACGTGGCTGGGTCTAAACTGGGGTGGCATGGTGAGCAAAAAAACAATGGATTTAACCCAGATCTATTAACTGGGGGTGAATGTTTGATTTATTCAGCATTCCGTCCATCATTTGTTTGCATAGCACTTTTCGCCCTCAGTGGGATGGGTATGCCCAGATGTGGGTCCCTTGCTCACTGTGCCCCTGGATAAGCTAGCCTGGCTGATGAGGGGTAGTACCCCGAAACTGGTCCCAGGATGCTTGTTTCCGGTCCAGGGATGACCTGGCTTGGCAGTTCGGGCTGGACTGTTCCCATAAGGAACAGGGTCAAGACTGATTTGCATATGGCTGGGTCTTAACTGGGGTGGCATGGTGAGTAAAAGAACAATGGAGTTAACCCAGATCTATTGACTGGGGTGAATGAATGATTTATTCAGCATTCCGTCCATCATTTGTTTGCATAGCACTTTTCGCCCTTTGTGGGATGGGTATGCCCAGATGTGGGTCCCTTGTTCACTGTGCCACTGAATTTAAGCTAGCCTGGCTGATGAGGGGTAATACCCCAAAACCGGTCCCAGGATGCTTGTTTCCGGTCCAGGGAGGACCTGGCTTGGCAGTTCGGGCTGGACGGTTCCCATAAGGAACACGGTCAAGACTGATTTGCATATGGCTGGGTCTAAACTGGGTGGCATAGTGAGCAAAAGAACAATGGATTTTGGGGTGAATGTATGATTTATTCACCATTCCGTCCATCATTTGTTTGCGTAGCATCTTACAATCTAGGCAAATATTTTGAGACAATCTGCTAAAGATTTAAGAACATGGTATTCACAAGCTAAGTATAAATTGATGATTAGAAGATAGTCAATTATTTTCATTGTAGTTGGTCAACAAATGCGCTTTAAAACTGAATATTGTCTGGTTACAGATCATTATTTTGCTCTTTAACTCCGTACTTTATAGTGCGGTTGGAGACTTGAAGATGAGAAAATGCCCCTGCACTTGGCATCTTCGATCGATAACTTTTAAAAATAGGATTGATACTGTTTAGATTACAGACCACTTTTGCATTTTAACTTTGTATTTTACAGTTCGATTGCTGTCTTGATGCTAATAAAATGATCCAGCACTTGGCACTTTTGATTAGTGAGTTTTTAAAAATAAGGAAGGCCATGAATGGGTACTTGGGAATATAAAAGGCAAATAAAGTGTAGTAGAGATATTATTGTATTTTAAAATTTGGCATCATTGTGTCAGGAAGATAGTTTTTGCACTTAATTGCCATATTTACACTGGCAGCCAGAATGTATTGATGTGGTAGGTGACTGTTTTTGTCTTTTATGGTTATATATATTTTTTTTTTAAATGTATATGTATTTATTTTTGGATGGAAAATGTGTTTAACATTGTGTGTGCATTTTAACATAAAAAGTTTGTTTTGCCAAATCGGCATAAATATCAAACTTAATAGACTTACTTACTATGGGCTGGAAGGAACTTGAGCCCTTCAATCCATGTTTATTTAATTGTTTAAAACACTGAAATTTGAAAAACCGGTTCAAAGTAGTAGCCAGATTTGGAACCCATGTAATCATCAGATTGTAGACAGATAACTGTGAAAAAAGGTATGTTTCACTCGGTAATACAGAAGCAGTGGTACATGAAAATACCACATGCTTTTCCCATTTGCTGTGGGTTTTTTTTGTTCATTTATTCGGATCGAAACTATGCATGAAAAAAACTAGGGGTGCAGTAGTTCCTTCACATCTTGGAATTCTGCTTTTGGTGCAAACAGGAGTTTGTGGTGGAACTGGGATTCACTGGAGTGAGGGTTAGTTCTAATGCAAGTCGAGAGCAGAAGCTACAGAATTACTGTTAAACACATTCCATTAGGTTACACAGCACCATCCACAATGACTGACAAAAATGAAAAAAATAAAATATGAAATGCGAATTACAATACTTCTACAATAAGCAGCATACAATGGAGTGATGTTGTGCCATCACCTGTGAAACATTTTGAATGCTGCCATCCGAGTGTGTGACCAGCTAGCCAAATGGCTAGTAAATTATCTCCACAATAAGAATTCCAACAGAACATCAGAATGGTTTTTTTTCACTCACAGTGGCACATGATGGTCAATGTATTTTATATGGTGACCACTTGAGCAGAGCCTTTAACCCTTTATGATGGTGCCCAGAAGCTGAGATTCATCCTAGCTTTATTTACATCGCTTTGTTGTATTTCGCAGTAGAACTCAGCGAGGAACTTCAGTTAGAATATGTGTTGGTCAAGAACCTTTCCATGCAGAATAGAGGATGTGGTCTCACGGCTAGACTGCCGACTTTGGGGCTGGGGAACCAAGGTTCGAGCCTCGGGGTTGACTCCACATTCTGTGATTCTGGGCAAAGCACTTAGGGCCCCATGCATCAAAGTAAAAACCAGTTGCAAACGGGCAGATTCTCAGAATCTGCCCCTTTGCGACCGGTATTTTTGCATTTGGGATGCATCGTCCCAAATGCAAAAATCAGAAATTGCGATTGCATTTAAGGAATCGCAAATTGCGATTCCTTAAATGCAATGCTAGAAGCGATTTCGCTATTAGGGGTCGCAAATTACCGAAAAATAAAACAGGTTGCTAATTTGCAAGAACTCTGAAAAATGCACTAAAGTGCATTTTTCAAAGTTACATGTTACACACACATGCCCTTGGGGCATGTGAAGGGCATGTGTGTGCGCAACATGGGTGCACATTACAATTTCATGGGTGCAACAGGGTGTCCTTTTGACACCCTTGCACCTGAGTATGCATGCGAATTTTGCGAGTACCTAATGGGTACTCGCAAATTGCGCATGTACTCCCATTCATTCCTATGGGCCTGTAGGCCCATAGGAATGAATGGGAAGCCATTAGCTTAATTGCGACTCGCAATTTGCGAGTCGCAATTAAGGAATGTTTGGGAATCGCTATTTTTATAGCGATTCCTACATGCATAGGCTTTTGCGATTCCTTAATTGCGATTCCTTAATAATCGCAATTAAGGAATCGCAAAAGCCTTCCTTGATGCATGTGCCAGTTAATCTCCCTGTGCCTACCAAAAAAATGAATGTGTCCTTGTGTAAGGTAACTGGTGCTCATGTAAAGTGCTCCAATACCTTCAGGTCGAGTTTGCGCTATATAAATCTGCAAAAAAAAAAAGGAAGGCAAAGCATAACCACCTTGAAAACATGGCCGTAGTGCAACAGTGCATGAGAAATTTGATGGCTACTTTTCCGGTAGATGGCAGCATAATGATTAGGAAAAGAAAAACATGTTTATCCCAGCTTTTTTTCCTTGGCCTCTTCTTCAAGGTCTGTGCTTTCACAGTTCGAGCTTCATCAAGGACGGTCAATAACAAGACAAATTTACATGCACAAGAATACACTGAAGAAGTGCATTTTCTAAGAGCTTTACTTGAGCAGGGGTAGAAAGAATGTGTGACATATATGGAGCAGTGCATTCTGCTTAAAATAGGTGGCCATATTGTTCCATTGAGCCATGTCTTATATATTTGTATCAGTGTATCACAATTTTATCATATCCAATAAATATAGGCCCAAATACTGGGCCACTGGTAATGAGAACCTAAGAGGTGCTTTTACTGGCTACAACATGAATTGAGCTCAAACGTGGAAAAACCATAAAGCTACAAATAATGCTGTAAGAACTTCGAGATCTGCACGCCTTGTTGGCTGCACAGAAAAATCCCGGATCAAAATAGGAATTGCAGCAACAGGAAGAATGCCCCTTGTGCAACCGTACTTCTAAGTGTGTCTTAACGCATCACAAGAGTCAAAGAATCCAAACCATCCCACCAAGAATAGCAGGAAAAAGGTCAGTAGGGAACTATTCCAAAATTTTAAAAAAATGTTTCTTTATTACAACCAGAAGTAATTGTAATATTATTTATTACAACCCTATCTGTACCCCACCCAAAACCCTCTTTACAAAAGACAAATAAAACAACAAAGACTTTAACATTAATCCTAAAAACCAGAGGGAGTTAACTCATCGAGAGTAATTACTTTCGATTGTAGAGGGGGCAGAAAAAGGAGAGCCGTGAGAAGAATGCAGAGGCGCGCACCTGAAGCCTCCAGGAACAGGGTTTAAATGTGCTTTTCTTTGGAGCCGCGTAGGAAGAAGACTCCTGCAGGCAGCTCCTGTGCCCATCTAAAGCTCTGCGCCCTGGGCATAGGCCCAACTCGCACATACTAAAGGCCGGCCCTGAGGGCAGTTACTTTAAAAAGGATGCCCATGAAGTAATTCAAACTACAAATATAGCCCCTTCGATGTTTTCATCTGTCGACGTTTAGGTCCCTTTTGAATTATTTACAGGACCTTCATCAAGACTAGGTGAGGTTTATAATGAAATCCAATGGGTGCATTCGATGAAAAAGCGTTTTATTTTCTACATCACTTCAAATTCCCAAATTGTGTGGCACTCGAAGGGCCAGATTTACTAAATTCTCACACAACACAGAGCAGCAGCCAAAAATGCTGTGCTACATTGCTTGAGAGGGAGTGAGCATGAGAACGCGATATCTGCAGCAATATGGCTCTCTCCATCTCTCTCCTGAGCGCAGGTGCAGAATTCTGCTACGCATGCACCTTTGCGCCATAGTGTGAGGGTGTGTGTGTGTGAGTCTAGCATGGGTTTTATGCTGAAAGGGTTCCCTTCCACTACAAAAATACTATGTCTAGACAACTTTTAAAACGTTTCCTACTTTGTAGTGTGCTGTACAGTGCAGCACACATGCAAAGTCGGAAAGGAAATCAGAAATGAAAACATTTCTCCTTTTAACGCCTGCTTTCAAATGGAGTTACTTGTTGATGCAAAACCCTATCTCAAAGTTTTGGTAGATACGGTTTTGCATCACAAAGCATGGATGGCTGCATGGGAACGCCTGTGTAACGCTGCCTTGTTGCTCAGTAATTTTGCGCTACTTTGCATTACTTTTAGACAATTTCCAGCACAAAACAAGTTTTGCATTGGAAACTAATTAACAAAAATAAATTGTGCTGGTTTGCCGCATTTTGTGATGCAAGCACAGCGGTAAATCTGGCCCTAAGTGTTGTGGTATCAGCAGACAACTATCAAAAAGACCTTTTCTGTAATAGTTTTAATCCAAACTTGATCCACCACCACGTACATCCCCTCACAAATACATCCAAAACTCTAGACTGAGACATGCAGTCAACTCTCCTATCTGTCTGCCAAAGTACAAAATAATCCAGAAGAAAGGTCAAGGTACAAAGGTCGAGGCGGACACAAGTTACTTTCACCAAACTATTCCTCCGCTTTTCCAAATCAAGAGCGGCCAGTAATTAAATAAATAAATAAATAAATAAAAGGGGTGGCGTCCCGCCCTGCACCGAAGATGAGCAGGTATAAATACTCAAAATAGGTCAAAATAGGTACTGATCAATTAAAGTTTAGCCAAGTTCTTGTGAAGCCTCGCACACAAATAGAGTGGCATTATAAGGTTAAACAAGTTGAGCAGCTCAAGCATACCCAACAAACTGATTGCATACTCCCAGGATCTTTAAGGAGACAACAAGATAATGACGATAGAGTCTGTTATAAAACAAAACATATTCAGAAAACTACACATTGTCACAAGACCTTTATGCTCAGAATTAAATGGCTGATTTAAGCGTTCATTGATAATGTAACCCTAAACAGATGACGAAGACCAAGAAAACCCTTTTGTTGAACCTACAACGACTGAATTCGAACTGCTCTTTTTTTTGGCTTGCCGAGTGATGAAGCATTGGCAAAGCCACTAGTCTTGCATTGAGACACATTGGCTTGCCACTGCCTTTTATTCATTCTGTAAAGCATCCGCAAAAATTCCAATGCTGCACAGCATGATCAAAAGAGACAAAAAAGATAATACGACGGAGGCCGCGTCGTGTAAATGCGTGCAGGTGACATGGGCCTTATTTTTTTTAAATTACCGATCTAAGGTGGAATGGTAAATTAAATGAAATATGAAAATGAAGGGGGCGTGGTCTGGCCACGAATGAAGATGGCCGCCTGAACAGAGAGCTCCGCTCTGAGGGAGTCTCCGAGTGGGGACGGCGGACTACTTGAGGCGGTTGGGGGCCCACACCACGACGTCCCTATGCTGGCTGACACCCCAGCAGCTCCCGGGTTCTGGCCTGCGGCTGGCGCAGGCCCCATCGGCGAATAAGCTCTGGGGGAAAGGTGAGAGAGTGGGGCCTTGAGGAGTGTCTGAAGCCTCAGCCCTCACGTCGCAGCCCGACTCTGCTCTCCACCTACAAATTGCCTCGTTTCTGCCGATCCTGCCCTTCGCACCTCGCTGGGCACCTGCCACACTACCACGACCGGCCCGCAACCATGAGGGGGCCCAACGCAGGAACCTTCTGGAGCCCTCCTTAACTCTGCGCTACCATCGCAGCGGGACCACTGACGCCTTACTCCGGGCCTCCATCCTCAGCTGGCAGACCCTATGGCTGGAGGGCCCCCACCACTCCTGGAGTGCCACCACACAGCGGTGCCCCCCTGCTCGAGAAAGAGCCACCGCCCATCCTTCTCTTCACACACGGCGATGGGGCACTGGCCCAGGCACACCACTGGGCCGCACTCCTGGCTGCTTGAAAGACCGCTGGCCGCTGTGAGGAGACGTGTCACCCCCTGAGGCGTCTCACTGCTCATCAACACGTACTAGGACCCACGGGGCATAGCGGAGGGCGAGGACCACCCAAGGGGCAACACAGTGCAGGGTGGGCCGCCCCATCCCCCTTCTTCTGGACTAGTGAAGGTACACATGGGGATACAACCAGGTAGCAGACCTTAGGGGGAGCGAGTCATACGCAGTCCCCCTGGACCTCAGGATCACCTCCTGCACCATGTCTCACTGTGTGCTGACCAGCCGGCCTCCCTTCTTCCTTGGGTGCTCCCCCCTACCAAGTCTGACCTCTGTGTGATGCTAAACCCATGGGGGGTGCACAGTGCTAACCACCCCTCCTCCGCTTCTTCCCCACAGCAACCCAGACAGGAGCATCCCATCAAGGACACCGCAACGGATCGAAGATTAGACCAGAGGGACCCCTCGACTAGTATCCCCGGGGCTCACTCTGCATTCTACAGACTGGGCAGTATGTTCAGAGCGGTGGGCCCCTCCAGGTCCATCCTGGGACGCATTAAGAGTCACCTTCCAGCGACGCTGCAGCTGGGAGGGTACCGACATACAGCCCCCAATGATGTGCCATTGAGTAGCAACCACCCTGGGTACTACACTAGCCAGCCCCTCCAGGCTCGGTATCGACCTCGCTCTCCAGCCAGCAGGTAGTCTGGCACAGCAGTATTAAGCCTCGCCCTGAGACCAAGAGCGGATGTCCACCACTAAGCACGTAAGTCCTCTAGGCAGCTTCTATTCACGGAGGCGCTCAAACAACCACGCACTATGGCCACGAAGGGGGACACCCTCCCACCAGTGGCTCCTCTACGCCTCCAACAGCCTCTGCAGAAGGCGAGACCATGGACCACATCTTACAGGAAATCTCCACAGTCAGTCGACGGCTGGAAGGAATGGACTCCAACTTCTCCAAGCTATCGGACGAAGTAAATTGATACGAGCACACATCGCGGGGTTCCACGCAAGAGCTGAAGGGCTGGACCAGAGACTAACGACAGTGGAGGGCCATCTCGACACCATGCAGTATATGGATCAAGAACTTCTCTTCCTCTGTAGAAAACTGATCGACCTGGAAGACCGCAGTTGAAGAGACAATGGCCGTTTTTTGGCTTTCTAGAGTCAATTGAAGGCCCAAATGTTGGAATCTTCTTGAAAGACACCCTTCTGAAACTTATAGGGGCTGCCTTTGACCCTCCATTGGAGATACAACACGCCCATTATATTGCCCCCCATGCAAGGACTCTAACACAAGGCCCCGTCCACTTATGGCCTGTTTCCTATGCCATGAGCAGACGAGGCAGATACTGCCCCCGGTGCGGACCCAGGCGTTGTTCACCTACGATGGGCATAGTATTCGGATGGCCGCTAATTTCTCCAAAGAAACTGAGGGCCGCAAGATCTTTATTTAGAAAGTTTTCTATAGTGCAAACATGACCACCGCGGGTATCAGAGCACTTTACAGTTTATATACAAGAGGGATACAAGCAATCAAAAACAGAACCAACAAAACGAAAAATTCACAGTCATGTAAAGCCAAGGCATTCTCGTGACCCTAGCAGCTGGGCCACAAATCTGCAACTGTGACCTCAATATCCAGTGGAATAGCCAGTCTGAGGCAGAAATTTCTTCAGCAAGAGCACTTTGACTTCCTTTTTGAAGAGGACAATGGAAGGATTCACCCTGACTTCAGGGAGGAGGGAGTCCCAAATCCTCGGTGCCATACCTGAGAAGGCTCGATTGTAGTTTTTTTTTTTCTTGAATTTTTGTGGTTTGAGCAATAGGGTGCTGTCGCTTCTGGAAGCTCTCGAACTACATGAGAGCTCTAGTTTCTGAGCAAGGTACAGTGGGGTATTGAAGTGAATGACTTTGTGTGCCATGTATGCACATTTTAACTGTATCCGAGCTTCATATGGAAGCCAGTTCAGGGACAACAGACCATTATAAGTATTTGGCCATGCAGCACATTATCCTGGGTGCTAGAACATCTACTGTTACTTCACGTGCCACTGGTGAATGGCCACAAACACCCAAGGTTGGGGTTCTGTGCTATTTAATGAAAATATAATAAAGTCTCTTCAAAATTCAAAAAAGTTATTTTCTTTAGCAAAAAAGCTTTGACACTAATAGGCACATTATAGCACTGCATTGAGAAGTACCTATTTAAAGTGGGTTTTTTGTAAAACTGGTAGTATGAACTTATATATGCGGAAATGCTTTTATATGCAATAATGAAGAAAAAAAGATTTTAGTGAAATAAGCTATAACATAAGCACATTAAACCATGACATATTAAATACCCAAAACCCTAAGGCATAAAAACGAAAGAATCACATTGATTAAGCTCTTGAAAAAATAAGCAAATAGCTGGAGGCAGGCTGTAAGCCCACAGAGGGAATAGAGCATGTCGAGAGACAGCGCATACGGTGCGTAGGCTCGACCAAAAAATTAATGTAACGTTTAATGTGTCTCCACGCCTAAACAAAAAAAAACATGAATGTAATGTAACTGGAGCTCATGTTAAACGCTCCAATACCTTCGGGTCGAGTTTGCACTAGAGGGCAAAGAAGCACTAGGCACAAGGGGGAGCGGTGGGGGAAAACAAATAGTACCTTAATCATTGCACGAGCAGTGGACGGCAACTAATTAAGTTTAATTACTTTGTACTTCATCCATGCTCCACTGAAGGAACGAAACTGACACAATGGCCTGTAATGCCCAAATAAAAGGCTGCATTGAAGAGTGAAGATGGAATGAACCAATGGTAAGTAAGGGCGGGCTCCAAGCCCTTTACTGTACACAACACTTCTCACAACAAACAGCACATGTGCGCTGTTAGACGAGTCCTAAAGTACAGAAGCAGAAGTGAAATATGGACATGTGGGAAAATGCAAGAATACCTCTATAAGGGAAACAGTAGCATATAGGCAGGGCCGCTGGAATTTTGCATCAGTGGAGGGCCAAATTATACAGCGAGGAAAGGCAAATTATGTGACATACTGTGGCACATTTTGTGATTTTATTACTTTGCAATTTTTACACTTGTTAATAATGTCTGGGCATTGCTTGCACCTCATTAGTACCAGTTGAACTGTCAAATATAGCAATAAGCAATGGAAAGGCATCCAGTCAAGCTTTGCCAAGGACCTTCCACAGCATGGATGTAGGATGCTGGCTCTGTATATACTATCCCTAAAAGAGGTATAGTGTGCACAGAGTCCAGGGAGTCCACAAAGGTATAGCGGAGGATAAAGTAGATAATATCTTACTCTCAATTTAGTGGTAGCTGGGCTGAGCAGTTAGGTTATCACAGGGTAGTGTGAATGCATTTTGTGTACATACTCATACGAGGAAGGAACACACACTCAGTGACTAACTCCAGGCCAAAGTTTGGTAAAAATATTACTTTAGTTACTTTTATTTTAGGAAACAAGTTGAACTCAGTTACAGATAAGTAGACTTTCATGCATGCAATACTTTCAAGTTAATACTGGCAAAAGGATTGTATAGAATCAATACAGTACTTTACATGTGCATGTGCAATCATGATTCCCCAGCAACCACAGCACCGAGACCGCCCTGCTTGCCGCCACAGATGACATCCGCACCCTCCACGACCAAGGCCACACCGCAGCCCTGATCCTACTAGACCTCTTGGCAGCCTTCGACACCGTCTCCCACCGCACACTCACCGGCAGACTACACGACAACGGCATACAAGGAACGGCCCTCGAATGGATCTGCTCATTCCTCACCGGTAGAACCCAAAGAATCAGACTACCTTCCTTCCTCTCCGACCCCACGGAAATCAACTGCGGAATACCGCAAGGATCATCGCTCAGCCCCACGCTCTTCAATATCTACATGGCCCCCCTCGCCACCATCGTCAGGCAGCACGGACTCAGCATAATATCCTATGCAGACGACACCCAGCTCATCCTCTTACTCTCCAAGGACCCCAGCATGACCAGACTCAACTTCCAGTAAGGAATGAAGGACGTCGCATCCTGGATGAGCAGCAGCTGCCTTAAGCTCAACTCGGAGAAGACAGAAGTCCTCGTCCTCGGACACTCCCCCTTGGCTTGGGACAATACCTGGTGGCCCGCTGCCCTCGGCAGCCCTCCCACCCCCACCGACTATGCCCGGAACCTCGGCATCGTACTCAACTCCTCCCTCTCCATGACCCGACAGGTCAACGCCATCGCCTCCAGCTGTTTCAACACCCTCCGCATCCTCTGAAAGACCTTGAAATGGATCCTCCCCCGAGTCAAGAAAGACCATCACCCACGCACTCATAACCAGCAGACTCGACTATGGAAACGCCCTCTATGCTGGGATCCACAAGTCTCTGCTCTGCACGCTCCAGACCATACAGAACACCACAGCCAGACTCGTACTCGGCATCCCTCGACAAGAAAACATCACCCAACACCTGCAAAGCCTCCACTGGCTCCCCGTTGAGAAGAGAGTCACTTTCAAGATACTCACCCACGCCTACAAAAGCCTCCATATCACCGGACCCCAATACCTCAACGAAAGAATCTCCTTCCACATACCCAGAAGAAACCTCCGATCTGCCCACCTCCTTGCCAAAATCCCTTGCATCCGCAGAGCCAGAGCAGGCGAAGAGCCTTCTCCTACATCGGGCCAGGACCTGGAACGAGCTCCCGATCAACATCAGACTCGCCCCCTCCCTGAACAACTTCAAGAAGACACTCAAGACCTGGCTCTTCGACTAAACAGAGCTGCTGCCCCCCTTCCCCAGTGCCTTGAGACCCTCACCGGTGAGTAGTGTGCTTACAATTCCCCTGATTGATTGACTGATTGATTGATGTGCATGTAATAATTTTCAGTGCAGAAAAATATACTTCACTTTCAGGATCAAACTTTAGTACAATGCAGTGAAGGACCAATGCAATCCTATGGGAGGAAAGATAGGTGAGTAACTTACAGGTAAATAAACGGTTTTCAGATTCAGTCTCTGGGGGTTTTGATCAACACTGGGTAAGGGTCGGACCAAGGTAGGTACTGCACCACCAGCAGCATTGGGGCAGCCGGGTGCAGAGGTCACTGGGCCTAATGTTATCCTATGACGGCAGGGGACACCTCGAAGAGGCACCGGTTGCAGGTAGGTACCTGCGGTTCAGGGACCCATACTCTGGAGGCTGAGGTCAGCACTTGAGCAGCCACCAAATAGCACCGAGACTGCACCACCAGAGGCACAGGGGTGGCCATGTGCAGAGTGCAAAGCAGGTGATGGGTGCCCCCTAGAAACCAATGGAGATCCTCGGTTGAAGGAAACGTCTGCAGGCTTGAACCAGAAGGCTGGTTGAAGGAATCCCACGATTGCAGAGGTAATGGATAGTGGGGGGGATGCCGGAGCACCATCAGTTGGGCACTCATAGGCCTGGGGGCTGCGGGAGCAGGGGTGTCTTAAGGCATCTGGTTTCCCTCACCGGTTCAGGTCACGGTCGGGGGAACCCTTCAGGTTGAGGCTGCAGGTGTCATTTGGAAGTTCAGGAGAGGTCATTCAATGCTAGATCCCAGGTCAGGATCACTGGGGAGACGTCTCTGGGTCGGTGGGCCACCTGGATTTGGGCCGTGGGCGACGGGTGCAGAGTGGTGCAGGGATCGTGGATCCGCCTGGGTCGGGAGTCCTGGGATTAGGTTCTTGCTGCACAAATCCGGTGTCCACAGGAGAAATGAGTCTTTGTTGAAGACAGCACAGGTCCCCGGGGTTCTTGGAGGTTTCTGGCTGTGGGCCACACTAGTTTCTTGAAGCAGGGTCACTGGAGGAGGAGACAGGCTGGTAGGGCTGGGGCCGAGTCAGTCGTCGTCTTCTTCTCCACTGCTGCACGGCTCTTCGGTCCTTCTTCGTAGTTTATCGAATCGGAGGAACAAGGTTCAGGGAAGCCCTTAAATACTAAATTTAAGGGTGTTACTCAGGTTGGGGGCAGTAGCCAATGGCTACTGTCCCCTAGGGTGACTACACCCTTTGAGTGCCCCCTCCCTTTGGGCAGAGGGGCACACTCCTATTCCTATTGGTCCTAATTCTCCAAACCAAGATGGGGAATTTTCAAGAGAGGGGTTCGCCTCAGCTCCTGGTGACCCAGGCCAAGGTGGACACTCCTACTCTGCTTACTAATTGTCCCGCCTGCCCCCTGTCCTTGAGGCTAGGACAGGGGGCAGGTAACTCCACCAGTTGGATCTGCCCAATCAGCATAACACAGGGTGAGAGCCTTTGAGGCTCACCGCCAAGTGTTGCTGTTCCTGCCAGGGGGAAGAGAGAAGCACCCCCACCCAGAGTAGTTTTGTTTCTGACCTCCGAGAGCACAAAGGCTCTCTCCCCTTGATGGTGGCTGGTTGGCAGGGACCAGTCAGCCAATACACTAGAAGTCGATTGTTTTTCAAGGGGCATCTCTAAGATGCCTTCTGTGTGCATTTTATAATAAATCTCGCACTAGCATCAGTATGGGTTTATTATGCTGAGAAGTTAGATACCAAACTTCTAAGTCTTCAGTAAAGCCATCATGGACCTGTGGAGTTCGTGTTGACAAACTTCCGGCCCATGTACTTAAAAAGACTTCACTGCACTTACAGTGTCCAAGAATGGACTCACACACTGTAGGAGCATACTGCTCATGCAGCTATGCCCTCACCTGTGGTATAGCTCAACCTGCCTTAGGGCTGTAAGGCCTGCCAGACAGGTGACTTACCTCTGCCACAGGCAGTGGTGTGTAGGCATGGCACCCAGGGAGGTGTGCCTTGTTGACTCTTTTAGTTTAGTCACACCACAACACATAGCGTGCAATAGTAGTGTGTATGTGTTTGGTGTGGGGCCTCTTAGGGTGGCACAATACATGATGCAGCCCTAAGGGCCCCTCTCTGGTCACAAGGCCCTTGGGATCACTGGTACCTTTTACAAGGGATTTATATATGGCCCAGAGATGGGCCAATTGTGGGAGCAATGGTACCGTTTTAGGAAAGAACACAGGTGCTGGGGCCTAGTTAGCAGTGTCCCAGCACACACTCAGTCAAGTTATCATCAAGTACCTGGCAAAAAGTTAGGGGGTAACCATGCAAAAGGGGCACTTTCCTACAATGGCAACATGTGTCACTGCGTTTTTAGTAACCTTTGAACCATTTGAGCTACAAACATTTTTTCCAATCTGCAGATTATGCAGTAGATGATTAATTATGTGGTAAATACGGCAAATCTATAATTATGTGAAAAATGTAATGGCCTCACAATTGCATAATTCCAGTTGCCCTGCATATAGGATAAATTCTGGAAGAGCAGAACAAGCAGAGGTAAAATAAGTGCATTTGTGCAAAATGTAGTGAGTTCAGGGACTACAGGAAAAGAGTGAAGTATATGAGACAGATTGATGGAGTACTGTAGAAACTTCATAGAAGAAAATAATGCTTATTTGAGTAATGCATTTAATTCTAGAACCACAGGAAAAGAGTAAAAGAGTCGAATATATCCAACACATTGAGGGAGTGCAGAAAGCGCAGAGGTGAAATAACAGCATATTTAGAAATGCAGCGATTTCAGGGACTATGGGGAGAGAGTGGAATATATGAGACACATTCAGGGATTACAGGAGAACGAATATGAAAAAATGGGGAATCGCTTTGGGTATATTTACTGTGCTGAAGAGAGAAAACAAAGAAATGAAGTAAGTGCTGGAACTGCAGCAGCGATAGAAGGGGTTACTCAGAAATTAAGGCTGTGCAGGCTTCACAATGGAAATTCTAGCAAATGGGGAACATTAGAGTGATAATGTTTGCCTCTCTGGATCTCAATTTGTGATTGGATGCATCGTTGGGACACGAGGGGGCAGATTTACAAGGCCCTTGCGCCACTTTTGCGTCACTTTTAACATGGGAAAAGTGACGCAAAAGTGGCGCAAGTGCCTTGTAAATCTGCCCCGAGGTCTTTAATTTTTTGAGGCAGCTGTTCTACTGAGCTTTGCAAACATGAATAGAGTAGTCCGAATTCCATTCCCTTCAAAAGGAAATGGAAATCTCCTAGAGGTGAAGGAATCCATTGGATACAGCAGCGTGGTATCCAAGACATGTCCCAGCATGCACTGGGGTTCAGAAATTATCATCTGTTTGAATAACTAACAAATGAATCGAGCAGTCTGCAAGAAATGTGAAGCTAGCTAATAAGGCCTGTGAAAAAAAAACTTGAGTTTTATTTATGTCCCAGTGGTGAAAAGTGTCCTTAGCAGCTTGAGAATTGAAGCCTAGGCGAAATTTCCTACTTGCTATCGAAATCCAAAAGCATTCTCTGGATCAAGGGATGACACTTACCAAGATACGTGTGGTTGGTGCTAGGGTGGGAAGACCTTGGAGTTACAAAAGTCACACGTCCGATGTTAGAGCAAACAAGCAGACCTTGAAAATATTTCGAATTAAGAGGCTAGACACTCAGATGGAAATTGTTAGGACCTCTAAAATATTTGGACTGAATGAAGCTGTTCACTCCATGAGAGGAAAAATAAAAAAAACATAAGAGCCCAGGCCTAGAAAACGTATCCTGGTGTCAGGAGTAAGCTGAGAGAAACTCTTACAAGTGTTAATGGCTGCAAAATAAGGGTTCCATATATCATCGTTAAGGCAAGACTCAGTTATATATAAATCAAAACAAAATATTGCCAACTCTGAAAATGAAAGGATTTAAATTCGTATTGAATTGCTAGGGACAACAGCACACCTACCTTGCTTCCTGAAGCGACATGTGATAAGGGTAGATGGGACAGTGATATTGTCAAACAAACGTACTATGGATTTCCCCTTGAACTCTTAATTTGAAAGGCAGGATGATGAAGCCTGCATGCACATAATTAAAAACTTTCCCTGTCTGGGCTAGTAATATAGGCCTTTTATAGGGCGGTGCAGCTATAATGAATAGAATAACGAGGAAACCAGTGGCGGCTCGCCGAGGTAGTGCTGCGGGGCGGTGGGGCGGTGGGGCGGGGGAGGGGCAGGCTGGGGGGTAGTAAACTCAGGCATAGGGCGGTACGGAGTTAAGTAAATAAATAAATAAATAAAACAATTTACATTGCGCGCGCTGCATCGCCGATATGGCGTTGCAGCGCGCGCAATGTAAATTGTTTTATTTATTTATTTATTTACTGGGCTCCGTACCGCCGTATGCCGGAGTTTACTACCCCCTGCCCTGCCCCTCCCCCGCCCCACTGCCCAGCAGCACTTCCTCAGCGAGCCGCCACTGGAGGAAACAACAAAAATAAATTATCACACACTTGTTCGAGACCTTCTGAAATTATACGTCAATACCTAAATTCACTCTACATCTCTTTTACGGTGCTGTACTGCAGAGTCTGTTGAAACTCACCACTCTTTACTTTGTGTTACTTTTTAACAACTCGTGACGGCAGGTGGGAGCAAGCAACGGAAGTGGAAGTGACAAGCAATGGAAAGGTCAAAGAGGAGGGAGGCTGGATGGGTGCAAGTACACGGGCGAGAGAGGTCGGGAGGAACACAGAGGTGGGGAGGTGTACACAGGGGATCCAGCTGAGAAAACAACATTTTATACACCAGGTGCCAAAGCAAGCTTTCTTTGCAGTAGTGAAAACAAGCACCTCTGCATGTGAAAACTTCCCACTGCAATACATAGAGTTGGCCAACTATCCCCTCCTCGGCTTCACTGCCTACAACCATGTGCGCCTCGTACCTGTATTTTTCTCCTTCCGGCCATATTCTGGCTATGATGCGCAGCTATCATACTTGTTAAGCAACTCGTTCCCATCACAGGCAACAATGCAGAACCAGCGCATATGTCACACATATATCATGTAACCATACGTTACAAACGCATGGGATGCACAAACAATGTTTACTGGATTTCTGCTATTCCGCCTTCAGTGACAGCCTATTCAATGATTGGTCGACTGTGCGAGTTCTTACTGGGCTGCTATTAGTTGATTTTGGCACAAAGAGAAGCGACAGGTCAAGATAAAAAGTAGGAGGTGGTGTATGCCGACAACAAGGGAAGAAAAAAAAATACAGCGCTACAGCCGTAAAGCAGGCGCTGCACCGAATAATAAAAAAAAAAAAAAAAATCCAATGATATTTGTTCATCTTCTCCATACAAGAACAAACACAAATAAAAATCTAAAGTTTAATAATAGAAGTGGAATATTTTCACCATAAAACAACAAACAACAGAAATCTAAAGTTGATGTAAAAAATAAAACACAACAGACATTTACGCCCCGCCACACACAATAAAGAAAAAATCACTATGAACATGGTCCAATTTTACGGTAGCATTTCCTTACTTTTTCTGAAAGGAACATGAAGCCGCCACCCACAATATGGAAAAAAGCACTATGAACATGGTCCAATTTCACCGTAGCGTTTATGGACGCAGGGCTGAGCAAAACAGATTTGAAGACGTGCTCGTTGAACATAGAAAAAAAAGTGCCACAGACATAAAATTCAAGAACAATAGTGGAAGCAGACAAATTCTGCGGCAATACTCCATGGGAATTAACTTTGGAGAAAAAGGTGGGACATGCAACAACCTTTAGCCACTTGGAGCATACAATATTTGAATGACACTGGCGAAAGCCAATACAAAGCACGGGGCAGGCTCAAAGCCCTTAGACTGAATACAGCATTTCGAGAGTGTACCTAAAAAAGTAGCTCCATAAAAGTTTGCAGTGGAAGGGTTCAAGTAAACCTTATGTTCCAAGTGAAGGACAAACACAAGATGGACAAGGCAAGGTATCAAAAGAAAAGAAGCAAACAAATGAGAGTTAAATAAACCCAGCCAATGGAAAGCAATTTGCAGGTTTTAAGCCTATTGTAAGCTCCTATTAAGCTAGCAATATGCCTTTTGAAATCAGACACCTTGTACTGTCTGGAAGGATCGACCTAAGAAGCAGTAGAACTGCTTTCCAACCAAGTTTTATAAAATGCACTCCCCTTCTGTTGCTGCCAGTGGTTGAACTTGACCTCACATACATATTTATCCCCCATTCAAGTAGTCGTGCAAAGTAGACATGGTTGAGTTGTTTAGATAACAAAAAGCAAAATTCTAGGTCTATGGATTGTGTTGTCAACCTCACTTTTAAATACATGCAGCTAACATGGTCGCTTAACACCTTGTCTATGTTTTCGTTTCTCTAAAAAATACAACATATTTTCCTGACGGGTGTGCTGCAGAACAAACTAACTAGTCACTCACAATGCAAGATGTGTGGTGTGTTCAAAGTAAACCTCAGGCAGTGTCCATAATAGATGTGGGGACGCCTTTTTAAAGACTGAACTGTAACTTTTTCCGGTATGTTTATAAAGTTTCAGATTTCAATCTAATACATTCAGCCAAGGCACTATATTCCAGTCTTGATTGTGTAAAGCATGCTTTCTCAGAACTCCGTCACTAGGTGAACTCAAAAGGACTACCCACAGTTTACTACTTTGTGCTTTATTTTAAGAGGCGCAGACAAGTTACTTTAGAAGGAACTTTATTAAGTTCATAGGAACAACCCACAAACACGACCTCTCTCAGCAACTGCCAGCTCCCTTTTCTGGTCCAGCTCCAGAACCTACATACTGGTTACCATGGAAGGAATGCCAGGCATGTTGCTAGGAGACAATAGTAAGATACAGAATAGAAGATACAGGATGTAAGATACAACACATCTTCCTTTCTTATAGAAACAAAAAAACAATAGAAACTGTTACAGAAATGTAAGAAAGAAAAACAATAAAACAAATAAGATACATGTGCAGCATTGATAACACAAAAGGAGAATAAAAATGATGCCGCATATATTTAGTCAATAAGTTACATAATCACTATGCCATTTAGGAATCATCTTAACACGTTTGTCATTGTTAGAATCAACACGCTCCTTTGTTGTGTGATCATTACCATCCCTTCCCAACCAGGTATCAACTTCCAGGTTGTTGCATAAGGTAATGCTACGAATGTTCCACACGTTGCCAACACTCAGCCAAACACTGTTGCCACTGACCTTGATTATGTGTTTAGGAATAGACCATTTTGATAGACCTCTTTTCTGATATCCCACACTGTTTGTCCTTACCCAATCACCAATAGTAAAAGTACGACTATTTCTTTTTATCCTGTCATTGTGTCTGTGCACATACTTGTCCTGATGTTCCTTTACTCTATTCACTAAACTTTCCTTGCATACAGGTCATGCTAAATCCTTAAACATCCATCCAGGAGCAACCTTTGTGCCAGGTTGCCTACCCTTGAGAAGTTTAAAAGGGGACTCCTTAGTGACCGAATGTGGTGTGGTACGGTAGCTCCACAACATATCCTTTACCGCCTCCTTAGCATCTCCACCACTCTCTTCAGCTAATTGAATACATTCTTTTAACACCCTATTGAATCTCTCCACGAGACCATTTTCTCTAGGATTATAGACAGCTGTGGTGTGGTGTGTAATACCCATCCTGGTCAGATATGTTTAAATTCATTCGAAATAAATTGTGGACCATTGTCAGTGATTAATTTTTCTGGACTTCCTTCTCTGCGAAAAATTTGGTCACAAAATTCAATGACATTGCTAGTTTTAATGTCACCAGAAAATGCCACTTCCGGCCATTTGGAATGGTAATCAATTAATACTAATGCAAATTTGTTAGTTATTCCCTTGACCGAGAATGGACCACAAATGTCCATGGCTACCTTTTCCCATGGTCTACTGGAAAAGTTAGTTGAGGAAATAGGTGACTCTTCTACCTTATGGGTTTTATCACTACACATGCATTCTATGCATTCACGTACGTACTCCTCTATATTTCTGTCCATCCCAGGCCACCAAAAGGTTTCTCTGGCTTTTCTCTTCATTCCAGACATACCACTATATCCT
Organism: Calotriton arnoldi; assembly: GCA_963921515.1. Lineage (NCBI taxonomy): Eukaryota > Metazoa > Chordata > Amphibia > Caudata > Salamandridae > Calotriton > Calotriton arnoldi. Next base: position 84,989 of record CAWUFW010008157.1, read on the forward strand.
TCATGCAATAGCTTAAGTAGTCTATTCTGCAAACTATTAGGAACCACCAACCTACCACTTCTGCGTAACACCCCATCCACAACTGACAGTTCTGTCCATACCGTCCAGAACTCACCAACTTTTTTCTTAAGGATGGAAATAGGGCCAGATGGTTTTGACAAATCAACAATGAGTTCCTTGAAAGTAGTGTCGTTGGTTACAGCTTCCTTCCATTCATCACATGATATAGCCCCTCGCATGATTCAACCACACTTGCCACCACACAATCATCGTTAAAGTCCACATCATCATCATCACATTCCAAAGGCAAACGTGATAAGCAATCAGCATTAACATTGCGAATGCCCGGAACATATTGGAGAGAAAAATCGTAACCTTGCAGTCTGTATAACCATTTGGCTATCCTGGGAGTTGCTTTTGCTGCTCCTTTAGCGGTAAACAACTCTATAAGCGGTTTATGGTCAGATCTAATTTCAAAATGTGTGCCCCATATGTAATTCTTGAAGTAGTTCGTCCCCCACCAGCATGCAAGTGCTTCTTTTTTGATGACCGAGTAAGTAGCCTCTGCTCCCTTCAATATACGGGATGCGAATGCTACTACTCGTTCGTGTCCTAGGTGTTTTTGCATCAACACAGCACCTAGACCATATGCACTAGCATCCACAACAATTATACTCTGATGCGAGGGATTGAATGGTATCAAGGAAACAGCTTTTACAATTTGTTCTTTAATAGACACGAAATCCTTTTGACAATCATCCGTCCACTCAAACTTGACCCCTTTTTTCATTAATGTTCTGAGCCTGTGAACTTTCTCAGCGAAATGATAAACAAATTTGGAATAGAATTCCGCAAGACCCAGGAAGGAACGTAATTGTTCCTTGTCTTGAGGTGATGGGGCATTTGTGATGGCATCTAGTAACTTCTTCTTTGGTTTAACACCATTCCTAGATAGGGTATGCCCTAAATATTCAATTTGCCTTACACCAAATTTGCACTTCTTAACTCCCACTGTTAAACCTGCATCTTGCAACTTTTGCAATGTTTTAGTTAAAATTGAGTCATGTTCAATACGATTGGGTCCCCACACCAACACATCATCTTGAAATACCAACACATTAGGTAACCCAACCAATATTTTACTCATTACCCTTTGGAAAACTGCCGAAGCGGATGCATAGCCGAATGGCATTCTGATAAACTGGAAAGCACCTTCCGGTGTAATGAAAGAAGTAAAATGTCTTGAGGAAGAATGCAATTTGATTTGATGGTAGTCATTCGACAGGTCGATCAACGAAAAATACATAACATTGTTTACTGAAGATACCATTTCATTAATGTGAGGTAATGGGTATCGGTCAACTAGGATATTGCGATTCAGATCTCTTAAGTCAATACACATGCGTAGATTGCCATCTGGTTTTTGCGCCAAAACAACCGGACTAAGCCGTTCAGATGACTCGATGGGTTCAATAACCTGCGCTGTGCACAACCTTTGCAGTTCTAACTTCAATTTTTCTCTAAGCGTGAAAGGTACGCTTCTTGCCTTGTGTACACATGCAATGTTATTATGTTTCAGAACAATGCGGTGTTCAAATTTTTTTAAACACCCTAATTTTTCTTCAAATAATTTTGGAAATTTCGAGCTCCATTTAGTTATCTCAACATCTTCAGTGGCCAATACTTGTAGTGGGTGATTAGGATCTAAGGTGATACCCAACATTTTTTGTTCACCCCATCCCAGCAATTCTCTACCTTTTTCAACTACATACACTTTGCTGGTAGCTATCTTACCTTTGTGGGACAAGGTGCAGTTGAAAAAACCTAACAAGGGGAGTTTGATACCGCAGTACCCTACTGGTTCAACATCTGGTAAACACAACTGCTGATTTCCTACCCTCTCCCAAGTGTTCTTATCTATGATGGTATAGGGAGAGCACGAGTCAGCCCACACAGTTATTTTTGTTCCATCAATGCCTAAGTCGCATTTAGGTGGATTGTAACCACCAGATACATCATTTATAGCATTGTCACAAATAACCATCACTTCAATTACACCTTCATTGTCTGAATTTTCGTCCTCAGAGTTCTCTCTAATGGCGTTCACTGGTGGTTTCCACTTAGAATTAGATAAAGATCCTGCTTTGCACATGCGTGCTAAGTGACCCATCTTTTTGCATTTGTAACATTTCTCTTTTACTGCAAAGCATTTGTCAGAGTCTGCAGTGTGTCTCGTACTACCACATCTGTAACAAACTTTGCTGTTCTTAGTAAAAGTGGTGATCTTATTATTGCTTTCCTTCTTTTTGTATGGATTTTTCTCAAGAGCATACACTTTGGTTGTGGCAACTTTCTCTGAACTAAGCTCTTTAACGTACTTTGAAGTATTCTCAATCCGTCTTGCTACCTCTATAGTTTTCTGTAAAGAGGGATCTTTCATGTCAAGTAATCTTTCTTGGATTTTATTATTGTTAGTTCTGTTAATGAATTGATCCCTTATCATTTCCTCATGAAGTTCCCTGAATTTACAAGTGGCAGCAAGTGTTCTTAAAACAGAAATGTACTGCTCTACAGTTTCCCCTGGTAATTGTGAACGAGAAAAAAATCTGTGCCTTTCTACTACTATACTAATCTTTTTGCCGTAGTTTTCTTCTAGCGCCTTGACTATCTCCATATACTCATCTACAGAAATTATCTCATCATAATGTAAATCTACTACTACATCCCCCTCTTCTTTGCTCTCACGTTCGTTAGTTTTTTCACCAATGACAATTTGATTCTTAATTGTATTAATGGGTAAAGTTTTCAATACCTTCCTGCCTTCTATTCCTAAGTTGTGTTTAAATAGTGCCACCTTCCTAGAAGCTACAAAGTCCTCTCCACCAATGGCCTCTAAATAGGTCTCAAATGACTCTATCCAATCCTCCCATGGTAGAGTTGGTTCACCCGGACTTTGTAAAAATTTAGGAGGAGCTGCAATAGAAGACATGTCCATGTTGAAGGGACTGGTAATTGTAATAAAATGAACAATACACTTCCAAGAATCTAAAGCTAGATCAGAGAAATTCTATACCTATACATTTCCTGACTAAAAATGTTATCTATTATAAGTATTTTGCTATTACTAGATGTTATTTCATTACATTAACCAAAATACAAGTGTGGGAGAAACAACAAAACAAACTAACACAAATAATGTTGTCACCGTTGTCTATATAGGTTGGTCACAGCTGTGAGAGTCGTCTCTCTCTTTTAAACCTTTTTGTATCTAATATTAGCGCATTATATGAGAACACACTGACAACATGGCAGAGAACCCGGGACTCACTTTCACCGACGAAGATGTCAGTAACATCCTGGCAGCTTCACCACTCATGGCAGACTTCAATGTGGCACAAACGATTTCACAAAGTGCAGACTGGGAAAATCTGACAGAAAAAAAGAAAAACCGTATAAGAACTATATTATATTAACAGAATATTTACGCTCCACTACAGCTCCAAGAGGACTGTTAGTGACAAATGCCCCTCGCATATTTCTAGACGATGCAGCTTTTCGAAGAGACTGGGCCCAGATCGCTTGGCACTGTACCAGGGACTGGATTATTTTAATAATCCAGACAGCCAAACGACTATCAGATGCGATCCTAATAGACATTCAAGCGACAGAAAGAAATGGCCGAATACAAAGATGAATTGACCCAGTCTAAAATTCATCAATTTCAGAAAGATCTAAAGAAATTTTCCTTTGTAAAAACCTACCCCAACTCAGATGCGGACTATAACGCCCCAAATAGGACACCACAGTCGGTTTCCTCTGATGAGGGATCCTCCATAAGCAGCGGGTCAAGCAATGGAAGCTACAGAAACAGACAAAGAGGTAGAGGCCAAAATACCAACTGGCAACAACCATGGCCAAACATACACCAGGCTGGCCAAATGAACTACCATGGTCCATACCCACCAATGCTACCACAAATGGCCCCGCAAATGATGTATGGCTGGAACCCTCCATTTGCACAACCACCAGTACAATTTGGGAACCCAAATCAAAGGTTTCATTTTTTAGGGGCAGGCCGGAGGGGATGAGGGAGAAGACCACGAGGAAACCAAGTACACTGGGAGGAAGACTTGAACCCGAGTGCCAATACTCGCAGCAAAGCGAAAGACCAACATGCAGGACCGAGCGGAATCAGGCCCTAGTCACGAACCTGTCTGATTACACTCTTACTGACGCTGAGGAAGTCCTTAATAAAGGACTAGGTTTTTCACCAACCACCAAACTTGACAAATTCAAACTTCACTGTGAACTCTCCGAGTTCTTTCGGAAGCTAAAACTTAAAGCCTTCTTTGAGAATCAGCCTCCTTCGAACATCCAGAATGAGGATAAAGGAGACACCAACCTGAAACTAAAATCTACCTTTAACCCACCACCACACACAATACCTGTGGAACTTATAGCGTTTGAACAAGCGATTTACAAAGAAATTGAGAACACCATAGAGGATCCCACATTCAGAAACACAAGTGCGACTCAATTTGCTGCTATCAAAAGTTTGAAGAGTAATGACACTATCATTATAAAACCAGCAGACAAAGGAGGGGGCATAGTCCTGCAAAACAAAGATGCATACCACACAGAATGCCTCCGCCTCCTTGATGACACCAAAAACTATCGTAAACTTGATCAAGATCCAAGCAACACCCTCAAAACCAAAATACACATACTGGTACATGAGGCAGAGTCAAACGGAGACATTAGTAAACAAGAAGCTTCATTCCTCACTTCAGGCGGTAAAAAGATTCCATACTTTTATACAATCCCAAAGATTCACAAAAACAAAACACCCCCTCCAGGCCGACCGATTGTGTCAGGAATAGGTTCACTTTTGGAACCGCTTTCGCGCTTTTGCAATTTCTTTCTGCAACCTTTGGTACAGTCAACGCCTACGTACCTGAAAGACACAAAAGACTTATTATGTCACTTAAATAATCTCCAATTCGATCCTGCAACCTCAATCTTGGTGAGTATGGATATCGAAAGTTTGTATACTAGCCTACCCCAAGATGACACACTAGAGGTCCTTCGCACCTCACTAGACAGTACAGAATGGAACTACAGGACACCCAAATCATTTGTCCTACAATGCGCAGAACTAACATTGAAATACAACTTTTTTGAATATGAAGGTACCCTATTTTTACAACAATACGGCACTTCAATGGGCAGCACGTTCGCGCTGAGTGTAGCTGGACTCTATGTGTACAACTTTGAAAAACTACACATTTTGAATCCCGCTTCACCATTCTGTAAGGAGATAACATTTTACAAGAGATATATAGATGATGTCATCTTAATATGGGAAAGTACTGAGACCAGACTAGTGGAATTTCTTACCTGGATCAACACCCTGGACCCCAACTTAAAGTTTACCCATTTCACAAGTCGGGAGAGAATCACCTTCCTAGACTTAGACATAGAAGCAAACAGAGGTATTCTTACCACCAAGACACATTTCAAACCAACAGCAAAAAATTCACTGCTGCGCTTTGAAAGCTTTCATCCAAGACCTTTAAGGGAAAACTTGCCTTATGGCCAATACCTCAGATTGAGACGTAATTGCAGTGAAGTCAAGGATTTCAAATCCCAATCAGATTCATTAAGTAAGAAACTGAAGAACAGAGGCTATCCTGACAGAGTTATCAACAAAGCCCAAAAAAGAGCCAGAAATCAGAATCGAGAGAGCCTACTAGAGAATGCAGAAAAGAGCGTATCTACCACCCCACTTACCTGTGTGACCACGTATAATTCTATTTCAAACAAAGTGACCAAAATCATCCAAAGCAACTGGAGAATAGTAAAATCAGGCAAACTGCAATGGGAAAAGCCACTATTCTCCTATAAAAGAGCACATAATCTACGAGACAGTTTGGTATCTACACGCCCTAAGCAACATATCCCTATAAACAGCACGGTATTAAACGCATGGGGTCTACCAAATATCACCGGCCACTTTCCCTGTGGCAATTGCAGTGTGTGCCATCTTACTAAAACTACAAAAACTTTAAACCTTGAACAAGGAAAAATATGGCACATCAACAGACACACTAACTGCAATTCAGCTAATGTGGTATATCTCATCACATGCCCATGTAACCTGAGATATGTGGGTATGACTAGCCGAAAAATAAAGACCAGGATATGTGAACATAGGAGCAATATCCGGTGTAAACGTAACACCACTAAAATGTCCGATCACTTTCTTACCGCTGGACATACGACCAACGATATGGCCTGGGTGGTCATTGAACAACTAGATGTACATACCAACAATCTGCAGAACCTACTCTTAGAAAAAGAGCAACGTTGGGTGTACAGACTGTCGACCCATATCACAGGTCTTAATGACAATATCCCATGGAATGCAATATATAGAGTTTAAACATCTCCACTGACATGTGAGCTTAGAAATGCCACCCCCACCAAATATTTTCCATACATTTGTCTACTACCAGATCTCCAAACTAGTCAACCGTAGTATACTTGCCAATCTTTGGGTCACGTAACCATCGGCTTATTATGACCCAAAATATATCACTATTGTAATACATTGCCTTAGAATAACATACAGGAAACATTGGGACCAGTTAGAACCCTTATTCGTTTGGTTCCTCTCTACATATTCCACAGGTTGCCTCTAGATACTTCAGGTCACCCCAGGTATTTTTAATTTTATTTTTATTTTATATTTGACCCTATCCGGCTATGGAACAATTCCCAAATATCTAGATCACGCCATCGCGTGACACCACTTTTTTCATTGCCGGACCTAAACATTCTGGCTGTTTAACTATGCTATTTCGAGCTAAGGCTCTACAACTGCGTTTAATTTGATAAATGTGTAGCACGCCCACATATGTTGACATATCATCCCATGCGCACGTGCAGTTTAAACAGTCCCTTAAGCTTCTTTGGACACGTCACTCCTTAAGTCAACGCTCTAGCTGTTCACGTATGTAACGAAGTCACGTGACCAAGCACGCTGGTACGTGACCATTCCCTCCCTCCTTCCTTGGCAATAACAAATATGGAGACTCAACATACACGCCACAACGGCGGGATCCGGTCCACACCATAGGTTGCAGCGGTTTCTATCCTGAGACTAACGTAAGCACCTGCGCCCATTATTACAGCTCCCGCAGCACGGTACTTGTAGTATTTTATACTGCATCCATTTTTATGGCTTTCTCCACCCGCGCAGGGTCCCCATAACAGGAAGTTCCACTGTGTGACAGGATCCATGAAACTGTACACACGCGGAGTTAATGTAAGCCCGCTTACATGTTGTTTGTGATTTTGTCCCGTTCGTCACCTCATCCATGTTTAATGTGTTCTCTTTTTAAACCACGCGCCACAAAAATCACTAGATTAAATGTTTTTACCAATCACTCAAGATGCCATAATGCGATACATATAGTTTATTGATAAACACGCATAAAAATATAAGAAGTAGTTCGTATATATCCATCACATGAACATATTTGTGTGCTCTTACGGCACATTGTAACCACGCATGGTTATTTTTCAGATAGTCATCATGCATGCAATCACGATGTCACATGCATGATGCATTCATTCTATTTTATAGCCAAGTTTCTTCCACCCTACGCATGGAGGAGCGCAGACACGTAAGACATGCATGATATATGCTGTTTGTTATAAATATACATGTCGTATTGTACCTTTTCTTTACAGATACTCATCGCGCAGGATCTGTAAGTAACAAGATCCCACCACACTCACAGCGCACTTTAGGGTGTGCGCTGATATATGGATACATACACACTAGTGGCCACCAAATCCCTTTTGGCCACGCTCACTCCTTTGGTCCTGACGAAAGCCTCAAGAATATCATAGAAGGCTGAAACTAGTAGACCTACACTTTTTAGGGATATTGAGGCACATTGTTACCTCATGTATATCCCAACCATGTTTTTACTCATGTCCTAGGACCCTTCTATTAAAACTTTTATAAGGGGATTCCCTAGAGACATTTTTAGCATTTAATTCACAATTCACATAGCACTTCCTCTTTCTCACAAAATAACCTGCTCCGCTGTAAATCAGGCGTTGAAGCACAGCTGGATTGCACTCTGCAATCCAGCTGGGCCCCGATGATGAAGCATGCCACCTACTAGGTAGGTGGGTGAGGGGTTTCCTAAGACAACAACTGTTTGTCTGCGTTCCTCTATCAAGGTGAAGGTCGACAATTATGACCTTAACCTATTAAGGACTTGTCCAAGTTGTTTTTGTATATAGGTTGGTCTGCATTTCACTTGTGTTTGTTCCTTTTAGATGCTCGCATGATCAGTTGTTATTCAATTGTTGATCGCTGTCCCACTGTTTCACACGCTCCACTCAAATTGCCAATTCCCTGCCGTGTCAGCTGTTAATAGTCGCTCCTCACAGATTTGTAAAATCCCTGCCCCGTAGATAGGTTTATTCTGGTCGCCTTGGCAACTACACGTCACTGGTATCAGCGTAAATAATGCTGTGCGTCACTGCACGACATAGTTCTCAGAATACACCGCGCTCTTGTGACGCGCGTTGTTCTACGGAGCTGCTTCCTGGAATCTGCAATGCGGTGAATGCAGACGATCGAAGCAATAGAACCATCCATTTCACGAGCGGCTGCCAGTAAGTTGAGTTTGAACAATAACAAGGATTATGGCAGGTGCACAACCAATCTCGTTGCGGTTCTCACAAAAAGGGGTTACTCGAACATAGGCGTTGATTTCCAGTGCACTCAGCCAATTTCCTTGCAGTCCCCACTCAAAGACACATACTCGGCTTCTATCCTTTCACTTCGCAGCACAAATAAACGCTGCCCCCATAAGTACAAACAGATGCTGCAGCATCTTCTCATGTACGTGTTGCAGTTGACTTTGGCGTCCCACAGCCCAGTCCCAACTCCAACACTGAACGCCACGAACAATCCTCTCAATCGTAACTCATAAAATGCTCCATCCGGCCACCAAAAAGTTATCAGCAAATCTCATCACATTGAAATTCCTTGCTTACCGGAGGGAGCTGTCCTTTTCACAGGTGAGTAGATCCAATAGTTGGTAGGATTTCAGTAATGTTCGTAATGGCAGAAGCTTTGAGGTCCTCTACGAGCAATGATGGGTTCAATTTCACTACTCTGTCTGTGGGTTGAGAATACTCGACGTAAATTCAGCGTCTATAACCAGTCTGCCCCCATGGGGAATTACATCCCATCCTCGTCGCCACTTTTAAGAGGCGCAGACAAGTTACTTTAGAAGGAACTTTATTAAGTTCATAGGAACAACCCACAAACACGACCTCTCTCAGCAATTGCCAGCTCCCTTTTCTGGTCCAGCTCCAGAACCTACATACTGGTTACCATGGAAGGAATGCCAGTCATGTTGCTAGGAGACAATAGTAAGATACAGAATAGAAGATACAGGATGTAAGATACAACACTTTATTTAGAATCTCTGCTGAATTCCACACAGCCTGATACAGATGCTATTCAATTCCAAGCAGTCAACACCTTTTTTCACATCATGATCTTCACAAACGAAATTGCAGTTGTGACAGCGGTTCCCATCCGCATTTTTTTCTCAGTAATTGGAAAAGTAACTGCCTCTTGAAGCAAGCCTCCTTGAAAAAAAAGATTTCTGAAAAAGAACCTCGAGGCACAACGAAATAGAAACCATCTTGAAGCAGAGAATCTTAAAGTAGTAAGAATGATGTAGGAGCCATCTAAAGCCTTGCAATGGAAAGCACCTTGAAGCAAGAACACGACAAAGCAGAAAGCACTTTGAAGGAGGAACCTGGCAAAACAGAAAGCACCTTGAAGCAAAAGTACACACATCAAAGTCGAAAGCACATTACAGTAGGCAGCATAATTAGCGTGTTTCATTTGGAAGTATGCAATCTTACAGTTGTCACACTGTCAAAAAGCAAAAAGCATGGTTTGTTAATGCGAATTTTAAAACCACAGCCTGTTACAGTCTCATTCTTTTGACAAAGTAGTATATACGGCTGCGGGTGTCCCTTGACTTACTGCTCTTGGAAGGGGAAAAAATAGTTGGCACTTTTTTTTTTCTTTTAGGTTACATAATAATATTTGTCTCACATTGTATACAAAGTTGAAATGCATCATATAAAGCAATAAGAAAATGGGGGGAGATTAAGTAAAAAAGGAATGCAATAAATGAGAAACAATTGAAGGTCAGAAACATACTATACAAAAATATTTAGCCAAGTAAGCATAACAATAAATGAGACTATAAAACCAACAGACGAACAGAACAGTCAATAATAAAAGACTAACTAATCATCTAGATTAAGAGGCAAAGGGGAAAATTAAGGTGGTTTTCGTACATCGTCTGAACTATTTTTAGAAGCAGCGTTAAAAGAGGCAGATAGGGATAAATAAGTTGTTAAAGGGAGCCATAAAAGATCCCTTTTAATTGCAAGGGATATGGGGGACACATAGTTAGTATTCAGCCAGTGATGAAAACAGACTGCATTCCACCAGGATTTGAAATTGACTTTATCAGCTTGCTTCCAATTAGAGGTTATTAAATGGAAAGCGATAGCTAACAATAAATCTAAAAGCTTAAAACTCAGAGGAGACTGAGGCCATTGGGGGATAGAGTACCTAAAAAAATGTCTGTATAAGAAAAAGGGAGCGAAACTCTAAATATTTTATTAATTTGGGACCAAACAAGTTCCAAAAATTGATGAATTGGGGGACATTCGAAAAACATGTGTTTAATCAGCAGAAGGACAAGGGCAGGACCAACAAGTGGAGGGTGTGTTTGATGAAAAAGAGGCCAAAAGCAACGGGGAAAATAATACTCGATGATAAATGAAAAAAAGGGTTTGTGTGGTGTTTGCAGCTCTGGAGGTTTTATGAATTTTAGACCATATTTTATCCCAAGTAAGAGTTGGCCATTCTTGTGAAAAATCTTTTTCCCAAGCTAATTCAACTTTTGTTTTGTATCTGTCCGGAGGAGATTGCATTGATTTATATATATTGGATGCTGAGGGAGAATTGTCTAAGACTTGGAATAAGTTTTTATACAAACTAGGAACATCATGAAATTAGGAAGGTTTTTAAGATATTGGATGAGTGAAGAATGAAGAAGATTATATTGTGATCTAGAGGAGGAAGGTAGAGACAATTGAACTTGGATATCAGAGAAAGTAAGGGGTTGTTTATTAGATAAAAGCTGGGATATCCAGCTTAAACCTCTAGAGTGCCAAGATTTCCAGTATATAGAGCGATTACGAATTCGTAATAATTTTTTGTGCCAAATAGGTTGCTGATGTAGGGAGTTATAAGAGGGATATGACGAGGAGAGTGCAGGGATCAAAAGATTGCGGGAATGGGAAATGATAGGAGAGCGCAAAGAGGCAGTGTTGGAAGTGAAAGTAAAAATTTCTTGAAAATCGAAAGGAGCAATAAAAAAGTTTTCTATTTTTAACCAAAGGGGAGGATATAAAGGAAGATCTGTAGATAACCATCTAACAGTTTGTTTTAATGAAAAAGCAGAGTGATAAGTTTTAAAATCGGGAAACCTAAGACCACCATTGGGTCTGTCTTTTTCAAGGATGACAAAGCTATACAAGAGCGCTTACCTTTCCACAAGAATTTTACTAATGTTGAATCAATTTTTTTAAAATAGTACTCAGGGATGTGAATAGGGATCATGGAGAGGGTATATAAGATAAGAGGAGATAGCATCATCTTAATTGAATCGAAAAGACCCCACCAGGATAGAAAAAGTGGGTGCCAACGCGTGATGGAATCATTCAATTTTTTGATAATATATTCAAAATTTCATTTCAACGTCTCAGATAATAAAGGAGCAAACCATAAACCGAGATATTTAATTTTTAGAGGTTTCCAAGAAAACCCGGAATGATCAAAAAGATGTTTTTGGCACAGAGCATTTAAAGGTAAAACTTCACATTTGTCTACATTAAGGCGATAACCTGAAACGCTAGAGAAGGTGGACACCTGTTGAAGAAAAGGAGGAAGGGAAGATTCAGGATTAGAACAATATAAAAGAATGTCATCTGCATAAACTGACATTTTAACTTGATGGGGACCAAAATGGAGTCCAGTAATATGGTCATCTTGTCTAATTTTAGTTAAAAAGGGTTCCAACGCAATAATGAATAGTAGAGGGGATAGGGGGCATCCTTGTCGTGCACCTCTATGCAATGAAAAATAATCAGAGGTCATACCGTTGACAAAAATTGAGGCTTGGGGACCAGAGTACAATAAAGAAATGAAAGTAATTAATTTAGAAGAAAACCCGGCCCATTTTAAGGCACGGAACATAAAATCCCAACCAATTCTATCGAATGCCTTCTCAGTGTCTAAGGAGATCGCGGCAAGAGGGTGATCCGTAGAAGAGGCCTTACTTAAAACATTGAAGGGAACTCGTGAGTTGTCAGAAGCAAGTCGTCCCTTCACGATACCTGATTGTTCCGGGCCAATAAGATCAGGAAGAATAGGATCCATACGGAGGGCCAGAATCTTTGCAAAGATTTTATAATCTGTATTGACCAAGGAAATCGAACGGTAGTTCTTACAAAGGGAATGATCTTTATCCTCTTTAGGAATCAAGCAAATCAGCGCTTCTTGAAAAGTACCTCGAGAAGAACCATTGTCAAGGAAAGATTGAAATAAAAGTAAAAGATTTGGCAAAAGTATGCTCGCAAAAGAATTATAAAATTCAATGGTAAAACCATCTGGATCAGGAGCTTTCCCTCGACGCAATACCGATACAGCATGGGAAATATCCGCTAAAGAAATATCAGCATCCAAGGATTCAAAATCAATGTGGCTGGATGGAGGGGGAAGAATGGATTGGAAGTAAGAAAGAAGGTCAGACGGATCTGGCGGGTTTTCAGGAGTGTATAAATTCTTATAAAAGGAGACAAATTCGTTCAAAATATCCTTATCTTTGAAGATAGGGGTACCGGCAGGACCTTGCAAAGATTCTATTTTTGTTCTTTCTTTTCTGACTTTTAAATAGTTTGCTAATAGTTTTCCCATTTTATTCTGGCCCCCATAATAACGGGAACTGCTTTTCAATAGAAAATTAGAGCCAGCATCAGTAGAGAGTCTGTTAAAGGTAAGTTTAGCATCAATAAGATTTTTCAGGGAGGATTCATCATTTGACTGATAATATGTATATTCTAATTGTTTAATTTTATTGAGTAATTGAGAGGATTGGGCTTCTATGGATTTTTTCTTTTGTGAAACAAAATTAATGATAAAACCTCTGACAGCAGCCTTAAAAGAATCCCAAACCATAACAAAAGGGGAGTCAGGAGTATTGTTAATAGCAAAGAACTCAGAGGCGAAGGAGTTAAACTTTTGACAAAAATGTGGATCAAGGAGAAGGGAATTATTAAAGCGCCAACGGCCTGGGTGAGGGGAAAAGGGATAAGGTCAATGTCTACAAGGACAGGGGCGTGGTCTGAGATTAAAATAGAACCAATTTCAGAGTGAATGGCATGTTGGGCTAGGGATTTACTCAGGAAAAGATAATCAATACAGGATTGGGAATGATGTGGGGCTGAATAAAAGCTGTACTCTCTAAGATCAGGATGACAAAGTCTCCAAATGTCCACCAAAGCTTTACGACGAATAGTTGAAGTAAACTGTGAATGCATTTTAGATGGACAAAACGTAATTCTAGAATGTCTATCTAGTATGGGGTCGAGGATTTGGTTACAATCACCGCCAAATATAATGTAATCATCATTATAAGCAAGTAATTTGTCAGATACATTAGTCCAAAAAACCTTATCAACCACAGTAGGGGCATATACATTAAAAATGTTTAGAGGAATCTTATCTATAAGAAGTTTAACAATAACCCAACAACCTTCAGCATCAATTTCTTGATGAACAATTGAAACATGCAATTTTTTGTGACATAAAATCAAAACTCCATTTTTTTACCCAAGGCTGGAGAGTTAAACGCGTGTCCCACCCAGCATCTTTTCAGTTTTAAAGCTTCATCTTCAGAAATATGAGACTTTTGGAGTAAAGCAATATCAGTTTTTAACTTAGCTAGGTGAGATAACACCCGTTGCCTTTTGATAGGGTTACTTAGTCCATTAATGTTCCAAGTTGTAACCCAAAATGTAATTCAGTGAGAAAAGTGTGAACAATTTTCATGCTTACAAGAACAAGAATTGAAAATGATTGAAAGAGATATGGAGAAAGAAGACAAGAGAAATAGAGCAATTGTTGTAGAAAGGAATACAAAGGAAAAGAAAGGGATAAATAAAGATAAAAGAGCAAAAGAGAAGGTGATAAAGAGCCCATGGAAAAAGCAAAAGGGAAAAGGAGAAGATAGAGAACAAAGAGACAGTACAAGTCATACATGAGACGACTGAAGAACATACCTACAGATACAGATGAAGTGGGGAATGACTACACCAAAGATGACGACGTCAGCAGCGAGACTCCACCGACAACCCGACGGACTACATCAAAGACTTCAATGTAACAGGGAGAGCAAATAAGGAACGCAATTGAAGGAATAAAACACCGGTGTATAAAAGAAAGAAAAGTTAATAAAAGAAGAAGCAATAGCATTGAGAAGAAGAAGGTGAAAAGAGTATATAAAGCAAAAACACAATATATTAAAGCATTACAAGAATATAAACTAAACAACATTCAATATGTAACCAAGACAAGGGAACAAATACACGACATGAGGCGAATATAATAATCATGCAGGTTTTGAAGTGTCCATAACATCAGCTCCATGAAGACGAAGAAATTCTTGTAGCGCGGCGGAATCTTCAAATGTTGTGGTCTTTTCCTTATAAGTAACCTTGAAGAGGCAGGGATGTAGAAGACCAAATCTGGCATTGATAGTACGTAGTTGAGGACGAAGATCAAGAAACTTCTTCCGACAATCTGCCGTGACTTTAGCAACATCTTGAGAAAGAAAGAGACGATGACCTTCCCAAAAAATTTGTTTTTTAGATTTGACGTCTGACAGAACTTGAAGGAGATCTGTGTATTGCAGGAAAAGCATGATGACACCACCAATCACACACCCATTGAGACACACACACACTCACTCACACACCCACTGAGACAGTCATGCACTCACTCACACACTCACTCTCAAAGGTTACAGGTTACACTTAGGAAAAAAATTAAAAGCCTTAGAAATTCACTTAAATAACCAAAGGTAACAGGGACGTTATAGGTAGGAAATAGAATTTTTTTAAACTCAGCAATGCACTGAAAAAAACAAAGGTTACAGGGACATTATAGTTAGGAAATAGGATTTTTTTTAAACTCAGCAATTCACAGATAAAACCAAAGGTTACAGGGACTTTATAGGCTCAGATTTCACTTGTAAAAAATCAGTGAAATTCAACAGTTATAGTTACCTGAGCTAATTATAACTTACACCCCGGCAATGCACTGCTTATGACCTCACATATTACAACACTCATGACATGGTCAGTGTCATCACTGATGACATCTCTATGACATTCTGCCCGGGCTGATTTTGTCCTTGGGGACACCATGCCCTGGGGCATGGCATTAATTGAATAGGGAAGGGGGTCGCGCGTCCCATCTCCATGGGCCAATTTTGGCCTGGGGACCCCATGCCCTGGGTCCTGGCCATATTTGAGTGGGGGAGGAGTGCCATGCAACCCTCACTCCTTGGGCCGATTTTGGCTTCGGGTACACCGTCCACTGGGGCCTGTCTTTAACTGAATGGGGGCTGTGCGGTCCCCCTCCCCGGGCTGATTTCAGCCCCGGGAACCCCATCCCCCAGGGCCCAGCCTTAATACATATATATTTCATTTGGGGAGGGGGCTGTGCCTCCTTTCCCTGGCCGATTTTGGTTCTATGTGCCCCATCCTGGTGGCCTGGCTTTAATTGAATTGGGGAGGGGGCACATGTGGCCTCCTCCCCAGGCCAATTTCAGCCCCATCCCCCAGGGCATGGCCACATTTAAATGTGGGAGGGGACCATGCAGCACCCCTTCCTGGGTTGATTTCATCCCTGGGGACCCCATCCCCCATGACCTGGCCTTAATAAATATATATTTTGTTTGGGGGAGGGGGCCATGTGGCCCCCATCTCTGGGCAAACTCTGGACCTGGGGACCCATCCCCTGTGGCCCAGCCTTAATTGAATAGGCAAGGGAGCCACGCAGCCCCCTCCCCTGGTCAATTTCAGCTCCTGGGACCCCATCCCCTGTGGCACAGACTAAATAAATATGTATTTTATTTGGGTGAGGGGGCCACAAAGCCCCCTTGCCCTGGTTGATTTTAGCCCTGGTGACCTCCTCCACTGGGGCCTGGCCTTAATTGAATAGTGGAGGGGGCCCTCTCCCAGGCCAATTTTGGTTTTGGGGGCCCCATCTCCCAGTGCCTGGCCATATTTTAATGGGGGAGGGGGGCCAAGCAGATCCCCTCCCCTGGCCGATTTCACCCCCGGGGACCCCATACACCCAGGCCCGGCCTTAATAAATATATATTTTTTGGGGGGGAGGAGGGCCCCACCCCCCATGCTAGGCCATGTTTCCTGGGTGCCCTGGGTACCCAGTTTGCAGCATGGAGACTGCAAGGGGAGCCTTAAGGCCCCCGTGGTCCCAGCCAGTTCCCTGCCTTTTGCGGGAGCTGGCATTGCTGCTGCAGAGAGGGAATTGCTGAAAGTCAGATCCCTCCATGCAGGAGAAATCATTTCATCTCTTTCCATGTCCGCACGTCTGTTGGCAGGGAAAGAGATGAAACCTCCACTTCCAGCATGTAAGAGCACTTTGACAGCTCCTGCCCGCTGGACCCGGAGTGTTAGCTTTTGCAGCTCCCGCCAAGCAAAAGCAAAGAGCTATGTCCTGGGAGTGGGCAACCAAGCAGGAGCCGGCCATGGGGGAGTGGCATTCCGCAGGGCCATACATGGCTCTAGGAAAGGGGGCCACACAGCCCTCCTCCTTTCTTGTCCATGGGCCACCCGAGCAGGTGGTAGTACTCGGGCCCTATGTGGCCCGTGAGGGGAGCCACGCAGCCACTCTCCCATTTAAAAATAAAATATTTGGCTGTGAGGAGGTGGTGGTCCCCTGGACTGGGGCGGGGGTTTGCGGTGCCCCCCATTGTATTATTTAGTCCCGGGGTATAGTGCAGTTCCTATTTCCCTAATAGGCTCTGCGCATTGGAATAATATAACCTATAGGTTTGACATAGGACTAAGGTCGGTATGTCCCTATCGATTATATTAAACTTAATTACCTGTGCCAGCTAGCTCAGAGGCCACTAGAAACTCCTTGCGAACAAGAAGGGAGTAGTTTCTGGCAACCGAAAAACATGACAACTTTGTTTCCCTTTAGAAGCGGAACATGTCTCAGAATCGTGGAAACAATAGATAACAGTTTCACTCATTCAATCGTGCATGCTTAGTCTCTGCAGAGTTACACAGAAAGGAAAGACGGGCGTTTCAATAAAAAGGGTTTTATTGAACAGTCTTGTTTCTCGTGTAAGAGATATGTGCTGTTATGATCACAAGACAGTATGCAAGATAAATAATGTACAGCGTAAGCAGTAGAAATAAATAATACTGCGCTAGCATTATCTTTTAGCATATATTCACGTACATAAATAACATGAGCTAAGTATGCGGGTACTCATTAGATGCGCCTCTAAGCTAGTTCTACCCCAGTGTACCTAACCTAGTCTAGGTGTAGGGAAGAGTAGAAGTAGGTGGAGTATTCTCTAGTACGGTAGACTAAGAGTATGTTAAGTCTAGTATGCCAAGAGTCTCTCTAGGTTCTAGTCAGCTCCATACCTTGAGAATGAGAGAGGTGGGAATCTCCTGCCGGATCTTGGAACTCTAACACCCCGCGAAGGGAGTCAGAACACTGGAAGCTGGATTTGTCTGCGTGCAGGAATGACAGCGTCTTCTCAGTGCGTCAGGCCAGGATACGGGCTCCTCTGAAGTCGAGGTCTCCTCTAACTTGCTTGGGCAAGGGAAGGTATATTTGTACCTGGTAGGTGTCGAGGAATGTTAGCATTGACGTGAAGTCGGACAGAGGAAGACGTCAGGAATGAACCCTTAAGGTATAACGGTTCATACATAATAGATGAGTTCTTGGAGAAATCAATAGTCCTGTGCTAGGGGAACTCCCGAAGCTTAAGGGTCTGGTTTCTAAGAACTCGTTGTGACGTTAGGGTGGACGGATGTCGGTGACCATGCCTGTATTTGGAGTGCACGGTTAATGCCTAAATAAGGACAGGGATTCTATGCCTAAATAAGGGCAAGGCGAATTGTGCCTATATAAGGACATGATTCAGGAAAACCTATATACGGACCCCTAAAGCGGAATACAACAGGGGAGGTGGTGGTTCCCAGGGCCCAGGGTGTCCGCACAGCCCTCCCATCATTATTTGTTTGGCCCCAGGGAGGTGATTGTCCCCGGGGCTCAAAGAGCCTCAGGTGGGGGGCCCTGTGCACCCTCCTTTTTTTAATAAAATGCCTCCGGGACCTGGCCCTACCGTGGGCCCTTTTGAAAACAAGCGCGAGAGTCCACGCTTGTTTTTCTTAATTTTTTTACCCCGTATTCATGAATTTCATGAATTCTTTGCAAAATTGTTTTTAAAAAATTATTTTTTGCCCAGCCGGGGTCCCTCTGGGACCTCAAGACCAAGGCTTGGGGGTCAGGGTATTCCTACTGTGCCCCCTTTTTGTTTTTTTCACATATTTTCTTTTTGGGACTCAGCTGAAGCACAGTTCAAAGATGGTTGACAACACTTCCTGGTTAAAGTCTGGGCACCCAATTTGAGCTCTGCAGTTTTCTGCACAAGCTCATTATTATTCGTGAATTTGCTGAAATCACAGATATACAAATATTGATTTCCTTAAATTTCTCAACAACTACTGAACGGATGTGCACCAAATTAAAAAAAGCATAATCTGTAAACTAAAACCTACCTTTTTGCCGAATTTGGTGTATTTCCGTCCAGTGGTTCGGGCTGCAGGCATGTCTAAAAAGTCTATGAGAATTAAAATGGGAAACACACTTTTTTTGACCCCCCCTTTATCTTGGCCCCCGCTTGACATATCACCCCGAAACTTTTCATGCACAACAAGAATCACCGGCACACTTTTATGAGCAGATTTTGTGTAGATTCGTCAAATGGCGCTAAATATATAGGCAAGTTAAAAAATGCTTTTCCTATGGAAACATGGTCCTAACTATAACTACCTACTGGCAACTGTCTATGCAAAATAGAAAGCAGAGAACTCTGGGTGGTTACCAAATTTAGGTGGAGAACAGCTCCTATATACAGGACCCTGAAACACCAGTTGCAAATAGAAAGCAGAAAACTCTGGGTGGTTTCTAAATTTGGGTGGAGAGCAGCTCCTATATAGAGGACCCTGCAACACCAGTGCCACCCTGAATCAGCTCACCTCAAATGTCTGTTTTTCTGGCAAAGTTTTTAAGCATAGGATTACCACAGTGCCATCCACGCCAAGCTAGAAAAGGAAAAAGCTGTTTGCCATTTATATAGCAAAATCTTTAAGCATAGGATTAGCAAAGTGCTATCCATGCCGAACTGTAAAATTACAAAAGCCCTTTACCACTCCAGGACCAGTATTACAGCTTTGAATTGGTAAAATACCATCCAAGCCAACCTGGAATGCATAAAAGAGGCAGCTTTCTCGATGAGAACGGAAGGTTTCTCAACGCGAGTGGCAGCAGCCATCTGCCGGGAGGTGGTCTGGAGTAAGATTTTCCTTGCTCGTGCTCGCCAACTTAATGTTGGCGAGGGCAAGCGAGGAAAAAATCTGCTCCGCGGAGTGGAGTTTTTTGGAACACCACACGCTACGCAGAGCGCAGAGTGGGAAAAACTCAGCAAACTCCTTGAGCGGAGTGGAAATTCATGCCCAGGTCCAAAAATAACATTAAACAATATGCTGCCTATGTCCTGCATAGCTACTTTAGTGATCTGGATCCATAAGCGCATCAATGTGATTAATTAAAAAAAAAAAAGAAAAAAAGCATTAAAGCAGGGTATTAATTTAACCAAGCATTTTCAGCCACATTCTCATGCTATGATCCACTTCCACCCCCACATTCAATACTTTTACTTCATAACGATCTCTAAAACCGTCATCTTGACGCAGGTGGAATTTTAATGGCTTCACATGCCATTCTGTAAGTGCCTCAGCCAAGAATAATTTAGAGGCAAGTGGAAAGAGTGTAATCAAAAACTGCAATTTTAAAACACTTTGGGGCATATTACCAAGAAATGGCGATAACTATCGCTAACCTAGGTTAGCGCTAGTTTTCCTATCGCCGTCGATCCCTGCAAGTTATCGCCCTGTTAGCAACGTATTAGCAACGTCTTGCTAGCATCCGATAGCTTCAGGGATCAGCGGCGAAAACCGCCGCTAACATTAGCGCGATGGCGTTAATGAAAACGGCGGTAGCGGGTGGATACCAGCGATAAGCCCTTAGCGATAGAAAAAAGCACGCTAACCCGCAAATTTGGACTTAGCCCATCTGTCCACCCCAATATAAAAGATGCACAAAAAAAAAGGAAAAATGCAGATTTGAGCAGCCAGGGCATAGTGCAGCACACATCAACAACCCCCTCAAGCCACCCAACATCCTGGTTGACCAGGATGAGATCCTGGTTCCCACGCAGGACCTGCGTCTGGTTCCTGATCCCTCGCTGGACCTGCGTCTGGTTCCTGGATCCCTCACTGGACCTGCGTCTGGTCCCTGGATCCCAAGCTGGACCTGCGTCTGGTTCCTGGATCCCTCGCTGGAGCTGCGTCTGGTTCCTGGATCCCTAGCTGGAGCTGCATCTGGTTCCTGGATCCCTCGCTGGAGCTGCGTCTGGTTCCTGGATCCCTTGCTGGACCTGTGTCTGGTTCCTGGATCCCTCGCTGGAGCTGCATCTGGTTCCAGGTTCCCATGCAGGACCTGCGTCTGGTTCCTGCATCCCTCGCTGGACCTGCGTCTGGTTCCTGGATCCCTCGCTGGACCTGCGTCTGGTCCCTGGATCCCTCACTGGACCTGCATCTGGTTCCTGGATCCCTCGATGGACCTGCGTCTGGCTCCTGGATCCCTCGCCGGAGCTGCGTCTGGTTCCTGGATCCCTTGCTGGACCTGCGTCTGGTTCCTGGATCCCTCGCTGGACCTGCGTCTTCGGCCTGGAGTGGGATGTGGAGTAGCTGTGGAGTCGATGAGCCATGGCGGGAGACATTGATGTGCGATGATCGCCCGTACCTGGTGGTAAAGTCTGGCAGGTCGCATGGAGACACGTTGCTGACCTGTGCGAGAAGCCCGCCTTGCGCACCTTGGTGCAGTCAATGGTAGAGGTGAACCTGCACACCAACGTAGTGAGGTCCGCTTCACATACTATGATCCACCACTACACCGGTGTGCATGGAGGGGATTACCAACGGTAGGTGCCATCTCCCTGCATCACAGGACGGATGATGTTGGGCTGGCCGGACGCTCTGGAGGGTGAGGCCCCTGTGTTACGCCGAACTTGTGTGGACTGAGCGCTGCAACTACACACCTTAGGGAGCCCTGCTGCATCAACTGCATTGGGTGGTCCACCAGCGGACTATGCGGTGACTGCTGTACCCAGCCCACCTGGCTCAGGCTCCTGCTGGCTGAGTCACAGATTTGGAGAGAGTGCAGTGGATTGCGCCACGGGGTCAATGTCCAGGTAAGGAGAAGGTAGGACGCATAGCGCAGGAGGGCTGGGGGGGAGTCGCTCATGCCTATCACACGTAGATGACGCACCCCCAGTGGCGGCTTTACCGCTATGTCGGAAGAGCGTTGCCCCACCACCTCAAGCAGTGCAGAAGAGGAACAATCATCACATGATGAGAACTCAATCAATCAATCACTCAGGGGAATTGTAAGTGCGCCACTCACCCGTGAGGGTCGCAAGGCACTGAGGGGTGGGAGGCCGCAGATCTGTTAGCCGAAGAGCCAGGTCTTGAGGGTCTTCCTGAAGGTGTTCAGGGAGGGGGCACCTTTGATGTCTGCCCGTAGCCCGTTCCAGGTATTTGGATGCAATGTGGGAGAAGGAT
The DNA here is from genome assembly GCA_963921515.1 of Calotriton arnoldi. Lineage (NCBI taxonomy): Eukaryota > Metazoa > Chordata > Amphibia > Caudata > Salamandridae > Calotriton > Calotriton arnoldi. The sequence goes on from CAWUFW010008157.1 coordinate 107,132, forward strand.
CTTCCGCCTGCTCTGGCTCTGTGGATGCACTGGGTTTCGGACAGTGCGAGGTTCGAAGATCGGATGTCTCATTTGTGTACGTGGCAGTTGATCCTGTCGTTGAGGTATTTGGTTACGTTGTTGTGTAGGCATTTGTAGGCGTGAGTGATGATTTTGAAGGTGACTCTATTCACCACAGGGAGACAGTGGAGTCTACATAGGTGTTGGCTGATGTGTTAGTGCCGGGGGATGCCGAGGACGGGTCTGGCGGCGGTGTACTGTACTGTCGGTAGTTTGCAGAGTAGGGACTTGTAAATGGTGGCGTAGAGTGCATTTCCAAAGTTCAGTCTGCTGGAGTGAGTGCATGGGTGACTGTCTTCCTTGACTCTGGGGGTATCCATTTGAAGGTCTTGCGGAGGATGCGGTGGGTGCTGAAGCAGCTGGAGGTGACGGCGTAGACCTGTCTGTTCATGGTGAGGGATGGGTCGAGTACGATGCCGAGGTTTCTGGCGTGGACCGAGGGGGTAGGTGGGCTTCCGAGGGCAAAGGTCAACAGGTGTTGTCCCATGCTGAAGGTGTGGTTCCAAGGACAAGGACTACTGTCTTCTCAGCGTTGAGTTTCAGGCAGCTGTTGGTCATCCAGACTGCGACGTCCTGCATTCCTTTCTGGAAGTTGAGTTTGGCGGTGGTGGGGTCTTTGGTGAGGGAGAGGATGAGCTGGGTGTCATCAGCGTAGGATACGATGTTGAGGCCTTGATGTCGGACAGTGGCGTTGAGGGTGCCATGTAGATGTTGAAGACGGTCGGGCTCAGAGATGAACCCTCTGGGACTCCGCAGCTGATTTACGTGGGATCGGAGAGGAAGGTTGGCAGTCTGATCCTTTGGCTTCTTCCGGGGAGGAATGATCGGATCCAGTCGAGGCCTGTTCCTTGTATGCCGGCGTCGTGTAGTCTGGCGACCAGTGTGTGGTGGGAGACGGTGTCGAAGGCCGCTGAAAGGACGAGTATGATATGGGCTGCGGAGTGGCCTGGTCCAGGAGTGTGCGGATGTCGTCTGTGGCGGCGAGTAGGACGGCCTCGTTGCTGTGGTTGGTTTGCAATCTGTATTGGGACGGCTTGAGGATGGCATTGTCATCAATGAATCGTGTCAGTTCCCTGTTGACTGTTTACTCTGCAACTTTGGCCGCAAAGGGGAGGAGCGAGTTGGGACGGTAGTTCTTGAAGTCGTTGGGGTCAGCTGTGGTCTTTTTTAGAAGAGGCCAGACTTCTGCACGCTTACAGTCATCTGGGTAGGTGCCTGTTTTGAAGGTGGTGTTGATGGTGCGTTGCAGTTCGTGTGTGATGGCGGCCACGGCTCCGTGGTAGATGTGGGAGGGCATGGGTTGGTGGGGGCCCACGAGTGGATGCCTCTCATGGTTGAGGCTGTGTCTTCGGCTGTGACTGGCGTCCAGGTGGAGATGGTGGGCTGGCTGGTGTGTCTGGGGCCCGGGGTGTCTGTAGACGAGTGTTCCTCGGAGTGTGGAGTTGTGGCAGGTCTGGATCTGGAAGTGCAGGTGTTCGGCGTAGGGGAAGTTTCCGCTGGAGGTGGTGAGGCGGAGGCTGTTCTTGTGGGCAATGGTGAGGCACCCTCCCGGGTGGTTGGTGCAGTCCTTCCTCTGGATCTTGTATCCATCCAGGATAGCGGTGTTGATGTCGGGGGCGGAGGAGGCATTGGTCCAGGTCTCCGTGAAGAAGGCGATGTCGAGCGAGAGAGAGTTGAGTAGGTTCCAGATTTCCACGGCGTGTTTGCGCACGGAGCGCCCGTTGAGGAGGATGCATCCTAGGGTGTCGCCGGTGCAGGTGTCAGCTGTGTTGGAGACTGGGGTGGTGGTTAAGCTCTGGCAGCAGTGGAGGCAAGAGAACCTGCCGTGGGTCGTGTTTGCCGAGGCCTGTTGTCAGTCTCTGACTTTCCCGGGGTTGAGTGTGTGGAGGGTGGCTGTGCTGTAGCAGTGGTTGGCCCTTGATCCAGGCTTCCTGGCGCTGGTCGCGGTTGGGTTGAAGACGTGCGCAGACGGACTTGTCTTAGGCGCGCCTTCTGCGCGCCAGCGGTGCGTCTCCGCTGCGCAATTGTGCAGCATCCGCCATCAAGTAGGGGAGGGTGGAGGAACGATCAGCTGGGAGGTGGGAATGTGCGAGGACAGGTGTGTTGGGCTGCAGGGGCAGCAGCAGCGGGAAGCGGGTAGTGCGGGCTCAGAGAAGCCAATAAAACAGTTAAAAAAGGGAGAAACAAGGGATAAATGACTCATGTAATCATGCTATGTATCCTCAGGGGGTGGGCGGGTGGGTAGGACTGCTCCAAACACGGAGCAGGGAATGTGCAGATTGGCATGCACACTCAAGTGCACAATGACTGTTTGGTCGGCCCTCTCAGGCCGCCCATTGCAGACAGGCGCACTTCTCTGTTCGCAATGCAGGTTGCATTACAGCCTGCATGGAGAACATGCCCACCCCTCTGGCCCCTGCCTGCATGACTTGTCCCGTTGCCAATTAACAATCCCACTGCCGCATCGCAGCGTTGTGATTGACTCAGGGGAGGGAGCCTGGCTGCCTACTTCCTTTTACTGGAAGCAGATGCAGGAGAGCAGAAGCTACGAAGACACAGGACACGGCTTAGAGGTAAGACTTCCCTCAATACATTTTTAACAACACTCGCTCACACACACATCCCCGCGTCCATGCACCATCCAGTGTTATTTATGGGGTTTACCACCCCTAGACACACCCCGCACTTCTCAATGGTGGCCGCTGAGCGCCCATGCACAGCGGGCGTACCACTCATGTGCCAAAGGCACATACGTAGTTGCGATGCATGCCATAACATCGCATTCCATTCCGATACATACTAATACTAGGCACATTGCAACAGTTGAGTAGGTGTTGCATAGCGGAGACATGAAGATCACTGTTCCAACTACAGAGTGTGCGACCCAAAAATAACCTTTGCACAACTAACCCAACCGTGAACCCTGGAATTCCTTTCTGAACCCCCAAAAGACACCCAAAAGATCACATTTGAAACAAATGCACCCCCCAAATTTCTCTTCATTTTGGCACAAAAAGCACCCAAGTTTTTGTAATTTGACCCCAAAAAACACCCCAAAATTCCTAAATTTACCCAAAAAAACCCCCATTTTTCATATTTAACCCCAAAAAACACCCAATTTTTCGTATTTTACCCTGAAAAACACCCCAATTTTTATATTTTACCCCAAGACATAGTCCAATTTTCATTTTTTACATCCAAAACCCATGCACACCTGGAAAAGTTTGGATTACCCCATTTCTGACCTCACAATGCGTTGTAATCAAATGCGATGTTAAGGGACCCGCGTTGTCGAAGTTGCGTTGTTAACGATGTACTACCTGCATTGTAAGGGTCATCACCCGTGACAAAGGCAACACATAAGCAACGACGTTTGCGTCCATCTGCCCCTGGACCGTGCTCAGCACCAAGGTGCATTCCTCTTGGACACTCCACTGCTACGACGCCAGCACCCTCCTCGCCATTAACCCTGGACACCACCTCGCCTGCCAGGACAAACCTTTGCTCCGTAACGGATATCGCCTTCGCCATCACTGACGGATGCAGTATCACCCACAAGGAGCACCCCGACCATCAAGGAGGAGGCATTGCCGTCACCTACAGAGGCACACTCCGACTGACCACGCACTCTAATGTGCCAAGGGTGACCATGGACCACGTCAACTCCCAGATCCGGACCAAGCCCAAGTACATCCTCTGTGGCACCCTCATGTGCAGGCCCCCAAGGCCATGGCCCCCCATTCTACAATCCCATTGTAGACATCATTGCACCCCAGGGTCTCCCATCCCCCAACGACATCCAACTCGGTGAACTCAAGTTCCACCTGGGCAACCCCAGTGAACAGAGCACCACCCCCTCCAGTCACCAACATCAGACGCAAGCAGCAAGTCTGTTCAACAGGCCAGATAGTAGGACACACAGTCGAGCACGTTACCTCTGCCAGCGGGTACTTCAACTACAGCCACAACACTGGACTCTCCTGGCACTACCATCATTGGATGAATGACGTCTTCACCTTGCCCACCGGATGCCAGCGTCGTCATCGCACCCCATCGCAGCTGGATCAAGGCCACCGCATTACGTCTGGTCAACTGCCTCCGCACCAACACTCCACCAACGCTTCCAAACGATGACACCGCAGCGCGCAACCACCACCGATGGATCTCCGACATCGCCGACATTCGGGCACCCCTCATGAACGGCACTGCGTCAGTACCTTCCGCCTGCCTGATGGCAGGCGTGAGGGTGAGGCAGTGCCATAGGGTTAGGCTGGCCCCATGCATTGCTGGAGTTGCGTCATGGTTGTGACACAACTGCAGCAATGCGTGCGCAGACAGATACATCAGGATTCCTGGCGTATCTGTCATTACTTGCGTCATGGAGCGCTGTCCAGTGAGTGCAGCGCATCCATGCTGTTGCAAGGAGGGCGTAATGAGAAGTGTTGCAACGTTGTCTAGGCGCAGCGCAGCTACATTTTTCATGAATGGGGCCCAGGAATGCGCACTATCTTATTGATGGTGCGCATTCCTGCACTGTATTTTTGTCGCAGGGCAGCGCTGCAACATTGCTTGCAGCGCAGTCCAGCAGCAGAAACATGCATAGGTGTGGGCCCAAGACTTATCCCCATTTTTAAGACCAGCTATTGTCTGGTCTTAAGTTCCTGCAGCTAACGGGCCTTAGCGCAACTTTTTATCGCTTCGCGGGTTCTGGCCATCCTTGCTAATAGGGCGAAGTGCGGTTAGCGGGAGATTTAGTGATATTTAGAGGAGGAACGCCTACCTTGCATGTCATTAGCGATAAATATCGCTGGCATGCAAGGCGATAGAAAAACCAGCTGCTATCGCCGGAAAGCTGTCGCTAACGCCTGTTAGCGACAGCTTGATAATAGGGCGATAGGGATTAACCGTGTTAGCGGCAGGAAAGTGCCGCCAACGCGGCGATAAAAGGCTTGATAATATGTCCCTTTTTTTACTCACTTTCCACTCTGGAAATCTGCATTTTTTGGGCAGATTTAACTGTCCTTTCTCTGCTGGTTTTCACATAGTTTAAATATGAGGAAAAAGGGTGAAGCATGAATGTACTTTCCATATCTTCCCCGTGATTTCCGCACATCAGCAGGGTACAAATGAGGCTGCTAGTGTCTTATGCATGATGATATTGAAAAAAGTGTAAATCACCCCATTAACTTGAGTATGTGAAATTAACCTTACTTTTAGAATCTGCAAAATATTGCAATAAATCGTATGAAAATAACAGAAACTGAATGGAAATGAGAATGGCTAATGATAAGCCTTATATTTCACCACCAAAGGGCTCACAGGAAGTAGCCTGATACCCCTCCAAAGAGCCTCATCAGGGGTAGTTAACTCAACCCAAATACCCATATAATTCTCTGGATAGCTTATTTTTTCAATAGGATTAATTCAGCTACAGCAATATTTATTTTGATAACGAGACAGGGAAGAAGGGCAAACAAATGGTTTAAACTAAAGCTCCAGCAAGGGGGAATGGGGCTCCCAGAGTTTTGTTGCATTTTTGGATGACAGTGGGATGGCATGTCTTCTGGTAAATGAACTCCAAATCTGAACACACTTTATCACTATCCTATATATTGATAATCTTTACTCATACTGGATCTAGGCACAGTTTTATATTCCAATTTAATTACCACTATCTGTTTTAAAAAAAAGGGCACACCGAAGACTCCGCAAATCAGTGCTAAAATACAGATTGACGCATAGGCAAATCCATATTCTGACCCTCTTTGTGCAATCTCTAGCTGGACAAGCATGTGTATTTCAGTACAGAAGTACAGATAAAGCCTCAAGGAGGTGTAAGGTTTTGGCACAAATCTCCGTCCACAATTCTTTGTGGAATGCATCAAAACCCATGGGTTGTTGCATGGGGCTGCCGAAGCACCACCCATGGAACGGCCACTTGATGAAAAGTAATGCAGGTCAACGCTTTGTCCAACTTTGCATTACTTTGGGCTGCTATCAAATGTAAATTACAATTTGCGTTGAATAGTAAATCTCACCTCAACACTTTGCTTTGGATTTGCCTTAGCAAAGCAAGCAAACCCGACACAAAGCACTTTAAATCTGGGTCCAAGTGTTTTGCAGTTGACATCCACTATTAGTATCCTGGTCTCAGTCTGTCATGTAAGTTCGGTATGGAGAACTGAAATCTTCAGATAGGTATGACTGGCATAAATTTTGAGGGATTACTGTTTCTGGGAAAATTGCAACGTTTGCTGTTGATTACAGGTGTGCAATATTTTTTTCAAAGGCAACATTTTAAAATTGCCTTTTTTTGCCGTTCTCAAAACTTGCAAAGATTCCGGGCCTGATTCACAGAACTAACTTACGTCAAAAACGTAAAGTTAGTACTTTTTGGTATTCACAGAATACACTTACTCATTTTGGTATTCACAGAATGAACTTACTCATTTCGGTATTCACAGAAGTTAGTAGTCCTAACTTTAGGACTCCTAAATGCCTTCTATGAATACCGAAAGTCTTAAAGTTAGGATTTTCTCAGTTTAGGAGCAGTAAAGTTAGGACTCCTAACTTTACTACTCCTAAACTGAGAAAAATCCTAACTTTAAGACTTTCGGTATTCACAGAAGGCATTTAGGAGTCCTAAAGTTAGGAGTCCTAACTTTACTACTCCTAAACTGAGAAAAATCCTAACTTTAAGACTTTCGGTATTCACAGAAGGCATTTAGGAGTACTAAAGTTAGGAGTCCTAACTTTACTACTCCCAAACTGAGAAAAATCCTAACTTTAAGACTTTCGGTATTCACAGAAGGCATTTAGGAGTCCTAAAGTTAGGACTACTAACTTCTGTGAATACCGAAATGAGTAAGTTCATTCTGTGAATACCAAAATGAGTAAGTGTATTCTGTGAATACCAAAAAGTACTAACTTTACGTTTTTGACGTAAGTTAGTTCTGTGAATCAGGCCCTCCTACTTTACCTTCTGCGCCTTTGCGAGTTTTTCTCAGTATAGCGAATAATTTTCACCTCGTGCTGAGATAATTTTCACTTTCATCCAAAGCGGAAAAAACGATTATACGTTCAGAATGCTCGTAATGCTTTTCTGCTGGTTGCGATTCCTTGCTTCCACTGGTTTTAAAAAAAGGCCATTGGTTTAAAAAAGTGTGGTGCCCTTAACTTAAATAGGAATTCATACTGGTTTGATCCAGAGTGTGCTGACTGCCAAAAAATATATTGATTGAGTCAGCTGCTCAGGTCTGCCATGCAAGAGCGATACATTTGTATACCTTTTTTATCCAAGAGCTCAAGTCTTGAGCCTTGTATGGGCATTTATGGATAATCAAGTTATGCCTCAATGCTAATTTAATTTAGTTGCAATGTCCTTGGCTAGCCTTCCTGATTGCTGAACAATTTGGCCCATCATGCTGACCTTTACCCTTGAGGAGTTATCACCCAAAACCTGCTTCTATTTGCATTAAAAGGTCAGCATGCGGAGCTCTGCAAAATAGGGAAAAATCTAACTATTCGCTTCTTCTTCAAGAAGAATTCAAGAAACGTTTCAAAGATTGAGATGAAACATGGAAAAAAGAACTGGAAAGAATGCTAGGGAAGGAGATTAAGGCCCAGGTAATCAGCTGGAAACATTCACAGAGAGGAATAGAATAAGAGATAAAGGAAGAAAGTGTGTGAAAGAGATAGGGGAATGGGAAAGCAAAAGTATTTGTAGTGCAAAATAAATGTTCATTGTGTGCCACATTCCATAGTCTGAGAAGGAATACTGGACCAAATTTAAAAAGATGTTGTGTCAGGTTTCCATTAACTTTTGTAACACAGATCCAATGCAAAATCCAGGTTGGTGTTTACAAAGCAAGGCAAATGGTGATTTGTGTTGGTTTGTAACCAGTAGTAACGCAATGTTGCGCAGTGCACTGCCGTGCATAACTTGGGCGTTTCATTGGAGGTGCATGGGCATTCTTGTGCATCCACCCATGGAATTTGACACAAACCCATATCTGCAAAGAATTGTAGACATGGATTTGCACCAAAATCCTGTTTGTTCCTGAGGCTGGAAAAATGAGGAGAAATATTTTTTAGTTCTAATTATTTCCTCTTTGCATGTATGCAGCTTTCTGCAGGACGCATACAAAGGAAAAATGACCATAAAGCATTGTTTTTGCGAAGGAAGGGATCCCTGCCTGCGAAAAACTATACTGACCACAACATAGACACCCTTGCACTATGGGAAAAGGGTGTTGGTATTGGTGGATGACTGCTGAAATTGTGTCAGCGCATGAAGTGAGGAGAACTGCACCACTTGTTTGAAGATATGGCTCTTTCTAATTCACGCAAAGCAGCACAGCAACTTTGCTTGCTGTCCTGCTTTGTGTCAACTCTTTGTAAAAATGTTCCTAATCAATTTATTGTTTATATGCTGCCAAAGGGCAGGCCAACAACCCCTGGCACTACTCCAGTCCCGAAGAGAGCCTGGAGGAAAGTCATCATCATCATCAATCAACTTTATTTCGGTTCGTTGAACCACAAAAGTGCACAGTGGAAGTGCTTTAAAAATACATAAAAACTTGATAAATGCGAATCACAGATCATGACAGTACAGGTATATAAAACAATTACAATCCTAATACATCGATTGTCAATATGCTACCACAATACTAAGACAAATATCAGAGAAACAAAAACCTCATAAAAGTCCTTGAAAGTGGGCTCATTAAGGGTCCTCTATTTCATCCGGATTATCTGGATTATTTTCTAGTGAAGGGCAGCTCAAAAATACTTGCTAAGGTAAATGAGGCAAAACATGCACACTGCAATGGTTAAGAGAATACAATTTTGAAAGCAATAAAAATATAAATGGATGTAATTATAGAGATATGTTTCTCCCAACAGTTCTTGCGCTAATATGCCAGATCGAGTGTAAATGGTTGGATATTGAGTATACTATACAGCTCCTATTATCTGACTTACACAATCTTAGGGCATAGTGGCAGTCTGCAAGCCCAAGAAGGTGGCAAAGGAGGGCTATCCAGCATGCACACTGCTTTGTGTAAGCACAGCAAAAGAATAATAACTGTTCCTCGCTTTCAACTATGTGGCAGCCCATGTGGCAAATGAACAAGAGGCCTTATTAGGATGGCGGTCGGACGAGGGTCCGACAGCCATTGTTGCAGTATCAGGACCGGCCGACAGGTAGTTGGCGGTCCAGCCCGCTGAATTACAATCCGACCGCCGTGTGGGTGGTCGGAAACATGCCTTTTGCCATTGAGGCTTATGCTGCGGCCCGGAAAAGGGCCAGTGCACAAGCCATGGCACGTTTACAAACATCCCTGCACCACGTGTCAGGCACCATGTGGTGCCTGGCACAGGGTGCATAGGTGTTTAGGGGGCACCACATGTGCCCCCGGCCCCATAGTGGAGGCCCAGTGGGAAGGGGGGCCTTGCTATGTGGTCCCAAAGTCCCCTTCCGACAGCCTTTCTATGTCATTCGGACCGCCATGGAGAGGTTGTCGGAAAGGGACATCATAATCCCTATGGTGGTGCCTGAGGAGGCACCGCCCCTGTTGTAGGGAATATTAGCCAAACGATGAACCAACGGTCTCCCTGAGCCCATCTAAATCATCGGTCTGATGCTCCGACTGATGCGGTCCGACCGACCGCATCATAATGCGGCGGTCCGACCGCTCTGCTGGATGTTCGGGGGACTGCCACCGACAGCCTGTCAGTGGCAGCCCCACTGACATCCTAATCAGCCCCAAAGTTCTTGCCAATAGAACATTAACATAATCCATGAACTCTTCAAAATGTGGACCGCATTTAAAAGACAGATATGAGTCTGTAAGGCTGCCTTTGGGGACTGCTGAAATTCTTGTGTTAATGACAACTTCCCAATAGCATACTTTAGCCATTTCTCTGGCATTTGCTGGAATTGATGCAGGATGCTACCAATATTCAGACACTCCTTTTTTGAAAAGCCAAGTCTTTGCATGGTGTGCCCAAGGGATTGTTAGTGCCTGCTGGTTTGTCAATATCTCATTGAGGCAATGTTTATATGGGGCCAGGTCCTCTGTCGTCCACAACCTAATCCAATAAAGGATTGGCTTTAAGCAAGCTACCTCTGAAATTTGTCTTTGGTTTGAGTAAAACCTTAATGGTAAAAGCGGGGCTCTTTTTGGAAGTCTCAATAGGGCTTTGATCAAAAAAAATCACTTCTCACTAACAGGTCGAGATTGGAATGTCCCCACAGGTCAGCCCCATATAGAGCTGCCCCACATCCTGGGCCTTATATATTTCCAATGCTGGAGATATAGGATACGATGAGGCCTTACTAGCAAATCTAACTATAGACCCAGCTCTCTGTGCTTTAGAATCATTGTACTTTTCCAAATCTGGACAGGCCATTTATGGGAGTCATTCAGTCTCACTCCTAAGTAATAAAATTCAAAAACCTGGTCTAAGCTTACCCCATCTAGGACCATCTTCTCCTTGACCTTTTTCCAGTGGCTAAAAACCATATATGTTGTCTTGCTATTATTTATTTCAAGGCCATCATCCTTGCAGCAGACACTAACATCTCTGCGGTTTCGGAACTGACCTACCTCGGGTTGGCGGTCCGAAACCGCAATCACGATGCAAACTCCCATTTCCCTATGGAAGCTTGTGGTGCGGGCGGAAACCACCCGCAGCACAAGCAGCCATAGAGAAATTGGAGTTTGTATAAATCCCTGCACGGTATGGCAGGCACCTCACGGTGCTTGCCACATGGTGCAGGGATTTTCAGGGGGGCACCATAGGTGCTCCCCAGGCCATCAATCAGAGGCCGCAGAGGGAAGGGGGCCCTGCTAGGGGTCGCCAATGTCACTTTCCGGCAGGCTTTCCACATCGGAAAGCCAGACATGGAAAGCCTGTCTGAAACCGACATCATAATCCTGACGGCGGAAACGCCATTCGTTCGGGATTATGTGCTGCCTACGACTGGCTGACGGGCTTCTTCAGCCCATCGGAAGCCAGTCGGTTTGACCGGCCGGTTTAAACTCTGACCGCCTTCTTTGTAGTAAGGCGGTCAAAGTTTAAACCATGGATGTCAGTTGGAAATCCTCCAACCTGGGGTCAGAGGCTTTCTGACCGACATCCAAATGAGGCCTTAGATGTCCCCACAAGGGTATTTAAGACGCTGGCTGTTTTAGAAAGTAGAAGTGTGTTGTCGGTAAAAAGCAGGCACAGGACTTTAGTCCCAGCCGTTTTGGGAGAATCATTTTCACTGCCAAGAAGGTAAGTGATGTACCCGTTAATAAATATAAGAAAAAGTGTTGGTGTTAGGACGCATCCCTGGAAGACGCCCCGTCTGATCGGTATATCTCCGGTAGTCTCCCCTCCTGGGCCCCACCTAACTTTGGCGAAGTTTCCTTTGTAAAATTGCTGGATCAGTACCAATAAACCATTAGGTACCCCTGTGCTGCTTTACCAAGAACTTCCCATAGCTTTGCCCCGGGAAAAAGATCGAATTCAGCCCATAGATAGACAAATGCGACAAATAGCAACCCCTTGTCAATGTCAGCGGTCTTCCATTTTCTAGTCAGGAACCGTAGGACGTGATCAACCGTGCTTATGTTGGGTTTGAAACCTGCCTGGAAGTGTGATAGCCCATTTTCAAGCCATATCCAGTCTCACAATTTGGTCAGGAGTTGTTTGCTATATGTCTTTTGAATATTGGCGATAAGACTGATTACCCAGATCTTGTTTAGAACCCTTTTTGTGGATGGGGATCATTTCAGCCCCTTTCCACTAATTGGGTTTGGGGGCACCCGGTGCTATTGCATTGGATAAGCAATTGATATAAGAGGAAAGTCAATACTGAGTCCTTTTAAAGTCATTTCTGTCCCCCAGAGTTGAGAGATGGGGTAAACAGACATAATATCGAAACAAAAATATCGAATGACAAAATATTGAGTCCAAAATATAGAATGGACATAATATCGAATGGACATAATATAGTCGTTAAAAATATCGAAAGTAAGGTAAGTAATATCGATTGTTAAAATATCGAAGTACATAATATAGGCATTAAAAAATATCGAATTTTTAATAATATTGAATTTTTTCTAAGTGTATTGTATGTTAGTATATGTGTTAAAAGTGTATATTAGTTGTTGTAATGTACGTTTAATTTTTTAAAAGTAATGAATTTGATGTTATTTAATTTTTGCGTAATTTAATTCCGTAGCGGGTAGTGGGTTTATAGGGGAATAGGGTGGGAAGTAATTTAATTAAAATTAAGTACATATTAATAAATATTAATTGGTATTGATAATTAATTTATTGTTAATTAATTATTAATTGGTAATTAAAATGTATTAATTAGTAATTATTATTTTTAATTGGTAATTATGTTAATTCTATTAATTAAATAGTTGTAGCGGGATGTGGGTTTATAGGGGAATAGGGTGGGAAGTAATTTAATTGAAATTAAGTACATATTAATAAATATTAATTGGTATTGATAATTAATTTATTGTTAATTAATTATTAATTGGTAATTAAATTGTATTAATTGGTAATTTTTTTTTTTTTATTGATTAATTGGTAATTATGTTAATTCTATTAATTAAATAGTTGTAGCGGGATGTGGGTTCATAGGGGAATAGGGTGGGAAGTAATTTAATTGAAATTAAGTACATATTAATTAATATTAATTGGTATTGATAATTAATTTATTGTTAATTAATTATTAATTGGTAAATACATTTTATTAATTGGTAATTATTTTTTTAACATTGATTGATTGGTAATTATGTTATTTCTATTAATTAAATATTTGTAGCGGGATGTGGGTTTATAGGGGAATGTGGGAGGAAGTAATTTAATTGTAATTAGTTAATTATAGAAAATACTTTTTTGTATTGATACTTAATTTACTGGTAATTAAATATTAATTGGTATTTATTTAAATATTTATACAAATCTGGTAATGATTATTAATTGGTTGTTAATGATTTATTAATAGGTAATTAGTTTTTAATAAATAATATGTATTGTATTTATAATAAATTAATTATTAAACATTTTGTAATTGGTAATTAGTGTTATTAATAATATTTATTAGTATTGATAATTAATTATTTTTTAGTAAAATATTAAAATATTACTTTTCCTACTGTTGCACTCACTGGAGTGGGAATAGTAATTTTAACCCTCCCGCTATCCTACCCTGTCCCTACTGTTGCACTCTCTGGAGTGGAAATAGTAATTATTACCCCTACGCTATCCAACGCTTTCCCTACTGTTGCACTCACTGGAGTGGGAATAGTAATTTTAACCCTCCCGCTATCCAACCATTTCCCTACTGTTGCACTCTCTGGAGTGGGAATAGTAATTTTTACCCCTACGCTATCCAACACTTTCCCTACTGTTGCACTCACTGGAGTGGGAATAGTAATTTTTACCCTCCCGCTATCCAACACTTTCCCTACTGTTGCACTCTCTGGAGTGGGAATAGTAATTTTTACCCCTACGCTATCCAACGCTTTCCCTACTGTTGCACTCTCTGGAGTGGGAATAGTAATTTTTACCCCTACGCTATCCAACGCTTTCCCTAATGTTGCACTCACTGGAGTGGGAATAGTAAATTTTACCCCTACGCTATCCAACGGTTTCCCTACTGTTGCACTCACTGGAGTGGGAATAGTAATTTTTACCCCTATGCTATCCAACGCTTTCCCTACTGTTGCACTCTCTGGAGTGGGAATAGTAATTTTTACCCTCCCGCTATCCAACGCATTCCCTACTGTTGCACTCTCTGGAGTGGGAATAGTAATTTTTACCTCTACGCTATCCAACGCTTTCCCTACTGTCGCACTCTTTGGAGTGGGAATAGTACATTTTACCCTCCCGCTATCCTACCCTAAAAGTAGTGATTATTATTGTATATTATTACGTTAATATATGTATGTATTAAAAAATAAAAATGTATGTATATTTTTTTTACTTAAAATAATTATTTATTAATTTTAAAGTAATTTAACTAATTTTAAGTATGTTTTACTTTATTTTATTTATTATTTCATTAATTTTACATTACTTTTAACAGATTTATAAAATTCGATATTTTGACTAACTATATTTTTAACGACGATATTTTGGATTCGATATTTTTGTACTTACCTGTTTGGAGATAGGGAGTCGATATTTTGACAGTCGATATTTTGTCCACGATATTTTGTCTACTCGATATTTGTGAGATCGATATTTTGTCAGTGATCCGAGAGATGGCACTCCTCTCGAAACATATATGAAGATTTGAACTCAGCCATTATTAGGGCATTTGATAGGTGTGCCCCTTGGAAGTTAGGCAACTCATCTAGACCATCCCCATCCGAGAATTGGCATTCTAATGAACTTAGGCTGGAAAAGAGGAAATACAAAGTACTAGAGCACTTATGGTGACATTTGAAGGGCGTTGAAGATCGACTGGCTTACAGATCCGAGCGGAAAGCTTTTCATAAATTACTCAGGAAAGCAAAAAAAGAATACTTTGCAGAGAGATTGGAGGAAAACAATGGTTGCACAAAAGAACTATTTCAAATTTGTGAGAAGTTGGCCTGGTATAGGATGTCCACTAATTAAAGTGGGCACCTTGCACCACTCTAAACAACCCTTATGGTGATTTAAGAGGTCAAAGATAACCTTAGAAAGCTATCCAAGTGGTAGCTGTGGAGAGCAGCCTTCAGGCTTAGTCTTCAAGGAATGTTAAGCAGCTTGTTTTACCAGAATGCAACCTTATTGTATTGGTTAAATGAAAGGGGAACCACACAGTAGTTATAAGAATATATCATCATTATTATAACACACCTTAAATACCTCACAGTATCTGCTACACGCAGATAAACACAAAGCACACAATACTGTAGCATAGAAACAATCGTAAGTAGCACTAATACACAGTGGGCTCCCGGGCGAGACCAAACCATGTACTAAAATAGTGGTATAAGAACCACGACTCGAGTCAAGACAGTGTCTAGAGAGTGTAGAATCACTGGGACCCCAAGGAAACACCCAAGGTGAGTAAGTAGGGACCCCACGGAGGACGGGTGCAGTGTGAGAACACGAACACATGCTACGTACAATTCAATGGGAGAGTCACGGTTGCAATTTTAAAGTTTAAGGTCCCTTCCCAGTGGATTACGAGGAAACCCTTTGGAACATAGAAGGTTGTAGAGCCACCCCACCCGTGTATACTGAAGTACCAGAGTTACCTATCCCAGGGAAGCCGGGTGCATAGGGCTGAAGTGGCGTCGGAAACCGCCGTTGTTCTCAATCGGAGTCTTCAAGAAAATGGCACTGCTGGAACAAAGAAAAGTGTCTTCGGGAATCTGCAAGTGGATTCTTGATGGAAGGAACCTGAAAGCAGAGGGGACAGAGTCTGGGTCACTCAGGAGTGACCAGGGGCTCGGTAGACGAATGCCCACCGATGTCGGGTGCTTCAGGTGTGAAGAAGGAGACCTTGACTCTACAGCTGCAGGGACCAGGAGACATCGAGGATGACCAGGAGCCATATATGAGCTGTCCCACAAAGGATGTCGAGTGCTGAGGGGTCAGTGTCTGGCGGGAGCACCAACAAGCCTTGGCAACGGCAACCCATGAAGAAGGTCAAAGAAGGTTATGGTCTGGCCCAGCAAGGACCAGGGGACTCACCACAGTAAGGGGAGTCAGGGCAGGCCTGGAGCAACCAGGGGAGCCCAAGAAAATCAGGATTGTCCCTCAATTGGACCCACAGGCCGAAGGCACATGAGTCGCGGGGGGACCTCTAGCAGTTTTGCAAAACATCAGCTTGCAGAGCACAGAGTACCAGGAGGCCAAATTCCTTTGTATGAAATGTGCGTAGAGGATGGGGCTATCAATAGGCCAATGCACAAAGTTGGAGAACACCAACAAGCATATGCACTTGCAAATGTACACAGTGCACAGGCATTAAAGTTATGCGGTCCCCACAAAGGATACTGGCCTCAAACTTGGTGAGAGGGCAGCTCAATTTAAAAAAAACGTGGAAACCCACCTCCTGTGTTACTGGAGCCTTCAGAGTCTGCAGGAGCTTAGGATCAGCAGACTGGTCAGTTGCATTATGGTGCCTGCATCACCCCAAGGGAGATACTTCAGTTGTCCTTGATGCTCCACAGGTCCTGCACGGAGCCTGTATGGTGCACGGGCACAGACAATGCTTTGGGCAGAGAGGGAGATGAAGTCAGGCCAAGTCGAAGTCCAGCGAAGTCCAGAGTGTTCAGACGGTCGAAGGTCAGTGGTTTCTTGTTCAGAATCTTGTCCACGTCGAATCTAGGGTCCTACAGCCAGGTAAGCCCTTTTGTACCCAAGGGAGAGGGTTAGACAGATTCAGGGGACCCTCCCAGGTGAGGGTCAGGACAGTGGGGAGGTTACTCCAATGTCCTATGTCCAGTTTCGCGCCAGAGCAGGAGCCAACGGCTCCCAGAACTGGTTTGAGCTGGACTATGCACAGGGACAACAAATGTGCCCCTCGTGCAGACTTTCAGGCACTTTGGAAGTGCACCCACCCATCTCCAATACACTAAGGGCCAGATGTATGAAGCGTTTTTCCCGTTCACATACGGGCCGATTCTCAGAATTGGCCCGTTTGCGAACGGGAAAAGTCTTTTGGGATGTATCATCCCAAAGGCCATCGCAAAATAAGGAATTGCTAAATTTGTGATTCCCTATTTTGCGAATGCATTTAAGGAATCGCAAATTGCGATTCCTTAAATGCAATTCTGAAGCAACCAAGTTGTGCGATTTTGCCTTAAGAAATCGCAAATTACCACCAACTTCAAGTTGGTGGTAATTTGCAATTTTCTAGAAAAATGCACTTTTTTGCATTTTCAAAGTGCCATTTCGCGCACATACATGCCCTTAGGGCTTGTATGTGCGCCACATGTGCACACATGCATATTTCAGGGGTGCAACAGGGTGTCCTTTTGGCACCCTTGCACCCTTGAAATTGCATTCGCAATTTGCGAGTACCTTTTGGGTACTCGCAAATTGCGAATGTCTTCCCATTCATTCCTATGGGCCACTAGGCCCATAGGAATGAATGGGCAGGTATTCCTTAATTGCGAATCGCAATTTGCGATTCGCAATTAAGGAATATGTAGGAATCGCAATTATTATTGCGAAACCTACATACATTGCATTTTGCGAGTCCTTAATAGCGAATCGCTAAAATTCGCTATTAAGGACTCGCAAACAGCAATGATGATACATCTGCCCCTAAATCCTGTCTCCCTGTGACAGGATGCCTATCGTGCTGCCTTCCTCTGCTCGAGCTTGGCTCAGCAGCAGGAGGGCAGAAATGTGTCTCTGGTCAGCAGCAACCATTTTGTGCTGTCCGGGTCGAGAAGGCTGGTACTGGGAAGACCAGGGACCCACGAAGCTTGCTTCTGAGGGGTGGAATCATAACTCCCACTCCGGTTACCGGTGTGGAGGTATAATTCCAAGGTGTTTGATACCAAACACGACATGGTTTGTTGCAGCCGTTTTCGAGATAGCATTTTACGCGAGTATATAATGGGAAACGTCGTTTACATCGCAGTTTTTACACCGCATACCTTTACAACGGAAGGTATTACAACGCAAGTCGTTACAACGACTTGCTTTGGGGGGCGCTCTAACATAAGGAATAGTATGGTTTACTATTCCAACACCTTCCCTACTGTATGTAGACTGGTGTTGGAATAGTAAATCATACTACTTCTAAGTCCAGCGCCCCCAACGCAAGTCGTTGTAATGACTTGCGTTGTAATACCTGTGTTGTAATGGTATCGCGGTGTAAAAACCGCGATGTAAACGTACCTATTCGTATATAATGCACCTCTATCTATATGTCGGGCTGCATCACCGACAACCCCGGAGAACGGTCTCCAAAGGCTGCAGGGGTACTCTGCTCATGCAGGGGTACCCTCTCACGTAAAACCCAGCACCCTGCCTTCAGGATTGTCAAGGCCTGCTATAGGGGTGACTTATAGGTTTTAAGTGTAGTGACCTATAGGTATAGTAAACCTATATCTAAAGTAAGTGGTGCATGCACCATCTTACACAAGCTGCACTGGCAGGCCTGTAGTTCCATTTTGCACGGCCTCTCATGGGTGGCATAATACATGCTTCAGCCCATGGGAGGTCTCTGGGGTACCTATGCCCTGGGTACATGTGTACCATATACTAGGGACTTATAAGGGTACCCCAGTATCCAATCTGGAGTGTACCTAAGTACATGACATAACATTTTAGGGAGAAAGCAGATAGACTGGGGTCCTGATCAGCAGGATCCCAGTCAGACTAGTCAAAAACAGTGTAACATCAAGCAAAAAGTGGGGGTAACCATAAGAAGCAGATCCTACTTTCCTACACAATTGCTAAGGAATTAGCCCATCCCTTATGTATGAATCAGAAAAGGAATGCTTCAGCCGAGCGACGCAAAGAGATGGCTTCGTTTTTTATTGATAATATCGAAAAAAGATCTACTTGATCTTTGAAGCACAACCTCTTTTAGATAAGGTCTTATTCAAGCATTTTGGCCCACATGAAAGAGATGCGGCCCATTTAGGCAACTTTATGATTTTTAATTCATGACAAGTCGAAAAGGCCACGTTAAAGGAGAAATCTGGATCTCCATTTGACCTTTGACCCTTGTCCCCATTTCATCTTTTCTCTTTTGGTCTCTATATTCAGTCCTTTCCTGATTCAGATCTTTCATTTGTCCTTGATCAGTGCTGAATATCCTGCTAGTTGGAAGCAGGCCCTGATTTTTCCTTTGGCGAAGAAAGCAGGGATGGATGTTTCCATCCTGTCTAACTATCTCCCAATCTCTCTAATACCTTATATGTCGAAGGTAATTGAAAGGCTAGTTAATGCCCAGCTGACACATTTTTGGGAAATTAATAACTTACTGGATTCTACTAAAACAGGCTTTAGAGCCAGAAATAATACTGAGTTCACTTTGTTGGCAATGCTGGACAGCATTATATTGGAAGCTGATCAGGGGAAAGCTGCAGTTTTTATCCTGTTGTATCTGTCTGCAGCTTCAACAAGGTCTCGCATAGACTGCTAATAAAGGGACTACATGAGACTGGTGTGCAATCAAAAGCTCTACAGTGGCTTAGATCTTTTCTGAATAAATGATCGCAGCCCGTTCAGATGCCTTCTTTTAATTCTATCCCCCAATTTGCCAAATACGGGGTCCCTAAGGGTTCCTCCTTCACCCCAACATTGTTCATTGTCTATGTCTCCTCCTTGGCAGGTATCATCAAGGCTTGGGGATTCGAGATCTGCTCCTATGCTAACGATACTCAGCTCATTATTTCTGTATGGGAGAGACATAGGGAAACCCTGGATAATCTCACTGGATGCTTATCGGAAGTAGCTACCTGGATGCAACTGCATTGTCTGAAACTCAATGCAGAGAAGACAGATATCTTACTCTTCGGGGAAACTCGCACTATTTGGGATGATTCATGGTGGCTGACGTCCCTGGGTACTGCACCAGAACTAAGGATAGTAGCTAATAACCTTGGATTTTTAATAGATGATTCCCTCTCCATGCAGGATCAGGTAAATGCCACTTGTGGCAAATGCTTTGGCCTGCTTAGACTATTGTCAAAGCTCTTCCACTGGATTGTGGTGGAATGGCGAAGAACAGTTCAGGTAGTGATTCTGAGGAGGCTGGATTACAGCAATGCTTTATACTTGGGAATGGTTGACTTTTTGTTTACTATCTTACAGTCCATTCTAAATGTAGCAGCCAGACTCATTTGTAATAGTGCCCAAAACAGTTCAGCCCCCCCTCTGTTTGAAGTCACTTCACTGATTACCTGTACGCAAGAGAGCTAAATTTAAGCTGCTGCACCATGGTCATAGGGCACTAAATGATACTGGGCCTGGTATTCTGCATAGCCGAGTGGTGTTTTACAAGTCTACACAAGCGCTTCACTCTGCAAACTCAGCACTGGCTAGTGCTAAGTGTATCAAGAAAGCCAGAATGGGCGGCAGTTCTTTCTCTCATCTAGACGCCAATCATTGGCATTTGCTGCAAATGGATTTTTTCTCACCTCAGACCTCCTTAGGTTTAGGAAGGGATTGAAGACCTGGCTATTCCCTCTTTAACTGGTTGTGAGACAGGATACCATGTAGCAATGGATCTGGTGCTGTCATATCCCTCTGGGGATGAGTGTTGTGCTCCATAAACACTATAAATAAAGAAAGTAAAAAAATAACGAATTATGGGTACATATTTGAATGGAAGAAACACATTTTGTGGACTTGCTACAGACAGCATACAATGCTACATATAGAAAGCTTTGAGTAGGACCATTGCACATAGTTGGATTGCTTTCATGTATGGCTCAGTTCACTTCTTTTGATTGCATGAATTTCCTCAATATTTTTGTGTTTTACACTGCCCCTGGCTAGAGAATCTCTTTAATTTTGTGTTTGATTAGATGAGTTGTACCCTTCAACTGACAGCATCAGCACAGTTTCTTTTCTTTCTTTCAATTGCCATTTGTGAATTAGATTCCTTTTTCTCTGCACTGAGTGATTTTCATTTGTGGCACTTTTTCCGTGGGTCCACCACCCTCCCTCCTCTTATAGTGTTTGTACCTAATGTCCAGCTCATGCCTCTTTTGGAGTGCATGCACGTTCTCTTTCTTTGCTATCCCATGTCCTCTCCTTTCTCTCTCTGTTCCCAGCCCCATTGGCTTTTCTGTTAGCTCCCTCTAACACCAAGGCTTGGTTGCAGTGCTCTCTTCCTTACTCTGTCTCTCCCTAATCCACCACCCCTCTACACTCTCTATCCTTTCCCTCTCCTCCATGCCTCTCTCCTGCTGCCCCTCTCTTACTACCCCTCTCTTGCCACCAGGGACATAATGCAAGCCTTACAGCTCATGGGGGGGAGAGGGGGAACAATGCAAGGTCTCCCCAGCTCTTCAGTTTGCCTTTTTCAAGCCCAAAGACAATGAATATCTTTGAAATATGGGAGACAACACAATCTGCAGGCTGGCCCCATCATTTTGTGTTGTATCACTGCCTGCCACCCAGTGCTATTGACTTTGTCAATGACAGATTCTTTTCAGATCATGCCAGCCTTGGCAAAGCTAATTGCCACTGCCAGCCATGTTTAAAATGTAAAGATATAGAAAATATGATTTTCTGTACTTTCAACATAGCCACCACTTTGCATCTACTTGCAAAGCAAAGACCATCAATAAAGTAAAGGAAAAGTTGTTTTATGTTTTTAAACTGAAAGATGGATGGTCACCACTATTAGCTTTGTCAATGCCATTGCAATTTGAAAAGCATCTGCCACTGGCAATTCCAAAAGCATCATTGAGAAAGGGAGATAGCTTGGTTTTCCCAATGCTTGTCCTGGCTGCAATGTTAATAAAATTACATGTTTTGAAAACTGCAGTGTTGTCACTGGAAACATTCTGAGCCTAAAGCAGGAAACACAAACACACTCACACAGCAGTTCCAATATATGCAAAACAGTATTATAATGTTTAACAATGACGTATTTGACTTCACCAACCTGTAAAACAGGGTAAATACAGCACATTTTGGGGCATATTCACAAGGAGCTATCGCCGAATTAACGGCACTTTATCGCAGCCAAAGTCGTGATAAATTTACCCCCCCATTCACAAGCCGGTGTTAACAGCCCACAGCACCAGTTTACCCGCGATAGCAGCCGCAAAAGACATCGCCACAGAGAACCCCCGCAGATATCGCTAATGAGATGCAGAGTAGGCGTTCCCGTGTGAAAAGTCGAGACAACATCACACCTCAACATTCACAACGACCAGCCACATCTGTGATAAGAACACAAAACAGGCGATGAGGTGCGCTAGCCGCAGGTATTTAACACCTGCCTCAAGCAGGTGTAAAGAAGGACGTCTACCTGCAGTAGGCAACGGAGTCCTGCACACAGCCATACCCAAAGAACAAACGACGCCATGGAGCTACTCTACATGCAGCTCGGAGCCCCAACAGGGCCACAACACCCCCGCCACCACCCCCTGGACCGCCACCCCCCCCAGGACCCGGACCCGCTCCTCCCCCGGACCACCACAGAGGCAGCATAGAGCAAGACAGCGGACCTACCGTAAACGCACCACTCTCACAGACCTAACCACCTCGGAAGTCATTGCCCACTACAGGCTCAAAAGGACAACCATCCTCCGCATCCTGACCCACATTGCCCACAGGCTGACGGTCCCAACACAGCGGAGAACAAACATTCCTCCGCAGACAAAGCTGCTGGCAGAGCTGCACCTGTTTGGCCTCTGGGACCTTCCAACTAACAACTGCCAGAGTCAGAGGGGTCTCACAGCTAGCCCTATCAAAGTTCATCACACCCGTCCTGGATGCCATCCTCAGCTTCATACCCCAGTACCTTCACTTCCCCAACACTGCGCAGGAACAGTTGGAGACTAAGCAAGGCTTTTACGCCATATCCGGATTCCCGGCCGTGTTGGGGGCAATCGACTGCACACATGTCCCACTTGTGCCCCCTGCGGATACTTCACACCACTACCGCAACAGGAAGCACACGCATTCCATCAATGTGCAGGCAATAGTGGACCACCGGGGAATGTTCACCAATGTCGTCGCCAACTACCCAGGCAGTGTGCATGATTCCTTCATCTTCCGACAGTCCATCATCAACCAGCGCTTCCTGGATGGCACATATGGAACGGGACTGCTCGTTGGTAAGTACCAACTCAACACACCACACATCCCACAGCCACCAACGCACAAGGCACAACTGTGGGGATGCACACGTGCCCTAACCACATCCGACATGTTAAACGCTCTGATTTGTCTGCCACTGGTCTCTTTCAAGTGGTGTGCCTGTGGGTTCTGTTCTTCCACGGTGCGTGGATGTTGTGGTGTGCATGTTGTCCTCTGCAGTTGGCCAGGGTGCATCCGTGGCACTCCGCTGTTGATGTATTTTGTTCTGTGGCATTTTCTGTATACTGTTCTTGTGCTTTTTCCGGCATTGCGCATGCGTATTGCTGCCCTCGTGCTGGTTGTCACTGTTTTCTTATCGCGCTTTGGCCCATCGTGTGTTTTTTGGTGTTTTTTGGTGTTGTGGTTTGTGTTTTTATCTCCGTCGTGGTGGTTGTATCGCGGACTTTGTGCGCGGTTTTGGCAGGCTATCGCATGGTTGTGAATTCCACGTTGACACGGGGTTATTTTCCTGTGATAGGCTGCGTTATTGGAAGTTGCGTTACGCTACTCTTGCGGTAGTTATCACACGTTCTTGTGAATATACCCCTTAGTGTTGCCACTGTTTGTTTCAAAATCAGAACAAAGTGAAGCGTCACCCCCTGCTTGAATTGAAGTTGGAACTGTGGCTCTTCAGGCTGTAGGTCTCCCTCCCGATCTTTTCCAATGTCTGTTGTATAATGTAGAGTTTATTTACTATATACATCTAAGTAAAAGCAATTTTTGTGTATTCCATTTTCTAAAATTCTTCCAGTTGGAAGTCTCTTTCTTTTATTCAAATGTTTGCATTATTTAAAAATAGAGACTTCTCTGAATATTTTCTGGTCTGCATTTTTCAAATTACAATTTAAATTTGTGTGTTTATATTTTCTGCAATATTTAAATGTAAGGATAGGTTGTTGAGTCTGTGACAACACCAAGGGCTGATTATGATGTTGGTGGGTCCGACACCAAAGGCACGTCGGTGTCGGACCCACCGACATCTGCCCCAGTGGTCTGCCCGCCGCATTATGATGCAGCGGGCAGAGGCATCGGGCGGAGGGACAGTCAGCAGCGCTTCTGACGGGCTCAAGGAGCCCGTCGGTGCATCGGAAAAACACCATAATTCCCTAATGACTGCGGCTTTTCAGTTTCCACTTTCCAACAGCCTTTCCATGTCGGCCTTTCTGGCATGGAAAGACTGTTGGAAAATTACTCTGGGGGACCCTAGCAGGACCACCTTCCTCCTAGCCCTCTGCTTCCTATACAAACATCCATTTTGCTATCACAGCTTGTGCTGCGGGCCTTTTCCACCAGCTACACAAGCTGCCATAGCAAAATGGATGTTTCCAACTGCCCTATGGGCAGTCACATCCTAATTGTGAGGTCGGAACCGCTGACTTATGGTCGGGTGGTTTCCAGACCGATACGGTGTTGGGCGGACGCAAGTCTGTCCGGCATTGTAATCAGGGCCTCGATCTTAGTGAAGTTTTTTGGCAGGTGCATTAGTGCATTTATTTTACTTACACATGCATTTTCATTTTGGCTTTTACAAACTGAGTTTATTTGTAAAATAATTTTTTTTCATGGAGATAATTGCATACAAGAATATGGTTCTAAAACGATTTCTACCATGTCACTACCTATGTGATTAGAAATGAATTCACACAAACATGTCCCTAACGTAATGAAGTTGACTTAAAACAGTGCACCTCCTGACAGCTTTTTTGTCTCTGTGCTCACATCTATAATGCGGCGCGGGAGCAGAGTCAAAGGTATTCCCTCATTTGCGTGTGGCCACACCCCCATGCAAATGAGGGAACACCCTCTGGTGATATTGCTGGCACTAGATGTGTGCCAGCGCTATTTGTATTACGGAAAGGGCCGCACAAGTGTCTGCGGCCCTTTCTGTAATACCAAAGTGTCCCAGGGGCGCACAAAGTGGACGCTAACACCCGTCGCGCCCCTGGGACACTTCCGTAATACAGCCCTAGGTACATTACACAAGGTCACATTCATATTTTTTAAGCACGAGGAGAGTACGTAATTTGCCCAGAATTACAGGATGAGTCACCGGGGCCCACACTAGAACCTCGTTTGCCAATTCCAAAGACGCCACATCCTTTCCCTATAGAACACTATAACTGGTCAAATATTTCCACAGAAACACAGTAGACAACTGAAGTGCAAACAGCATTGTCAAGTCTTCGTTTCAGTATATCAGTTGCCCAACTTGCTTGAGACTATTATTGAGACGTGTGTTACACACATTGTTTTGTCCCCCCACTAAATATATACATTTTATACATTTTTATACATTACACATTTTCCCATTTATAGTTATGAACAGTAAATAGTGAAAATTCACCCACATAAACACCAATATTTAAAATGAATTTAAAGTCTCATGATAAAATGTCCACATATAGAGCACTTATATACACCAGGGGAAAGTCTTAATTAGGTTCCTTTTCATTAATGTACAGTCTTTTAAATCAATTTACGAGCAACTAACACACTGCATGGTGGTTACTCAAGTATCTGCTTGTCAGAATATGACCAGTAGCCGAATCAAGCAACTATTTTAACACTAGTTCCAGATTACCTTCCATTTTATCACCCTAAATGTAAATCATCTCGTAGTATATGTTCCATTTAATTTCAGCGATCAACCTTAATCACTAGTGCCAAGTGTGCCCTGCATTTAATTGCTTACTAACAAAACCCATATACCAATACCCAACAACTGTCCTCAGAGTTGGCAGCCCCATAACATGTAAGTTAAAGCTCACGGGGCAGATTTACAAGCCCCTTGCGCCACTTTTGCGTCACTTTTAACATGGTAAAAGTGACGCAAAAGTGGCGCAAGGGGCTTGTAAATCTGCCCCCACATATTGAAATGGAGCTAAAGGATCTTTAAGTATGGTGCAAGTCCGATATTTTTTAACTCCCACAGTACAGTGGTTCTTAACCTTTTGACTTCTGTGGATCCCCACTTAATCAGCACTGGAACCCGGAGACCACCACTGGATCATTATTGGAATCCAGGAAACCCTACTAAGGGGCCGATTCCGATGTCGGATGGACTCAGGTCCGTCCGACATCGGTCAGGAGCCGTAACCGACCGACCTGCTGTCGTCGGTTACGGCCCTGCAAGTACGAGGGTTCGGTCGCACTCGTAAACTTCACAATGGGAGCATGCATTCCGAGCGGAATGCATGCTTGCATTGTGGAAAGCAGGGGTGCAGTTCATCCCTGCACCCTGTGGCCGGCACCCCAAGGTGCCTGCAAACGGGTGCAGGGATCAACAGAGGGGCACCATAGGTGCCCCAGGCCGTCATTCGGCAGCCTCGCACCCATGGGGGCCCTACTGGGGGCCCCCAAAGACAGTTACCGACTGCCTTTTCGTGCCGGAAAGACCGGCACAAAAAGGCAGTGAAATACTGGCATCATACTCCCTCAGTCGTGAAGAGGCGGCCGGGGGAGTACTGAAGGATTTCCGGACAGCGGACGGGCTCTCCGAGCCTGTCGTAAGCCATCCGGAAATCCCAGTCGGATTCCTTTCCGACCGAGCCCATCGGAATGGCTCGGTCGGAAAGGAATCCGGCCGGCACGTTCCGATTCGGTCGGAAGGGCTCCGACCATCTTTCGGTGCCCTTCCGGCCGAAATCGTAATCGGCCCCTAAGTAATTACTGGAGTCCAGGCACCAAGGCCTAAGCAGTTTCAATGATTTGAACTACAAAAAAATACACAAAAATACAGCAACAAACATGTATCAAACAAATACACAAATGATGAAGGGGCATATTATCAAGGGCTCTATCGCCGCTTTAGCGGGACTTTTTCCCGCTAAAGCGGCGATAATTCTAACGCCCTATTAGCAAGCTGTCGCTAACTGCTGTTAGCGACAGCTTCTAGGCGATAGCAACCGGGTTGGGTGCCGCTTTGCATGCCAGCGATATTTATCGCTAATGGCATGCAAAGTAGGCGTTCCCAACCTAAAGGCGACTGGAAACAGTCGCTAAGCTCGCTATCGCCTATTAGCGAGGCAGGGGAGGTGATTAACGAACCAGCGCTAAACACGTTTAGCGCTGGTTTGTTAACGCCTGGTCCAGACCTGACTTAGCCATGTAATCCAATGGGAGGTGGATTACATGGCTAAATCCCCTCGCCCTATCACCTAGCTAACACTGGTCACAGTGTGAATATCGCTTGTTTTCAAGCGATATTCACACTGTTCTCCAGGGTTTCTATCGCTTAGGAGATAAGCGTTGCTGATAGCACGCTATCTCCGCGATAGAAACCTGTGATAGCCGGCGATAATTATCCAAGCGCTAACTGCGCTTAGCGATAATTATCGCCGGTTATTGCTAATAGGCCCCGTAATATTTTATTTAATTCACAAATATATATATATAATTTTTTTTTATTTAAATGAGAGGGTTGGAGCTTTTGTAAATTCAGTTGAGGCCATTTATTGTCCATATAATATTTTGTTAGATGCACCTGCATTGCTTCCGTGAATCAATTTGAAGATGCCAACTTATTATTTTTCCTCCAATTTCAAATTCCTTTATTTTTAGAGACCGTTTTAAAATTTTAAATTTACATGTTGCTTCTTTATTTATATACACTTTATTAATATGTTAATTTGATTTAATATTCTAAGGGATTCCTGAGTAGGCGTAGTGGACCACTAGAGTCATAACCACAGGTTAAGAACCGTTGCCATAGAATAACAATTGTCCAAAAGTTAAATAGTGGCAATGTAAAAAGACTAAAAGTGAAGCACACTTTAGTGACAAAGCTAGTTAAAAGGGTGTTTTTTTATTTTTTTTATATTATCTTTAAATAACACCTATTTATTTTGCCTGTGCTTCAGGTGCCAGATACATGGTGATTTACTGTTTCCTTTTTAAAAGTTGCTGTTATAAAACGTTTAAGCATTGGAACATTGAAGGTGACTGCCGTTGGACTTAGCCCTATCTGCAGGGTCATCCACAGACTTTTTGCCTTCCTTCTCCTATTTTTGCTGAATTCATTTTTGTTGGCTGTAGGACTGTGCACTTTCCCACTGCTAACTAGTGCTAAAGTGCTTGTGCTCTCTCCTTAAAACATGGTAGAATTGGCTTATACCCAATTGGCATATTTAATTTACTTGTAAGCCCCTAGCAAATTGGCACTACCTGTGCCCAGGGCCTGTAAAATAACTGCTACTAGTGGGTCTGCAGCACTGATTGTTCCACCCACGTAAGTAGCCCTTTAAACATGTCTCTTGCCTGCCATTGCAAAGCCTGTGTGCGCACTTTTAAACAATCATTTTGACCTGGCAAAGTAAACCTTTTGCCAGGCTCAAACCTTCCTTTTGAATGCATATACGTCACTCCTAGGGTAGGCCTCGGACAACCCAGAGGGTGGGTTTAGTGTATTTGAAAAGTTGGACACGTTCTTTTAAGTTTTGCATGACCTGGTAGTGAAAAACTAGTAAATTTGGTCTTCACTAATGCAAGGCCTATCTCTCCCATAGAATAACATTGGCGTTGCCTTATTACATTTTATAATACCAGTTCAGATCACTGACAATATCGATCACAAAATATCATGATAGAGAAATATTGTGTCAAAAATATAGATGACAAAAATATATTGCGTCCTTTTCTTCCAACATGCTGAGGATTCTAAAGGTACCCAGGGTTTGTGGATTCCCCTGGAGGGGACCAAGAAATAAGGCAAATACAGCTAAATTTTGAGTTTTTGGGGGAAAATGGGGAAAAAAAGTGCTGCAGAAGCCAGCATCTGTTTTTTTCCTGCGTATGGCATCAACAAAGGGTTTGTGGTGCTAAAATCACCATCTTCCCAGCTTTCAGGAACATGCATACTTTTGTCAGAAAACCAAAAGTTTTTCCACAGTTTTGGCATTTTACTGGGACATAGCTATACATTTCTGAAAAGAAGAAATGATTCTGCATTCAGCAAGGGGTCATTTGTGTAGATCCTTCAAGGTTTTCCTGTAGAAAGTAACATTGAAAATAAAAAAATATTGAAATTGAGTTAAAAAAGCAGCCATTTGTGCCTACATTTTCACTGGTAACTTCTTCTAACTATGCTAGATTTGTTAAAGCAATATACCGTTACGTCCATGGGGCGCTTCTGGTTGCAGGGATATATGGGGCTTGTAGGTTCACAAAGAACCTGATGTACCCAGAGCCAATAACTGAGCTGCACCTTGCAATGGTTTTTCATTGTGGCCCGGGTATACAGCAATTCATTTGGTAAAATATAAAGAGTGAAAAATAGGCATCAAGGAAACCTATGTATTTCCTAAATGGGAACAAGATATGGAGTTTAGAAGCAGAGGTTATTTGCACATCTCTGAATTTGTGGGTAGCCATACTAGCATGTGAATTAGGGGGCATTTTTCAAAATGTCTTCTTTTTTACACACTGTCTTAATTTTGGAAGGCAGAAATGCATAGAAAGAAACTGGTAATAACCCTTGTTCTACTATTCTGTGTTCCCCTGAGTCTCCCAATAAAAAAGGCACCTCACTTGTGTGGGTAGGCCTAGTGCCTGAGACAGGAAACTGGTCAAAACGCAACATGGAACATCACATTTTTCCACTGAAAAGTGACCCTTTTTGGCAATGTGCCTAGCTGTGGATTGTGAGCCCTAGCTCAGCTGGCACCTAGAGAAACCTAGCAAACCTGTACATTTTTGAAAAATACACACCCAGGGGAATCCAGGATGTGGTGACTTGTGTAGCTCTCACCAGGGTCTGCTATCCAGAATCCCTTGCAAACTTCAAAATCTGAAAAACAAAACACATTTTTCTCACATTTCTGTGATAGAAAGTTATGGAATCTGCGGAGAGCCAGAAACGTCTACCTACCCAGTCTCCCCCCAAGTCTCCCAATAAAAATGGTACATCTCTTGTGTGGGTAGGCCGAGTGCCCATAACAGGAAACGGCCCAAAACGCAATCGTGGAGGAGGAATCCATTCAAAACAGGCACAGGGGGAAAGGAAAAACTCTTTCCTTTCTCCCTGTGTCTGTTTTCCCCAAAGACCCCCCCGAGAGAAGGACGTACCTGAAACACATCCTCTCTCTGGATGCGCTGGCAGCACATGGCTTCAAGTGAATCCCCGGCAGCCTATGATGATGTTGGCGCCAACGTCATGTGATTGCTGAGGGGGGTTGGGGATGGCAGCAGAAACACTTCTGCTGCCATCCCCAGTGGGGCATGTAGGTGGGAGGCTCACGGGGGGAGCACCAACGCTTCCCCTGTGGGCCAGTGCCAGGACGTAATGGTTATGTCCTCGACACAGCAGCACCGCTGTCGAGGACGTAACCATTACGTCCTTGACACAGAAGGGGTTAATACTATATTGAAATATATACATATATAAACATACACACATAAATATATATGTGCGTGTATGTTTATATATACTTAAAAAAAATAAATCAAATGTAAAATACTAAATATATTGCCAAAATAAATAAATATAAAAAAAGACGTTCACTAAAAATGTTCTTTATAGAAAATTATTTAAAAATATATATATATATATATAAAATTACAAAAATAAAGAAATATTAATATTACATATATATAAAAAATATTCAGAAAAGTATTAAAGTCTGGACACAATCCTGTGCACACGTAATTGGGATAATAGATCAAAGCAAAGTCTCAAAGGTTGCCCAATGTAAGATCGACATCAGTAGAGTATATCAGGAATATTTAATGATGCAATAAAGAAAAAAATGACCAGCCGACACGTGTTTCGTCACATAGGGAATGTTCCCGTGACTCTTCAGGGCCGAGCGGGTGGTGAAAACCTGGACGTAAGGAAAGTAATGGACGTCTAGCGAGAAGGATTGGAGTCTGGGGAAACTGTCCAGACGCGTATGACCAGGGAAAGGATCCCGGTGCTGCCAGGGGCAGGACCCGTAAAGAAAGCTAGAAGAACGCTAGGAAAACGGCAAAGCCGGAAGGCAAAGTGACAGGCGGGTGCGCCTGGAACTTGGAGGATGAAAGACGTCCGTCACTCGCATGACTGCCGGATTCACTTCCGTATCCGGCAGTCATGCGAGTGACGGACGTCTTTCATCCTCCAAGTTCCAGGCGCACCCGCCTGTCACTTTGCCTTCCGGCTTTGCCGTTTTCCTAGCGTTCTTCTAGCTTTCTTTACGGGTCCTGCCCCCTGGCAGCACCGGGATCCTTTTCCTGGTCATACGCGTCTGGACAGTTTCCCCAGACTCCAATCCTTCTCGCTAGACGTCCATTACTTTCCTTACGTCCAGGTTTTCACCACCCGCTCGGCCCTGAAGAGTCACGGGAACATTCCCTATGTGACGAAACACGTGTCGGCTGGTCATTTTTTTCTTTATTGCATCATTAAATATTCCTGATATACTCTACTGATGTCGATCTTACATTGGGCAACCTTTGAGACTTTGCTTTGATCTATTATCCCAATTACGTGTGCACAGGATTGTGTCCATATTACTAGTGTGGGTTGTTGACTCACACAAATTACGGGGGTTATTGGGTATTTCCCCCGACCTGGCAGCACCGTTCACATACTCCGGCTATTGTTACATAAACGCGTACGAGTCTGAGCGCCTACTCCCTGTTGTACGAAAAACCCTACACAACTAAGTATTAAAGTCTGGCAATAATAGATATACTATCTCAACTACAGTCTGTGCAACAGTGGAGAAAGCGTTGCACTCCGCTGAGGTAAAATTTACTATTCCCACTCTAGTGTGCAACAGTAGGGAATACATTGGTCTTCAGAGGGATTACATTTACTATTGCCTCTCCAGTCTGTGGAAAAATAGGGAAAGTGTTGAACTCTGGGCGAGGGGCAGATAACATTTACTATTCCCACTCCAGTCTGTTCAACAGTAGGGAAAGCGTTGGACTTCGGAAGGGTAAAATTCACTATTCCGACTCCATTCTGTGCAACAGTAGGGAAAGCGTTGGACTTCAGAGAAGTAAAATTTACTATTCCCATTCCAATCTGTGCAACAGTAGAGAAACGTTGGACTCTGGAGGGATAACATTTACTATTCCCACTCCAGTCAGTGCAATAGTAGGGAAAGCGTTGAACTTCGGAGAGTTAAAATTTACCATTCCCACTCCAGTCTATGCAACTGTAGGGAAAGTACTGCACTTTAAACACATAACATAGATGAAACATAACCCTATTAATTTATAACAACTATAAAACTCTTAATATGAACTTTATTAATTAACAAAAAGAAAAACATAAAAATAAAAAACTGTTAAACAATTAACATGATTAGTAAGCAAATTAATAATGAACTATTAATTTAATAATTGTCATTTCTTTATTACTTAATTAACTTACCACAGTATTCCCTCACAGAAATACCAGCCCACACCGAAAATATAACTAAAATAAATAAATGTAGCATAGTTAACAAAATTAATAATCAATTTAATATTAATTGATACTTTAATATTTATCAATTACATTAATTAAATACATAATTAATAATTAACTTCCCACCCTGTAGCCCTACAAACCCAGCAGCCTGCATCTAATATGCAACTTAGAAAATAAAATTATTACACAATTTACATAATCAATAATCAAGTAAACAATGAATAATACATTAATAATTAATTGTTGATTAATTATTATTTAATTAACTTCCCACCTTGTACCTTTACAAACCCAACAGCCAGTACCTAGTATATAACTTTAAAAATATAATTATTACACAATTCACATATCTATTGATCAATTGAATAATGAATAATATATTAATAATAAATTATCAATTACTTATAAATAATTAACTTCCCACCCTACACCCCTACAAACCTAGCAACCTGCTACGACAATATAAATTATTATTAGCAATCAAATTAAAAACGTATAAATCACTTAAAAATACAAATTGTATTTCAAAACATTATTAACAATTATACAATAAAAAACATAAAATTAATATATGAACTAACTCACATAAAGATAATTTAAAAACTATGAGCCTGATTGCGATGGCGGTCAGACAAGTATGTGACCGCCTTCGCAGCCGGAGTGGGACTCCCCGACAAGTAGTCGGAGTTCCCACCCACCAGATTAGGTTGCGACCGCCGTGTAGGCGGTTGGAAACATCCCTTTTTCTATTGCGGCTTGTGCTGCGGCCCGGAAAAGGCCTGCAGCACAAGCCACTATAGGAAAAGTGATGTGGTGCCTGGCATACGGTGCATGGATGTTTAGGGGTACACCACATGTGCCCCCCCCAGGCCACATCGCATAGGCCTACGGTGGACGGGTGCCCTGCTAGGGGCCCCCAAAGTCCGTTTCTGACAGCCTTTCCATGGCAGTCGGACTGCCATGAAAAGGCTGTCAGAAACTGACATCCTCATCCGTACGGCGGTGCCTCCGCAGGCACCGCCTCCATTGTAGGGATTAGGCTCTGACCGCCACCCAAAGGGCTCTTTGAGCCTGTCGGAGGTGCCAGTCTTTCCCCCTGCACACTGCGCTTCAACCACCGGTATCATAGTCTGGCAGTCGGACCGCCGCCCTAGATGTTGAGTGAACCGACACCGACGAATATACCATGTTACAACGCATGCATTTACATCGCATGCTATTACATCGCGGTTTTTACAACGTAAGTCGTTACAACGACTTGCGTTGGAGGGCGCTGGACTTAGGAGTAGTTTAATTTACTATTCCAACTCCAGCCTACGTACAGTAGGGAAGGTGTTGGATAGTAAATTAAACTATTCCTTGTCCTATAGCGCCCTCCAGCGCAAGTCGTTGTAACGACTTGCGTTGTAAAAACCGCGATGTAATAGCATGCGATGTAATGCATGCGTTGTAAACGTTGTTTCCCGACACCGACGGCCTGTCCGTGGAGGTCCTCCTGACATCGTAATTGGGCCCTATATTTTTTACGACTATATTATTGAAAACGATATTCACTACAATGATAATATTGAAAACGATATTACTTACCTGAAAATCGATATTCTTGAGAACAATAATTCTGCATCATGATATTTTTGGTTCACAATATTTTTGGGGGATATTTCTGCAACTCAACATTTCTAATCTGATATTTTGTCCAAATACCAATCAGCTCATGTTTTATGTCTCTAGAGTCACAATTTAAAATCCTAACTCAGGGTGAAGTCGGATTTTGAATTGCAATTCTGAAAATGTCACTTTTCGAAAGTTTGCATTTTCTGGCATCAGCCATTTAGTAACTGTAGCCTGTTTGAGGTCACATAACTGGGTGTAGCTGACAGTTGGGCTGTGTGTATTCCTCCAAGACAGCAATGCACAATAGGGAGCTTAGGTGTACCTGAATGTGATCATCACTGGCAGGAGGGGAGTGAGGAGATGGGCACAGGCCCACTTACACCTGAATGGGCTGTGTCCTGCCTCCACACAAAGGAGTGCATACCCCCTGTAGATAGCTTGGAACCAGAGCAGGGAAGGCATGTTGTCTGGGGACTTCAAAGGGAAACCTCTAGAAGCTTTTCCCCCACTTAAAGGCACAACTGTGTATAGATACTGCACCTCAGACACCAACTCTTCAGTACCCTTCTGGACCTGTGAATACTCTGCCAGAAAGAAGGACTGCTGTGCTGCAACAAGGACTACCACTGTGCTGGATTGATTGCTGCTCTAAAGGTACTGTTGCTCTGCTGTGCTGACCTGCTACCTCATGCCCTCTTGCCTGGGGAAGAAGAAGTGGACCTGCAACTGCATCTTGAACCCAGGTCCCCAGAGTGACTCAAAGAGCTAGTCTACTGGCTTCCTGATCTGAGCGTCAGGGACATGAAAGGCTCTCCGACCAGTTCCTGGACACAGCTACAGTGAGTTCCTGACCCCCAAGTGAAGCCTCTTGGGTCCTGGACCCGTGGTGGGGCTCATGGGCTCTTAAAATCAAGATTGTGTGCTCTTTGCAACCGCAAACGGGCCAGTTCTCACCCGAACTGCACCGCTCACACCTAAAATCAGCGCGAGCTGCCACCAGCCCACCTCCTCACACAGCAAGCATTGATTGCCCATGGAGAATCGCCAATGTGAAGCCCCAGCCCACCAATCCGTGACACCCAGCCTGCTCTTTGCGCCACTCTGACCACCGCCCGCAATGCTCTCCTTGCTCCCAGCGACCCTCTCCAATGCAAACGGGACTCTTTGCACAAAACCTGAGAAGGTAAAACTTCAGTGGGACTAATCTGGGACTGTATCCTACCTGCAATCCATTGCGATTGGATTGTACTTTTGCCCTTGACTTGGTCCAGCACCACCGGATAGCTGCTGTTGCCGCTTTATGCTTTAGGTGCTATTTTACAGGTTATTCTTTAAGAATTCATAACTCCAGTTCTACAAAAAGAATCTTTGTCACTTTGGTCTTGTTTTATTTATTAAATTCAGCTCTATTTTTTCTAATCTGGCATGGGATCTTTTGTGTAGTGTTTCCCCTGTTTTACTGTTTGAAGTGTTGCACAAATACTTTACACATTGCTTCTAAGTTAAGCTTGACTGCTCTGTGCCAAGCTACTTGGGGGTTGAGCACAGGTTAATTTGGGGTTTGGTTGCTGCCAGACCAGGGCTCACACCCCAGTCAACCAGTAGCCCAACTCCTTACAACTGGAATTTGAGCTCTTTGTTGAGTGGCAATTTTTTCTTGTGGCCTTCCTAAATACTATTACTAAAACTCTTGGCACAACTAAAAGGCTTGCTATTTTAAAACATCATCAGTAAATCAGCCACATCAGTGAATTCAATGTTTTATTGAAAGCACATTGGGCCACTTTTAGGCGGCAGCATCATGTCTTGTTGTATGAGGGTTTAGTGCTTCCTCTCTTTCTGTGATATATTTACATGCATCACTGGTGTGCCTGTTGCACAGGCCACCACCCTTTAAACCTTTTGACTTGCCTGTGGCCACGACCATCCTGGGTGGTGGCTTTGGGGGTCACATTATCCACGCCTCTCCGGGGCTTGCTGGAACCATGCGCAGTGCTCCATGTGCGGTCATCTTGTGGTTGTCGTAGAGTGTCATCCCACTCTTCTACTCGCTTCTCCTGGTCCCCCCCTACGTTTTGTCCCTTGGTTTGGCTGTGGTCAGCGTGCTCCCTCGTTGCATCCTCCTACTCCATCCGGGTGGGGTCAGCATCTTCTTCCACTGCGTTCTCCTCCTTCTTTCGGCTGGAATCGGCTTCTTCCTCCATTGGGTTCTCCTCTCTTCCTCTCATTTCCACCAGGAAATGGCTAGTCCTTCTTTTATACCAACTACTGTCATAGGTGATTGATCTTGCGCAACTGGTGTGGGATTAGCTGTTTCACCAGGGTAATCGGCGGGGACCATGTTGGAAGCTGACGGCACACTCTGCGCTGTACTACATTGCCTCCCCTCTGAAAATGGACAATCAGGCCATTCACCAGCAGGAAATTTGGACACGAATTCTGCAGTGGATTGTAGTTTCCCAGGAATGAGGAAAGTCTGAAAAGAAAAAGGTTGTAATGCAAGAAACCACCGTAGTGCTTTCTGATTTGTATCTTTATGACATGCTAGCCAGGTGAGAGGGACATGGTCTGTTAACAGGATGAAGGGTCTGCCTAGGAGATAGCATTTTAAATACTAGGCAACCCACCCTATGAGTCTTAAGGGTCTACCTTACGGGTGATGTACAAGTATTAGAAAGGAAGGTTTAGGCCTTCAAAAAGGTTTTCTTTGCCAGGTCATAATGTCAATTTAAAACTGCACTTTTGGCTGTACTGGGAGGCCTGAGACATGTTTTACAGTGCTGCATTAGTGGGTGGTACAATGGGTGCTGCAGCACACTTGTAGCATTTAATTTACAGGCACTGGGTACATGTAGGACCACGTACTAGGCACTTATAAGTAAAGTAAATGTGCCAATTGACTTTATGCCAAATTTACCACATTTACTGGAGAGAGCACAAGCACTTTGCCACTGGTTAGCAGGGGGAAAGTGCGCAGAGTGCTAGGGCCAACGAAAACAAGTTCAGTGAAAATCAGGGAGTGAAATCCAAATGTCTTGGAAAATACAACGCCAAGGATGTCAGGTCTAACATTACTTAATCATATTTTTTCCAGTTTCACCTAGAACAGAGTGGGAAGTTGAGTTGTGAGCCAGGGACTAAAGCCTTATCATGTGTAGAAGCAACTTCTGAGCCCCAATATAATCCTTTTCTTGAGGTCTCTATTACAAATAACTTTACCTGTTTGTAGGCAGTCTTTTTGCTACCATTAAATAATATATGGTTCACTGATAGAATATCGATGCCCAAAATATCCCCATACACAAATATCGATGCAAAAATATTGATGTAAAAAATAACGACATCCTATATTTAAAATAGTAAGTACAAAAATATCGAAACAAAAATATCGATGTAAAAAATATAGATGTACAAAATATCGATTTTAAAATTAATGTTAAATATATTAAATAATAAAATTAACTTTAAAAATATTTAGATTTAATATACATTTTAACAAATATAATAAAATAAATGTAATTTAAAAAATATTTAAACATACATATATAAAATGTAATATATATATATATATATATATATATATATATATATATATATATATCTCGTTCCTTTAAAACAATTAATAAACTATTAATTTTCATTTATTTTATAATTTTATAAATATATAAAAATTTACAATTAAAAATATATATTTACATACACTTATAACATAAAATCTAATTAAAAAAATTATATTATAAATTAAAACATTAAAATAATTAATAGTCTTTAAAAAATTGCACTCCATTGAGTGCAACAGTAGGGAAAGTGTTGGATGGCGGAGGGGTAAAGATTACTGTTCCCACTCCATTAGGTGCAACAATAGGGAAAGTGTTGGATAGCGGAGAGGTAAAAATTATTATTCCCACTCCAGTGGGTGCAACAGAAGGGAAAGTGTTGGATAGCGGATGGGTAAAAACTACTATTCCCACTCCAGTGGGTGCAACAGTAGGGAAAGTGTTGGATAGCGGAGGGATAAAAATTACTATTCCCACTCCAGTGAGTGCAACAGTAGGGAAAGTGTTGGATAGCAGAGGGGTAAAAATTACAATTCCCACTCCAGTGGGTTCAACAGTAGGGAAAGTGTTGGATAGCGAGAGGTAAAAATTAATATTTACACTGGAGTCAGTTCAAAATTAAAAACAAACAAATTAACAACACACAAGATTTAAAAAAAAAAAAAAAAACTTATATAAATGTTTTAAATATTACAAAAGATAGAAACAGATTAGAATGTTAAAAAGAACTAACAAATACCTAGAAATATTATTTAAAAAAAATTAAAAATAATTTAAAAACAAAAAACTACTTTTTAATAGAAATGTTTTATAAACAAAAAACAATAATTATGACATAAATGTAATATTTTTGATTTCCTACCCTATAACACCACACAATTCACAACCCACATTTAATTTTTTTTTAAATGTACCGCCATAATTAACATATTTAGGGGCCCATTACGATACCCGGCGTAAAAAAATCCGCCAGGCATGGAAGCGGCAAAAATCCGCCCGCACACACCGTCTGAACACCGACCACGCCATTACGATTACACAAACCGAAAACCGCCATCGGCGGAAAAATCACACAAAATACCGCCCGCCATCGTCCGAGTCGGAGTCAAACCGCCCGCCACGGACGGAAACACGCCCGACAACACAAAACCGCCCGCCCTCACGGCCGACACACCGCACGTGAGATTACGATCGCACCGCCATGAGCGCGGGAAAACTACAAATATACCGCCCGCCAGCGCAAACAACGCCGATGAGAATCGACACAGCAGAAGCCATGGCGCCCACGTCCCTGCACAGAAACCATCCGCTCACAAAACCAATCGCACACAACATGGCCAACAAGTCCACACAGCAAGGCACGCACAAATACACAAGCACAGTACACATCCCGAAAACACCCCCTGGACAAACAAAAACTACAAAGGCCAGAACCCCAGACACAACACACCTGAAAACAACAGACCATGAGGACACACCCACATAGGTAAGTACAAAAGCAGCACTCCCACAGACCACAACCCCTTGCAACATTGCAAACCAGAGAGGAGAGGAGAGGACACAGTGACACAGCAAGGACAGCAGCACACCACAGAAACGCACACATCACCACCACCACCACCACCACCACCACCACCACCACCACCACAAACCCCCTGCACATTACACAACACACACCGCACCAGCACCACAAACACCATGGCACCACAAAGAATGCCCAAGTTCACGCCCATTGAGCTGACGGTCATGGTCGACGAGATCATCAAGGTGCACCCACAAATCTATGGGAACATGGTCCAGCACACACCACTAGCCACCAGAAACAGAATGTGGAACCGGATCGTAGACCAGGTCAATGCAGTCGGGACCCTGCCCAGGAACAGAGTCGAAATAAACAAACGGTGGAATGACGTCAAGAGCCTGGTCAAGAAGAAGGAGACCAAGAACAGAGAGCTGGCAGCCGTCACTGGCGGAGGGAATCCCGCGCTCTTCAAGACCTTCAAAGCGTGGGAGGAGAAGGTGCGAGTCATCATACATCCCGAGATCCTCGCCGGATTAGCAGGGGGAGTGGAGGCTGGCAAGTACAAACTAATGTATACCAGCACACCGCTATGTACTCACATGCACTACCACCATGCCACAGCTCCCAGGGACAAACACCCCCATGTCCAGCACACAATACACAACACATCACACACACATGCAACAGACACCACCACACACAGCCCAAACAGAACAACTGTAAGATGCGTGGGGACATGTGTACACTCAGCCAGCCACGTAACCACCAACAGGTCCCCAAGTATGCCAGAAGCGCCACAACGAGCACCCACCACACCCATGTGTCCGCCATAGCTGCACTAACCGACAAGTAACAGGTAAGTGGCAGGAACACAAAGTGCAGTGGGTGGGAGGGTGGACAGCCCAAGTACAACACACACCAGGCCCCTAGTCCCACAGCACAGCAAGGAGGAGCATCCCCCACCCCCCACAGCCACGTGTCAGCCACCGCAGTGCACACCGACAGCCGAAAGGTAGACATCACGATCCACAACAATCGGTGTCAGTGGGTGTCCAGCCACCACCACGACCCACAACACCCCCCCACCCCCACAGACCTGCAACATGGAGCACCCCCCGCTTAGAACCATGTGGCATCCAGTACAGTGCACGCCCGAACAACCTGCAGGTGGGAAACTGGACAGGGCTGGATTACTGGAGGCATGAGGACCGTAACACGACCAACACATGGGACATGTCACGTAGCAGACGAACACGCAGCACCGCCCACCGTCACGAACAAGTGAACAATGTGCACACGGACATGAACCACAGACTCACACCTCACATGACCCATCACAGACACAGCAACACCCAAGGAGCCACGTCTGCATGCACAAGCCACACTGAATATAGTACCACACGGCAGCCACTGTGCAACTCATCACACACAACCGAAACACCATTGAAGTCCTGTCCATGTAGCCCCTACTGCCTGTCAACCACACACCCCACAACTACGCCTATGTAAGACAAACAACACTAGACGCAACAGAGCGGAACAACATAAATGCACACGAACACCACTGAACCCATCAAACACACAGACACACCATGCACATACAACATACCATCCATCCCATCCGTCAGCCCCAGTCTCATGAAAGGCATGTCATCCGCACAGCTGCCACACATACAGCAGTCACGCTAAGATACATGCCCATGACCAACCATGTGCCAGAAGTCAATGAAGCGCACGCCACACTGTGAGCAACAACACACAACATGGGCCACACCCCCCACGAGCACTGCAGTGATGCACATGGCACAGGGCAGCACGCACACCAAGGAGATGGGACAACTGCAATACGTTGGCTGGCACACAACCAACACTCACTCATAACGATGCGTCCAATGCCATGTCCAGTAATCACAACAGACAGCAAATATGCAGGCCATGTCAGGCATGCACACACCTCAGACCATGCACTGTCATGCTGCCACAACACATGTCACGTTCGGCACCCATGGCTCACAGCATGTACCCCAAAAGCATATTCCCTCCCAAATGCGAATCTGGGGCATGGCCCCCATGTTGCCATATGCGTTCCTAAGCGTTCCATTTGAACCCCAAAAGCATATTCCATCCCAAATGTGAATCTGGGGCATGGCCCCCATGTTGCCATATGCATTCCTAAGCGTTCCATTTGAACCCCAAAAGCATATTCCATCCCAAATGTGAATCTGGGGCATGGCCCCCATGTTGCCATATGCGTTCCTAAGCGTTCCATTTGAACCCCAAAAGCATATTCCCTCCCAAATGTGAATCTGGGGCATGGCCCCCATGTTGCCATATGCGTTCCTAAGCGTTCCATTTGAACCCCAAAAGCATATTCCATCCCAAATGTGAATCTGGGGCATGGCCCCCATGTTGCCATATGCGTTCCTAAGCGTTCCATTTGAACCCCAAAAGCATATTCCCTCCCAAATGCGAATCTGGGGCATGGCCCCCATGTTGCCATATGCGTTCCTAAGCGTTCCATTTGAACCCCAAAAGCATATTCCATCCCAAATGTGAATCTGGGGCATGGCCCCCATGTTGCCATATGCGTTCCTAAGCGTTCCATTTGAACCCCAAAAGCATATTCCATCCCAAATGTGAATCTGGGGCATGGCCCCCATGTTGCCATATGCGTTCCTAAGCGTTCCATTTGAACCCCAAAAGCATATTCCCTCCCAAATGCGAATCTGGGGCATGGCCCCCATGTTGCCATATGCGTTCCTAAGCGTTCCATTTGAACCCCAAAAGCATATTCCCTCCCAAATGCGAATCTGGGGCATGGCCCCCATGTTGCCATATGCGTTCCTAAGCGTTCCATTTGAACCCCAAAAGCATATTCCCTCCCAAATGCGAATCTGGGGCATGGCCCCCATGTTGCCATATGCGTTCCTAAGCGTTCCATTTGAACCCCAAAAGCAAAGTACAAACCAGACCCAGGATGGGCCAGGAGCCCGCATACACCAGAGTCACAATAAGTAGGGGCACAGCAACACACCCATCGGCATGGCCAATCCGTCCCATGCCACATGTGCACAGCACACAGTCCCATTGCCAAGCACACACAACTACAAATGGTACAGCCACACACACGCCTCCGGGAAACCCATGTACGAGATTGCACGAACTGTTAATGTC
This sequence comes from Calotriton arnoldi, assembly GCA_963921515.1. Classification (NCBI taxonomy): domain Eukaryota; kingdom Metazoa; phylum Chordata; class Amphibia; order Caudata; family Salamandridae; genus Calotriton; species Calotriton arnoldi. Next base: position 149,250 of record CAWUFW010008157.1, read on the forward strand.
AGACGACAAATACATACTTCGCAAGGTGCAACACAATAACAAATCTCATTCTCTCCACAGGTGACGAACTGCTGGATGCTGGGGATGGAGCCAGCAGCCAGCACAGCCAGCCTACAAGCCCCCAACGAGGACACACGGATGTGGAGGATCTGTCCTCCTCTTCGGACACGGACCACCAAGCAGGCCCATCTGGTGTGGCAGGGCCCAGCCGCTCCCCAGGACTCCTCCTACCCACCAACCCATCATCCAGGGCTGCTGAACATTCCCAGCCCCCTGCTGCCACTGTCGTTGCGGCCACACCCACGGTCATTGCGGCCACACCCACGGTCATTGCGGCCACACCCACGGTCATTGCGGCCACTACCACTGCCGCAACCGCCACCATCGCCGCACCGACCACCACCGCCGCCACCACCACCACGTCTTCGCTGGCACCAGCCCCAGCGCAGGTGGTGGCCCGGCCGACTGGATCCACCCTGGGAGCCACAGCGAGGACCGTGGTGAGCAATGTGGCTAGTGGGCAGGCCGGTGGCAGCAGGACTGGTAGGAGGAGCAGGGTCAGGCAAACGCCAGCCTCCCCTGGGAGCCATGCCCTGCCTCAAATGGCCAGAGTCCTTGGGGCCTATGAAGAGGCCCAAGGACAATGGGCCAGGTCAGCTACAGACACGCGTGAGGTGCTGGGGGTGCTGAGGTCCATGGACGCCCGTATGGGCCAACTCGTGGACCTCATGGGCCAGCTGGTGGTGGCGGTGAGGTCACAGCCAGGGACAGCAGCTCCCCTCCGCCACCACCTGCCGGGGCGCAGGGTCGAGCAGCAGTGTCCAGTTCCCCTGCGTCCACAGCCAGTGAGCACACCTCAACCACCAGCATGTCGCAAGCAGGCACCCCCTCGCAAACGTGGAAGGGGCCGTCCGAAGTGGAAACAGATCTCCCGGGAGGACTTCGCACGCTCCAGACGCAAGTGAGGCAGCCAGCCAGCCTTCCTTGACCACCCACTGCATTGACTTGGACTACGATCCCACTCCACACAGCCATCTGGATGGCATGTGTGTGTTGGACTATGGACATAGAACCAGTGGGTACACCCTGAGCATCACGCAGCCATGACCGACAGCTCATTGTCACTGCACGCACCACTTTTGTCATCACCTTACACACAATCACATGTCACAGTTTGAAATAAATGCACCTCTTACACAAACTGCTGTTTGTGCCCTGTGTTTTATTTGTACGGAATACAACGGCCACCTTGGGCGGAAAGGCACCTGATGCGTGGCATGGCAATGGAACCGGAGGAGCCTGTAGGGACCTAGGGGTGGGAGACAGAACAGGAGCACATTCAATGAGTGTGTCACACACCCATCACACAGTACATGTCAACAACTACAAGCAATGTACACACATCGCACAGAGCAATAGGGCACAATGCCACAGCCACCAACAGTGGCATACTACCCTGGCCATGGAGCGTTGACACACAGCACGCAGTGAACAAACGGCCACCCTGACACAGCACACACACACCTGCACAGATACAGCCACATCAGCCGTCGTACATGGACACTCACCGTCAAGTGAAGTAGCGGGCGATGAGCTGCTGCCGCACATTCCCAGCTTCCTCCTCTCCGCTGTCCTCCTCACTCGAGCTGTCCTGGTCTGCGGGCTGGGGCCCTGGTTGATCTCCGTCATCCACGATGAGGGGGATCTGCTTCCGAATGGCCAGATTGTGCAGCATGCAGCACGCCACCACTATCTGGCACACCTTCTGTGGGGAGTACGCCAGCGCACCCCTGGTGCGGTCCATTCACCTGAACCTGGACTTGAGGAGGCCAAAGGTACGCTCGACCACACGTCTGGTCCTCCCATGTGCCTCATTGTAGCGATCGTCTGCTGGGGTGCGAGGGTTCCTCAATGGACTGAGCAGCCATGCCCCATTCGGGTACGCAGAGTCACCTGGGTGTGAGGGACACAGAGAACCGTTGCTATTCCAACTGGACAGGGGACAGCATCGCACAACCAGCACACTACACCACTCCACATACTCACCGACAATACAGCCACGATCCTGTTGCAGATTGGACATCAGTCGTGGCAAGATGCTGTTGCGCATTATGTGTGCGTCATGGGCCGAGCCTGGGAACTTTGCACACACGTGGGTGATCACCATGTCCGCAAGGCACACCACTTGCACATTCAGGGAGTGCGTGTGCTTCCTGTTGCGGTACAGGTGCTCAGTGGCCTGTGGTGGAACAAGGCCAACATGTGTGCAGTCAATGGCTCCAACGACGTGTGGGATTCTGCCAAGGGCATAGAATGCACCCTTCACTGCCGCCAATTCACGAGCCCTGGGGAAGCGGATGTACCTGTTTCGGTACAGCATCATGGCTGCCAGTACATCCCTCAGCACCTTGCTGAACATGGGCTGGGACATCCCTCCTCCACTGCCCACTGTGTGCTGGAATGACCCAGTGCCGAAGAAATGCATGGCGGCCATCACCTTAGCCGTGGGGGTGACAGCTGTCGGATACACCCTGCGGGGACGGAGATGGGGTTCTAACATGGCACACAGTCGATGCAGGGTTGGCCTGTCCAGCCGAAACTTCCTAATGACCTCTGTATCGTCCATGTCCGCCAGCAATTGGTATGGGCGGCCAATGTTCGGTCTCCGCCTAGGGAAAATGGCAGTGGACACATGTCAAAGCAACACGACACATAGCAATTTCGCATACACATCACTGACATGACTGAGCAAGCACATGAGCCACAGCCCAGCTGTCAAGCTGGGACGGCACGGCCACAATACACTTACACAGGTCTCCCAACAATGGCAATGGCTAGTGATACAGACCACTGCCATGTGCATGCACATGGGGATCTAGGCCCCAATGACTTGCGGGGCGTGCTGATGGCGACTGACTGCATATTCGTCAAGCGGCAACGCCACGGCAACATGAATGTCTGCTGAGCATGGAACTGCTTCCGAGGCTGGATGAGTATGGCACACGACGACGACGATGTGGGCACAGGCTGAGCGGCCAAAACAAGTGGGACCTGTGGCACGAGGGGATATGAGACAGTAGTAGGTGTCAGCACTGCACCCTATGTACAGCACTGTACGGATCACACCTCCCGAAACATTGACAGGTGTCCACATTGACAGCCCCATGCCAAGACGGCTGTGTGCTTGCAGTCACACGTCACAGGTGAGAGGTTACATTGCACGTGCCAGGTGGCAGACGTACATAGTGGGAGCTGGCATGTGTGTGCATGTGTCTCCTGTTCAGGATCCACCAGATGGGCGCTGACTCTGTACTGAGCATTGGACACAGCATGTTCCGTGGAAGGCTTGTGTGTGGGATGGTGGCACTGGATGTGCCTCCGTTGGGTGGGGGGCCATGCCCAGGGCGGGTACGTCGATGATTGCGCATTGTTGGTCACGGTGGGTGCACCCACTAAGATGTGTTGCCCTGTGTTCAATTCCTATGTCCGCATGATGATGGACTGTAGATGTGGGCAGACTACACATTGGTCGATGTGCTGTCTATATGCATGTGCCTTCACACCAGGCACAGCTGGCCCTGCACATGTGACCCCTGCTGGACTCGCTGCTGGGTCTGTGGAGCTGATGCACCTTCTGTGCGTGGGGCGGACAGCTCTCCTCACTTCCCTCATTGCGCATGTCATGACTTTGCCGCAGGTGACATGGATCATGGAGGGCCCACATGTACGCGTGGGTAGGCTACACATGATTGTTCACTGGTCGCCACCCCCAGTCAGTGTTCCGAATGGGAAGGTTGTCGTGCTGGTGTTATATTCGATGTGGCGGATGGGCGGGCCTAGGTGCGGGCTTACATTCCGGACATGGGGGGTAGTTGGATTGGCGACTAGTTGCAGTACACACGGGACACGTCTCTTCCTTTCCACATCTGGGTCATCCCTTGTACTCACTGACAGTGATACAGTCATCTTCGCCCCAGCCCTCATGTCCTCCCCTCGCTCCCCCAATATGCATGTGCACCTGCGAGGCTAGCGCTTGCACAGGCAGCCCCAAGCTCGCACCAGAGAGGGCAAGGAGTGTATGTGTGGGTCCAGTTGCACAAGTGGGCTGTCTCAGGGTATGATGTGTTACGGGACGCCATCCACCTGCGTGGTGCCCCAAATGGAGACCCGGCCTGCATGGACTATGCATCACAGTCTTCGCCTTCCGGATCCGCCACCTGCGACACCCAGTGGCTGTGGCTGCCCTTGCGGCCAGGCCGCGTCCGTCTGTGACTGATGGCCCACACATTCACTCTTTGGCCTCTCTGGGGAGGGCTCGGGGGTGGTGGCGCACGCGCTTGCACTTAGTCGCAATGGCATGTGTCGTGGTTGGTATGATGGGCAATGGATGGGATGGTGCGAGCCACCTCCCGTGACGTCAGTGCTGCTCGTGCTGTGGTGCGTCCCCCTACACTTCCATCTGACTTGTGCCATGCTAGACGTTGAGGTTCTATTGCCTGCGTGATATGACCAGGAGGAGCGCGAGGAGACCTCTCACACACCATGCTCCACTGCCATCCCGTGCCCTGTATCGCCTGTGCGGATTGACTATGTTGGGGTTACACCTGGTCGACTGGGGCTGTGTGTGCCTTGTCAAGGGGCATGGCGGGCGCATAACAGGATCCAGCTTGTCCACAGAGGGTGGGCTGAGGTGCGCCTGGTACCGCTTTGTACGTGTGCCCGGCTGCTGTGCACACACGTGTTCACTCCCCCCGACAGGTGTCCTCTCACAATGCCCAGGGAAGCGGTGGTGTACTGTTCATGACCCCTCCCAACACGGCGTGCTCCAACTTGGCATGTGCGCATCTACCCGTCACACCCACCCACCTGAGCACTGCGTCCATACGACTTCACACGACACATGTGTGTCTTCCACAGTTGTGCTACTCATTTGCGTTGACATCCAATACCAGTGGACTACATGGTCATGTCACGACTGCCGTGTACTTCACATACTCCCATCCTCTCTCATTCGTACTTGTGAAATGAGTCAGCGGAGACAGTTTTGGTTTCAAACATTATATTGAGTCTTCTGTCCTCTGTGATGCAGTATAGTGGACACTACTGGCAGCGGAATACATGTTGAGGATATACTGAGCATGATTGCAAATGGGATAGGGTGTGGGGTTACATGTGATTGGCTGTTGCATGTGGGATGTGGGCTTCAGAGTTACATCTGCTTGGCCAAGGCTGTGCTAATGTACATTTACGTATAGCTGCGGAGCTGCGGACTTTGACACAGACGGTATACATGTAGCCTACCAGACCGCTTGGCATCATGGGCACAGTCCATCTCAGTTCCATGTGACAGGTTTGCTGCGGTTGTTCCTCATGCACGCGTGCATGTGAGATGACATCAGGGCATGGGCTTGCGTGCATGCAGCGGCGTGCCACTTGTTGTTGCAATGTGGTGGTTACTGGACATGTCACAGTCACTGGGGTCGTGTTGTTGTTGTATGCACTTGTCTTCCATGCAAAGGTCCTGGTATGGGTTTCCCGGGGCGGGGGTGGGAGGGGTGCAGCACCCACAGACTCCAGGCGACCTATTCATGTCCACTGAGCGGTGTGTGTGTCCATGGGCGCTGGATCCATGTCGTGTCCTGGTTGTTCGTGCAGTTCCGTCCATGTGGGTGCGATACACAGACCCCATGCCACTGCCTCCCACGATGCATGCGGTGTTCCTGGATGTGATGGGGAACAGTGTGCATGTCCCGGTCATATCCGATGTCATGGCGATGTCGTTGATGGTGTGGTTACAGTTGCCGGTCGTTTGGTATGGCTGTTGTGGTGGTGACTGGCCAGTCCGTGTGGAAGCTAAGCATGGGTGCGGGGTTGGACATCATAGGTCAATCGGGGAACCTGCGTTGTGGTCCGACGAATTTACAGGTTGTCAGGTATGCGATGCCGTCCAGCAGGGCTTCCATGTCATTGGTGGTGTACATGTTTGCCAGCCAATGTAGCGGATGGTGGCTGTCAAGGTGTTGTTCGTAAGTTGTCCCTTGGAGGACCATGATGGGGCATGCTGGGTGACATTCGATGTAGCTGTTCTCGATGATCCGTCGTGTGGAGGCACAGTGGTCCCATTTCAGTGCGGGTGCGATGTTGGCCACATACGCCATGCCCCCATAGGCAGAGCAGGCCCTGTCGTGTGCGTCCAGAGGGAGGAGTAGTGGTAGCAGGTCCGCCTTCAGACATGCCGGGTTGGAGAGGCATATCTCCACTGGATGCTGGTAGGGACACCTCCGACAGTAGAAGACGGGCATGACGCAGCTGAACAATGTGATGCGGTAAGTCAGTCGGTAACTTACGTTCAGCAGGGACAGGAGATCGCATCCCAATGTATGTAACAGGTTGGTTTTGTACAGCTTGAGCTGTCCGGCGTAGTTGGGTAGGTGTGTTGCGGTTGCCATTTCGCAGCGGTGCGTTGTGGTGGCGTGCTCCGGCTGTGTGTGCAGTCTGCAATGTGCACGCTCCGAGGTTGCTGTGAGCTCTGTGTAGTCGTAGGGAGACAGGACTTGTGTTCTGTTGGCTTGTTTGGAGGACACGGGCCCTCATCCCACATGCTTCTCAGACAGTTCAAGGTCAGTGATGTGTGACTCCTTCCAATTAACTTGCATGTGGCCGACATGGGGGAGTGTTTTCTTTTTTCTTCCCCGTCCGTTGTGTGCTTCTGTGATATGCGCTATCTGCCCTGTGGTCGGTCTCCTCGGCATGCCTGTGTTGGTCTATTCTTGGACAATGGCTGTATTCACCGGCTTCTGTCGTAGGGCTGTGGTTTCGGAGTTGGAATGGAAGGTCATTCAGTGCTGTCTGCTCTCCCTTGTGTGGGCGGCAGGCTGCCTTTCCGCTCTGCGTTGGGCCATGTGTGTGGATGTTATTCTTGGGCCACCTGTTGTCGGTCCCCGGGCTCTTTGGTGTTCCGTTTTATATGTCTTGTTCATATGTGCAGGGTGGTATGGGTGTTTCAGTGTGGTACTGGCGTTCCTCTTCCCGAAGGGGCCCTGCTTCTCCTAGTTGGTGTTGCCGCCGCTGTGTGCTACGCCATGTTTGTTACACTGGGGTGTGTCCTGCTGTTGCGTGACTTCACTGACATGTGTGCGTCGGTTGTGTGGCGTTGGGTGTTGTCCGTGAATTGGGCGTTGGGGACATGTCTGTGGCAGGCCTGTCACGTGTCATGTGCGTTCGGGGTGGGGCTGATGTGTGTGCTGCTTGGTTGTGTCCCTGTGTCTGTGTGCGACGCATGCATGGCGCTGCGGTTGGCCTCTGCGTTGTGCACATGTGTGGCGGCGTCATCGGCGCTTTGGGGCCGTGACGGGGTGGTTGGTTCCTAGTCCCAGGTGGTGTGTACACATGTGTTACGCAATGTTACGATTTGGCCTGTGTGTCATATGTGGATGCAATGGTGGATGTGTAGTGTACACGCGCTGGTGGGGGGTTGTCCGCTTTTTCCGCCCTTGCACTGTGTGCGCTGTTTGCGTGCACTTGTTGTGTGTGTGCCTACCTGCATCTCCGCGGTACGTTGGGTCCTTGGTGGTGCATCAGCAGGAGCATGGGGAGGGCCTGCAGTGCTGGATTCATGCTCGGGGGAGCCGCTTCTTCGTTGTCCGTGCTCGGCGTCCGTGTTACCGCTTCGGTTTGTCGTACGGTATCTCTTGGCCGTGGGAGCCGTTTGTTTGCGGCATCGTAATTTATACGCCGGGCGGGACGTGTTTCGTCGGACGGTGTGTGTCAATTGGGCTGCGCCGCTACGTGTACGGGCGCACTTTGATGGCGGACGGTGTTGCTGGCTTGCCGGCGGTGTTTGGCCTACTTTTCGCATCGTAATTGGGCGGGCGTGTGGACTGCTGCGTGCCGGCGGTAACTGGTGGTTTTTGCATCCGCCAGCACGGCGGTTGTGCTTCCGCCCGACATCGTAATGAGCCCTTAATTATCAATTAAACAAATATTATTATTATTATTTTTTTTTTTAAACAAATAAAAATTAATTTACTCCCCAAAAATTACCCCTATAAAACCAATACACACACACAAAATAACAATAAACACTTACCATAAATATTTATCAATTGATAAATAATATTAATAATAAACTAATTATTAATTAATTAAACATAAATTACTTTCCACCCTCTACCACAATAAACACCACAACCCACACCTAAAAATCATTACAAAATTTCCATAACTAATTTTACATTAATAAATTAATATCAATTAACAACAACTTATTAATTAATTTAAAAGAATTTACTTTGCACCCATTACTACTATAAACCCCACAACTTCCATCAAAAATTAATTACACAATTGCCATGTTTTAATTTTATAAATGAATTAGCATTAATTAACAAACAATTATTAATTAATTATAAATAAATTACTTTCCACCCTATTCACCTATAAACCCCACCACCCACTCCTAAAAAAATGACACAATTAACATAATTAATTGCAAATTAATTAATAAATAATAATTAACAACCAATTAATAAATATGTAATAATAAAATAACTCCCACAGTTAACACTATAAAATATTAATTAAATAAATATTAATAAATAAAAAATATTAATACATTTATTATAATTAAATCACTTCTAACCCTATTCCCCTATAAACCCACAACCCGCTCCTAAAAAAATGACACAATTATCATAATTGCCAATTAATTACTAATAATAATTATCAGCCAATTAATTAATAATTAATAATACGTTAATTCCCGTAATTAACACTATAGAATCTAAATTAAATAAATACTAATACATAAAAATGTATCATTAATGTACTATAAATGAATTACTTCCCACCCTATTCCCCTATAAACCCACAACCCGCTCCTAAACAAAGACACAGTTAACATAATTGACAATTAATTAATTAAAAATAATTAACAACCAATTAATAAATAATTAATAATACATTAATTCCCACAATTAACACTATAAAATCTAAATTAAATAAATACTAATACATAAACAATAATCATTAATTGATTATAATTAAATTACTTCCCACCCTATTCGCCTATAAACCCACAACCCACTACAGAACTTAAAAATGCAAAATTTAATTAAGATAAAATTAATAACTACTAAAAATTTAACACATATATTAAAAAACAAAACAAATTCTTATACAAAAAAATAGATCACATACTTTTAAAATACATATTAAAATACATAACACTAATCAAAACATCAATATTTTAAACAACTATATTTTTGCAAATGATATTAACAACATTCGATATTTCCAAAAACGATATTTCTTACCTGCAAGTCGATATTCTTGACCACAATATTCTTCCTGTCGATATTTCTGTATCACGATATTTAAAACTCGATATTTGTGTATGTCGACATTTTAAACTCGATATTCTGTCTGTGCACCATAATATATACCTAGATCGGGCTTTGGCTTGGTCCCTTGCTCATTATTTGATGGCTGTGTTGTACATAGCAAGTGTCTGCTCTCAATAGAATGTCTTTCCTCCCTAGTCCTGTGTTTGTCCCACCTAGGAGCATTTTAGTCTTACTGTGTTCTGATTGGATGAGTTGTATCATTCCACAGCATACTTTAGGGGACCATTTGTTCTTCATAAGAGAGCAAGTGCTTCTTTTTCCTTTTTTCCTCTTAATCCTACCCCCACCATGCATGTTCTATTTCAACTCCCCCCTCGCTACCCAATGCTCCCCGCTGATCTTGTTTCATTGATTATTTATTTTTTATTAAGTCCTGCAGTTGTAAAGTGCTGCCATGTTGCCCCTACTGACTTGATACATACACAGAGCTCTTTGTTCACTCCTCGATAGCTTGGAACAAGGCGCAGACTATTCCCCGATTAAATGTGTGGTAAGAACAAGCACTACCAAACACATTTTAAATCAATAACACAGCACAATAAAAATTGTTATTCAACTTAGAAAAATATAGAACAATTTAATAAGCACAAAGATGTCAAAATGAACAAAATTGGGAAAGAGGAACAGGAAATATGAATTTTTAGGTTTTGATGCAAAAAGAAAAATACACAAGGCCAATCAGAAATTACTGTTCACGGTGTACTGGGACCTAGGTACAATTTCATAATGATGGCAATGGAGTAGAGGTGGGGTAGTCCAATTGGATCACACTGGTTAAAGATTTTTCCTTCCAACTTAGTTTATTTTCTAATGCTCCAAGTCCTCCAGTGTGGCAAGGCAAGAAGCTGAAGCCAGTGAGGGTCCTTTGAAGTCAGATATGTCACCATCAAGCACCTGTTGAAGCTTTTAACTTTGGCACTAAAAGTTCTAGTTGGGACAAATCCAGTTCCTTAGCGGCTTAGGCCACTTCACCATCTCACCCCAATGAAAGGTTTTACCTTCAGACTAGGGCATGATATACGTTTTGGTGGATGCAGTAAAGTTTGTCAGAGTTGTGGAGTAAATTACTTCTGCCACCCTGTCAGACTACCATCTGACAGATTTAGAGATGACTGCCAGCTTAGTGATCATCTCTGTACATTGAAAGGAACCGCTGGCATGAATGGTCCTTTCAATGTACAAAACGTTTGGTGAACTCCCAAAGCAAGTATTTCTTTCTGAAACACAAAAATGACCCTTCCCACAAGGGAGTTTTTTCTCAGAATGTGGGGTCATTGAGTTTTTTTCCCTGTCCCTCAACTACATTTTTTCTTGCTGGTGACTGATGAAGAAAAAAAGACATTACACCGTACACCCTAAACAGGAAGGGTTGTGTATTGACCTTCCTTTGAATGCTCCTACCCCATCGGGCTATCAGAGGAACTCTTCAGCGACTGAGCCAACAGTAGCTTTGTCGACAGAATGCTTAAGTCTGTGTATCTCTAAAGGAGGTGGGAGATCTGAGGATTTGGCGGGCAGGGAACTCTGTCACATTTGCTAGCTTTTCTTCATTACCTTTTATTATTGTCTGTCTTTATTGTGTTTTTTTGATGTACTGCATGCCATAATGGAAAATGGTGTTTGGTGGTAACAAAGGTCGAGCTACACAAGAATCTTTTTTTAGGGGTGGGGTGCTAAAAAAATGTTGAATTTTAAGAATCAAAAAGCATGCTATCTAATACTTTGTGCTATTTTACAATGTGTCAGGCCATTTGTCTATAAAATATTATTTTGTCAAATGTGTTAGGTAAAAGTACTTTAAAATTATATCATTTTGCAAAAAGAAGAAAAATGGCTTTGAAAGCCACCACCACCTGTCCTGCTCCTAACTCCGAAAGGGCTAGGTTGCTGACATAGTGACATAAACTGTGACTCAGATTTGCACACGCATGAGTAAAGTGCACACAGACGGTTTCTTGCTACACAAGGGCAAATAAAATTAGGGGGAACATTGGATTTACAATTGATGGATCTCAGACATGGGAGACCTCACAGACTTTCCAGGGAGAAACATTAGTGTGCAGATAAAAAGTTCTCTATCCCACAATTATCAATCAGCTGCCACCTGCTGGTAGTTTGGCTTGGACAAGTGGATGGTGGCCTTTAATGTGAAAATGGCTGCCACTGTTGACTCAACCCTTCTACAGCATAGTCGGGTACTTTCTGATCAGGAACTCGTACAAAAAATAAGCATGCTAGGGGACACAGGATGTAGGGCTACTGTGCAAAATAATACCAGCTGCTTTAGAACTATTGTGAAATTGAAATCTGGAGGAGGGCATTAAGTTGTTCCTGTACCATGGACTTTTGGAAGCGCAAGGTGTAAAATCTGTGCCTGTGAAGTCACAGACATCATTTTATAAAACCTATGTTTTTATCATTCATATAATAATAGTATAACGTTGGCTATTAATGAGAAATTAGAGTAGGGAATATTTCCTCCTAATAACCTAATGAAGGTTTCAATGCCCAGGACCGTTATCTGCGAAAAACCAAATTTGACTCCGAAATATATGAGCATTCAGTATTTCCACTCATTTAATGTTCTTATTGGCTCAAATGAAAAGACTAATCATATAGAGGTTTACCTATCGGATGTTATGTTATGTCATGTTATCCGTGTTTTTATAGCGTGCTAATCACCCCTGAGGGTATTAAGCAGTAGCGGCTCGTGGAGGGAGTGCCGCGGGGCGGTGAGGCGGGACGGGGGATGAGCAGGGTGGGGGGTAGTAAACTACGGCATACGGCCAAACAGAGGTAAGTAAACAAATAAATAAATAAAACGAATTTCGTTGCGCGCTGCATCGCATTTGGCAATGCAGCGCGCAATGAAATCGTTTTGTTTGTTTACTTACCTCTGTTCGGCCATATGCCGTAGTTTACCCCCACCCTGCTCTCCCCGCCCGCCTCACCGCCCGCTGCACTCCTCCACGAGCCGCTACTGGTATTAAGGCGCTCTGTGTGTGACGCCAGCTCTGGAGGCTTACCTAAAAAGCCACTTCTTACCCTTCATGCGCTAGTCAAGAAAAGAGGAGTAGTCTCTGATGTGTTGGTGGAGGTCGTTCCAGGCTTTACATTGTCTGTGAATAGCCATACCACATTGGTACATACTTTTTTCCTCGTGTCACCCTAAACTGAGCAGAACTTATCCTAAGAATACAAATGCATGGGCTCTTTTGCACCTCCACGTGTCTTGACAATCTGCAGTCTTTTCTGTCCGCCAGACTTTATTTTGGACTACTGACGAAATATAAGTCATTTTTCAGATCTCACATGAAATCTGTAATTTGGGCGGTTTCCAGGAAATCATACAGTCAGCAATGACTAAGCATTTATAGCAAGCAGCAGTACAGTTGTAAAGTATGTATGATATATACATTTGATGTAAGCAGCATTGTGTGAAAGCGGATGGGGTGAGGATGTGCTTAATACATCAAGGAAACATTGAGCTCTGCGTGGTGATAAGATTTTGACATATTGGGCCATATGTACGACGAAGTGGCGGAGCGTGTCGTTAGCCTCCTGGGCTTAACGACACGCTCCGCAAGGCAGCACACATGGAAAAAGCATAAACGAGTAGAAATAATGCATATCTCCTCGTTTCACCACCTTAAGACCAGGGTTTTCCTGGTCTTAAATTTGGCGCTGCCTCCTATGTACGCCACCCTTGTACATAGGGGGCAGCGTCAAATACAATGGGTGTTGCGGTGGAACGCCCACCGCAATACCCACTGCACGTCCCTTTCACGCTAACTATAGCGTGAAAGGGTGCCCTATGTACAAGGCAGCGTTAAGCCACGCTAAGTGGCTTAACGCTGTCTTGTACATAAGGCAAGGCCCCTATCGCCACGGGAACGTCACAAAAAGTGACGTTCCCGTGGCGATAGGGGCTTGTACAATTCCCCATTGTGTCAAGACGTTGTGCAACTATACATTATAGATGCCAGCCCATGGAATTATCAGTGGCACCGATGAGATGAGGAAAACCAGAAGTTCGAAGCTGTCGTTGGGCCACCGTCAAGTTGCCCAAGCATGCATGGGTAATCATTGGCACTAGTGACTGTAACATTGTTTAAGTCTACCCTTTGCTCAAACACTTTTGCAATAAAATTTCTCATGACACTCACTCATTAAAATATAAACCTCACATTTTCAAATTTGCACTTTAGAAGTGCTGGTTTGTTAGAACTGTAATTATTGTACATGCATATGTTTTAAATAAACTCAGCAAACCTAACCTTATTTAACCTAAAAATGTATCTCATGCTACTTTCTTCCTTGTTAAGAGCAGGAAATAATTTGAATCGGGCAGTGGCAAACCGAATCGGTTTGGCTTTCATTTTGAGTCCTGTCTAAACCGGTGAGCAGTCAAAATATCGAAAATTAAATATCGACCTACACTAATATCGAGGCGACAATATCGAAGGGACAGAATATCGATGTTAAGAATATCGATGGACACAATATCGACCCTAAGGTAAGTAATATCGATTTTTTTTATATCGATGTAAGTAATATCGAAGTTAGTAATATCGATATCAAATATATCGATGTTACTAATATCGATGTTACTAATATCGATATTTATATTATTGTTATGTATTTTGTTATGTATTTAATATGTATGTGTTATATGTGTTTTTGTTAAGTGTTCTACTTGTCTAAAAATATATGTATACAATTTTTATATGTTAATAATGTTTTTTTAAGTTATTTTTGTTTTTAGTACCGTAGCGGGTTGTGGGTTTATAGGGGAATAGGGTGGGAAGTAATTTAATTATACTAAATTAATTATTAATTTTTAGGAATTATAAATTAATTTTAATTATTTTTTGCGTTTAAGTTCTGTAGCGGGTTGTGGGTTTAGAGGGGAATAGGGTGGGAAGTAATTTAATTGTAATTAAATAATAATTTCATTAATTAATTGGTATTGATAATTATATTATTGTTAATTAATTAATAATTGGGAATAAATTTTTATTAATTGGTTATTAATTTTTATTAATTGATTAATTGATCATTATGTTAAGTGTATTATTTTATTATTGGAGTGTGTTGTGCGTTTATAGGGGAATAGTGTTGGAAGTAATTGAAATCTAATTAAGTAATTATTACATTTATTGTTGGGTATTGATTAATTTATTGGACATTAATTATTAATTGGTAATTTTTTTAAATTATAATTTTTTTGTTATGAAAATTAATGTATTGTTGTTTTATCATTAATTGGTAATCAAATATTACTAAATATTATTTATTGATAAATTTAATTAATATATTAATAAGTAATTATTATTTGGTAATTAATGTTTAATAATTATTATTATTGGTATAAAAAAGCATTGAATTGTTCAATATTTGTTAATTGTAATTAAGTTTTAATACTTAATATGTTTTTGTTATTAAAAATATCTTATTGTTCAATATGTATTATTTGGTAATTAATATTTATTATTGTTAATACATTTTTCATTGGTAATTATAAGGCCCATTACGATACCGGGCGTAAAAAAATCCGCCACCCATGAAAGCGGCAAAAATCCTCCCGCACACACCGTCTGAACACCGACCACGCCATTACGATGACACAAACCGAAAACCGCCATCGGCGGAAAAATCACACAATATACCGCCCGCCCTCGTCCGAGTCGGAGTCAAACCGCCCGCCACGGACGGAAACACGCACGACAACACAAAACCGCCCGCCCTCACGGCCGACACACCGCACGTGAAATTACGATCACACCGCCATGAGCGCGGGTAAACTACAAATATACCGCCCGCCAGCGCAAACAACGCCGATGAGAATTGACACGGCAGAAGCCATGGCGCCCACGTCCCTGCACAGAAACCATCCGCTGACAAAAACAATCGCACACAACATGGCCAACAAGTCCACACAGCAAGGCACGCAGAAATACACAAGCACAGTACACATCCCGAAAACACCCCCCCCTGGACAAACAAAAACTACAAAGGCCAGAACACCAGACACAACACACCTGAAAACAACAGACCATGAGGACACACCCACATAGGTAAGTACAAAAGCAGCACTCCCACAGACCACAACCCCTTGCAACATTGCAAACCAGAGAGGAGAGGAGAGGACACAGTGACACAGCAAGGACAGCAGCACACCACAGAAACGCACACATCACAACCACCACCACCACCACCACCACCACCAAACACCGGCACCACAAACCCCCTGCACATTACACAACACACACCGCACCAGCACCACAAACAACATGGCACCACAAAGAATGCCCAAGTTCACGCCCATTGAGCTGACGGTCATGGTCGGCGAGATTATCAAGGTGCACCCACAAATCTATGGGAACCTGGTCCAGCACACACCACTAGCCACCAGAAAGAGAATGTGGACCCGGATCGTAGACCAGGTCAATGCAGTCGGGACCCTGCCCAGGAACAGAGTTGAAATCAACAAACGGTGGAATGACGTCAAGAGCCTGGTCAAGAAGAAGGAGAGCAAAAACAGAGAGCTGGCTGCCGTAACTGGCGGAGGGAATCCCGCGCTTTACAAGACCTTCAAAGCGTGGGAGGAGAAGGTGCGAGTCATCATACATCCGGAGATCCTCACCGGATTAGCAGGGGAGTGGAGGCTGGTAAGTACAAACTAATGTATACCAGCACACCGCTATGTACTCACATGCACTACCACCATGCCACAGCTCCCAGGGACAAACACCCCCATGTCCAGCACACAATACACAACACATCACACACACATGCAACAGACACCACCACACACAGCCCAAACCTAACAACTGTAAGATACGTGGGGGCATGTGTACACTCAGCCAGCCACGTAACCACCAACAGGTCCCCAAGTATGCCAGAAGCGCCACAACGAGCACCCACCACACCCATGTGTCCGCCATAGCTGCACTAACCGACAAGTAACAGGTAAGTGGCAGGAACACAAAGTGCAGTGGGTGGGAGGGTGGACAACTCAAGTACAACACACACCAGGCCCCTAGTCCCACAGCACAGCAAGGAGGAGCATCCCCACACCCCACACCCACGTGTCAGCCACCGCAGTGCACACCGACAGCCGAAAGGTAGACATCACGGTCCACAACAATCGGTGTCAGTGGGTGTCCAGCCATCACCACGACCCACAACACCGCCCCCACCCCCACAGACCTGCAACATGGAGCACCCCCGCTTAGAACCATGTGGCATCCAGTACAGTGCACGCACGAACAACCTGCAGGTGGGAAACTGGACAGGGCTGGATTACTGGAGGCATGAGGACCGTAACACGACCAACACATGGGACATGTCACGTAGCAGACAGAACACGCAGCACCGCCCACTGTCACGAACAAGTGAACAATGTGCACACGGACATGAACCACAGACTCACACCCCACATGACCCATCACAGACACAGCAACACCCAAGGAGCCACGTCTGCATGCACAAGCCACACTGAATATAGTACCACACGGCAGCCACTGTGCAACCCATCACACACAACCGAAACACCATTGAAGTCCTGTCCATGTAGCCCCTACTGCCTGTCAACCACACACCCCACAACTACGCCTATGTAAGACAAACAAC
The DNA here is from genome assembly GCA_963921515.1 of Calotriton arnoldi. Taxonomy (NCBI): domain Eukaryota; kingdom Metazoa; phylum Chordata; class Amphibia; order Caudata; family Salamandridae; genus Calotriton; species Calotriton arnoldi. The sequence continues at coordinate 166,289 of CAWUFW010008157.1, forward strand.
ACTAGACGCAACAGAGCGGAACAACATAAATGCACACGAACACCACTGAACCCATCAAACACACAGACACACCATGCACATACAACATACCATCCATCCCATCCGTCAGCCCCAGTCTCATGAAAGGCATGTCATCCGAACAGCTGCCACACATACAGCAGTCACGCTAAGAGACATGCCCATGACCAACCATGTGCCAGAAGTCAATGAAGCGCACGCCACACTGTGAGCAACAACACACAACATGGGCCACACCCCCGAGCACTGCAGTGATGCACATGGCACAGGGCAGCACGCACACCAAGGAGATGGGACAACTGCAATACGTCGGGTGGCACACAACCATCACTCACTCATAACGATGCGTCCAATGCCATGTCCAGTAATCACAACAGACAGCAAATATGCAGGGCATGTCAGGCATGCACACACCTCAGACCATGCACTGTCATGCTGCCACAACACATGTCACGTTCGGCACCCATGGCTCACAGCATGTACCCCAAAAGCATATTCCATCCCAAATGCGTTTCTGGGGCATGACCCCCATGTTGCCATATGCGTTCCTAAGCGTTCCATATGCACCCCAAAAGCATATTCCATCCCAAATGCGTTTCTGGGGCATGACCCCCATGTTGCCATATGCGTTCCTAAGCGTTCCATATGCACCCCAAAAGCATATTCCATCCCAAATGCGTTTCTGGGGCATGACCCCCATGTTGCCATATGCGTTCCTAAGCGTTCCATATGCACCCCAAAAGCAAAGTACAAACCAGACCCAGGATGGGCCTGGAGCCCACATACACCAGAGTCACAATAAGTAGGAGCACAGCAACACACCCATCAGCATAGCCAATCCGTCCCATGCCACATGTGCACAGCACACAGTCCCATTGCCAAGCACACACAACAACAGATTGTACAGCCACACACCCGCCTCCGGGACACACGTGCACGAGTGCACGAACGGAGAATGTCAGACAACCAATACAGACTTCGCCAGGTGCAACACAATAACAAATCTCATTCTCTCCACAGGTGACGAACTGCTGGATGCTGGGGATGGAGACAGCAGCCAGCACAGCCAGCCTACAAGCCCCCAACGAGGACACACGGATGTGGAGGATCTGTCCTCCTCTTCGGACACGGACCATCAAGCAGGCCCATCTGGTGTGGCAGGGCCCAGCCGCTCCCCAGGACCCCTCCTACCCACCAACCCATCATCCAGGGCTGCTGAACATTCCCAGCCCCCTGCTGCCACAGTCGTTGCGGCCACAACCATGGTCATTGCGGCCACACCCACGGTCATTGCGGCCACACCCACGGTCATTGCGGCCACACCCACGGTCATTGCGGCCACTACCACTGCCGCAACCGCCACCACGTCTTCGCTGGCCCCAGCACCAGCGCAGGTGGTGGCCCGGACGACTGGATCCACCCTGGGAGCCAGGGCGAGGACCGTGGTGAGCAATGTGGCTAGTGGGCAGGCCGGTGGCAGCAGGACTGGTAGGAGGAGGAGGGTCAGGGAAACGCCAGTCTCCCCTGGGAGCCATGCCCTGCCTCAAATGGCCAGAGTCCTTGGGGCCTATGAAGAGGCCCAAGGACAATGGGCCAGGTCTGCTACAGACACGCGTGAGGTGCTGGGGGTGCTGAGGTCCATGGACGCCCGTATGGGCCAACTCGTGGACCTCATGGGCCAGCTGGTGGTGGCGGTGAGGTCACAGCCAGGGACAGCAGCTCCCCCTCCGCCACCACCTGCCGGGGTGCAGGGTGGAGCAGCAGTGTCCAGTTCCCCTGCGTCCACAGCCAGTGAGCACACCTCAACCACCAGCAGGTCGCAAGCAGGCACCCCCCCTCGCAAACGTGGAAGGGGCCGTCCGAAGTGGAAACAGATCTCCCGGGAGGACTTCGCACGCTCCAAACGCAAGTGAGGCAGCCAGCCAGCCTTCATTGACCACCCACTGCATTGACTTGGACTACGATCCCACTCCACACAGCCATCTGGATGGCATGTGTGTGTTGGACTATGGACATAGAACCAGTGGGTACACCCTGAGCATCTCGCAGCCATGACCGACAGCTCATTGTCACTGCACGCACCACTTTTGTCATCACCTTACACACAACCACATGTCACAGTTTGAAATAAATGCACCTCTTCCACAAACTGCTGTCTGTGCCCTGTGTTTTAATTGTACGGAATACAACGGCCACCTTGAGCGGAACGGCACCTGATGCGTGGCATGGCAATGGAACCGGAGGGCCTGTAGGGACCTAGGGGTGGGAGACAGAACAGGAGCACATTCAATGAGTGTGTCACACACCCATCACACAGTACATGTCAACAACTACAAGCAATGTACACACATCGCACAGAGCAATAGGGCACAATGCCACAGCCACCATCAGTGGCATACTAACCTGGGCATGGAGCGTTGACACACAGCACGCAGTGAACAAAGGCCACCCTGACACAGCACACACACACCTGCACAAATACAGACACATCAGCCGTCGTACATGGACTCTCACCGTCAAGTGAAGTAGCGGGCGATGAGCTGCTGGCGCACATTCCCAGCTTCCTCCTCTCCGCTGTCCTCCTCACTCGAGCTGTCCTGGTCTGCGGGCTGGGGCCCTGGTTGATCTCTGTCATCCACAATGAGGGGGATCTGCTTCCGAATGGCCAGATTGTGCAGCATGCAGCACGCCACCACTATCTGGCACACCTTCTGTGGGGAGTACGCCAGCGCACCCCCGGTGCAGTCCAGGCACCTGAACCTGGACTTGAGGAGGCCAAAGGTACGCTCGACCACACGTCTGGTCCTCCCATGTGCCTCATTGTAGCGATCGTCTGCTAGGGTGCGAGGATTCCTCAATGGACTGAGCAGCCATGCCCCATTCGGGTACGCAGAGTCACCTGGGTGTGAGGGACACAGAGAACCGTTGCTATTCCAACTGGACAGGGGACAGCATCGCACAGCCAGCACGCTACACCATTCCACATACTCACCGACAATACAGCCACGATCCTGTTGCAGATTGGACATCAGTCGTGGCAAGATGCTGTTGCGCATTACGTGTGCGTCATGGGCCGAGCCTGGGAACTTTGCACACACGTGGGTTATCACCATGTCCGCAAGGCACACCACTTGCACATTCAGGGAGTGCGTGTGCTTCCTGTTGCGGTACAGGTGCTCAGTGGCCTGTGGTGGAACAAGGTCAACATGTGTGCAATCAATGGCACCAACGACGTGTGGGATCCTGCCAAGGGCATAGAATGCACCCTTCACTGCCGCCAATTCACGAGCCCTGGGGAATCTGATGTACCTGTTTCGGTACAGCATCATGGCTGCCAGTACATCCCTCAGCACCTTGCTGAACATGGGCTGGGACATCCCTCCTCCACTGCCCACTGTGTGCTGGAATGACCCAGTGGCGAAGAAATGCATGGCGGCCATCACCTTAGCCGTGGGGGTGAATGCTGTCGGATACACCCTGCGGGGACGGAAATGGGGTTCCAACATGGCACACAGTCGATGCAGGGTTGGCCTGTCCAGCCGAAACTTCCTTATGACCTCAGTATCCTCCATGTCCGCCAGCAATTGGTATGGGCGGTCAATGTTCGGTCTCCGCCTAGGGAAGATGGCAGTGGACACATGTCAAAGCAACACAACACATAGCAATTTCGCATTCACATCACTGACATGACTGAGCAAGCACATGAGTCACAGCCCAGCTGTCAAGCAGGGACGGCACGGCCACAATACACTTACACAGGTCTCCCACCAATGGCAATGGCTAGTGATGCAAACCACTGCCATGAGCATGCACATGGGGATCTAGGCCCCAATGACTTGCGGGCGTGCTGATGGGGACTGACTGCATATTCGTCAGCGGCAACGCCACGGCAACATGAATGTCTGCTGAGCATGGCACTGCTTCCGAGGCTGGATGAGTATGGCACACGACGACGACGATGTGGGCACAGGCTGAGCGGCCAAAACAAGTGGGACCTGTGGCACGAGGGGATATGAGACAGTAGTAGGTGTCAGCACTGCACCCTATGTACAGCACTGTACGGATCACACCTCCCGAAACATTGACAGGTGTACACATTGACAGCCCCATGCCAAGACGGCTGTGTGCTTGCAGACACACGTCACAGGTGAGAGGTTACATTGCACGTGCCAGGTGGCAGACGTACATAGTGGAAGCTGGCATGTGTGTGCATGTGTCTCCTGTTCAGGATCCACCAGATGGGCGCTGACTCTGTACTGACCATTGGACACAGCATGTTCCGTGGAAGGCTTGTGTGTGTGGGATGGTGGCACTGGATGTGCCTCCGTTGGGTGGGGGGCCATGCACAGGGCGGGTACGTCGATGATTGCGCATTGTTGGTCACGGTGGGTGCACCCACTCAGATGTGTTGCCCTGTGTTCAATTCCTATGTCCGCATGATGATGGACTGTAGATGTGGGCAGACTACACATTGGTCGATGTGCTGTCTATATGCATGTGCCTTCACACCAGGCACAGCTGCCCCTGCACATGTGACCCCTGCTGGACTCGCTGCTGGGTCTGTGGAGCTGATGCACCTTCTGTGCGTGGGGCGGACAGCTCTCCTCACTTCCCTCATTGCGCATGTCATGACTTTGCCGCAGGTGACATGGATCATGGAGGGCCCACATGTACGCGTGGGTAGGCTACACATGATTGTTCACTGGTCGCCACCCCCAGTCAGTGTTTCGAATGGGAAGGTTGTTGTGCTGGTGGTATATTTGATGTGGCGGATGGGCGGGCCTAGGTGCGGGCTTACATTCCGGACATGGGGGGGTAGTTGGTTTGGCGACTAGTTGCAGTACACACGGGACACGTCTCTTCCTGTCCACATCTGGGTCATCCCTTGTACTCACTGACAGTGATACAGTCATCTTCGCCCCAGCCCTCATGTCCTCCCCTCGCTCCCCCAATATGCATGTGCACCTGCGAGGCTAGCGCTTTCACAGGCAGCCCCAAGCTCGCACCAGAGAGGGCAAGGAGTGTATGTGTGGGTCCAGTTGCACGAGTGGGCTGTCTCAGGGTATGATGTGTGGCGGGACGCCGTCCACCTGCGTGGTGCCCCAAATGGAGACCCGGCCTGCATGGACTATGCATCACAGTCTTCGCCTTCCGGATCCGCCACCTGCGACACCCAGTGGCTGAGGCTGCCCTTGCGGCCAGGCCGCGTCCGTCTGTAGGTGATGGCCCACACATTCACTCTTTGGCCTCTCTGGGGAGGGCTCGGGGGTGGTGGCGCACGCGCTTGCACTTAGTCGCAATGGCATGTGGCGTGGTTGGTATAATGGGCAATGGATGGCATGGTGCGAGCCACCTCCCGTGACGTCAGTGCTGCTCGTGCTGTGGTGCGTCCCCCCTACACTTCCATTTGACTTGTGCCATGCTACACGTTGAGGTTCTATTGCCTGCGTGATATGACCAGGAGGAGCGCGAGGAGACCTCTCACACACCATGCTCCACTGCCATCCCGTGCCCTGTATCGCCTGTGCGGATTGACTATGTTGGGGTTACACCTGGTCGACTGGGGCTGTGTGTGCCTTGTCAGGGGGCATGGCGGGCGCACAACAGGATCCAGCTTGTCCACGGAGGGTGGGCTGACGTGTGCGCCTGGTACCGCTTTGTTCGTGTGCCCGGCTGCTGTGCACACACGTGTTCACTTCCCCCCGACAGGTGTCCTCTCACAATGCCCAGGGAAGCGGTGGTGTACTGTTCATGACCCCTCCCAACACGGCGTGCTCCAACTTGGCATGTGCGCATCTACCCGTCACACCCACCCACCTGAGCACTGCGTCCATACGACTTCACACGACACATGTGTGTCTTCCACAGTTGTGCTACTCATTTGCGTTGACATCCAATACCAGTGGACTACATGGTCATGTCACGACTGCCGTGTACTTCACATACTCCCATCCTCTCTCATTCGTACTTGTGAAATGAGTCAGCGGAGACAGTTTTGGTTTCAAACATTATATTGAGTCTTCTGTCCTCTGTGATGCAGTATAGTGGACACTACTGGCAGCGGAATACATGTTGAGGATATACTGAGCATGATTACAAATGGGATAGGGTGTAGGGTTACATGTGATTAGCTGTTGCATGTGGGATGTGGGCTTCAGAGTTACATCTGCTTGGCCAAGGCTGTGCTAATGTACATTTACGTATAGCTGCGGAGCTGCGGACTGTGACACAGACGGTATACAAGTAGCCTACCAGACCGCTTGGCATCATGGGCACAGTCCATCTCAGTTCCATGTGACAGGTTTGCTGCGGTTGTTCCTCATGCACGCGTGCATGTGAGATGACATCAGGGCATGTGCTTGCGTGCATGCAGCGGTGTGCCACTTGTTGTTGCAATGTGGTGGTTACTGGACATGTCACAGTCACTGGGGTCGTGTTGTTGTTGTATGCACTTGTCGTCCATGCAAAGGTCCTGGTATGGGATTCCCGGGGCGGGGGTGGGAGGGGTGCAGCACCCACAGACTCCAGGCGACCTATTCATGTCCACTGAGCGGTGTGTGTGTCCATGGGCGCTGGATCCATGTCGTGTCCTGGTTGTTCGTACAGTTCCGTCCATGTGGGTGCGATACACAGACCCCATGCCACTGCCTCCCACGATGCATGCGGTGTTCCTGGATGTGATGGGGAACAGTGTGCATGTCCCGGTCATATCCAATGTCATGGCGATGTCGTTGATGGTGTGGTAATTGTTGCCGGTCGTTTGGTATGGCTGTTGTGGTGGTGACTGGCCAGTCCGTGCGGAAGCTAAGCATGGGTGCGGGGTTGGACATCATAGGTCAATTGGGGAACCTGCGTTGGGGTCCGACGAATTTACAGGTTGTCAGGTATGCGATGCCGTCCAGCAGGGCATCCATGTCATTGGTGGTGTACATGTTTGCCAGCCAATGTAGCGGATGGTGGCTGTCAAGGTGTTGTTCGTAAATTGTCCCTTGGAGGACCATGATGGGGCATGCTGGGTGACATTCGATGTAGCTGTGCTCGATGATCCGTCGTGTGGAGGCACAGTGGTCCCATTTCAGTGCGGGTGCGATGTTGGCCACATACGCCATGCCCCCATAGGCAGAGCAGGCCCTGTCGTGTGCGTCCAGAGGGAGGAGTAGTGGTAGCAGGTCCGCCTTTAGACATGCCGGGTTGGAGAGACACATCTCCACGGGATGCTGGTAGGGACACCTCCGACAGTAGAAGACGGGTATGACGCAGCTGAACAATGTGATGCGGTAAGTTAGTCGGTAACTTACGTTCAGCAGGGACAGGAGTTCGCATCCCAATATATGTGTCAGGTTGGTTTTGTACAGTTTGACCTGTCCGGCGTAGTTGGGTAGGTGTGTTGGGAGTGCCATTTTGCAGCGGTGCGTTGTGGTGGCGTGCTCCGGCTGTGTGTGCAGTCTGCAATGTGCACGCTCCGAGGTTGCTGTGAGCTCTGTGTAGTCGTAGGGAGGCAGGACTTGTGTTCTGTTGGCTTGTGCGGAGGACACGGGCCCTCATCCCACATGCTTCTCAGACAGTTCAAGGTCAGTGATGTGTGACTCCTTCCAGATAACTTGCATGGGGCTGACATGGGGGAGTGTTTTCTTTTTTCTTTCCCGTCCGTAGTGTTCTTCTGTGATATGCGCTATCTGCCCTGTGGTCGGTCTCCTCTGCATGCCTGTGTTGGTCTTTTATTGGACAATGGCTGTATTCACCGGCTTCTTTCGTAGGGCTGTGGTTTCGGAGTTGGAATGGAAGGTCATTCAGTGCTGTCTGCTCTCCCTTGTGTGGGCGGCAGGCTGCCTTTCCGCTCTGCGTTGGGCCTTGTGTGTGAATGTTATTCTTGGGCCACCTGTTGTCGGTCCCGGGCTCTTTGGTGTTCCGTTTTGTATGTCTTGTTCATGTGTGCAGGGTGGTATGGGTGTTTCAGTGTGGTACTGGCGTTCCTCTTCCCGAAGGGAGCCCTGCTTCTCCTAGTTGGTGTTGCCGCCGCTGTGTGCTTCGCCATGTTTGTTACACTGGGGTGTGTCCTGCTGTTGCCTGACTTCACTGACATGTGTGCGTCGGTTGTGTGACGTTGGGTGTTGACCGTGAATTGGGCGTTGGGGACATGTCTGTGGCAGGCCTGTCACGTGTCATGTGCGTTCGGGGTGGGGCTGGTGTGTGTGCTGCTTGGTTGTGTCCCTGTGTCTGTGTGCGACGCATGCATGGCGCTGCGGTTGGCCTCTGCATTGTGCGCATGTGTGGCAGCGTCATCGCCGCTTTGGGGCCGTGATGGGGTCGTTGGTTCCTAGTCCCAGGTGGTGTGTACACATGTGTTACGAGATGTTACAATTTGGCCTGTGTGTCATATGTGGGTGCTATGGTAGATGTGTCGTGTACACGCGGGGGTGGGGGGTTGTCTGCTTTTTCCGCCCTTGCACTGTGTGCGCTGTTTGCGTGCACTTGTTGTGTGTGTGCCTACCTGCGTCTTCGCGGTACGTTGCGTCCTTGGTGGTGCATCAGATAGAGCATAGGGAGGGCCTGCAGTGCTGGATTCATGCTCGGGGGTGCCGCTTCTTCGGTGTCCGTGCTCGGAAGTTCGTGTTACCGCTTCGGTTTGACGTACAGTGTCTCTTAGCCGTGGGATCAGTTTGTGTGCGGCATCGTAATTTGTACGCCGGGCGGTACGTGTTTCGTCGGACGGTGTGTGTCAATTGGGCTGCGCCGCTACGTGTACGGGCGCACTTTGATGGCGGACGGTGTCGCTGGCTTGCCGGCGGTGTTTGGCTGACTTTTCGCATCGTAATCGGGCGGGCGTGTGGACTGCTGCGTGCGGACGGTAACTGGTGGTTTTTGCATCCGCCAGCACGGCGGTAGTGCTTCCGCCCGCCATCCTAATGGGCCCCTATGTTTTTAATAATTATTTATTGGTATTTGTAAATAGTTTAGAGTTATTTAATAATTAATTCATTAATTATTTAAAAAAAAAAATTTGTTTAGAAGTATGTCATTTTTAACTTATACGCTATCCAACACTTTCCCTACTGTTGCACTCTCTGGAGTTGGAATAGTAATTTTTACCCCTACGATATCCAACACTTTCCCTACTGTTGCACTCACTGGAGTGGGAATAGTAATTTTTACCCTTACGCTATCCAACGCTTTCCCTACTGTTGCACTCACTGGAGTGGGAATAGTAATTTTTACCCTCCCGCTATCCAACGCTTTCCCTACTGTTGCACTCCCTGGAGTGGGAATAGTAATTTTTACCCCTATGCTATCCAACACTTTCTCTACTGTTGCACTCTCTGGAGTGGGAATAGTAATTTTAATCTCTACGCTATCCAACATTTTTCTTACTGTTGTTTTTTGGGAGTTGGAATAGTAGTTTTATTCCCTCCGCTATTTAATATTTTTTGTATGATTTTAGTTAATGTAGTATATAATTAATTTTAAAAATATTAAAAGTAAATTTAATTTTTTAATTTGTTATACATAATTATTTAATTTTTATTTATGTTATTGTTTTATGTGAATAGATGTATTTGTAATTTATAATATTTTTTAATAATTTATAATTTATTAAAATAATTATTAAAACTGATTATTAAGTAAGTATATATATTATATGTATATGTTTAATTAATGTTTTATTAAATTATATATCTTACTTATTAATTTTAAACATTATAAAATATTTTTAACTATGTTTATTTTATTTATAAGTATTATTTAGTTTATTTTACATATTTTTTTAACAAAAAAAACCCGATATTTTTAATAACGATATTTTTGACATCGATATTTTTTTCCGATATTTTTGTACTGACCATGTTGTAGATAGGATATCGATATTCTTGACATCGATATTCTTGCTCCGATATTTTTGTAGGTCGGTTTTTTGACCTTCGATATTTTGTCAGTGATCCGTCTAAACCATAAGGAGAAGACTGCAGTAGAGAAAAACTACAACAAAGGGGCCGATTCCGATTCGGGCCGGAAATCTCTCCGACCGAGCCGGACCCGGAGAGATTTCCGACCGAATCGGACCCTAGCAGCCTGACCGAACAAGTACGATGCGTACGCATGCTATCAGACTCGATTCGGTCGGACTCCCATTGAAGTCAATGGGAGCCGGTCGTACAACGCGTACGCGGGCTCCCATTGACTCAATGGGTGCGAGGCTAACAAGGGCGCCCCCTACAGCGTGTACGCGACGAAGCGACTCGCGCCGTACACGCACAGGTAGGGGGGACCCATGGGTCCCCCCTGTGTGTGACTCGCGCGTCTACGCGTACAGGGGGGTCCGACACGGACCCCCGAAGTACGGCTCCGACTGCTTCTTCGAGCTGGACGGCGCGAGTCGGTCGGACTGCTCACGGCGCGCATCGTACTTGCCCGGCCGGGGCACGTCTCCATTGCGCGGTGCAAGGCGCATCCGTGCGAGTCGGTCGGTGCGGTTGGGACGGGCGTACGAGTCGGTCGGCGAATTCGCACACGCTCGCATCGAACTCGTTCGGCCGGACGCACGTACAAATCGGTCGGGAAAGAGGGCTCCGAATCGGATCCGGTTCAGCCGAATCCGATTCGGTGCCCTACCGGCCGAGATCGGAATCGGCCCCAAAGTGTTATTGCGTTCTGCATACAATGCATCTATGAGCTGAAGAATGTAATGTGTGGTGGTTTTGTTGTGATTTTGTGTACATTTGAGATGTAAAATAGCCGCTCGTGTGAGTACGAGGTTGAAGGCTGCATCTAACAGCCAACACAGCACGTGGTGAGAGAGAACTCTGGGTAGACTCAAAGACCACCCCATGATGACAATAGGTATGCCGAAAGCTGCATTGTCAACCCAGACCTAAAAATGCCTGTAAAGCTGTATGACCATATGGAATGTGTTTCTGGATCGTGTTAAGTATGGAATAAGATTTTTTTAAAGAAAGCTCATGATTCCTCAGGGACACGTGACGTTTTAATGAAACATACGTTAAAAATGTCTGCTTTACTGAAACATACGGAAAAAATGTCCTCTATAAAGTCTCTAATATAAATTTGAATTAAGAGTTACAGTAAATATAAATATTAATGTAAATGATAAGCTAATCGTGTTGTATTGCCAGTTATTGTTAATTGTGAAGTCGCTTTGAGGTTAATAACAATGAAACCAACAAAATGCACAGTTCCAAAGTGTAATGGATACATTATGTAATGCATATTTTAAGAAATGGCTCCAGTTACATTCAATGAGGACATCGTTTTGCCCATGTCTATGCCAGCCTCCAGCTTGGCGTTTTTCATAACAGAAAAACAGTACTAATTTGTGTTTAGACTAAAAACAAAATGAAATATGCCCCACTCCAACCGTCATTAAGTTTCAAAATGTTCCCAAGTCTCTCTCTTTTCTGACTATATTAAGAAAGTTAATCCTCTCTCTGCTGCAATTTGATAACATGCTTTCTCAGACATTAGGTGCTGAAATTATTCATCAGAATTCAAGAACCTTTGCTGCCAAGGTTGATGAATTAAACGTGTAGGCTGATTGCAGGGAACCTGACTGGAATACATTATCACAACCGTCTGAGAAAAAATTAAAAAGTTAATAACGGACTGCAATCAAATCAAAATAAACATCATAATTTATATTAGGGAAGACTGATGGATGAGGGACATTGCTGTAATGAACACCTCAGGGAGGACAAGGATAGACGTAGGTTTTTTACCTTCTTGCTTTGTGATCATTATTACTTTCTGTCAATCATCAAAAAGACCTGGGGGTAGGGTGTGGGGGGGGGTAGGGAGGGTGCAGCTAGCATAGGTGTTTTGAGATAATCAGGGCCCTCGCAAGCACACATGACAACGATGGCTACCTTAAAGGGGCCATCGGGTGTAAAAAAAAACAGTCCCTTGTATCAAATCCTGCACAGCAAACATAAATTGTCCTTTACTTGATGACGTTTTCTTGCGTTTTGACTGTGACATCTTTCACTGCATGACCCCTTGACAGTTATCAAGACTCAGAATGTTAGAAGCAGGTAGGGATGTGAGAGGTTCCCTAAAACCTCATGAAATGCTGCACAAATCTATGTAAATCAAAGTTATCTAGTTCTTCATTTAGGGCATACAATTTTCAAAATCAGTGTTTTTGCAGGGAAATGTAGGGGTCCATTACATTTAGGCGCTTACTGCCCAGTATTCCATCAAGGAATGGAGTTTTTGACAACACACTTATCAGTCACTCTGTGTGTGTGTGTGTGGGAGGGGCACAGAAATACTCCGAATTATGGGTGGGATTTTGGAGAATAACATGAGGCAATTGAAGATTTTGCATCGTTTCCCACATTTTTTTTCAAAGTTGCTGGGTGAAATACTACTTACCTATAATGTCATATCCTCCAGTTACCTGCCCCATTCACATTATGGCACTCCTAATAAAGAGCATCGTCAGAATAATTTATTCAGCAAAATATAAACATACAGCAAACTTCATTGGTTTTCACTTTCGATCGGCAATTCACATTTTACGACTAAAGATAGGTTTCCCACCTTGTATCTTTGTACCACAAATAACTGGAAAATGTATTCCTCACAATTCTTTTAAAGTTGTTCTTACCTCACACACGGTGCTAGAGATGACCTGCAACTACCTCACTGTACAGGGGAGAAAGCAATTACAGTTCCTGTTTCTTCACATGACTTTCTTACCTAATTGGATATCCTCATGAATGGAGGCAAATGAAAAGCATTATTTGACAAACTTTGTTCTTCTGTACATTCTTTTATGTTCTTACCAAAACTATTAAATTCATTTGATTTACAACATATTTTGGAGGGTGAAAGGAAGACTACTGGAAGTACTGCATGGGCACTTAAGTATTTTTCTCACCTTAAAATGGGAGTGGAGGGTTTTCCTACAAATACATGGTTTGCAAAAAAGTCTAGTAGTAATCAAGTCCCTATTTATCTATCTTCTCAGATACCCAAATGAGGGAATTCCCTGTTTATGTTTTTTAAGGCATGCATTACATATAGAGTAATGCTAACTGATGTATGATAAGATTGCCCTAGTGTTCGGTCGGTAAAGCCTAGCAATTAGGGATCTATAATTCTGACCCTGAAGAAAGCCATTCATCTTTTTTCTTCTAATGGCTGAAACATGTCGATCCCTTGATGTTGGAGTACATTGAATATGAATACTCCATGGACATCAATTTGTGTTTTTAACCTTGGTAAGGGTTCCCTAAATATAAAGTTTTCAAGATAAGGGATACCTTTAAGCAATTTTAATATAGATCCCACACTAAGACGTCCAAAGAGCTCCGCTGCAAACATAGCATAGAGGTCACCCTGATACATTAGGTATTAAGGGTGAGGGCCTGAGGATGAAGAAGGGCACTTTGTCACTGGTGGGTATGGGTCCTTTTAAGCAAAGAAGGAATCCCCCACTACCTCCTTAAAAGAGAGGCTAGAACAATTAATAACTTTCATTATTGCACCAACCACAAAATAACTCATATAAACTGTGTTTTTCCTAAATACACAAAGTTTGACCAAACCCAATTTACTTCATGTTTTCTCAGTGGGAATGTGGCAATTGACCATGGTATGAACCAAAGAATTATGTGAATCTGGAGAGGATCACCAATGCAGGCATCAATTTATAAATACTTTCACAGACTCTCTGTGCTCCAGCTTCACAGGAAAATGATGTCATTTGTTACAAATGTACTGACTAAATCAGCATTGGATACCATTCACCTGACACTGGGCATGTTGAGCTAAGTACATTAGTGGCACTGTTAAATGGGTGAATCTCAAGTACTTGACATCAAGTTGACTACTAGCCTTGCTGCCATGTGGTGCACGGCCTCACTTGAAACTACTATATATATATATATATATATTATCTACTGGCGGACGCCAGTAGATAGTTATAGTTAGGACCTATTATCCATAGGAAATCCGCGACATTCTATTTGAAATAACGTTGGCGCCGGTTGACGAATCTTCGCAAAGCTTCCAACTTGTTGGGCGCTCCGCTCCGCTCCTACCCTGAAAGTCTCGGGGTGATACGTCAAGCGGGGGCCGAGAAAAAGGGGGGTCCCAAAACGCGTTTTCCCCATTCATTTTTCCATAGGAACCTTTAGTCGCAGCTACAGCCCGAACTGCTGAACGGAATTACACCAAATTTGGCAAAGAGGTAGCCCTTGGTTCAGACTGGTGCCTTTTGCTAAAATGGTGTAAATCCGTTCAGTAGTTCCTGAGAAATTCACAAGTAAAATCACATATATATCTATGGCGCGTAGGATCCGCGTACCCTCAGCGCACCCTGCACGCACCGTCCCGATCACGAGCTGCATGCTAATTGGCTGTCAGCTGGCTGTCAACACTCCAAACCAGGAAGTGTTGGCAGCCATTTTGTCCCTCGGTAGAACCGAGGCACAAAAACAAGTGCGCAAAACGCACAAAGGGGGCAGGGTAGAAACACCCTGACCCCCTAGGCCTGCTCAGGGGTCCCACAAGGACCCCTGGGCAGAGAAAAGCATTTAAAAAAAAATAAAAAATCGGCAGGATGCGCTCAGGGTGCGCGGATCCTGCCGATTAGAAAAAAACCCCAGAGGAAACAAGTGTGCAAAACGTACAAAGGGGGCAGGGTAGAAACACCCTGACCCCCTAGGTCTGCTCAGGGGGTCCCACAAGGACCCCCTGGGCAGAAAAAAGCATTTTAAAAAAAAAAATCGGCGGGATGCGCTCAGGGTGCGCGGATCCCGCAGAGAAAAAAAAAAATCGAAGCGCGATCTCCCGCGCTTGTTGTTAATTTGCCCCCGGGTGGGCCAAGTCCCGGGGGCATGGTGGGGGGGTTTAGATTTAATGTGGGGGGCCTCTAAGGCCCCCCAAGCCCCGGGGACCGCCACCCCCTCGGTGCTTTAAAAACATAATGGTGCGGGAGGGCTCTTGGCCATTCACTGAAAAAACCATAGGTTTCAGGCACGTTATAGTTAGAAATTAGCATTTAAAAAACCATAGAAATTCACTGAAAAAACCATAGGTTTCAGGCACGTTATAGTTAGAAATTAGCATTTAAAAAACCATAGAAATTCACTGAAAAAACCATAGGTTTCAGGAACGTTATAGTTAGTTGGACATTTCACTCGTACAAAACCATAAAAATTCCGGCGTTATAGTTAGTTCAGCTAACTATAACTCGCGCCCCATAATGCACTGCTGATGACGTCACATATTACATCATTCATGACATGGTCAGTGACATCACTGATGACATCTCAAATGACATCACTGATGACATCACTGATGACATCATCCAGTGACTGTGTGTTTCTGTAAAGTTTAAATTTGTTTTATATATATGCCAAGCTGTATTGAAGAATGAGTGGGTGTATAAGTGTCTGTATGGAGGATTTAGTAGGTACGTGACTGACTGTATAAGTGAGTGATTAAATGTGTCTTACTGAATGCATGGGTTAGTGACTAAACTGTGTGAAAGTCTGTATCAGTCTGTCTGTTGTTGTGTAAGCTGCTGCATGGGTTGGTAAGTAGCTGCATGAGTGTCTATATGGGTTATTGATTGCTTGCCTGAGTATTTGTATGGCTGCCTGAGTGTGTGTGTGGGTGGGTGGGAGGTGTGTGACTCTGTGCATAGATGTGTGAGTGGTTGATTCACTGGGTTTATGGGTTCAAGAGTACATGTAGAAACATCTGTATGGGTGGGTGAGTGTGTGTATGGGTGTGTTGGTGAGTGTGTCTCAGTGGTACATGTGCAAGTAACTACATATGTAAAAGGCAATATATGTGAGTGATGGTGTATATAAATAACTATATGTGAGAGTCAGTAATTGTGAGAGTGGCTGCATGGATAAGTGTGTATTTGTATCAGTGATTCTATAAGAGAGTAATTATGTGTTAGTATCTGTATGAATAAGTGAGGTGGTGTCTGTATAACTGTATAGGTGAGTAAATGGAAGTATGATTGATTCTTTGCATGACTGACTAGGTGTGTGAGTAACTCTGGATATGTGGCAGTGTGTGAGTGTCTGTATAGGTGTATGAGTGCATATGATAGTGTTGTATTGATGAGTGACTGCATGTATGAGTGACTGTATGGATGTGTGTGTAGACCTAGGAATCAGTCAGTGCGTATTTAATAACTGGTATTGATGTGTCTATTTTTTCGAAAATGGTAGTCTATATTTTAGAGTGGGTGTATCAAAGGTTATATTCAGGTGTGATGCGGTGCATCAGATTTTCACGTGGATGATGTCATCAGTGATGTCATCAGTGATGTCATTTGAGATGTCATCAGTGATGTCATCAGTGATGTCACTGACCATGTCATGAATGATGTAATATGTGACATCATCAGCAGTGCATTGCGGGGGCGCGAGTTATAGTTAGCTGAACTAACTATAACGCCGGAATTTCTATGGTTTTGTGCGAGTGAAATGTCCAACTAACTATAACGTTCCTGAAACCTATGGTTTTTTCAGTGAATTTCTATGGTTTTTTAAATGCTAATTTCTAACTATAACGTTCCTGAAACCTATGGTTTTTTCAGTGAATTTCTATGGTTTTTTTAAATGCTAATTTCTAACTATAACGTGCCTGAAACCTATGGTTTTTTTCAGTGAATTTCAAAGGTTTTTAAATGAAAATTTGTAAGTTTAATGTACCTCAATCCTATGTTTTTTTATTTTCTATATATATATATATTCACTGAGAAAACCATAGGTTTCCGGGGCGTTATAGTTAGTTGGAGATTTCACTTGTACAAAACCATAGAAAATCGGCCGTTATAGTTGGTAGACCTAACTATAACTCGCACCCCCGCAATGCACTGCTGATGACGTCACATTTTACATCACTCATGACATGCTCAGTGACATCACTGATGACATCACTGATGACATCTCAAATGACATCACTGATGACATCATCCAGTGAATGTGTGTTTCTGTAAATTATAAAAATATGTTTTATATATATATATATATGCCAAGGTGTATTGAAGTATGAGTGGGTGTATGAGTGTCTGAATGGATGATTTAGTAGGTGTGTGACTGACTGTATAAGTGAGTGATTAAATGTGTCTTACTGAATGCATGGATTAGTGACTAAACTGTGTGAATGTCTTTATTAGTCTGTTAGTTGGTGTATAAGTGGCTGCATGGCTTGGTGAGTAGCTACATGAGTGTCTATATGGGTTATTTATTGCTTGTCTGAGTATCTGTATGGGTGCCTGAGTGTCTTTGTGGGTGGGTGGGGGGGTGTGTGACTCTGTGCATAGATATGAGAGTGGTTGTTTCACTGGGTGTATGGGTTCAAGAGTGCATATGGAAACAGCTGTATGGGTGGGTGAGTGTGTGTATGTGTGTGTTGGTGAGTAAATGGATGTCTCAGTGGTGCATGTGTGAGTAACTACATATGTTTTAAAGCAGTATATGTGAGTGTTGGAGTATATAAATGACTATATGTGAGAGTGAGTGATTGCAAGAGTATCTGTATGGATGAGTGTGTGTTTCTATGAGTGATTGTTTAAGAGAGTAAGTATGTGTTAGTATCTGTATAAATAAGTGTGGTGGTGTGTGTATGACTGTATGAGCAAGGAAATGGGTGTGTGATAGTTTCTTTGCATGACTGACCAGGTGTATGAGTAACTCTTTGGGTGAGTGGCAGTGTGTGAGTGTCTATATGGGTGTATGAGTGGATATATCAGTGGCTGTATAGATGAATGACTGTGTATGAGTGACTATATGGGTTAGTGTGTGGATGTGTGTGTAGACGTATGAATCACTGAGCAGGTATGTACTAACTGCTATTGGTCTGTCTATGGTTTCGATATTGGTGGTCTGTATTTTAGAGTGGGTGTATGAAAGGTTTTATTAGGGTATGAGGAGGTGCATCAGATGATCACGTGGATGATGTCATCAGTGATGTCATTTGAGATGTCATCAGTGATGTCATCAGTGATGTCACTGAGCATGTCATGAGTGATGTAATATGTGACGTCATCAGCAGTGCATTGCGGGGGCACGAGTTATAGTTAGGTCTACTAACTATAACGGCCGAATTTCTATGGTTTTGTACGAGTGAAATCTCCAACTAACTATAACGCCCCTGAAACCTATGGTTTTTCAGTTAATTGCAAAGGTTTTTTAAATGAAAATTTCTAACTATAACGTCTCTGAAACCTATGGTTTTTACAGTGAATTTCAAAGGTTTTTTAAATGCTAATTTCTAACAATGCCTACAAAGGTAGGACATGTGAAGAAAGAAGAAGAAAAGCGCAGAAAGAAGCAAGACAAATGCAGAAAGAGGCAACAGAAGTCCAGAAAGACGAAGAAAAGTGCAGGAAGAAGAAGAGATGTGCAGAAAGAACCAACAGAGGAGCAGAAAGTCCTCCTGTGCCCCCAACTGTTTGCTGATGGGTACTGGTGGTAACTGACTCTGACTAACCAGGCCTAGAGCCAGTGCTATGCTAAAAGACACTTAGAATACAGTGAAAACACCTACATACACTAGGGAACACTATGCATTGGGGTACCCCTGTGATTAGCATGACCTCCTCTGTCTTTGCCATGAGTTAATGCCTGGGTCATTGCATGAGTACATGAGTAGTGACTGGATGATTAGAGTGCTACAAGGAGAGTGCATGGTGATTTTATAAGTGCTTGGGTTTTGGTGCAGTGATTGTATAAGCACATAGGATTGGCTGGGTGATTGGAGGACTGCATAGATAGTACCAGGGAGATTACTGGACTGCATAGGTAGTCCTCATGGTATTGCAGCAGTGCATGTGTTAGTGACTGGGTCATTGCATGAGTACATGGGTACTGAGTGGATAATTGGAGTACTGCAAGGAGAGTGCGTGGTGAATTTATAAGTGCTTGGGTATTGGAGGAGTGTTTGGATTAGTACATGGTAGTGGCTGGGTGACTGGAGGAGTGCACAGGGAGTGACAGTGTGATTGCGGGACTGCATGGGTACTACCTGGGGAATTGAAAGAGCAAATGAGAAGTATGTAAGTGGGTAGAGGACTGTATGGGTAGGGCATATGGGATTGTACCAGTGATCAGTTAGTGCCTGGATCATTGCATGAGTACATAGCTACTGACTGAAAGATTAGAATACTGCAAGGAGATTGCCTGAGTGAATTTATAAGTGCTTGGGTATTGGTGGAGTGTTTGGATTAGTACATGGTAGTGGCTGGGTGACTGGAGGACTGCACGGGGAGTGACAGGGTGATTGCTGGACTGCATGGGTACTACCAGGGGAATTGAAGGAGCGAATGAGAAGTGTGTAGGTGGTTAGAGGACTGCATGGGTAGTACACAAGGATTATAGCAGTGCATGTGTTACTGCCTGGATCATTGCATGACTGCATGGGTAGTGACTGGATGATTAGAGTACTGCGAAGAGAGTGCATGGTGAATTTATAAGTGCTTGGGTTTTGGCACAGTGATTGGATAAGGACATAGGACTGGCTGGGTGATTGGAGGACTGCATAGGTAGTACCAGGGAGATTACTGGACTGCATAGGTAGTCCTCAATGGATTGCAGCAGTGCATGTGTTAGTGACTGGGTCATTGCATGAGTACATGGGTAGTGACTGGATGATTAGAGTGCTGCAAGGACAGTGCATGGTGATTTTATAACTGCTTGGGTTTTGCCAGAGTGATTTGATAAGTACATAGTGCTGTCTGGGTTATTGGAGGAGTGCATGGGTAGTGACAGAGGGATTTCTGAAGTGCATGGGTACTACCTGGGTAATTGGAGGAGTGAATCAGTAGTGTGTAGGTGGTTAGAGGTCTGCATGGGAAGTGCTTAGGGGATTGTAGCAGTGCATGTGTTAGTGCCTGGGCCATTCCATGAGTACATGGGTACTGACTGGAAGATTAGAGTACTGCAAGGAGAGTGCATGGTGAATTAAGTGCTTGGGTTTTGGTGGAGTGATTGGATAAGTACATGGTGCTGGCTGGGTGATTGAAGGAGTGCATGGGTACGGACAGGGCGATGGCTGGCTGCATGGGTAGTGCTCAGGGTATTGTAGCAGTGCATGTGTTAGTGCATGGGTCATTGCATGAGTGCATGGGTACTGACTGGATGATTAGAGTACTGCAAGGAGAGTGCATGGTGAATTTATAAGTGCTTGGGTTTTGGCGGAATGATTGGATAAGTACACACATGTCACATCAGTCCCGCCCCCTCCCTTCACCACTGTGCAAACACGCCCCCTGGCAGGTTTTAAGTTGGGGGATTAATTCCCCTTGAATCCTGAGGGTCCCTGGGGGCCAACTAGCCCACCAGGTACCTCCAGTAAGCGCCACAGAGCTGCGTTGCAGAGAGGTGGTTCGAGGCCACACCCCTTTTTACACCTCTCTGCAACGCAGCTCAGTGGCACTTACTGCAGGTACCTGGTGGGCTAGTTGGACCCAAGGGACCCTCAGGATTCAAGGGGACTTAATACCCCAACTTACAACGCGCCATAGGGCCCGTTTGCACAGTGGTCAAGGGACGGGGTGGGGCCTGATGTGACAAATGTGCAAACGCACCCCGTGGTGCGTTTTAAGTTGGGGAATTAAGTCCCCTTGAATCATGAGGGTCCCTGGGGCCCAACTAGCCCACCAGGTATCTCCAGTAAGCGCCACAGATCTGTGTTGCAGAGAGGTGTAAAAAGGGGCATGCCCTCGGACCACCTCTCTGCAACGCAGCCCTGTGGCACTAACTGGAGGTACCTGGTGGGCTAGTTGCCCCCAGGGACCCTCAGGATTCAAGGGGACTCAATTCCCCAACTTAAAACACGAAACAGGACGTGTTTGCACACATGACACATCAGGCCCCGCCCCCTCCCTCCACCACTGTGCAAACGCACCCCGTGGCGCGTTTTAAGTTGGGGGATTAAGTCCCCTTGAATCCTGAGGGTCCCTGGGGCCCAACTAGCCCACCAGGAACCTCCAGTAAGCGCCACAGGGCTGCGTTGCAGGGAGGTGGTCCGATGCCATGCCCCTTTTTACACCTCTCTGCAACGCAACTCTGTGGCACTTACTGGAGGTACCTGGTGGGCTAGTTGGACCCAAGGGACCCTCAGGATTCAAGGGGACTTAATACCCCAACTTACAACACGCCAGAGGGCCCGTTTGCACAGTGGTCAAGGGACGGAGCGGGGCCTGATGTGACAAGTGTGCAAACGCGCCCTGTGGCGCGTTTTAATTTGGGGAATTAAGTCCCCTTGAATCCTGAGGGTCCCTGGGGCCCAACTAGCCCACCAGGTATCTCCAGTAAGCGCCACATAGCTGCATTGCAGAGAGGTGTAAAAAGGGGCGTGCCTTCGGACCACCTCTCTGCAATGCAGCCCTGTGGCGCTTACTGGAGGTACCTGGTGGGCTAGTTGCCCCCACGGACCCTCAGGATTCAAGGGGACTCAATCCCCCAACTTAAAACACGCCACAGGACGTGTTTGCACACATGTCACATCAGGCCCCGCCCCCTCCCTTCACCACTGTGCAAACGCACCCCGTGGCGTGTTTTAAGTTGGGGGATTAAGTCCCCTTGAATCCTGAGGGTCCCTGGGGCCCAACTAGCCCACCAGGAACCTCCAGTAAGCGCCACAGGGCTGCGTTTCAGGGAGGTGATCCGATGCCACGCCCCTTTTTACACCTCTCTGCAACGCAACTGTGTGGCACTTACTGGAGGTACCTGGTGGGCTAGTTGGACCCAAGGGACCCTCAGGATTCAAGGGGACTTAATACCCCAACTTACAATGCGCCATAGGGCCCGTTTGCACAGTGGTCAAGGGACGGGCGGGGCCTGATGTGACAAGTGTGCAAACGCGCCCTGTGGCGCATTTTAATTTGGGAATTAAGTCCCCTTGAATCCTGAGGGTCCCTGAGGCCCAGCCCAGCCAGGTATCTCCAGTAAGCGCCACAGAGCTGCGTTGCAGAGAGGTGTAAAAGGAGCGTGCCCTCGGACCACCTCTCTGCAACGCAGCCCTGTGGCGCTTACTGGAGGTACCTGGTGGGCTAGTTGCCCCAGGGACCCTCAGGATTCATGGGGACTTAATCCCCCAACTTAAAACACGCCACATGACGTGTTTGCACACATGTCACATCAGGCCCGCCCCCTCCCTTCACCACTGTGCAAACGCACCCCGTGGTGCGTTTTAAGTTGGGGGATTAAGTCCCCTTGAATCCTGAGGGTCCCTGGGGCCCAACTAGCCCACCAGGTACCTCCAGTAAGCGCCACAGGGCTGTGTTGCAGAGAGGTGTAAAAAGGGGCGTGGCCTCTGTCCACCTCTCTGCAACGCAGCCCTGTGTGCTACTGGAGGTACCTGGTGGGCTAGTTGGCCCAGGGACCCTCAGGATTGAAGGGAATTAATTCCCCAACTTAAACAGCGCCACAGTGCATGTTTGCACACATATCACATCAGGCTCCGCCCTCTCCCTTCACCACTGTGCAAAGGCGCCAGTGACTCGTTTTAAGTTGGGGATTAAGTCCCCTTAAATCCTGAGGGTCCCTGGGGTCTAACTAGCCCACCAGGTATCTCCAGTAAGTGCCACAGAGCTGCGTTGCAGAGAGGTGTAAAAGGAGTGTGGCCTCGGACCACCTCTCTGCAACGCAGCCCTGTGGCGCTTACTGGAGGTACCTGGTGGGCTAGTTGGCTCCCAGGGACCCTCAGGATTGAAGGGGAATTAATCCCCCAACATAAAATGCGCCACGGGGCGCATTTGCACAGTGGTGCAGGGAGGGGGCGGGGCCTGATGTGACAAGTGTGCAAACGCGCCCTGTGGCATGTTTTAAGTTGGGGGATTACGTCCCCTTGAATCCTGAGGGTTCCTCCGGGCCAACTAGCCCACCAGGTACCTCCAGTATGCACCAGGGAGCTGCGTTGCAGAGAGGTGTTCAGAGGCCACACCCCTTTTTACACCTCTTTGCAATGCAGCTCTTTGGCGCTTACTGGAGGTACCTGGTGGGCTAGTAGGTCCCCAGGGACCCTCAGGATTCAAGGGGACTTAATCCCCCAACTTAAAATGCGCCACAGGGCACGTTTGCACACTTGTCACATCAGGCAATGCCTCCTCCCTGCACCACTGTGCAAACGCACCCTGTGGCGTGTTTTAAGTTGGGGGATTAAGTCCCCTTGAGTCCTTAGGGTCCCTGGGGGCAAACTAGCCCACCAGCTACCTCCAGAAAGTGCCACAGAGCTGCGTTGCAGAGTGGTGTAAAAAGGGGGCGTGACCTTGGACCACCTCTCTGCAACGCAGCTCCCTGGTGCTTACTGGAGGTACCTGGTGGGCTAGTTGGCCCCCAGGGACCCCCAGTATTTAAGGGGAATTAATTCTCCAACTTACAACGCGCCAGGGGGCGCGTTTGCTGAGTGCTGCAGGGAGGGGGCGGGGCCTAACCGCGATGCCGGCTCTTTTAAAAAAAAAAATATTTTACAAGGGGGGCTGTGTGGCCCCCCTTCTTTTACATTAATTGTGGCCCTGGGGACCCCATCCCCCAGGGCCTGCTCTTTTTTTCCCTTATAAAAAAAAGAACGGGAAGGGGGCCACGCGTCCCCCCTCCCGAGGCCAATTTCGGCCCCGGGGACCCCATCCCCTGGGGCATGGCCATCCTTTTTTAAAAATTATTTTTGGGAGGGGGGGCCGTGTGGCCCCCCTCCCGAGGCCATTTTCGGCCCGGGGACCCCATCCCCCTGGGCATGGCCAGTATTTCTTGTTTTTTTTTCTTCATTTATTTGGTGGGGGCCGCGTGGCCCCCCTCCTTAGGCCATTTATGGCCCCGGGGACCCCATCCCCCGGGGCCGGCCTTTCCTTTTTGTTTAATACATTTTTTTAGGGGAGGGGGGCCGCGTGCCTCCCTCCCGGGCCACTTCTGGCCCCGGGGACCCCATCCCCCGGGGCCGGCCCTCTCTTTCAGGGACTGTGGGGGGAGCCCCAATGCCCACACGGTGCCGCCGGCTCCCCGCTTCCTGCGGGAGCCGGCATTGCTTTTCCACATGGGGAGCTGCTAACATGCAGCTCCCCGTGTGGAAAAGCAATCTTGTTTGGATTTTGGAAGCGAGAGCAGGTTTCCTGCTCTCTCTTCCAAAATCCAAAGCAAGTTTGCTATGGCAGGGCGGGAGCCGCGAGGCTCCCGCCTCTGCCATAGCAGCTAGCAGTGTCCTGGGGGTGGGCACCCGGGACACTGCAGCAGCCGGCCCTGGGGGTGGCAGTCCCCAGGGCCATCACAGGCTCCAGGAGGGGGGCCGCGCGGCCCCCCTCCCTACAAGTGCAAAGCCCCGGGGAGGTGGTGGTCCCCAGGGCTCGGGGGTCCATAACGGACCCTCAAATTTAAATATACAGTGCCCCGGGGAGGTGGTGGTCCCCGGGGCGTGTGGGGAGGCTCGTGCCCTCCCCACACATTTTTTTATTATTACACTGAGCCCCGGGGAGTTGGCGGTCCCCAGGGCTGCGGGGGGGCTGCGTGCCCCCCTGCAACTCATAAATCTTGCCCCGGGGAGGTGGTGGTCCCCGGGGCAGCGTGGGGGGGATTGGCCCCCCATGCTTTTTTTTATTTTTTATTATTAAACAGCCCCGGGGAGGTGGCGGTCCCTGGGGCTGCGGGGGCTGCGTGCCCCCGCAACTCATAAATCAAGCCTTGGGGAGGTGGCGGTCCCGGGGCAGTGTGGGGGGGATTGGGGCCCCCCCACACATTTTTTCAGTGCCCCCGGGACCTGGCCCACCCGGGGGCTTTAATACAACGAAGCGCGGGAGGCCGCGCTTCGTTTTGTTTTATTTTCTTGGCCGGATTCGCGCACCCAGCGCGAATTCGGACGATTCTTTTTTTAAAAAAATGCTTTTTTGGGCCTGAGCAGGCCTAGGGGGTCAGGGTGTTTCTACCCTGCCCCCTTTTCTTCTTTCTCACCTTTGTTTCCCTGTTTTCTTGTAACTCGGTTCTACTGAGTCACAAGATGGCTGCCAACACTTCCTGGTTTGGAGTGTTGGCAGCCAATTAGAATAAAGCTCGTGGTCGGGAGGGTCCGCGGATCCTCCGTGCCTCTAGATATCGAAACTTTTATTTTTTGATTTTCACAGCAACTACTGAACGGATTTACACCATTTAAAAAAAAGGGCTCTTTCTGAACCAAGGGCTACCTTTTTGCCAAATTTGGTGTAATTTCGTTTGGCAGTTCGAGCTGTAGCCGTGTCTAAAGTTTCCTATGGGAAATTGATTTTCCGACCTCTTTTTTTTTAATTTCTCAGGAACTACTGAACGGATTTACACCATTTAATAAAAAGGGCTCTTTCTGAACCAAGGGCTACCTTTTTGCCAAATTTGGTGTAATTCCGTTCAGCAGTTCGAGCTGTAGCCGTGTCTAAAGTTTCCTATGGAAAATAACATGGAGAAAACACGTTTTGGGACCCCCCTTTTTTATCGGCCCCCGCTTGACGAATCAACCCGAAACTTTCAGGAAAGGAGCTGTCCGGAGCACGCCACAAGTTTTGAAAATTTCGCGAAGATTCGTCAACCGGCGCCAAAGTTATTGGGAAAAGAAAAAACGCTTTTCCTATGGAAACTAGGTCCTAACTATAACTATCTACTGGCGACCGCCAGTAGATAACATATATATATATATATATATATGGAAAACAATTAGGTTCCAAAGCGATGAGCTCAACAGCGGGTGCGAACGTGAGGCCAAACCAGTGGCCTAGGATTATTATTTGCCAAACAAGTACGCCGCACTCAGGAGTCTTAAGTTCAAAATACTTTATTCCTTTTACAGAGCCAGTCTGCCTTCACCAACATGTTTCAGCCTCACGGCCTTGCTCACAGTTGATTGACAATCAGCTAAGTCATGTTTTTATACCTCTTCCCTTCCGAGCCCATTATCTGGCCTTTTGGGAATTGTAGTTTTTAAAAAAACCATTTATATCATTGTCATCCCAAAAGATAGCAGGATAATTCTCACATTGTTATTAGAAAACAGGTTAGTATTCTGGTTATTGCATATATCTATAATCACTTTTTTGACATTTTTATACATGTTGGCGTTTTCTCATCATTGTGAATCGCCATATTGCAGCTTGTGTTTGACTACAAAGATTCAGAATCCCTTTTATTGTATAGTACACGTTTAGAAGGAGTAATCTCATTTTTATCCACTTTGTTTTTGGGTAACTCGTATACATGAAATATTGTTATCTCACTTTTACGGTTATTGATACCCTAAGGGGCTATTATGTACAACATACATAGTTGCATGCTATACATAATTTGCTGTCAAACATATATGCTACTTGGTGTCATCTTTCCATTGCGGTTTAGTACCCCTGTGGCAATTACATCCTAATGTCAAGATTTTTTTTGAATTTTTTCTTCTTCTTTTTGCAACATGGTTCCACTATTAGAATTTTTCTATTTTCCAAGTGTACATAGAGTTCTTCGTCATTGTTGAGGCCTTTAGGACTCTTGGTTCGTAGCCTGATGATGAAGCGTGACTCAAGTTGCCTTAGCTTGAGTTTTCTATCACCTCCTCTTTTGCTTATTGGGATGGTATCTGACCCAAAGAAGTCAATTTTCTTCCAGTCATTGTTTTGACATTGTGCTATATGTCTGGCAGTTGCATAACTCAGATCTTTATTCTTTACTGCTCTTATATGTTCCAGGATTCGCTTTTTCAATATACATACAGTGCTTCCCACATACTTTAGGCCACACGCACATCGGATCACATATATCACAAATTGGATAGTGCACGTGATTTTGTGGTTGATTTTGATTTTCTTTCCTTCTGTGTCAGATATTTCTTTAGTGTTGGTTGCTATTTTGCAAGCTTTGCATTTGTTGCATTTTTTAAATCCCAGTTGTTGTTCTTCAAGCCAGTTTCTCTTCAGTTTGTCTGTGAAGTGGCATCAAGCATATCGCCGTTTTGCAGGGAACATCGCTGAAAAACCAGCGATGTTCCCTGCAAAACGGCGATTTCCCCGCTATCGCTGGAATTTATATCGCCATTGCACTATGCGTTGTTAATACAGCGCAAGCATGGCGATAAATTGCAGCAATAGCTGGCGTTAACAAAAACCGCGCTAAGCGCGGTCAGCGGTAATTAACGCTGACTCTTGTTGATATGCCCCAAAGTCATTTGAACCTAAGACTCCTGAGTGCGGCATACTTGTTTGGCATATATATAAATATATATATATATATATATATATATATATATATATATATATATATATATATGAAGATCCTCGCTTACATCAATCTCTCCTCAAGACAAACGAGAGTGGACCCAGGTTCAGTGCATTATTTTGTAGTTTTATTCACGCTCAAACGATTCCGCCATAACGCGTTTCGGCAGTTGCCTGCCTTGATCACATGACATATATATATAGATAAAGATATATATATATATAGATGGATATATAGATATATATACACATATATATACTAACTTGCAACCTGATGGCATAAGTAAGCAGGAGCATCCAGGTTTTTGAAGTCCCTGCAACTGGAGTCACTTATTCAGACTTTCCTTCTATTTGAAAATGCCTTGCAGGAAGTCAGTTGTGAAGACATACCATGAGACAGGACATTCCCCTAGTTCATGTACTTCCTGAGGCGCTGATGACTGGAAAATAATTCAGACGCACCAATAATATCTATCTTCAGCTACTGTCAAGAAAATAGTCAAGCATTTGGAATCGAAATGTCCGCAGGATCAACAATCAGATATTGATTTTGAATCTCTACACCTAACAGGCATTTTGGAACCCGACTTCACATCTGTTTGCTTTTCATCACCATTAAGTGGATGATGTTGTAAAATACAAGAAGTGGATCCTGGAAACAATTGTGTTGTATGAGGTGAGGTCTAGTGAGAAACTGGACAAGGGTACTCTTTATTAACCTTTACACAGCATTGTTGGTAAGCACTGCCTCCCCTGCCCACAAATTTATAGCACAGCAGCAATCAGACGGTCCATCTATGACCAGTGTCATACAGCAAATGTGCAACCCAGAAAGACCCTACTGAGTGTTGGGTACTTCTCTGGGACAGCACATACTACAGGTGCACTTGAGTGAGGTGGACATCTTCTAAGCTACATAGGCTGAAGTAGTTCACCATTTTCTCAGCTGCTTCATTGCCCATCTTTTATAGGCAGCATCTTCCTTGTGCAAGTGCATCTCCAATGCCTTTCCTCAGCAGGCGGTCAGCTTCCGCCTTCAAAGCAGGCTGCAAGGCAGCTTGTACTAGTAGGTTGTCGAACTTCCCCAGATTCTAGTACCAAACCTGGCAAGGGGAGTTAGTGGTAGATACCCTTAACTCTGGAGCATATGTGTTCCTCAGTCGCTATTGATTTGGAGCCCTAGGTTCTAGTCGAAAAATCTTGCCACAGTTCCTAGAACTTTCTGTCTCATCCTTATACCAAAGTTGCAGACATTGTTTGTGTATTCGAACACTCAGTTCTGAGATAGATTCCGTGCCATTCTGCACCTTTCACTTATTCAAATTAGGCTGGACCAGGTAACGTCTCTTTATTACACAGTGCTAGGAGGAAGGTGGAGTTGAGTTTGGAGTCTTCAGTCAGGAGAATCCAAAAACAGGGGCACAAAAGAAAGGGAGGCTGTCCCAATTAACTGCCTGTTAATATGTGGGTGGCAGCTCCTCCATTCAACAATAGACCAGGAAATTGCAGGGGAACACCTTAATCTTCAAAGGGACCCTTTGTGTTCTCTCCTCAGCACCCAAATGTCTGACTCCATGCAATGTCCAAGAGGAGCCCTACTATTCACATCTGCTGCCTTGGCTCTCTCCAACCCGCCTCTTTGGGTCCTACTTGGATGGATCACATGCAAAATGGATTCCTATGTGGCTAAGGCCAAGTGTGTCACACAGACTCAACACTCGTCCTCTACAGACTAGATACAATTCAGATCATGTACATGAAACGTTCATGTCTCATATGTGTGAACTTAGAGTCTGGTTGCAGAGAACTGGCAGATTGGTATATATAAAGGTGAGAATGGCCAGTAGGTGACTCTCCCTGCTAGGGAAGGTACAAAAGCCTACCTTGCCACTATAACTGTCACCACTGTGTGAATGATTCAAGGAAGAGATCTTATGCATGAGCCACAAGGAACATTTACAAAGCCGTCCATTGTGAGGAAAGTGGTGCATTATATGGTGAGGTTGTGTGACCTCACCTTGTAATACACTCACAATATCAAATTGGGCCCCATTAGACTCATTTGTTAAACCTTAGCTCAACCCTGGGTTGCAGTGGCTTTGAGAAGTTAGACTGAAACAAAGGAACAACTGTAAAGCATTTAGAAGTACCAAAACAACAAAATAAAAATGTCACAAAACACAAAAAAAAATCCAACACCGACTTATAAAGATAGATGTTATGTTTATAAATATTTAGACACCAAAATGTAGAAAGTCGACCGGGAGGTTCTGTAAAAATTGATTTTTAAGTAAAATGTCGAGGGCAGTGCTGGACAAGTGATTGGTGCTACTGACTTGCCAAGGCAGGCTGCTTCAGCTGTTGTGGCCCTGTAGCTGTAACAGGAAGTCAGCCAACTGACTCTTTGAGTTGACCTCTTCTGTCTGGGGCTCGGGGGAAAACTTTTCCACAAGCCAGACCCCACAGACACAGTCCTCTCTTTGGTATGAGAAGCAGGTGCAGTCCAGCAGTTGGTGCAGGCTCCAGGGAACAGAAGAGCAATCCTTCCTTGGTCCTCTCTCCAGTACAGACATGACCTTAGGTCTGGGTACCAGTGGTGCCATATTTATGCCCAGAAAGTGCCCTCAGGGATGCAATGATTACTAGTTAATGGGCTACAGGTCCCCTATGAACTGATGACTACTTCCTGTGATGTGTGGCATCCAGCTATCCCAGAGTACAACATTCTATCCACTCCCAAGATGGCAGGACCCCTGTCTCAGTGTGTGGATCTTGGTAGCCCACCCTAGAGGTGTGTGGCTACCTGAGGGCTACATGCCCATGGGGGAAACTGGTTTGGAAACTGTATTCCCCTCTTTATCCCCAATGCCAACCTGTCCACCAGAATAAACAGCAGCCCCTCTCATGTGTGTCCACTAGTTGCCCTTCAAAGGCGGCTTTCCTTTTGAAGATCACCTTTCGGCCTCACACTCTGTGTAGATTCCTGAACGAGAGAGGTGACACATCTTCCAGCAGCAGGCCAATATTATGTATTTTCCTGGGAGTCGTTCACACCTTTTCCCAGGAGTGCAGAAGGCTGTCTTGTGGCCAGCATCTGCAAATGGCCACTAGTAAACTTGGGCAATAGAGTGTCAACTTTCTAAAATTGCCTGCTACTTAAAAGTTATGTTAAAATTGACTTTGGCCCCAAGTCGGGTTTAATGTAACGATTATTTTGATACCTTGAAATACCAAGTTTAGTAGTCTTATTAAGGAGTTTGCACAGCTGAGTTGTCAGAGTGTAACCCTGTACTCACCAATAGGGCTATTGGCCTTTCCACAGTAAAAACAACAATTTGGGGGTTTTACTGTTAATACGTATAAAAGTATATGTCCAGCTTCTTAAAATACAGCACCCTGCCTTAGGACTCGATAGACCTGCTGTGGTGGCGACTTATATAGATGTTAGGAAGGGAGGTCTGGGCCTTGCCATTAGTTTAAATGGAAAAGACAAGTCAGCAGTTGAAAACCGCTCTACCAGTCTGCAGTGGCAGGCTGGGAGACATTGATTTCTTTGTCACACCCAGGGTGGCACAATAAGTGCTGCAGCGATGAGAGACAAATTTGCTTACAGGCCCTGGGTACCTCTGTTACCACATACTAGGGCTTTATAAGTAAGTTAAGAGATGCGAATTGGGTATAAGATAATTAAACATTACTCTTTTAAGGCTCAGAGCAATGGCACTGAGGTCTGGATAGCAGGCCTCAGCGCATTCTCAGAGTAAAGAAACCAGCACCATCAGTCTGAAACTTTGAGAGTGGTCATGCAAAAAGATTCAATTCCTTACACCCATGTCCAAAATAAATACCAACTGAAAGTCAAAGATATGTCCAGACCATCAAATTCGAAAGTTTAGGTAAGTCTGTACTACCCAATGACCTGTCAATGCTTTTGCAATGACGGATATAAAAACAAGGATTACTATTCTTTCAGGCAAGAGCATTGCGCTGTGTTCCATCATATGATGCAGGTCTTCCTGATTTTTAACCATTGTCATTGTATGGTTTGCAAAGATAAAATGATTTAAAGTCCAGGCCAACCCCAACTTTAAACCAGTGCTCCCTTGCAGTTTCAATTGGGATCCAGCTGGCACAGAGGCTGTCTCCATTCCTTTCAATGATCCCATTGCAGGAAATATTTGGTCATGAAGCTGTCAATGTTATACAAGCCCTTATAACTTTGGTAACCCTCAGAGTCCTCTTCAGGTCCTAGTACATTTCACAATATCGGTGGCAACCTGAGGATCAACTTCTCAACAGTTTCCACTAAGACTGAGCTCTGTAGCCTGTGTACAGTTCCTCCCTACACCGACCATAAGAATGTCTAGTCTTCTACAACCATCATTTGTAGGCAGGCAGACTGCACTATTTACCATATGCACATCAATGCTGTACATTAGTTCCTCATTGGAAAAAAGCATCTTTCACTTCACAAACACTTTAGGAGATCTAGCCCCATAGTAAAATCTTCAGGGCCTCATTTACTATATTTAGACGAAGGGCAGCACAGCAAGCCTTCCTGCTGCACTGCCGTGCATCAAAATAAAAGGGCAGGAATGTGCAGTATCTACAAGATACAGTACATTCCTGTCCTTCTCCCCTGAGCCGGCGCACAAACAGCAGTCGTGCGCCAATGCAGACATTCTAGAGCCATGGTGCAAGGGGGCCTGTGTTGCAGTGATGAATGTTTATATGCAGGAAGGTCCACCTTCCTGCACATAAACAATCATTAAAGGCAATTTGCTCCTTCCATGTGTGCTGCAGAATGCAGCACACGTAGAAAGAGCAAAAAACGAAGAGAAATAAAACTATTTCTCCACACTCCGCCACTCCTACAACTCCCCAGGTGAGGTGTAGTGTTCTATCACATTCCCAGGATTATGACTTGTAAATCTGCGAATGGGTCAGGTTCCATGGATGTTGCATGGGAACACCCACAGCAACACCCATGGAACGGCACTTTCATGCAGAGTAAAGCATGAAAGGGGCCCATATTTACAAGGCTATGAAAAGTCATGCAGTGTGACTTTACGTGGCCTTGTAAATGTGGGCAGGCACACTGCGCCACCAGTGCGTCTAAAAAACTGATGCACCAACGGCATAATGGGCTTGTAAATGAGGCGCTCAGTATTCTTGTGTATATCTCCAAATGCCTTAAAATATGACACTGTACTCCCACTGAAGCTTTGTAGTCGCATATTTCAGATTTTATTTTACTGAAAACAAGAAGCTGAGCTATACAAATATTGGTGATTTTTCCTCATATAGGGGCATATCAGCAAGCAGCAGCGATAATTATCGCTGGCCGCTCCTAGCGAGAACTTTATTATCACCGTCTATCGCTGGCAATTATCGCCATGCTATCGCTGTATCAACAACGCATAGCGCAATGGCGATAATTTTCCAGCGATAGCGGTGTTTTCCATGGAACATCGCTGGTTTTCCAGCGATGTTCCATGGAAAACGGCGATAACCTTGCTGATACGACCCTGTGGTCGTATCAGCATAATCCACCCCCATGGTCAGGTATAGGTAAGTCTGCATTTTTGCAGACGTTAGTTTTTGGCGAAAACCGTGGTTTTCGCCAAAAACTAACATCTGCAAAAATGCGTGGGCCTCCTTGTAAATATCGCGATGTACATTTCGCGATATTTTACAAGGTGAGTCCGTCAGGGGACGCCCAGTGACGCCCACTTTGCATCTCATTAGAGATGCGAAGTTAGGCGTGCTGGAAACGGGCGCTAAGTCAAGGATACACACGCTAGCGTGTCCTTGATGATATTGCGATAACATTATCGCCGCTTTTCGCCCGAAAACGGACGCTAAAGCGGCGATAATGTTATCGCCAGCCCTTGTTAATATGCCCAGTAGTCGGTCTCTTAAAAGAATATTTCAAATATTTGTGCACACCTTTCTCTACTTGAGGTAAACTTGTGATATCTGATAGAGACTTCTAGCCTCAGATTCCTTACCTTAGAATAGATTGTTGTCGCACTTGAAGTCGTTGTGTCATTTGGGTAAGTCCTGCAAGAAGAAGAATTCGAAGCGGTCTTCGGCTTCTCTTTGTCTGTCAGCTGCTGAGATGAGGGAGTGTCGACATTCAGAGCTTGGCTCTGAGGTTGAGCCAGCGCCTGGGCTTTCTCTGAGCCTCCCAGAGTTTCCGGGAGTTGGAGTGACACCTGTCCAATTAAGAGAATATTATGAGGCTATGTACCTCATATTTGGTGGCCTGTTATTTCCGCTGCACCTTTGGACCTTGTAGGTTTGGGATGGATCCGGATCAGCGCCAGTCATGCCCCTCAGCTTTCCCCGATGCCAATCCGATGCGCCAGGAGTCAGACTTTGAATGTCGGCGCTCCCCTGTCTTGTCGGCTGACAAATTTGAGTGCGATGAGCATCTATTCTAAGCTAAGGATTCTGCGGCTAGATAGAGTCTCTACCAGATAAGGTGTTACCGATAAATACCTTGTCCGTTAATTTGAATCTGCCCAGCCTTTGGATGTAAACTGCTCTATAGCTGCTGACATCATAGAAATGTTTAAACTATACTCTAGATGTCTGCCCTTGGCAATCTACAAAGGACTGGTCCTCCCAGTGCCAGCAGCTAAAACTGTGATTCGAACTGCCAGTCAATCTCGGATGTAGGGGTAATTTCATCCAGCACTTAAATAAGCATTTCTCATCCCAGTACCGAAAAAGCTGTATGTGGTGCTCTGTTTGGAACATCTCTTGTCTGGCCAATTATTTGAACTGGCTTAATTTTTAACTCCAACCAACCACCAAACTAAATGGCTTTTGGAATCACACCAGCCTTGTTTCACAATGACGATAGGAACTTGTGGTTTCCATTCTGGATGACCTGCTGCAGTAGTTTGACCAGAGTATTCTCATTGCCCTGGTCCTTCTTGAGATTGCCTTGACGTTTAACACTTTGAACCATTTGATCACGATTGAAAGTCTGGCCATCCTGGGACTAGAGGGCACAAATCTATCCCAGTATATGTCTTTTTACTCATTTTTCATCTGTCATTGAATGTAATCAAATGAACCTTCAGTCCACTCACAATAATGTGGTTCTCGGGGCTTTAATCTTTCAGCCATTTCTAGGTCCTGCCTACCAGACTGCACACATTGTTTGGTTGCTGAAGACCTATTGTGGGCTTGCCGAGAACTTATAAGGGCTTAGAGCCCACACATTGCTTATCATTGATTGTCTTTATTGTCACTCTTATTTGAAACCTTCTTTTTCTATCCCTTTCCTTGTCCCATCTTATGCTTTTCCCTCCTCTGGAGCATAGCCTTTTTTCTGTCTCTTTGACTGTCTGACTTGTATCCTTTTGCTTCTCATTTATAGAGAACCCTTTTTTCTTTTCAGTTAAGTACAGAATGTGCATTCATGTATTGTCCAGCTCTCTCCCCTTTGTGCCCCCTCCAAATGTCTGCCCCCCGATGCTCTGTGTTGCTTTCTCAGATGTGTTCTGCTCGTTCTCTTGTGTACTTCTCCCCCTGCGTTCTATGTTGCTTGCTCCCTTGTGTGCTTCTCCCTGCCCTCGTCCTGCTGTCACCCTCCTTTGCTAATCCCCAGCCTGCTGTGTGTGCTGCTCACTCTCTCATGTGCTTCTACCCCTGCCTCCACTAGGTGTTCTTCTCCTTGCCATGTGCTTCAGCCCCGCCCCTATTAGCTCTCTCCTCATGCACTGATTTCCCCTCCTCTCCACACCCTCTTGTCTGTTTTTATATGTTTTGTGCCTTTTCACCGAAAGATTAGTGATCTTTTGTTTACTGATCCAAATAGTGCCCATCATCTGGGATCTGTAAATAAACAAGAAAAGCAAATGATGCCCTGTCATTCCACTGACATGAAGTTTGCGTAAAGGCACAACTGCCAGTTTCAGTAGCACCATCATGCCTTTTTTCTTTCTTTACACTTTTTTTGCAACAGCTGCACAGCATCAGAAAAAAGCATTCTACCCACCCCCTCACCCAATGCTGTATAGGATTGCTAAAAAGCATTGGTAAAACCATTGTTCCCAAAGGTGTGACCTATTTTCTTTGTCAACGCTTGTTTTGAGTTCCAACCTATAATCCCTGTTTCCTGCCGCTAAATCATTTGGCCTGTTGTCATACAGCCATGTTAATGATGTCCAACTTGTGGTGAATATTTTTACTTGGTTCAGTGGCTAAGATTTAAGAGACTGTGGGGCATATTCACAAGGAGCTATCGCCGAATTAACGGCACTTTATTGCAGCCAAAGTCATGATAAATTTACCCCCCCCATTCACAAGCCGGTGTAAACAGCCCACAGCACCAGTTTACCCGCGATAGCAGCCGCAAAAACATCGCCACAGAGGACCCCAGCAAATATCGCTAATGAGATGCAGAGTAGGCGTTCCCGTGACAAAAGCCGAGACAACAGCACACCTCAACATTCACAACGACCAGCCACATCCGCGATAAAAACACAAAACAGGCGATAAGGCGCGTTAGCACCAGGAAATCTACACCTGCTCTGACCTGGTGTAAAGTCGGACGGCAGCCAGCACCACAAAAGGGAGCACAGCCCAGGGCCACATCCGAAGGGCAACAGATGCCATGGAGCCACCCATCATGCGGCCCGGACACCCAAGAGGGCCACAACACTCACCGCCACCACCCCCAGGACCACCCCTCCCTGGCACCACCGACCAAAGACATGCCACATCAGCCACACCGAAACATGTACAAAATATTCCGCTTGCTGCCGCACAATCACAACTGGTGACATGGATGTGTCGTCACAGAAATGACCAGCACACATTCACTTTCGAAGCAACAAATAAAACTTTATTAAAATGAACAACGAAATGAAATGAAAACACATGGCCGCTCCCCTCCGGACAATTATTATTATTATTATTAATTAGCATTTATAAAGCGCATGGCTACCCTGAGGCATCCCAGCGCTAGCGGCAGTTAAGGCTGATAAGGGAAAGCTTAGCAATTACTGTTCTGGAATAGCCATGTTTTAAGACCCTTCCGGAAAGAGAGGTGGGCAGTTTCATGTCGGAGATTAAGAGGGAGGGAGTTCCACAGTCCAGCTATATTATTTGAAAAGGAGCGGCTTCCGCTCCGCTGCCTATTAATTTTAGGAGTGCAGGCTAAATTTAAATTCTCCGAGCGAAGAGATTTCCTGGGGAGGTAGGCGGTAATCAGAGACTGATTAATTCGGGGGCCTGTGCCCCTAAGGGTCTTATGAGCAGTGCATAAGGCTTTAAAGGAGATTCTTTCCTTTATTGGTAGCCAATGAAGGGCTTTCAGACTGGGTCTAGCTGACTGCGTGCTACTGTAGCCTGTCAGAAGTCGTGCTGCGCAGTTCTGAGCCACCTGGAGTTTCCTTAGGGTGGACTTTGGGGCTCCCAGATACAGTGAGTTACAGTAGTCCAGCCGCGAAAGAATCAGGGCCTGGACTACTATTTTCTTAGCTTCAGTGGGCAATAAGGGAAGGACCTTCCGTAACTTTCTAAGGATGCCGTGACAGGCCCCCGTCACTGCCACTGCCTGCTGGTCGAATTTAAGTGAGTCATCCAGCCACACACCGAGGCTCTTGATCTTGGACTTCGGAGCTGGGGGGGCGCCCAAGCACTGAGGCCATGATAGTGTGGGGGTTAGCTTGGCAGTGTTGCCCACATACATGATTTCTGTTTTTTCTCCATTTAATTTGAGACAGGAGTGTTGCATCCAGGTGGCTACTTTTCCTAGGCAGAGCTCCAGGTCTGCAGGGTCAGTCCGTGGATGATTTAGAGATATCACCAGCTGAGTGTCATCCGCGTAGGTGACCACTTTGATCCCATACGGCTGGATGACCTCCGCCAGTGGCCTCATATATATGTTAAATAACATAGGACTTAGGGAGGATCCCTGGGGCATTCCATAGTTCAGAGGGAGAGGGCTGGAGATGGATTCCCCCGCAAAGACCTGAAAAGTTCTGCCATTAAGGAATGATTGGATCCAGGCGATGGCACTTCCTGCTACCCCGGCTCTCCTTAGCCGTTCAATGAGAACATTGAGGTTGACCGTATCAAAGGCCGCGCTGAGGTCCAGGAGGACAATGGCCGCCACTGCTCCCTGATCCACTATCCTCCTAGCTTCCTCAACCACAGCCGTTAGTGCGGATTCCGTGCCATGTTGTGGGCGGAAACCCGTCTAAGATTGATGAAGTAGCTCATGGGTATCTAGGAAGGCTGATAGGGTGGAGTTTATAGGTTTTTCTAAGATCTTACTAAGCAAAGGTAGGAGGGATATGGGCAGGTAGTTGCTCAATGCTTCGGGGTCCAGGCTAGGTTTTTTAAGTAGTGCTTTTACCATAGCATGCTTCCATACCGGTGGCACGAGTCCGTTGGTAATGGACATGTTAAGCACCTCCTGGATAGCTGGAAAAATCACATCTTTGGCCTTAAATAAGATGTGCGGAGGGGCGGGGTCTAGAGGAGATCCAGATTTTATTTTAGCAAAAATTTTAGCA
Source organism: Calotriton arnoldi (assembly GCA_963921515.1). Lineage (NCBI taxonomy): Eukaryota > Metazoa > Chordata > Amphibia > Caudata > Salamandridae > Calotriton > Calotriton arnoldi. The sequence goes on from CAWUFW010008157.1 coordinate 204,044, forward strand.
AGAGTCTCCATATCCAAGAGAGGAAATTTCTCCAAGGTGGGAGTAGCTGCTACCACTGATCACTGATCCTGTTGCCCAACTACTTCCATCAAAGGGATATCTAGATCACTAGGTAGTGGGGATACAGGGAGGGTCTTATAGATAGCTTGTATTTTTCCCTGAAAGTAACTCGCCAGTTCATTGCACTGTCCCTTGGATGAATTTCTGGGAGTATCATGGAGAGTGGGCTCAAGGAGAGATTTGGTAATTCGGAAGATTTCTTTGGGTGCGCTAGATGCTGCTTTAATTTTGTCCTCATAATAGGATGACTGTGCCCTTTTGATTTCCGCTTGAAATCGCTTTATGGCTTCTCTGTAAGTATTTTTAGTGCTTTCACTGAAATACTTCCTCCAAATCCTCTCTAGTTGTTTGCATTTTTGTTTGAGCGATCTAAGCTGGGGTGAGTACCATGGGGAGATATTTTCTCTCATACTATGATTAAATTTTTTTACCGGAATGACTTTATTTGATATTTGATATTTATAAATTTATATAGCGCCTGAATCACCCTGTCAGGGGTATCTCTGCGCTGAGGCCGCTGATTACATTCAGAAAGGTGAATCTTAGAAGAGATGGGTTTTTAGTAGTTTCCTAAACAGGGGAAAGCTCTGGCAATCACGTAGATCGCAGGGAGTTCGTTCCAGACGGTCGGGGCGAGGTAAGTAAAAGCTTTGCCGCCCGACCGAGCCTTTTTAATTCTTGGAGTGCAGAGAAGTAGCTTGGAACCGGATCGAAGGGGCCGGGAAGGGATATATTTTCGCAGTTTATCCGATAGGTAGGTAGGCCCCAGGCCATTTAGGGCTTTGAAGACTGTGCAGCAGATCTTAAACTTCACCCGCTTTCTCACAGGGAGCCAATGAAGTTTTTAAAAAGTGGTGCAGAGGCTGTTCTAGGGGGGGCATTTTCTACCAGTCGGGCTGCCGTATTCTGGACTACCTGCAGCTTGTTTAGGGAAGCGTCGCTAGCAGAAACTAACAGTGCATTGCAGTAGTCCAGATGGCTTAACACAAGAGCTTGCATCAGTGTTTTCCTCGTGGAGGATGTTAACATGGGGAACACTCTTCTAAGCAGGCTAAGTGTATGATAGCAAGTGCCAGCGGTGGTAGTGGCGTGTGCTTCAAATGTAATATTCTGGTCGATCCGAATTCCCAGGTTCTTGACCACTCCTTTTGGAGTCGGAGCAGAACCCAGCTCCTCCGGCCACCAGCTGGGAGACCAGCTTATTGCTGCATCTCCAAACAGCATGACCTCCGACTTTTCAGCATTAAGTTGCAGGAAGTTAGCTCTCATCCAGGCAGCGATGGTTTTCATGCCCTCCGAAAAGGTGAGTTGTATATTAGGGTTGGACTTATCAAAAGTAAGTAGGAGCTGGGTGTCCAGTGTGGATTCTAACCAACAGTTGAATGACTCAGCTGCCGAGGGGATGTCAGTCTCAAAAATAGGTTTTGAGTTTATAAGTTGTGTTGACCATGTCTCAGCAGAAAGCTTGGACCATGGTCGGGCTTTCGTCGACTTATGCTCCTTGGCTTCGCAGTGAGAGGGAGAATTTAGAGAGAAAGGGATCATTAAATGATCGGTCCATGGTAGCGGAGTAGGAGTCTCTACTGTCAACTCCAAGATATTAGTGAACACTGGGTCCAAGGTATGACCTTTTATGTGCGTGGGTGCAGTAACTTTTTGTACAAGTTGTATTGCGGCAAGATCTTGTATCAGCTCAAATGCCTCTCTTTTACTAGGGTCCTCAAAGTGGAGGTTTAGGTCCCCTATCAAAGTAAAATTGATGGCTGATTTTGCAAGCGCCGCTGCCACTTCTGGGAGTGAGCTAAAGAAAGGGCCCCCTGGCCCCGGCGGTCAATAGATAAGAATTCCCGTGAAGGACAGAGTAGCTGAAAGAGAGAGAGAGAAGAAAAGGCTCTCAGAGTTAGGTACTAGGTTGGGTTTAGTTCTACAATTAAAAATATCTTTGTAAATTATGGCAACGCCCCCTCCTTTTTTTCCCACTCGATCATTGTGCTGGATATTATAGCCTGGGGGTAGCGTACAGACCACATCAGGGGCTGAGTCTTTGTGCATCCATGTTTCTGTTAGGAAAAGGGCATCCGGCTTCCTGTCCTCAATGAGCATTTTAAGCTCTCCCGAGTGTTTAGGAAGGGACCTACAGTTAAGTGAAAGCATTTTGTAGGTTGTATATACAAGGTCCTCTCTGTGATGTCCCAGAGTGCTATTCAGTGTGAAAGGGCATTTTGTACACGAGGAGTCCCCATGACCTAGGGGCATAGAGTGGAGGCAATCTGTTTTGTCCAGGTCCCTAAGCTCCATAAGTTGTGAAGGGGTATACGTCACTTTATAGGAGGATCGTGGACCTGGGGTTCTGGCCCCTGGTCCCGGACGGGCTCAGACGGGCGCAGACGGGCTTGCCTTTGGCGCGCCAGCGGCGCGCCCGCTGCGCACGTCCGCTGCGCGTCCGTTCTCCCCCCTGCCTTTTCATAAATCCAGCCCGGAAGAGCATCAGCCTGGCCCCGCCCCACCCCACCTCCTGCTCCCGTGCCCCCTCCACACAAACGGAAACTGCAGTGACCGGAGGGCATCGGGAGTACAATGCAAGTCCCCAGCAAGTACAAAGTTTTAAAATACAAGTCCCCAGCAAGTAACAAGTTTTAAAAACGAATTAAAAGGCAGTGTAAAAACAGATAAAATAAATACGTAGGTCAAGCCTGTAAGACAAAAAACATGATGAGAAGGTGTGTCCTGCACACATCAGAGGACAGAGAGAGAGCGAAGGAGAGAGAGAGGAAGAGTGGGAGGGAGAGAGAGAGGGAGAGAGAGAGAGAGAGAGAGAGAGAGAGGAGAGAGAGAGAGGAAGAGAGGGAGGAGAGAGAGAGGAAGAGTGGGAGAGAGAGAGGAAGAGAGAGAGGGAGAGAGAGAGAGAGAAGAGTGGGAGGGAGAGAGAGAGGAAGAGAGGGAGAGAGAGAGAGAGAAGAGGAGAGAGAGAGAGAGGAAGAGAGGGAGAGAGAGAGAGAGTGCCGCCCCTGCGCACCCAGGCCTCACTGCTCACCTGCTGCCACCGGTGTGTCTCCAACCAGGTGCCGGTATGTAGGGCAGTTCACCAGGTCACACATCTGATTCAGAGCCGTCAGCTGAAAAAGAGCCCAGATAAATGACTGGCACAGTACACACACTTGCACAAGACAACATCGCCTGCCCGCCCATGCACACCCAGGCAGAGGCACCCCAACCTCTCCCGCCGCCCATCAGAGCATGCCCGCCCATGCACACCCAGGCCTCAATGCTCACCTACCGCCACCGGCACGTAGACAGGAGGTCCCACCACGTCCCGCTGCAAGCCACAAGCCCGGTGCCCGCGGACATGGCACCCTCCACATCATGCAGCCCCGCTCCGCAGGCCACCAGGTCTCACGTTTGGTGCTGGGCCTTGATTACTCCATGGCAGAGGACATACCAGTGCACCCGGCACCATCGCAGGCTGCACACCCGCTCAGCCCAATGGGTGCCACCAACTCTGGGATCCCGGAAGCGATGCCACGGGGTGGTAGGCCTGCGCTGCCCGCTGGCTCTGGCCTACACTGCGGTCCAGCAGGGCACACAAAACCTGAGCTGTCCGGACCGCCGGGACGGGGCATCATCGCAGGCTGCACACCCGCTCAGCAGCTCAAGGTGCCAATGACACAGTGCACCCCAAGTCACCGTCCCGTGGTGCCTGTGCCTTCCGCAAGGCCCCGGGTGCCACTAACCCTGTGCAACCCCAGTCTGCACCACGTGGTGGTAGGCCTGTGCTTTACTCAAGGCCTCGTGTGCCACTAACCCTGTGCAACCCCAGTCTGCGCCATGTGGTGGTAGGCCCGTGTCGTCCGCAAGGCCTCGGATGCCACTAACCCTGTGCGCAACAACTCATGGGCCCTACATGAGTGAGAACCGTGGAGCGGCCGTCATCCAGTCACCACCGGAAGAGGGGAATGTGACGTCGTCGGCCCCTTATGTTGGCGGAGTCACATGGCCTGTGACGCCTGTGCTGGATGGGTGTGGTGTGTGTGAAAACCTGCCCTCAGGGAGTGGCTGTGACATGCTGACAACTAGGCCAGTGACCTGCACACCACCAGCGAGTACGCCCGCGACGGGTAGCAATGAGGGCCCCCCCTCGGGGCGTTAGCGGAGTGGTCTGGCCTGCCATATGCCCGACCAGCGCAGGGCTTGCAACAATGACTCGTGGGCTCTGGGCATGGTCCAGTCCATGTCCGGACAAGGAAGTGACTGATGCGTGTGTCCCTGTTGTAATGTTCACGGAACCCGGTACACAAAATGCAATGTCGCACCCTCTGACTGGCATCCCACAGGATGAACATCATTGACGCAAGAGAAGGCACTGTCCCCACATTCATCCACACATCCATTCATGAATGACGTAAGACATTACACAGCAGTGCGTCACTGGATGTTTATTTGCACATCCAGTACAGTCATGCAGCTGGAGCGGTACAGGGCAATGCCGAGCACACTACACAATATGGGCCCGTGGAGGGCCGGCCAGTGTCCATCCGGGGATGACCTGTACTGCGGAAGAGGAAGGGTACAGTCCGCAGTCTGTCCGCCATGTCATTGGTCATCAAACAGGATGTGGCAGTCCATGTCGCTGTCCGAGGTGAGTGCATCGGAGTGTATCGGGGGTCAGTGGTAGGTCTTGAGGCCATGTGCGGCACCAAGCAGTAACAGGCAAGGTGGCGGAAATGGATGCTAGTGCCTGGCCCTCCTGACCACAGTCCCATCCACGTCCTCGTCCCCGGGTGTGTGCCCTGCCCCACCTGTGAGTGTTGCAGTACCGGCTGCGGCACTGTGTGCCACTGACACATCAGGGGCCGGAGGAGGGTTGTCGGCCGCACTGTGTGGCAGTGACACATCAGGTGCCGGAGTGGATACGCCTGCCGCACTGGGAGGCACTGACACACCAGGGGGCGGAGATGTGGATGGTGTGGGGGCAGCAGCATTCATCATCGCCACGCATTGTGGCAGCAATGGCATGATGAGGACATGCAGGGCACGGTAGATCCCAGCTACATTTCGCTGATGTGCAGCGGCGGCTGCCATCCTTTCCGCCTCCATCCGCACCATGTCCTCCATGAGCCTCTGCATGTGTGCCAGCTCACGGCTGGCATCGCTGGGGCCACTCTGAGCGGACAGGTATTCTTCCCTCCGCGTCATGACTCCAGAGATGTCAGGCAGGGCTCGCTGGAGCCCATGGGGCGGACATAGACACCCAAGGATGGCGTCCAGTTTGGTAGCCATGAGCTCGAACCCCACCCGCACCTGCTCAGCCGTCTCCCTCTGGCCCTCCAGCACACGGCGTTGGAAGGCCATTTGTTGTTCCTGGGGGACTTGGGAGGGTGCCGGGGCTGTGGGTGCCTCCTGCTGGGTGGTTTGGGTGGTGGGTGGGGTCTCATGGATGTAGCTGGGCTGCCCTGATCCTGGAGGTGAGTTGCGGATGAGGTCAATGAGGTCTTGGATGGTTTGGGTGTCGATGCTGGTGTTGTCCTCCTCCTCGTCATCAGTGAAGAGTGGCTGTGACTGCTCTGCAGGAGGTGTTGACGATGCCCCTGCGATGTGAAGGGGAGATGGTGTATTACAATGTGTCCACATGTATGTAGCCGCAGGGTACAGGTTGACATTCAGACAGCATGGCATTGTGACAGTCTGTGGGTCTGGGCGAGGACCCAGAGTGATTGTGGGTGTGCACTGTGCCCTGCTTGCTTGTGCATGTGTGCCATTGTGGCCATCTCTCCTCGTCCCCCCAGTACCTGGTGGTCACTCACCCTGTTGCGGTTGTGTTGTGTCCTGTCGAGCAGTGTCCGGTCCCCGACTCTGGCCACAGTATCCATACTGATGACTGTCGACACCAGCTCCTCCATGTCATCCAGCTCCAGCTGTGGTGCTGGGCCCCCACCTCCGGTCTGCGTTGCTGCCTTCAGGTTGGCGGAGAGTTTCTCCTTGGTCTTCCTCTTGATGTCATTCCATCGCCTCTTGACCTCGTCCATTGTCCGCTTGTGCTCTCCGACAGGCATTCACCTTGTCAATGATGTCCCGTCATATTCCATTTTTGGTGCCCAATGACACGTTGGAGGTGACGAAGAGTTGTTGATGGTGTTCCATCACCTCCGTGACTATGATCCTGTTCGCCTGCGGACTGAACTTGGTCTTCCTCGTCTTCTTGTCCTTGCCCTTCCCTGTCCCCGAGGTCCCAGGCTGGTCGTCCGGGGTGCTTGTGGGGTTGCGCTCCTCCTCTGCACCTGCTCTGGCTGCCTCCATGGTGCTTGTGTGTTGGTCAGTTTGTGTGTGGGTGTTTTTTCTACTTTTATGGAGATTTGTGACGCCTGCCAGGTGTGTGTTGCAGACCTGGCACTGCTTGTCGCTGTTTCCTCATCGCGCTTTGGCCTATCGCGTGTTTTTTGGTGTTGTGGTTTGTGTTTTTATCTCCATCGTGGTGGTTGTATCGCGGACATTGTCGGCGGTTTCGGCAGACTATCGCATGGTACCGCCTTGTTGTGAATTCCACGTTGACACTGGGTTATTTTCCTGCGATAGGCTGCCATATTGAAAGTTGCGTTACGCTACTCTTGTGGTAGTTATCACACGTTCTTGTGAATATACCCCTGTATGTTAGCTATACATTTTTGAATGGGAATGAGCATACTGTAGTTAAAGCCCAAGAAAACATTGGTTGGGTAGTGGGATCATAAACCAGCTTCGAGGTTAAAAGGTACGTGGCCTGGTGGTCTGGTCTAATTTCAAACAGAATCCCAGGGAGTTAAGAATGGGGTATTCTGTTTAATGTTGAGCTACATATTAACTGTCGAAAAACCTCATTGTGGAAACAGACTTTTTGTACATGAGGTCTTCGCCTTTTCAGCTTAAGCATCTCGGTGAGAATCATTGCTCCAATATCATAAGCACATGTGAAAATCATTTCAATTCTGAAAACAACTAAATACCTTATAAGTATTTGCAGTTTTTAAGCATCCTCACTTTTAATTTAAACTATTTAAGAAGAACGTATAAAAATAGAGATTCACTCTCTAGGAATAGTGAGCTTGGAATCTATCAGGTGCTGGCATAACTCTGCAAAGCAATTTCTTAAGATGTGCTCCTGCATAATCAAAATATAAAGCCCATCATAATTGTTTACCTTACTGTCAACCTTCGAGGGCCTTGCTAGATGAGTCTACGAAATCCACCCAAGCCTGGTGTGACTGCTTTGGCTATGACTGAACTTCAGACAATAATTTTCTGGGGTTAGACCAAATTTGGCTATTTGGGCCTCTTTCATGGGACCATATATAACCTGGTCAGATGCATCTAGGGCTAATAGTGTATCCCTTCCAACTATGGGCATTTGGTTTCACAGGCTATCCCCAACCCCCTGTTCTCCTCTGGAACTCTATGCATCTGAAAGGCTACATTATAAGCTGCAAATCACTTATCAATGTCATCCCCCACCACATAACTAGGCACCAGAGGGCATATTTATCAAGGGTTTTTCATTGTCCTTATATCATGCAAGGGGGTGAAGTGCAACGCAAATCCTATACTAAATTTTACCAAGCCACGCAACACCACCTTGCATGGCCCTGCGTGGCATGGCAAATCAGGAGTAATGAAAGGCAGCACAAGTCACTGCCTTGTGTTACTCTGCCCAAGGTAGGCATTCAATGGGTGGAGAGTGGGTGTTCCCACGCATCCACCCATGGATTCTGAAGCGTGTCCAGATTTACCAATACTGGTAGATCTGGAAATACGTAAGAATGCTACGCTTTACCAGGGTAGGCGGAATGAGGAGAAATATATTTGTCTTCTTTCTGCATGTGTTGCATTGTGCATTGTGCAGCATACATAGAAAGAAGAAAAAGCCTTAGAGGATTGTTTTTATGCAGGAAGGTGTCTCTTCCTGCACAGAAACAATCCTGCCTGTACCGCAGACACCCTTGCACTAGGCAACAGTTTGTGCGTCAATGAAGACAGAGAGCAGGAGTGCACTATATCTTGATAGACATGGGTCATTCTGCCCACTCCCTTTCAGGCTGCACAGCATGGTGTCATGCTGCATTGCGTTGCATGAAATAATTATAAATTTAACCCCAGGTATCCTGGGATGTGGACCCTTTATTTATCTCTCCTAGGCTGCCACCATCAGTCCTGGACTCATAGTCCCTCAGGGACCTCAAGTCTTTCTTGCGCTGACTCCTCTCATGGGCCAGTAGGGCCTTCTTATCTTCTATGACCAAGCTCAACTTGTTCTCCAGTGCAAGGGTTGTAGCTGTCTTCCTCTCCTTTGTAGGCCTGGGTGGAGTTTGTGGAGTTCCCCTACGCGAAACACTGCGAAGTGACAAAAAAACTCCGCCAAGCTACACAATGAGTTCCACAAGTGGCTGAGTGCATTACCTCACACCATTCGCACTGATTTTTAGCACCCGGTGTTTGTCCCGTGCTGTAAAATCAGCGGGAACGGCATCACACGCACAGCAAGAGGGTGCTGCTTCTTTCTGCCACTTGAGTAGAAGTTCTACTCGAGCGGCAGCATCCTCAACACACACAGAGGTTTCTCAACGCGAGCTGTGGCAACCATCTGTGACCGCCCACATTGAGAAATCTCGCTGGGAAGCGGTCTAGCATTGGATTTTCCTCGCTACCGCTCACCAACTTACCATTGGCAAGCATGAGCGAGGTAAAAACTCCACCCCACGGAATTCCGCGAGCTCCGCGGAGTATGAAAGACTCCGCATTCTCCGCAAACGGAACGGAGTTCACTGCCCAGGCCTACTTCTTTGCAGCCAATGCCAATGTTTTTCCCTTAAAGGTAAGGGTAGCCAGCAGCAACCTCAAGGCCCTCTGCACCTGCCTGTCCTGTAGCTCTGAAGTAGACAATCCATGAGGGGACACAGTGCTCCCTGCCATGGACAATACAGGTGATGCTACTCCTTGGGGAGAACACTCCCCTTACACTGGGCCTTCCTCCATGCCATTCTAACTTCCCTACTCAACTTCATCCTCATTCTCGTCTGAGGTGCACTATAGCTGGCAGATGTCTTCCCTAGCTATGAGGTTAAAGTGATAATCCTCCTTCTTGAACTGCTTGTTCAGCTTTAGTGTCCTCTGACTGCACATGCTCCTCAGATCTGCCATGCTAAGGCTCGCCATTGTAGCTAGATCTACCTCCAGAATAGTTGTTGGCTTGTTTTTATTGTTTATTTTTCCATTTTTTCCTTAGTAATAGTCAATTCCAGCTTTATAGATAAATCCCATTCTGATATTTGTTTGATACTGCCAGTATGTCTTGAAAAGATTGATAATAAGGAAAAAATGGAAAAATAAAAAATAAAAACAAGACAACAACTTATTCTGTGTTTCTCTTGAACTCCACGAGTAGATACACTCAATCTCCATTTCTCAACCCTGCAGAAGCTATGGCACAGAGCAGCCCAGCTTAATTTATGGCAATCTGTAAAGTATTTATGTAGTACCAAAACAATAATAAAGTCAGAATGCAAAACAATAAAAATACCAAACCAAATTAGAAACATAGAATACATTTTACTACACATAGAGAGAACCAAATGATAATAATTCAATAAGGAGAACCAAAGATATGATTTTTTAGAGTTTTAAGTAAAAACAGCACAAAAAAGCACAAAGCACAACTGATAGTCACTGTTCGGAGTAGACCAGGACCTAGCCTCAATTTGAGGGTGACCACGATGAAGCACATGTCATGTCGGATACACCAACCAAGTTCATTCTGGTCAAAGATTTAACCTTTTGACTTAGGATCCAATTCATATCTTGGCAAATGTGTCCGGACCGTCAAAATCGATTTTCCATCTGTCTGCCGTTGGGACTGTCCAACCACCTAATATATATGTTGGCAGTATAAGTAACGGAAATCCGTCAAACCTCTGAGATCTCTGTTATGTGCATACTCCTCCATTGACGGAGTAATTACTAAAAAGCAGCTGATGGGGGGATTTGGGCCAGAACTCCACCTGCTTTGTCTTTGCTTTCTGTCGGTGTAACTATGGCAGTTAAACTTCCACAACTGACCTGGCAGTTTCAGACCTACAAAAGGGGATAACAGACCTTACCTATATTTCCACCTTGATCTTTCATCATGAATCTGATGTTGTAGGGCTTCGCTTACCTGTTCCTGTTCCTGTTCCTGGATACGGATGACGAACCACCACATTGCAGACACAATAGGAAGTATGCTGTATTTGTTTTTCATTTTTTGAACTTACCCATTTCTAACTGTCATGTACTTACTTCAAAAATCATAATATAGCTAAACATATATTTTGGCCACAAATATCTTATACTTGTGTTCATCAATATGAAAGGTTGTCCTACACCCTTTGCACTTTAGAATGTTTTGTCAACAAACTTGTACATTTTTGTGCCAAGCACATGATAATATCCATTGTTAATCTGGCGTAAGCCTCCATCAATTTGGTGGAAGTCCACACCAAATGTGCAATGTATGTTATACTTTTCATTGACTGGCAATGTAGAATTGTAAGTATACATTTGTATGACACTTACACTTAGATGTGTATGTCATAGTGACTTCATATATCATTTGGAAATGTTTATAATACCTAGAATATTCTCAGTAAATATTTCATCATATATCATACCTTACTTATCATGATTTTGCAGTTATCTAACCTTTTAATATAATTTTGAGAAATACATTTATTATACTTAATAATTAATATACCATTAGATTTCAATGTATGTAAAATGTTATATCTACAATTATCATGTTATCTCCATCTCAAAACCTCATATGTATTATCTGTTACTGTAATAGAAACCAAAAAACATGTACTTTGGGTATGTGACAACCATAAACTGAAACATGTTGTCACATAATTAAAATAAATATAATGTGAAATAACTCTCATAAAAAGAAACCATTTCTCAATCAAAAAATTATAATAAAACATAAATCATAACAGTGTCACATTTACATATTCCTGCCTCCTTTGTCCATGGTTAGTACTGATAAGTCCTTCTCCTAAAGGGATTTGTCTCACTTCATGAGCCAGTGGAAGGCCAGACACCTCAAATAATTATTGGGGAAGGGTTAAGAAGTAGGAGTTGTGGTTTGAGAGGGAGGAGTATTGATAAATGGGGTGGGTGTGGTGAGTGTTTGGGAGGTGGAGGGTGGTGGGATGGGTGTTTTGCTTGTGGAAGGAAGCTTGTGTTGTTGTGAGGGTGTGTCTATTGTGGATGGATTCTGTGTGGTTGTTGTTTTGGATGTGTGCTTGGGTGTGTGCTGTTGTGTGGATGAGGGTATGGATTAGGGTGTTTGGGTTTAGGTGATGATTTGGGAGAGGGTGATGGTTTTGGTGAGGGTGATGATTTTGGTAAGGTTGTGGGTTTGGGTGAGGTTGAGGCTTTGGATGTTTGGGTTTAACTGAAGGCTTGGGTGAGGGTTTTGATTTGTTTAAGGTGATGGCTTGGGTGAGGGAGATGGTTTGTGTGAGGATGTGTGTTTGGATGAGGGTGTGGTTGTGAGTGAGGGTGTTGAAAGTGTGTGTTGGTCTCTGGGTGTGCCTGTCTGTGTGTGTATGGTATCTGTGGGTGAAAGTATGATTCTACTGATGATTGGTGGCTGCATGGGATTATACGAGTCTCTATGTGTGCTTGACGGGTCTGTGGTAGTGGTGGGTGTGGTGCTTGTTTGACCATCATGCCTGTATGTATAGGTTTGTATTTGCTTAGCTTTTTGTGGGTGTTTCTCTGTGTGTGTCTGTGTTTGTATTTTTCTGTCTGTTTGTGTGTGGGTGTGAGCGTGTTGTTCAGGTCTGCAGTTGGCCTTGTTTGGACAGAGGTATTTGGTGAGTGAATGGTGGTTGGAAGATGGATTTGGAAAGAGGAAGGGTCCAGAGAGGAAGGGGCAGATTGTGGTGGTTGAGTGGAAGTAATGTCTGAGGGGGCTCTGAGGTGGGACGTGTCTCTCTGTAATGCACACACTGCACTGTGTATGCCATCCTGGAAAGCTAATAACTCGGTAAGTTGATTACATGTCCTCTGTCCTACCGAGAGGATTCTTAACAAATCAAGAGCCTCCTCAGATATCACTGCTGGGTGGACAGAGGGCAGGAGCTGAGGTACCTGGGGCAAAGAATACCCCAGCCTTTTTAGGGGCTCGGTGTTTTCCTACACGGTGGGGAGCCAGAAGGAAGGGTGTTGATGTTGCCGATGGTGGACGATGTAGGAAACCAGGAGTTAGTATGTGGTCAACCACACCTTGGGGCTGGTCAGATGTAGAGACCTGGGAATCAGACAATGTTGTGGCCTCCTCTCCAGCCTGATCATCCTCTGTGCTGCTGGGCGCTGCGGTTTCGGTTCCACCACCTTCCAACTCCCAGCAGATGTCCTGTTCCCTACCTTCTTGGCCAACGTATTCTTCGCTAGCTCAAGAGGATGCTTCTAAGAGAAAGAGACAAATATTTACCTATATGTCTTGACTTTTGCAAAATTTATTTACCATTATGGACAATTCCTAACAACATTTAATGCTGTTTTACTAAGAACAACAATCTCATCATCACTCTCTTTCCTATTTATAGGAACAACAAGCGGCAGATTTTATTATTGTGGATGGATGAATCTGTCACAAACATGCCTGATAAGGCACCTGCCATATTACAACTGACATTGAATGAAATGCTTGTGTAATATGGTTGACGAATACCTTGAATGTTTGTGACAGTGTAAGCCATACACAATTATAAAAATCAGACCCTAACTGCGGGTTGGTGGCAGTATTTGAAGTATTTGATGGTTGTGAAACATTCTTCTTTTTTTATGTCAATAATCATTATTTTAATGCTATCATTATAGGTATATATGTATTGTTAACACATATGCTAGGGCCTAAAACATAGCAGGCCACTTACTAGTATTGTCATACATTTATCACATCCCCATTTATCATATCATCTTGGTTTGCTGTTAGTAAAAATCTATAGACACACCTTGTATATAAAATTGGTTGCCCAAAAAGCTTCTAAGCACTTCTAGCAGTTCCCAGCTGCCTAGCCCTGTTAATGGCTCCACCATTAAGAATGGGTTTTGTGCCAATATAGAGAACAATTATGGCCTAGGTGTGGGTAAGATGGGCTATCCTGTTGGGATGTTTGGGGTGGAGCTTTTTCCTGCACTACATACATTTCAAAAGACTTACTTCCAGCACACACAAAGGAACTTGACTTTTGTCACCCTAGAATTCTTGAAGCCTTGACAGCGGAAGGGACGAACTATCCAGAACCAGATGTGGGGGTAGTATAGGGAATCCCCCCACCTCAAAAGCAGGCACCAGTTATAAATATTTGACTTACTGAGCCACTCTTCAGTGTGCTCCTGGACCTGTGGACTTTACAAAAGGACTGTCCTGCAGCTTGTGGCCTGCCTTGTTCCCCAGAGGACTGCCCTGCTTCTTGAAGCCTGCCCATCTCTCTGCAAAGGAATATTGGACCTAGTACCTTAATCCCAGGCTACCTGAGTGACTTCAAGGGTCTATTGGCTGACTTCCTGTTCTGAGTTACATAGACACAACAAGCTCCAGAGGCATCCCTGCAAATGCCCAGCTGAGCTGCTGCAACTGGATCTTCCCGGACCTCCAACTGGACCTGCCTGAGCCCTGCTAACCTCTGCCAGAATGAACTTCTGAGCCCCAAGAGATGTCTATCCAGTTACTGGACCATGTGAAAAAATGAATAAAAAGGATTATTTTGGAAACACGTAGCTGCGCCTCTTGTTTCCTTCCTGCACTGTGAAGTGGAAGTATAAAAATCACAGGCTTGATGTGAAGCTTCAATGGCTATATATATATATATATATAGAATTCATATTTTTTTAATAATAATTCCTATTTGTAAAGCGCAAGCATATCATCCCCTAAGGGTTTCAAGGCGCTGGGGGCCATCGGGGAGATTAAGTGAGCTAATGCCCAGAGTCACATGATGCTGAACTGAGCTGCTGCCGGCGATCGAACAGGGAACCCCGCACTCTGGAAACAGCTGCTCTGGTCGCTGTGCCACACCTCTCCCTTATATCTATATATATATATGACCCCTGTGGGCTCCCAGACATCACCCTGGTCATGTTACGTCTGTTAGCTGATACCGCATGCAGTAGGCGCAGACAGGCTTTACATGTCCCAAGAGGTAGCCCCCGAAAAAGCAAAATGCCTTCTCCACCTCAACCTATGTAGGAATAGGGCTAAGATACAACCCAACAAATTAGAATTCCGTGAAGTAGTAGTGAATGTGACCCAATACAAGACCCTTCCTACAACACTTTACCTTTTCACCGAGCCTAGTAACATTCAAACTGAGCTCGATAGTATGCGGAGGAGGTGCACCATAGGGGAGGTTACTGTTTAGCCCCCAGACTTTACAGAAAAGAGATTCTCGGAGGTAGCAAAGCCACCGCACCAGTGCACAAACATGTCCACTCCTGCTTCCATCTGTGGTCCCGGGGGTCCTTAGCGTGTCTGCGGCAGTCTTTTTTATTGCCAAATGGACACCCCTGACATGCATTTCCAGTGTAGGGCCATCCACCTCATGATTCGAAGGGAAATGAGTCTTGTGGGGAAGGTTTGAACACCAGAATGGATAACTCATGTCAGGAAATCTGGGATACTGAGATAGATAGGTACACGTGGTTGGAAGGGAAGGGGCAATTCCTAATTGTACGGACACTTAGACTGTATTCCTTGTGTTTCAGAGGTATAGGAATAATTCCACTCAGCACAAATGAGAACTGTGGGGCAATACTACACATACCAGACATGCAATGGGGCACCTCCACGCTGATGGATTCCTACTGGCAATGTGATGAATTTGCCTACACGCAGCTCGTTCCCAGATAGTGGCGCTTCCGTTCCCTCGTCACCATACACACCCGAATCTGCTCATTCCTAGAGAAGATATGTCAGAGTTGTACCGACATCCGCTACAGAAGAAGACAACTCTGTTGCATTAGGCTTGAGAAAAAAAAAATGCTGATTATTTTGGCTGGGCTCAGTACAAGGACATTCCAGATGAATACAGACTGTTTCCAGACACGGAAGTAAATGTGTGAGGGTCTGTATCCTTCTTCACAGTGTAGATGAAAGCGAACGCCCGTTAGTTGCAAGTAGCCAGATGGGAAACTTTAAAGATGATGAACAATACGGAGTTTGGGCTTAATGCGATCAAGGAAGAACTAAAAGCCATCCTCCTTATGGTGATGCAACATCGATATGTGTTGTACTTGATGACCGCAATGGATGGAGGGGTGTATGCCAAGATCGGTGGGCCTGATTCACAGAACTAACTTATGTCAAAAACGTAAAGTTAGTACTTTTTGGTATTCACAGAATACACTTACTCATTTTGGTATTCACAGAATGAACTTACTCATTTCGGTATTCACAGAAGTTAGTAGTCCTAACTTTAGGACTCCTAAATACCTTCTGTGAATACCGAAAATCTTAAAGTTAGGATTTTCTCAGTTTAGGAGTAGTAAAGTTAGGACTCCTAACTTTAGGACTCCTAAATGCCTTCTGTGAATACCGAAAGTTTTAAAGTTAGGATTTTCTCAGTTTAGGAGTAGTAAAGTTAGGAGTCCTAGCTACACTGCTCTAAACTGAGAAAATCCTAACTTAAGACTTTCGGTATTCACAGAAGGCATTTAGAAGTCCTAAAGTTAGGACTACTAACTTCTGTGAATACCGAAATGAGTAAGTTCATTCTGTGAATACCAAAATGAGTAAGTGTATTCTGGGAATACCAAAAAGTACTAACTTTACGTTTTTGATGTAAGTTAGTTCTGTGAATCAGGCCCGGTGTGTCCTGTTGCACATTTATCCCAGGCAATGACATGGACAATGGGACTCTAACTCTTGCCACCCAAGCACTGTACCATTTACTAACAGACATGCATAAGAAGGGAGGTGCCCCTGAGCAGGAATGGTACGCCAATTGGTTTTTCTGGTTCCCCCAATGATTGAATGGTCTGTGTACATCATTGCTGCCCGTTCTCATCTTCATATTGTTTTTGTGTGGTTTTCCTGCTGTAGAAACGCAGTCCTCAAATTCGGTAGAATGCAAGTAACTAGGATAGTAGTAATAGTTAAAACTGAAGCATGACAAACCCCTAATAATATGACTGTCATGAAGTGTGGGATAAAGTATGTAGCTAAACACCAACTAGAGGGGTGAATGTTAATATTGAAAAAGTCTATGTCAATGTAACGCAATGATAAACGTGTATACAAAAACTAAATTACATCCCTGTTGTTGAAATCATCCTACGTGACCTCTCCATCAACCCTGAGTCAGAAATACATGGTCAAGCAGGCCCTGCAATTTAGGCCTGAGGCAACTGATTGACAAATCACAGTCGGGGTGACACTAACCAGCAGAACAAACATGCAAACAGGTAAAACCCAGATCTATCCCACAGAGGCATCAACACCACAATGGTCCACGGAGACTAGCCCCAGTAAAGCACACATGGACGGAGGGGTGTGCGCGTTCCCAAAACACCATAAAGTTAGATGTTTCATGAAGTTAAGAACTCTCAGCCAATCAGAACACAGCACACACAACACATGCAGTGATTGCGTGCCCCCATGCCGGACATCAGGACCCGTTACCCACTGGCCCTCACTGTGTTCAAGCAAGGTCGAGACCCACCTGCATTTGTTATCAGGTGGGAGTAATTTATGATTCCATAACTAGGCCCACATTCCTCTTCTAAAAATAATACATGAATTGATTTATGATACTCCAAGAAAGGCATATATATATTGGCACTTAGATCGATTGTACTTTGAGGCAGTCTTCAGACCCCAACTCTGTAACTGTTCTGCCAGCAGAAGAGTTTGATTAAACCTATTGTTCCTGTTTTGCCAAATGCCTGTTGTCTTTGTATTTTTTCAAGGTAAATTCAAATTCGAGCAACATTCTCATTCTCACAAGAAGAGTAGAGGAAATAAAGGGGAGGATTAAAAGATCAGAGGATTACTTTTAGAGACTCTAGCTTCCCATAAACAGAAGACATTAAATGGTATAGATCTGGTTGAGGAAACAAGCATGTATTCAGATCTTTCTGCTTCCCAATTTTCTGATGGTTCCTCTCCCCCACCTCCAGATCAAATAGAAAATATATTTCCACAGATATTGGTCTGCACAGTTAAATCACTAAGGGCCAGCTGTACTAAGAACTGGTTGCAAAACACTGGGTGCAGT
Organism: Calotriton arnoldi; assembly: GCA_963921515.1. Lineage (NCBI taxonomy): Eukaryota > Metazoa > Chordata > Amphibia > Caudata > Salamandridae > Calotriton > Calotriton arnoldi. Next base: position 221,389 of record CAWUFW010008157.1, read on the forward strand.
ATGCAACCAGTAGTTTTGTGACCAGTGTGGTAATTTGCAAACAGATCTATGTACCAATATGTGAGTTTGCCAAGTACCAATTCCTAGTGGGCTGCAATTCGGCCTACCTTATGAATATTAATGTAGTAGGTCAAAAATTGGAATGGCAGCCATTACAGGAATGGTGGACTGCTGGCATTAGCAGACCACCATGTCTGAGATTGCTTTTAAGTAAAGCATTTTTTTAAATGAATTAAATAATACAATTTTTAAAAATAATTAAATAATGCATTTCTTGTAATGCAGCAATCAATCAATCAATCAGGGGCTTGTGAAGCGCGCTACTCACCCGTGAGGGTCTCAAGGTGCTGGGGGGGGATGCTGCAGCTCCGGGTCAGACGAAGAGCCAGGTCTTGAGTCTCTTCCTGAAGGTGTTCAGAGTGGGGGAGCATCTGATGTTGACTGGGAGCTCGTTCCAGGTCTTTGCTGTGATGTAGGAGAAGGCTCTACCTCCTGCTCTGGTTCTGCAGATGCGTAGGGTCTCTGCCAGGGTGAGTTCGGTGGAGCGGAGGTTCCTCTTGGGTACGTGGAAGGAGACTCTTTCGTTGAGGTATTTGGGTCCGATGTTGTGGAGGGATTTGTAGGTGTGGGTGAGTAGCTTGAAGGTTACCCTCTTCTCGATGGGGAGCCCGCTGCAAAAATGAGATTTGTAAGTTTCATTTTGTTAAGAGTAGACAGTTTTCCATGGGACCACTCTCTACTCTCAAACACTGTTTTGGTCAACATTCCAATTACCATTTGGGAATGGCTTAACTCCTCCTTTGAGGTTGCAAAACGTTAATGCATACCACTACCATTCAGAATTTTGGATGGGATGACATTAACTCACAGCTTCCAAATGTTTAACGCAATGCAAGATGGTCAGCAAAGCTCGTGTCTGTTGGAAAATATAGAGAAACAAGTAGAATTTCCCTCTGAAATTTCATTTAATGCTGTAATAGAATTTACATTGGTCTGTGGGGCGTTGACGGCTGCACAGCGTAATCTCTTCCTAAAATACTGAAATTCTGACTCTGTTTAGGGATCAGACACTCTGACAATGCCTTTTCAGGTCCAGGTTGTTTGGTTCAGAGCTGGAGGGTAAATTACACTGAATTTCCAAAGAAAGAAAACATTATTTTTCTTTTCAAAAGCAACAATCGAAAGCCTCAACTCCTTTTAGACACAAGTCATCATTTAGACAACCCTCCAGAAGTCAACATAATTCAGCAGGCAATTTAAGGTTCCATACAAAGTCCTTTCCCTCAAAGTTTCAGAGGAAGCAGAAGCAGGATCCTGCAACTAAAAATCAGTATTCCTGACTATGCCAGTTGCCAGGAAGTTGATAGTCACAAGTTAAAGGCTGGTGACATGATCAGTCACTTCCTGGAGGCTTGAGAGAAGTCCACCTCAGATGAACATTGTCCAGACGACATATCAGATCGAATATATCTTCCCTCCAAAGCACTCAGGGACAATCCGTACACCCTTACTGAAGTGTCAAGAGAAACTGAATGCATTGGAGGTAAGAATCCAGTCACTCTGGGTGAAGAAGGCTATTATTCCAGCAGTGGAGAAATGGATGAGGAAAGGTGTATATTCAGTTGTTTTTCTATTGCCAAAAGATAAAGGAGGGTTTCAGATTGTTAAAGATTTGAAGGATTTGGACAGGTCTGTGAGGGAGATTCCTTTCAAAACAGAAACCGTCCAAAGATTAATTTAATTGATTCAAAAGGATCACTTTCTGGCAACACTAGATTTGATGGATGCATTTCTTCATATTTCAATGTTCAAATCTCATCAGAAGAAACTAAGATTGTGTGCTCAGGCTCAACATTGGCATTTAAGGGTTCTCCTTTTAAGACTATTCTCATCACAAAAGGTTTTCAGTAAAATGGTACAGCCCCTGATTGCTGACCTTCATCTACAAGGAATCCAAATTTGTCCTTGCTTGGACTATTGGTTGCCTTAGTCACCATCAGTCCAAGTCCTGAATCATCATTTGGAAAAGACCATCTCTTAAGCATGCTCAAGTGTCAGATGGACCCATCAAAGGATCTCATCTTCATTATCGAAAGGGTTGAAATTCAGCAGGTTAGAGTTTTTCTTCAGTAGGAAAGTTCTGCTTGTTTCCAGAATCTGTTGAGATCTCTCCTTTGCAGTAAGATCAACTTACAAGTGGATGAAGACCCAAGGTCATATGGTGGCTTGTGTGTTCACCATTCAGTGTGAAAGGCTTCACCTCAGACCATTACTTTGGCATCTTTACAAATATTGGTCGCCAGTTTTGAAAGACTAAAAGTAGATAATTCCAGTAACACAAGACATCAGATTTATGGTTCAGTGGTGGCTGGTTTCAGACAACATGTGCAAGGGAGTTCCAATGCATCCAGAGCCACCTCAAGTCCTGACGATGGATGCCAGTACTACTGCTTATATGCAACATCTATCAGTCCTAGCAAGATGTAGCCTACTAGAAGCATCCAAGACTTCAATTTGGAGGAAGTTAACAGCTAACTCCAGAGCCCTCCTTCATTTCAAACTGCAAGTTCTCCACTATAATATGTTGCTTAAGTCCTAAAATACTGTATTAGTGGCCTGTATCAGTCATTAAGGTAGCAAACACTTGCAGTTCCTGAAAGAGGCAGCATGTTCTCTCACCCTTTGGCCAGAGAAGTTTCTATTCTCAATATAAGAAGTGCACAACAAGGGCAATGTGGAGTCAGATCACTTAAGCAGAGCTTTTGAGTCCTACGAGAATCTGATGCTGTTCAGTTTGACCTTCCAGATGATATGCAGGAGTTTTGGGATCCCCGTACATGCACCTCTTTTCTTCTAGAGCAAATGCCCTTCTCCTGAGGAACTGCTCCATGTTCCTGGTACAGGAAGCATTGGAAGCGGATGAACTGGTACTGAAATGGCCAAAGAAACTAATGTTTGCTGTAAGAAATAAGAGTATAGTTGATGGGGTGAAAACCCACCTCAAATAATAATCACACTCCTTCTCAGGGTAGACCACAAAAGTCACTATAAAAACCTGTGCTGAACCCTCTGGTAGCTTGGCACAAAAGCAGTCATGCTTAACCTAGAGGCAATGTGTAAAATTCGTATGCAGTGCTCACAGTAATAAAGTGAAAACACAAGACAAGGAAAATACCAAAACAATTTAGAAAAATAGAGTAAATTTAAAAAACATAAAATGGCACCAAAACAACAGCAATCCAATATATAGAACCAGAGATATACATTTTTAAATTGTAAAGTGTAAATTAAAAATAGCACCTATAAGCACAAAGCTCCAACTGCGGTTATCTGGTCACTCTAGACCAGGTCAAAGTCGAAAGTTAAGGCTGACCACGATGGAGCATGGGTTGGATACAGGGACAAGGTTCATCCCTGTGGAAAGTTTACCTTCTGACAGTTTGGGGGAGAAAAAGTGGTCATCGACAAGTCAACAACTGGGCACGCTTCAAGCTGGATCTGAAGCAGGGGTCAATGATGGCGCGTTGCTGAAGAGTGGAGTCCTGGTGAGCTCAACAAAGGTGGGAGAGCTCTGATGGGGCAAAGTTCATAGTTTGTGCCCAAGAAAGTCTTGACATCAATTAGCTTTGGCCTGGCATTAATCTCGATGAAGCCCTCTATGTTTGGACTTAAAAAAAAAAATCTGAAAATCAGATCTCTTTTAGTGGGGCAACCCAACACGTTGAATCCAACCGTTGATTTAATGTCAACGGTCCCAGTATCCAGGTGGTTCTCTAGAGGAAACGTTGGTAAAAACTTTCTAAGTCCTATATTTTGAAGTGTGGGCTGGACGAGTCACTCTGACATCAGCCCAAAGGTCCAAGATCTAAGGGGTGCGATTTTGGGGGTTAGAACTCACTCCAGGAGAGGCCAGCAGTAGGGACCACAGTAGGTATAGTTGGGACTGGTCAGCAGGGCACTTGCAGTGACAGAGAGGCATCTTGAAGCTTGTTGTGTCCCTGTAGCTCAAAGAGGATGTCAGCCCAGTGACCTTTTTAGTCACTTGTGGGGGCCTAGGTCGAAAGCTAGCTGGTCCAGTCTTTTTTCAGGTTCTTGAGACAGTAGGGCAGTCCTTCTTCTGATCTGCACAGATCCAGCAGTGTTCTGAAGAGGGTACTCGGGCTACCACATTTCAGCTTGTGGTTGGGGTCATCTGGTTGCCCTTGACCACTACTAAGTCCAAAGTTAAGGCCAACCACGATGGAGTGAGGGTCAGATACAAGGACCAGGTTAGTCCCAGTGAAAAGTTTTACCTTTAGATTCAGGGCCTAATTTAGGGTGCAGCGGATGGGTTACTCCATCACAAACATGACAGATATCCCATCCTTCCTATTACAAGTGCATTATATACAGAGGCACATTTGTAACGGCATAACCATTCTGCCGAACTCCAAATCAGGCCCCTAATCTTTGGAATGGAGGTCAAAAATCCTCAGTGGACAAGGCAGCGGGTGGTGGCCAAAAAGAGCTCCATGTCATCGGATAGCCGCAGAACGATGTCTTTGTGAAGCCACTGACTTTTGGCAAGAAAGTGCTGACAGGGAGAAATTTGAATTTCGCACCTGGAGAAGGTCCCTCTCTGGATGGATAGTTATTGTGCCTCCACTCGGTGAAGATTTCTACCTTCAGGCTTAGTGACTTTTTTGGAGCTCAGATTCTTCCAGCGGGCAATGCTGCAGACTGTAGCTGAAGAGGGCTCCTTTAGGCTGGACACCTTCTTAGCGGAGTCCAGCTGGGTTGGATTTGCTGACGTGTAGAAGAACGTAGTGGGAGCAACCAGAATCTTTGATCCAGTGGCAATACATCATCATCAGATCGGCTTGGCAGGCTCGTCCTGGTCCCCAGTCAGTTCCCAGACCAAACATTTGACAAAGAGTTTCTAAGTCCAAGATTTCAGGAATCTTTAGTAGGAGTACACTTTAACATCAGCCAGGAGATCCAGGACCATTGGGACAGAACTTGGGGCCAAGACTCACTTCAGCAGAGGCCAGAAGCAGGTTCGAGGGCAGGTCCAGTTGGAACTGGTCAGTAGAGCATTTGCAGCAAAGGCTTCTCAAAGCTTATTGTGTCCCTGGAGCTCAAACAGGAGGTCAGCCAACTGACACTTGGAGTCACTTCTTGGATCCTAGGTTGAAGGCAAACAGGTCTGCTCTTCCTTCTCATTCTTCAGACAGCATGGCAGTCCTTCCTCTGGTTCCTAACAGGTCCAGGAGTGCTCTGAGAGGGGTACTGTGGATGTCATTTTTATGTCCAGAGCCATCCTGTGGAGGGTGTAAACTCCTGGCCATTCCCTAAGGAATGGGGGAAAAATTCACAGGGTTGAACCTACCCACCTTTGCAGCACTTCCTGTGTGTTTTACTATAACATACCCCAGTGTCCTTCTCTACATAAATCCAACATGGCAGAACCCATCTTCCCCTGGTCAGAGCTCCTTATGCCCACCCAGAGGTGTGGCTCTGATAATGGGAAAACCCTCCCTTGTGGTCACTCCAAACCAGTTCTGGTGAAGCCCCCCTGGGTTTGGAGTCAAGCTGACTAGAAAGACAAAGGGAGGCAGGGCTAGGTGTGTGCTACAGCAGCCGGTAGCAGGGTAGGCTTTAAAGCTCAGGAAGGGGCTGTGCACAAACCCCAGGCCATCTTGCTCAAGAAAAAAGAAGCCTCACCACACCAAAGCCTTTTTGCCCACTGCCAGGCAGCAAGCCACATCTCACCACAAGGGAGCCATTCACCAGTCAGGTGACACTAGGCACTGACAGAAAAGCACATTTTGGTTGGGCAGGAAAATGATAAATTTCTAAAAGTGGAATTTTCAAAAAGGAGAAATAAATTCCAACTTTACTATTAACGTGGATTTTAAATTTCTAATAAAATAAGTTATTGAATCATTTTTCTAGCTGCTCCCAAACCAAAATTAAGCATTATACATTGTTGTAATGTAACCCACTGTTTCCCTCTGGGACAGCCAGCTCTGCTACAGTGAAAAGCGACTTTGTAGGATTTTCACTGCCAGGGCATGTAAAAGCTTAAACATACATTCTTACTTTTTGACCTCTATACACCCTGTCGTATGAGCACTACGGGCCTACTAGGGGTGACTTATAAATATTGAAAAGGAAGGTCTACGCCTGGCAAAAGGTTTATTTTCCCAGTTTGAAATGGCAGTTTTAAACTGCCCACCTAGGCTGCAATGGCATGCCTGGAGCCATGTTTTACAGTGGGACTTTAGTGAGTGGCACAATGAATGCTGCAGCCCAATGGTTACATTTAGAGGCCCTGGGTGCATGTTGTACTATATACTAAAGACTTACAAGAAAATTAAATGTGGGAATTAGGTATATGCCAATCTTATCATGTTTAAAAGGGGAGCACTTTACAACCGGTTAGCAAGATTAAAGGGCGCACAGTCCGATAGCGAAATAAAAACGGGTTCAGCTCCAGAAGGCAACAATCTGGGGGAATGCAACAGATAAGATGGTCATTTCCAACAACTTTACAATCTAATTTTGAAACAAAACAATGGGGTATATTCACAAGAACGTGTGATAACTACCACAAGAGTAGCGTAACGCAACTTCCAATAACGCAGCCTATCACAGGAAAATAACCCCGTGTCAACGTGGAATTCACAACAAGGCAGTACCATGCGATAGTCACCAGATAACGCATCAAATGACAGCGTGAAAATCAACGCCACGCCGAAAAAATGCGAAACGCGAACGAGAGAAATCATGCGATGAGGCCAATCGCGGTACAGAAATCAGCGAACACCAGCCACAGGCCTGTAAATCTCATGCGTCCAGCGGGGAAAAAGCACCATAAAGAACGGAAAAAAAAGCCCAAAAACAATTCAAGCACTGCGTAGCAACATGGATGCACCCGAAACAAGTGCAGAGGACAAGCCGAACACCACAAGCCCTACGGAGGACCATCCAGGAACCCCGCTGTCGGGGAAAGGCAAGGACAAGAGGAAGAGGAAGACCGGGTACAGTCTGCAGGAAGACCAGATCATCGTCACGGGTGTGACCGAACACCATCAACAACTGTTCGGCACCTCCACTGCGGCACTGGCAACCCAAACCCAAATATGGCAGGCCATCCTCACCAACGTCAATGCAGTCGGAGTGTCCAGGAGGTCACGGGAGGAGGTCAAGAGGCGCTGGCATGATCTGAAAAGGCAGACCAAACATAAGTTCGACGCCAACAGGGAGGCAGCAATGGCGACTGGAGGTGGGAGTCCTGAGACACAGGAGGAGCTGGATGAGCTGGAGCAAATGGTGGCCACAGTCAGCAGTGAGGAGGCGGTGGCAGGATTGGGGGGTCTGGACACAGCACGATACAACCTGACCCAACAGCAACAGGGTGAGTAACGACCAGGGAAGGGGGACGGGGAGATGGGCACAATGGCACACATGCACAATTACGCGCAGCACACAGCACACCCACAATGACCTTGGAACATGTCCCTCAATGCCTTGGCACACTGCAGCACACATAGAAACGCCAAGTAGGCCCCCATCCACAATGTGCACAGAGTGCCCCCCCTATCACCAATATCACAACCTACCCTTGCACATGTGCTGAATCCAGCAAACCAGCAGCTCCGTGACCCACACTGACTATGCAAGTAACACTGCATGTCGGATAGCATGGCAGCTTCCCAAAACAAATGACATGGCCCACCCAACGACATGGAGGTAGCCAAGTGCGGATCACATCCCCAAAGGAGCAGGTCACACTCCGACGTGTCCACGTGCAACCACAACCCATGCCTTACAATACAATACACGCAGCAGACCAACAATGCACCAGGCCACAAAACCAGTCCGCGAGCACACATGACCCAAGTCAAAAGCAAATCAGGCCCCGAAAAGCACACAATTCAAAGGCAACCCGCCTCAAAGGGAGAAGGCTACACGAAATCAGAGCTGCAGGGGCAACTCCCTCAAAATGCAGCACACACACATAGCAATCACAGAACATCAGCAATGAAGGCAATGTGGTACAAAGTGCAACATCAGCACCACAGGACAGAGCTCACAACAGGTTCCGCTCGTGCGTAGTAACTGTCCACCCACATCTGGCATTGCCTGACACTGTGTGATGATAATGTACGGGTACTACCACACATCCGTCATGTAGTCGAAAAACACACTGATTGCCATCAAATATCCAGCTCCCCCCAAACAGTCACAATGTACATTGGCATGCAGTCTGAATGTAAACATCTGCAAATCATCACCATACATGTGAAACTCTGTTAACCTGCATCTCCCCTTTACATTGCAGAGGGACAAACAACACCCCCTGCAGAGCACACCACACATCCCACCATTGATGATGAAGAGGACAACCTGCACATATGTCAAGACACCCTCCAACGGATGCTGGGCAGCCTCTGCACCCCACCCCCAGGAGCATGCCAGGCCAGCTGCCCCGAGGTGACCCCACCACCTGCACAGACCACACAGCAGGAAACACACACCACCAGGGCTGTCTCCCAGGACCCCCCCGACCAAAACATGGAATTCCAACGTCGTGTGTTGGGTTGCCAGGTGGAGTTGGCTCATCAGCTGTGGGTGGGTTTCGAGCTTGTGGCAGCCAAACTCGATGCCATACGTGGGTGTCTGAGTCCCATCAGGGACCACGTACAGTCCCTAACGGACACCCCCTGTACGCACCATGCTCCACCACAGACCTTGGCTAACCTCGCTGGTGCCATGAGTCTAATACAAGCACTGTCTGGTCAGACAGGCACCAGCCATGACAGCACAGAGTTGGCACAGATGCGGAGGGCAATGGACACCATGGAGCAGATGCAGGCCGGAAGTATGCCTGCCACTGCTGGACACCAGCGAGTAGTGGCTGGGAACAGCACTGCCCTGCAGTACTCCAACTTGCCATTGCTGCCACTGAGCCCTTCCCAGATGACTGCAGCAGGAACATCGACACACACAGCTCCGAACCCTGATGTGTCCCTGGCACACTGTGATGCTGCCCCATCACCTACGCAGTCTGATGTGTCAGGGGCACACAGCCATGCAGCCATCACCCCGCCACACACACCGGACACACCGGACACAGAACCCATATCAGGGGAGTGAGAAGGGGATGGGAACTACTGTGTGAGGAAGGAGGCAGTAGCATCCATCACCGCCATATGGCCTGTCCCTGCCTGGTCATGACCTATGCATCATGCCCTGGGAAATACATCCTACTGACCTCCGGAACACCCTGGGACATTCACCCGGACCCCGACACGGACTGCCATAGCTTCACCGCTGGACAATCACACAGCAATCCTGCTGCGGACTGCACTCTCCCTCTTCCCAATCACTGTGCAATCCCCAAAGGACTCTGGTTGGGCCACCACTGGGCTTCCATGTATTGTGGGCTTGGATGGGCAGGTACTGCTCCAGCTCCGTCAATCACCTGAATGTTAATAAAACATTCTGAATCACACAGATGTGTCATCACTATGTTCACTCACGTATGGAAGTATGGCTGGATGTGGGGACGATGATTGCACATGAAGGTACAGCCTGGTAACTGACATCTATGCGCATGTCTATCCCTGAGACACATGGCCAATTGGATGACTGTGAAGGTGAGTACTAGCTGTGACCCCATTGCACATCAACAGCAATCTCACAACACCCCAACTTAGGCACACGTCCATGTGTTGAATAGGGCCGTGTGTAGGAGTGACCAAACCGGTGGCAGGCCAGGAGTGGTATCCCACACCACGTGTGACAGCAGAACTTCACGTTGCATACCGACTTACACACATCTGTGTGGACACATTCTGTTGTGATGTATGACATTGCTCCACATGGGCAGAGGTTGGACACCATACACACATAGCTGGAGTCATGTAAGTGCACATGTCATCCAGCACCTATCCAAAAACAATGTCTGGCTCACAGAGGCGGAGCTTGCCAAAGGGACACACCCCCATTGCACATGCGTCAGTCAGTTCCTCCCTGTGTTGGGACGAGGCTCATTGTGGCACACGAGTGGACAATCTAAACAACACACCACACAGTTAGACACCAGTGGAGTGGCATAGGCTTTATTGGCATGTACGTGCCAGTACGGACGAGGCAACGGCCACAACAGGCAGGGACATGCTTAAGACACTTACACGCAGCATGGGTACATGTCGAGGTTCAGAAAATGTTGGGGCTGAAATGGACAACATTCATCACGGATGGCAACGCTCACAGCCCACCTTGCCTTGCTGGACGAGTCATGTCTTGTTTGGCGTCTGCACAGTTCCCCGTGTGAGGGGGCACGACTCACTGCACGTGGGGTCTGCATGGTGCTCTGCCTCCGGGGTGCGCCCATTGTCTGCTCAGCCGACAGTGATCAGGGGTGAGGGTCCGACAGGCTCACATGTCGTGCTACATTGCCATGTGTGTGCTCTCCCCCAGCAGTGTGTCCGAATTGGCAAGGTTGCCAGACGACGCTGTGTTGCTCGGACCATGGACCTGCGTCGCCTTGCACAGGTGTGTGCACACGCGTTATTCTACCCACATGCATCCAGAGCCCGACCGAAGGCAGACTTGTCCTCTGTTTTGGTGGGATATGTGAGCAATCCCCACTGTGCAACAAGTTGTTTGGCCATGTGCTGTGGGTGGCAATCGGATGTGGCTGCAGGAACGTAGTTACTCGTCCATGAATGCCCGTGCAGCTTCATGTGCAATGTGTTCCAATAGTACGTTGTTGTCGTGTTCAAGGAACACCAGGGTGAGCCAATCCAGTAGGTGGCCCGGGCAGGTGTGCTCAGCCCATGCCGTCTCACCGATCCGCAACACAGCCCAATAGGGGAGCGCCTCGATGTGGTCACTGCACACGAGAAGTTGTGCAATCTCCCATGCACAACTACCAATACATACGCAGTATGTCAAGGCATCCATGCACGGCTGTCTCGGTTTACACTCCTGTTCGTGATCCAACAGGGGCGCAGACACAAGTCATAGTCAATTCATCAACAGTTGTGTTGGATAGGCAGACATCCATGGGACACTCGAATGTGCATGTTCGGCAGTGGAACCAGGGCTGGACGCAGGTGACGTGGGCAATGCGGAAGCTGAGCCTGTAACTGATCCGCAGCACTGCCAGTGGCAGTGCGCCCAGTAAATGCAGCATACGTGCACTGTACTGTTCCACGTGACGAGGGTTGTGCATGTGCCCGGTATGGCCTGCCATTGCGTTGGTGCATCTCGTGAACTGGCACTCTTCTGGACTGCGGCAGTTGTGTGGAGGATATGCCACGGCTCTGAGCAATGATTCGGATGTGTGTGCAACGTTGTGAGTTATGGGTTGCTGTTTCCGTGAGTGTCAAGGGCATCCCATGCGGGGGTACCACAGGCAGGGGCTTCTGTGTGTGGGCTGTGGATGAGTCGGATGGTTCATTTGCGGAATGCGTGGTGTGGGAGTAGTCCCCATCTGCCATTGCATCTCTATCAGGGTGTTCCATGCGCGTTCTGGACGAAGGTCAGAGGTGCAGGTGTCCTCCCCCCTTCTGCATTGGGACAATGGTGCTTTCATCCCTGATGTTTGTCTGACTACTACTTTCGTTTTTGGAATGTGATGTGGCTTTGGCGCTGAGATTGGGACACGGCCTTGGGCTCATGGTGTACGGATGGCGATGCACACACACATGTTGGCATGTGGAGCCAGGTGCCCGTGCGGCCTTGCGCTGCTTGTGCTATCTCACTCCGTCTCTCTCCCTCGCTCTCTCCCTCTCTTTCCTTTGTTGGGCGCATGGCACACCTTCTTCTCTTGGATTTGGTATTCCGGGCTGTGTGCTACGGATTGTCCAGTGGGAGCAGCTAGGACTCATCCTAACTGTTGTTTCTGCTTTTGTTTGTATGGTGTTTTGTGTTGGTGGTTGCATTGCTGTATGACTGATTCTCCATTTTCTGGCCACGCATGTATGTTTATTTTCCTGCTTGTGCGACATCAGGCAAAATGTTTGTTTTGGGATTCGTGGTGTTGGTGTGCAATTTCTTAGTCCGGGGTTGGGGGTGGTCCCGAGGGGGGGTGTTCCGGGTGTGGGATGGGGTCCTGGGGTGGTGGCGGTGGGTGTTGTGGCCCTCTTGGGTGTCCGGGCCGCATGATGAGTTGCTCCATGGCATCTGTTGCCCTTCGGATGTGGCCCTGGGCTGTGCCCCCTTTTGTGGTGCTGGCTGCCGTCCGACTTTACACCAGGTCAGGGCAGGTGTAAATTTCCTGGTGCTAACGCTCCTTATCGCCTGTTTTGTGTTTTTATCGCGGATGTGGCTGGTTGTTGTGAATGTTGAGGTGTGCTGTTGTCTCGACTTTTGTCACGGGAACGCCTACTCTGCATCTCATTAGCGATATTTGCGAGGGTCCTCTGTAGCGATGTTTTTGCGGCTGCTATCGCGGGTAAACTGGTGCTGTGGGCTGTTAACACCGGCTTGTGAATGGGGGGGTAAATTTATCACGACTTTGGCTGCGATAAAGTGCCGTCAATTCGGAGATAGCTCCTTGTGAATATGCCCCAATATCTTTAAAGGTATCCCATATCTATAGATATTTTTCCCCTTGGTACTTTGTTTTTCGCATTTAAAGCGCATACTGCTTCGTCAAGATGATTTTGATTACCTGAAAGCCCCACGTATATGCATCAATAAAACTGCTAAAATAAATGGATATAAAAAACTGGCAACAATAGAAATAGAAACGAAAATCACCCAAACAGCCGTCACACGCTGTCTTAAAGCAGGCTTCTTTTCAAGGCGACAAAGACGGTCTACAATCCTTGCTCAAAGGTGCAACCTCATTGAAAGCATAGACAGTAGCAAACCCTTCATGAATTAGAAATGAAGGGGCAGATTTACAAGCCCCTTGCGCCACTTTTGCGTCACTTTTCCCATGTTAAAAATGACGCAAAAGTGGCGCAAGGGGCTTGTAAATCTGCCCCGAAGGGTTTTCCGATTGAGGGGTTTACCCGCCCACCTGTTATTAATTATGCAAATTGTGCAAGTATTTAAAGGCTCCACTACGTCACGTGCCTTTACTTTTGGTCTGATTCTTGCTTGCTCTTCTTCTGGAGTTGCTGTTTTAGAATGTCAGGAAGCACATCTCACACACACAAAAATTGTTTTCTTCATTTACTTGATGAGTTGAATCTCTACATCGAGTTGTATGTCTGATCATGTTGGCACCTTTACGCATAATGAAGTTTGGGAGTCATCTACCTTGTATTCTGATGTCTTATATAAGGTGATTTAAAAATATCTGGTGAGATATTTGGTAAGCCACTGGTGGTTGGAACCGGATCAGAATGGCATGCATATCAAGATGGTGGCTGCATACTGGAGGTACAGTGACACAGAATGATCCTCTGCTTTTGGGGACCACATGCAATTCTAGTCCCTGGGTGCAGGAGGAGGACACAGCAGTTGGCAGAAGAATCGGTGCTGGGGTGGATGGGATTGAGAGAACTAGCAGGACAATGCAGCCTGTACTGGAAGCACTAACATACCCTGGGGGAGCATGGCGAGACCTCACATATTGATTTGCAAATGACACAAAGAGAGGCCTATGGTACCAAGGGGGGTGGAGGGGTAGAGCACTTTAGCCAAGTTTTGAAGCGATTTGACCTGGAGACTTCTTGAGCCCATCCAATTTCCGGTCTTTCTCCAGACGATTGAAGATAGAAGCATGAGCTCCACTGTCATCAGTGATGCTCTTTGGGTGTGCTGCACAGTGGCAACAAGCACTGCTTAATTTGTGTTAAAAAAAGTGCCAGGGCCCTCGTTAGAAGGTCCCTGCAGCTTGCACCGTACACTCCCCCTGCCAGTGCTTCCAGTGGCAGTAGCAACGCAATTACTAATCATCACACTTAAAAATGTGACAATTCAGCCTATCTAGGCCCCCAAAGATATAAGAAAGGCTTGGGCGGCAGTCAATGGTCATTTTTAACAGTGCCACCATGAGGCAGACTGGTATAAGCCCCAGTGTTGACAATTAAGTGCCGGTGCTGAGCACCAGAAGCAACCAGCTCAAATTAAGCACTGGCAACAACACTCTTCCATCAGCATACTCCTCTCCCAGGCAGAAGTCCTCTTAGGCTGCATCTCAAGCAGTTAGGCGTTTTGTTCTAGATCAGAATAGGAGAGGCCCCCTGCACACTGGGCAGCCTACTCCTTTCTGGTCACCATAATGTATGGTCAAGATTCTATGGCAGGGCTGCCAAGAATCCCAATCTGGCCCAATATTTTGGGGGGGGCAATTACAAAGAGCTTCTTAGAAGTCAAAAGGTGAACTTGGCATCCGGCTCAAAGGACCTGCTTCTATCCTCCACCGATGGCAACGATTCAATCAAGTTCAAGTGCATAATCCTCCTAGTACCGTTCAGCCCCATGTATCAACCCTCACATAATATTGACAGTATTTTTGATTTTGTAGTGATAGCAGTCATCTCAATTTACTACCAAGGAGCGTGTATCTCTCCCAAGCAGTACCCCAGGCAACTGGGGGCTGTGATCCATGCTACATCTCTGTTGTAAGAGCTTGACTACAAGATGAGGGTATATGGGCATCACATTGATTTTGGCTAGCCCATCTCCCCAGTCTTTGTTAAGGTGTTGCTATTTTAAGACCACCCGCTGGTGTGTACACACAGATGGATAGTACAGTGATGTGAGCACAAAATGAACTTCACTTTTCTGTTGAAGGTTTTGTTATCTGAACCCTATGTGGACCAACATGGCCACAATATCCTGTGCACATAGGGAATGGAGAGGTAGGAGCAATTTTGGCTCATGCAAGGAGACAAAGGTAAGCAACTGTCCAAGGGCCTATGCACTCTAGCACAGCATCCCACTTTCTTGAGGTTAAACAGGTACTTGTGGATCTCCTTCCTGGGGTATACAACCCTCACCATTTATACCACAACCTACTACTCACTGTAGGGAAAGAGGAATTTACATCGTTGAGGTTAAACAAACTAACCAGGGAGGCCCAAAAGGCAGTACTAAAACCTATAAATAAGTTATGCCCCACAACTATTAATCAGCATCCAACAGCAGTAAATCAGTACATGAGTGGTGCATGGGTGCTGCAATTACCTAAATGACACTCTGTCTCTTGAGGACATCCACTGGACAGCACCTTCTACCAGGCGCGGTCGGTGGTAGGAGTGCCGGTCGGGCGGTGACGTGGGGCGGGGGGAGGGCAGGGTGGGGGTAGTAAACTATGGATTAAGGCCTAATACAGGTAAGTAAACATTTAAATAAGTAAAACGAATTTCGTTGCGCGCACTGCATCGCATTTGGTGATGCAGCGCTCATCGAAATTCGTTTTACTATTAAATGTTTACCTGTATTAGGCCTTAATCCGTAGTTTACTACCCCACCCTGCCTGCCATCCACCCAACCGGCACTCCTACCACCGACCGCGCCTGCCTTCTACAAAAATATGCAAAGCCTTTGCCCGAGAACCTATGCCTATGGACTTGCGACTAAGTCAATAGTGTACGAAAATATAGATTAGTCAGAAATATTGAAATTATAAAATAAGTAGGGTGGCTCAGGGCACCAGCTATGTATGTAGGTGGAGATATTTGCATAGCCCAAACTTACTTAGGCAAGCAAAGTCGATCTGACCAAGAGTGAGAGCCCATACAATGAAGAAAACAATTACCAGAGGCAGCCCCCTAGTAATTCTAGTGTGAGCAAGTTTGTTTGGGGTGGTGGTAGAGCATTTTGAAGAGATGAGTGGTCAGTTTTTCTTCCATTTCAGGATCTTGCTTTCAAAAACCATCCAAAAGCGGACCTGCTCCCATGTGCCCACAACAGGTGAGTATACTTTTCCATGGTGTCTACACCTTACCTTTCAAACTTGTTTTCTCACTCTGTTAATGTTTCTCTTTTCTTGTCTTTCCTTCAGTCTGCAGGAGCAATGGAAATCGGCACATTCACTGCCAACATCACAGGAGGGTTACCGTCAGATAACAAACAGGGTAGTTGAGTTTGGGCATGGTTTAAATAACACAGTCATGCCCATGCTGACTCTTCCTCAACCAAGTGGACAATGGGAGGGCAAAAAAAGGGGGCAGGGGCATGCACACGCACAGCAGAAGGCAGGGCCGGACTGGGAATGCAAACCGGCCCTGGCAATTGAGTCGGGATGGCCGCCGGGCGGGGGAACGGGCACATGGAAAGCACTGCAGCTGTGTTAGAAATGGGAGTCTCTAGTTGGCAGAGGTAGGTACCTTTGTCCAAATAGGGACCTTTGCTTCTAGTCAGGGTAAGGGATATACACACTCTAGATAACCCCTGCTCACCCCCTTGGTAGCTTGGCACTAGCAGACAGGCTTAGCCCAAAGGCAATGTGTAAAGTATTTGTCCCAACACTCACAGTAACACAGTGAAAACACCACACCAGTTTAGAAAAATAAAATATCTTTAGCTAGACTTAACAAGACCAAAAATCCAACATACACAGTTAAAAATATGACTTTCAAAAGGTTTCAAGACCTTGTACCATAGAAATCTATGGATGCATGACTTTTACACAAAGTACCTGAAGATGCGTCAAAATTCACAAGGCCAAACAGCTGCAGAGAAAGGAAGCGTTGGAAAACACAGCGATGCGTCAGTTCCTTAGTCCTTGGGGAGGCGACAGTTCTGCTGCACACAGAAGTGATGCATCGAATCCGGACTGTAGGGGGATGTGAGGCGTCGAAATCCAAGACGATTCTGGTCTGCGGGTGATGTGTGGAAAAACTTGGTGCACAGGTATGATGTGTGAAACACCGGAGGTGATGCATCGCTTTGCGAGGTTTCGCGCCGTCCGGCGTCGGTGCTGGGGGCTGCATGGCGAGACTTTGCGTCGCCCGGTGAGACTCGGCGAGGATTCACGTTGTCCGGCGTCGGTTCTGAGAGACTTCACACGACTTTGCGATGCTTCGCGCCGGTTCTTGCAGAGATTAGCTGCAAAACCCACCTCTGAGATCCTGTAACTGGAAGGAGGCACCTCAGGCAAGGGTAAGACTCACAGATGGCAGAGTCCAGCAGCACCAGCAGATTTGCAGGAAGTCTTTTGTGTCCCTGAGACTTCAGAACAGGAGGTCAGCACACTTCAGGCCCTTGGAGATCTCTTTCAAGTAGGGGACACAGCACACAGCAACGTCCTTCTCCTTTCCTTGGCAGAAACAGCAACTGCAGGCCAACCCCATACACACAGCAAGGGCAGTACTTCTCCTCAGTCTCTCCAGCTCTTCTTCTTGGCAAAGGTTCCTCTTGAATTCCAGGAATGATCTAAAAGTCTGGGGTTTTGTGTCTGATACTTATACACCAAAATGTCTTTGTTCTCTATGTGCAAGGGGCTCTGAGCCCAGTTCAAACCAGTTCTGCGGGGCACTCTGCAAGTGCACAACAACATCCATTGTCAGTGTGAGCCTTGGCTCCGGACACACCACAGAGGGGTGGAGCCAGCATTGTGGAAGGCAGGCACAGCCCTATTCAGGTACAGGTGCTACTCCTCCCAACACTCCAAATGCAGGCGGGCCTATTCAGCCTAGTGCTGACTCATCCAGACTCCTGGAGCCACTGCACCTCCCCAGCTCCTGTCACTCCAAAGCCAGATAGTCAATCCACAAACAGACAGAGGCACACAGGATGGTTGAACAAGAAAATAGCCACTTTCTAAAAGTGCTATTTTCAAACACACAGTTTAAAAACCATCTTTACTAAAAGATGTGATATTAAATCCTGAGTTCAGGGATCCCAAACTCCATTTTTCTATCTTATCCCTATGGAAAGATATGCTTGTAAAATGTTACAAAGAATTCCCCATTCTGTCCTATGGGGCAAGATAGCCTTTCAATAGTGAAAAACGAAATTGGCAGTATTTAACTACCAGGACATGTTACACACACCAGTACATGTCCTACCTTTCACATACACTGCCCCCTGCCCCGGGGGGTACCTTGGGCCTACAATAGGGGTGCCCTATATGTAAGAAAAGGGAAGGTTAGGGCCCAGCAAGTGGGTCCACTTGCCAAGTCGACATGGCAGTTAACAAACTGCGCACAGGCACCGCGGTGGCAGGCCTGAAACATCTTTTCAGGGCTACTCATGTGGGTGGCACAATCAGTGCTGCAGGCCCACTAGTAGCATTTGATTTACCAGCCCTGGCACACTCAGTGCACTTTACTAGGGACCTACTGGTAAAACAAATATGGCAATCAGGGAGAACCAATCACAATACCAATTTACACAGAGAGCATATGCACATTAGCACTGATCAGCAGTGGTAAAGTGCCCAGAGTCCTATAGCCAACAAACACAGGTCAGGAAAAAATAGGAGAAGGAAGCAAAAAGTTTGGGGATAACCCTGCAAAAAGAGCTATTTCCAACACGCTGCTTTTGTTACAGGGGGCCGATATTGCAGCTATTGTGCAAAACCAGCCCCCGGTAACAAAAATGGCTCCCCAGGGGTCCAAAACTGGCCCCTACCCTGGTGGCCCACGGGGGAAACGCCCGGTGCCCGCTACAGCCAGGCATGGTGGAAGGCATGGGTGAGCAGGCCAGGGGCAGCAAGCTTTCCATGCAGGACAGGCGGGAGGGGCAGTGTAGTAGTAGTGTAGTATATTTATATATTTTTAGTTTATTTTTTTATATTTTTCACTATTTTAAAAAAGTTACTAAAACGTGTAAATTACTACAAAAGTGCAGAATGTGAATACTGAAAAGTAGTAAACCCTGCGTTGTGTTGTTGCTGCTGCAACTGCTGTGGGCTGTCGTCTGTCGAAATCCTCCCCCACTTGGCCCCACCACTCTTACCTGTATGGGCCGCGGCTGGCTATGGGGACTGCAAGCCCCAGGTTTCCACGCACCAAGTGGTGATGACATCGCATTGTGGGGCAGGACCATCAAGCAATATAAAGCGCTCTTCACTCTCCCGCTGCACGGGACGCCGCGTTGTGTTGTTGCTGCTGCCACTGCTGTGGGGACTGCAAGCCCCAGTACCATGCACCAGGATGCGCTGACAACACATTAGGGGCAGGACCATCAATCGCTATAAAGTGCTCTTCACTCTCCCACCGCGTGGGATGCTGTGTTGTGTTGTTGCTGCAGCCGCTGCTGTGGGGACTGCAAGCCCCAGGATACCATGCACCAGGAGGCGCTGACATCGCATTAGGGGGCAGGGCCATCAAGCGCTATAAAGCACTCTTCACTCTCCCGCCATGCGGGACGCCGCATTGTTTTCTTGCTGTTGCCTCTGCTGTGGGGACTGCAAGCCCCAGGATACCACGCACCAGAAGGCACTGACATCTCATTAGGGGGCAGGACCATCAAGCGCTATAAAGCGCTCTTCACTCTCCGCCGCTCGGAACACTGCATTGTTTTGTTGCTGGTGCCTCTGCTGTGAGGACTGCAAGCCCCAGGATACCACGCGCCAGGAGGTGCTGACATCGCATTAGGGGGCAAGACCATCAATCGCTATAGAGCGCTCTTCACTCTCCCGCCACACGGGACGCAGTGTTGTGTTGTTGCTGCAGCCGCTGCTGTGGGGACTGCAAGCCCCAGGATACCACGCGCCAGTAGGCACTGACATTGCATAAGAGGGCAGGACAATCAATCGCTATTAAGCAGCGAAGCCCAGGCCAAGAGCGGGCCGGTCCTGTGGCCATCAGCGACAGGAAGAGGCAGGACAGAGTCACCCTCCTTGGCTCTGCATGTACGTAAGCTGTTACCTGGTATTAGTTGGTGGAAATAATAAGGGCCTTGGTTTTATTGTGATACCCTAAGTGAGCTATTGTCAACAGTGAGGTAGGACCACTAAGTGCTATAGAGGCTCCTGACAGATGAATGTGTGCAGTGACTTACCCTCATAGTAGATGTAGCAACTGAAGCGATAAATAAACTCACTTTGTTAAAGAAAAATCTCAAGATATTGCTAGTTATGGTAAAGAGGAAGGCATGAAATAAAACCCCTGGAGCAGGGAGTGCAAGGAAAATTCTGAGGCATGCAGCTGAAAACTGCACTCTCGATGAAAACGATGAGCTTATAGAGGAAGTTGAGGGATTATTAGCCCCTAAAGCTAAGGATAAAGGGAGGCAATCAGCAAGGCAGGAGAAGTAGAGAAGTTGTGAAGAACGTTAAAACACAGAAGAGCATTGCAACCTACTTCAATAAACCATTAGAAGATAATGAATTAGAGGTTTCTTCTACTGGCAGATCCCCACTTCCCTCAGTGAATTCTCATGAGAAATTACTAAATGATGTAGGCTTTGAAGAGAACTCAACAGTAGTTAACGTTGAGTCCTCTAATCAATATGTAGCTTCGGAGCACCTAGAGGATAACTACTCTTGTGCAATCAAGGGGGATGACCACTGAAAGAAAAATGAATGATAAAGTTACTGTGGGCTTAGATGAATAACTGAGTGTGATGAGGGGTGAAATAATAAGCTTAAGGGATTACATGGGAAGATTGGCCAGAGTTCTAAATGACAAGCTGGATAGCCTCTCTGACTTAGCTAAGGGGACAATCCAACAAAGGGAAGGTGGCAATACAGGGATATCCTTAGCCCGTCCAACCAATACTGTAATTTGTTATCCAAATATAGATTGAGGTAAATATGTGAATAAAGAGCCTAAGGGTCAAAAATAGAGTGAAAAAGATACTGCCCCATGACATCCCCAGGCAGGTCCGAGCTCCTCCACATAACCGGACAAATGTAAATCTTGGGTTCCCAGCGCTGGATATTCCCCCCAGACCTAGCGGCAAATACTTATATAATGGTAAAGAAAGAAAGAGAAATACTAACCCGAATAACAACATTGATAAACTATACCATATTTAAATGATTAACATCCCTAAAATTCAGTCAGGTACTCGTGAAAGACGTGTGGCATTACTAAACAAGTTGATCCACTGGATAAGGTATAAGAGGAGTTGTAGATCGATAATAATGGAGTACGTACTCAACGTAGAGGATTTTGCTACTGAGGACCCTCAGCTGGATTATCTAGGTGTGAAACTCAAGAACAAGGTACTTGTAGATGGGTTAATCACACTTGAACTGCGTTTTAGACCGCATAGTAATCTACAGATAAGACTAAAGTTGAATCCCCGGGGCATATAGCAGGCCTAACTAGTGTAAAGGAACAAGAAACACTAATATGTACTGACCATTCTAAAACTAGGGAGTACTCGCACCGATCAGATATAGATTGACTTAGAGATGCTAAGGTGGAGCGTGATCTCAAACCCTATTTAAGAGGAACAGACATGTTCTACCTATAGCTGAAGAGACCGCATAATTCACTTTTACATATAAATCTCATTGCAAGGCCTGAAGGCAAAGCACCCCTAAACCCTGAAGTACACATGCTGACACAGGGGGACTCACTCTTGCAGAAACTGTATCGACTACGAGGGCCAGACTCATCAAAGGGCGACTACATAAATATGTTGTGTTGGAATATTGCGGGAATTAAATCAAAACTTTCAGACCACGAGTGGGGATGTTTTATTGATAATTATCACATTATATTCTTCCAGGAGACATCGGCTATTAACCCAATATATAGATCAGGCTTCCTGACGTTTAGTGAAAATGCAATCCCCTCCCTGGCAGGGCGTCCACAGGTAGACTCTTGACATGGTTAAGCTTAGACTTGTTCCCAGTGGTGAGATTAGTTCCATCTAATTCAAGAGACTTGTTAGCCCTCAAAATTAAAATCGCTATCGCAACAGTACTAAAATACATAGCCTTAGTTAATATGTATATTAGATCAGTTCCTCCAAATATTCAATCACCCACAGTGAACAAAATAGATGATCTGATGGCACAGTTCAACCAGAGAGCTTTAAAGATTGTAGCGGGGGATTGTAATACACGAATACCTACTGAACCTCGCTGCAATGCCCTAGAAACCAATTCTTTGGTAGCAACAAAAGCACCTAAGGTAGTCTTGTCGGCTAACAAGAAAACATCAAAGGTGGTAGTTCAGCTTTTATACCTAATTATAGATCATGATCTGAAAATTGCAAATTGTAGTACAGTAATCCTGACTGCCCACCTTGCCCAACTTTCAAAATAGGTCTAAGTACTTCATGAATAGATTATATACTGGTGGATAATGGTATATGGCCGGAATTACATGATATGAAGGTAATTCCAAGACCTGATAGTGACCACCAGGCACTAAGTGCAATTTCCTCATGGGCCCATTTAGAGATGTAAACTTGGCTCCTGTTATAACAAAGGATCCATTAGAAACAAATAATTATTTAAGAAATGTAAAATAGGCAGCATTTGTAATGAACACTGAGTATCTGGCACATTTATATGATCTATTTGTGCAAAAACTTTCTGTGATTTATCTCTCTAATATTCTGAATGTTAATTTTGCTAGGATCCACTGTGAATTAATAAACCTATTAAGACCACTATTTTGTGAAGGAGCAAAGGAGAGGTTCCGTGAAAATCTGCCCCCACTTGGTACACGAAAAGTTGCAGTTTAGAGAAACATAGGGGTCGATTCCGATTCGGGCCGGAAAAAGCACCGACCGACTCGGAGACGGAAATTATACCGACCGACACGTACCTGTGGCGCCCGGCACGCCAAGTACGATGCAAGGCGTGCAAAATCTGACCGACACATATCGAACCCAAGTCGAACGACCGAGCCGCATGGAAAACAGCAATCCGGTCGGAAAAACAAGCGAATCCAACCGACCGACACGCACCCGGAACAAATCCGACCGAAATGTACACGCGAACTCCAAACCGCAAAGTACGATGCAAGGCGCGAAAACCACGACCGAGTCGGACGGAGGACAAGCCGTACGACCGACACGCATACAAAACCGAGCCGAAGCAACACAAAACAGCGCGAACCGACGCGTACGCAGCATACAAAACTGCACAAACACAGCGTGAACGAAACGGAGAACACCGTACGAGACAAATGCAGGGTCCGACTCGGTCACAAGAACGTTTCCAACATGCACAGACAGTACAAAGGAAAAATCACACAAAAAAGGCCAAACAAGCAATTACAAAGCCAATAAATACTGGGGGGGTGGGGACAGAGAACAAAGACACACCCACAACTCCACCCATATAAAGGACACAAATCACAACCATGATCCTTTGCAAATGCCATTCCACTGCCAGCACCCAAGAGACAGCAACCACCCACCCACAGCTCATCCCTCACACAAGCCACACACCATCAGCACACCAACAAATACCTACCTCACATTCACCCAGCAAAACACACACTAACACACCCTCACCTGCACACCAACACACACATCACTCACCATCACCACCCATCACCATGCCCCCAAGAAGAATCACAAGTTCCTAGATTGTGAATTGGAAGTCATGGTAGACGAGATCCTCAGGGTAGAGCCACAGCTGTTTGGCACACTGGTCCAACAGACCCCCATCTCCCAGAAAACCAAGATGTGGGAGAGGATCATCAACAGGGTGAACGCACAATCACCATGTCTGCGCACAAAGAGCGACATCCAGAACAGGTGGTATGACGTGCGCAGGAGGGTACGGGACCTGCTCAAGAAAGACTACCTCCTGAGCCAATACACCGGCAGTGGCCCTCCTGCCAAGCCAATATACCTCAGGCCCTGGGAGGAGAAGGTACGGGCCATCCTTCCGCCAGTGAGCGTATATGGACTAGAGAACATCCCAGAGCCTGGTGAGTACACAACAAATGTACACAATATTCTGCCACAAAAACACACACATCACTGTCAAGGGAGAGTCAAACCATGCACTCATAGCAATTACACAGCAACCAGAACAGAATCATCCCAAAATGTGTATGTCAGTCAGATAAACACAACACATGCCATCAAAAAAGTCACATCCAACTGTGCCATCACATGTACAAACACAACTACAACTACAGCTAGGCAGTGGCACAAATAGAACTAACAAACACATCCAGACATGTAGCCACCACAACAACACCAACACACAGTGAAGAACACTCAAAGGAAGGAATTCTGTGTATGCTGGCCAAGTCAGTGTAGCCAATAGCATCATGGGAGTCGCAGTCACACATATTGCCCCCCCAACTGTCCCATCAACACCACCATGAACCAAGCTCACATCACAGGGAGTGGATAAGGACACACAAGATGGCTGACACTGGCTACTGCTGTGGGGAGCACAAGGCCCTGCTGGCAACTGTGCACCAACAAACAGCAGGACACCACTGACTGACATCCTGAGAGACAACTTCCACTCCCTGCAATGCAAGCACGTTCCATGGTGGGATATCTGGCTGGCTGGGTGGGAAGGAGGACTTGCAGCACTGACCATAGTCACAAGCACCTCCCCTCACACCCCCTCAACACAAACTCCACAGAACCCACCTGGGAGAATGCAATGCCTCCCATCCTAACTCAAGATCCCACAAAGAACCACCACCCTGGGTTATGTTGTGTGAAGCACAGGGACACTCTTGGGACTTTTAGCCAAACAACTGCCAGGACAACACTCCCAGCCATCCTGTCAGCACAGCCAGCCCACCCCTCAGGGAAGCAGAGTCAAAGGAAGGAAGCATGGGCATGCTGGGAAGGGGGTGGAGGCAATAGCATGATGGGAGTGGTAGTCACAGACATTGCTCAGCCTCACAACTGGCCCATCAACACCACCCTGAACCAGGCTCACATCACAGGGAGTGGATAAGGACACACAAGATGGCTGACACTGGCTACTGCTGTGGGGAGCACAAGGCCCTGCTGGCAACTGTGCACCAACAAACAGCAGGACACCACTGACTGACATCCTGAGAGACAACTTCCACTCCCTGCAATGCAAGCACGTTCCATGGTGGGATATCTGGCTGGCTGGGTGGGAAGGAGGACTTGCAGCACTGACCATAGTCACAAGCACCTCCCCTCACACCCCCTCAACACAAACTCCACAGAACCCACCTGGGAGAATGCAATGCCTCCCATCCTAACTCAAGATCCCACAAAGAACCACCACCCTGGGTTATGTTGTGTGAAGCACAGGGACACTCTTGGGACTTTTAGCCAAACAACTGCCAGGACAACACTCCCAGCCATCCTGTCAGCACAGCCAGCCCACCCCACAGGGAAGCAGAGTCAAAAGGAAGGAAGCATGGGCATGCTGGGAAGGGGGTGGAGGCAATAGCATGATGGGAGTGGTAGTCACAGACATTGCTCAGCCTCTCAACTGGCCCATCAACACCACCCTGAACCAGGCTCACATCACAGGGAGTGGATAAGGAAACACAAGATGGCTGACACTGGCTACTGCTGTGGGGAGCACAAGGCCCTGCTGGCAACTGTGCACCAACAAACAGCAGGACACCACTGACTGACATCCTGAGAGACAACTTCCACTCCCTGCAATGCAAGCACGTTCCATGGTGGGATATCTGGCTGGCTGGGTGGGAAGGAGGACTTGCAGCACTGACCATAGTCACAAGCACCTCCCCTCACACCCCCCCTCAACACAAACTCCACAGAACCCACCTGGGAGAATGCAATGCCTCCCATCCTAACTCTAGATCCCACAAAGAACCACCACCCTGGGTTATGTTGTGTGAAGCACAGGGACACTCTTGGGACTTTTAGCCAAACAACTGCCAGGACAACACTCCCAGCCATCCTGTCAGCACAGCCAGCCCACCCCACAGGGAAGCAGAGTCAAAAGGAAGGAAGCATGGGCATGCTGGGAAGGGGGTGGAGGCAATAGCATGATGGGAGTCGTAGTCACAGACATTGCTCAGCCTCACAACTGGCCCATCAACACCACCCTGAACTAGGCTCACATCACAGGGAGTGGATAAGGACACACAAGATGGCTGACACTGGCTACTGCTGTGGGGAGCACAAGGCCCTGCTGGCAACTGTGCACCAACAAACAGCAGGACACCACTGACTGACATCCTGAGAGACAACTTCCACTCCCTCCAATGCAAGCACGTTCCATGGTGGGATATCTGGCTGGCTGGGTGGGAAGGAGGACTTGCAGCACTGACCATAGTCACAAGCACCTCCCCTCACACACCCCCTCAACACAAACTCCACAGAACCCACCTGGGAGAATGCAATGCCTCCCATCCTAACTCAAGATCCCACAAAGAACCACCACCCTGGGTTATGTTGTGTGAAGCACAGGGACACTCTTGGGACTTTTAGCCAAACAACTGCCAGGACAACACTCCCAGCCATCCTGTCGGCACAGCCAGCCCACCCCACAGGGAAGCAGAGTCAAAAGGAAGGAAGCATGGGCATGCTGGGAAGGGGGGTGGAGGCAATAGCATGATGGGAGTCGTAGTCACAGACATTGCTCAGCCTCACAACTGGCCCATCAACACCACCCTGAACCAGGCTCACATCACAGGGAGTGGATAAGGACACACAAGATGGCTGACACTGGCTACTGCTGTGGGGAGCACAAGGCCCTGCTGGCAACTGTGCACCAACAAACAGCAGGACACCACTGACTGACATCCTGAGAGACAACTTCCACTCCCTGCAATGCAAGCACGTTCCATGGTGGGATATCTGGCTGGCTGGGTGGGAAGGAGGACTTGCAGCACTGACCATAGTCACAAGCACCTCCCCTCACACCCCCCTCAACACAAACTCCACAGAACCCACCTGGGAGAATGCAATGCCTCCCATCCTAACTCAAGATCCCACAAAGAACCACCACCCTGGGTTATGTTGTGTGAAGCACAGGGACACTCTTGGGACTTTTAGCCAAACAACTGCCAGGACAACACTCCCAGCCATCCTGTCAGCACAGCCAGCCCACCCCACAGGGAAGCAGAGTCAAAAGGAAGGAAGCATGGGCATGCTGGGAAGGGGAGTGGAGGCAATAGCATGATGGGAGTCGTAGTCACAGCTCTACATCCCCCACCACATGGCCCAGCAAGCTCACACTCACGCATGCACATCCCACAGAGAGTGGAAAGGCCCATCAAAGATGTCTGACACTGTTGCTGTGTCGTGGGGAGCACAAGGGCATGCTGGGAACTGCACACCAACCAACAGCAGGACACCACTGTCAGCCATCTTGCCATTGCCCTCACACCCACACACACTGAACTCCCCACAAAAGCAAGTAAGTATGGGAATGCTGGCAAGTGGGGTGGAGGCAATAGCATGATGGGAGTGGCAGTCACTGATATTGGTCACCCCCACAACTGTCCCATCAACACCACCCTGAACCATGCTCACATCACAGGGAGTGGAGAAGGACTCACAAGATGGCTGACACTGGCTACTGCTGTGGGAAGCACAAGGCCCTGCTGGCAACTGTGCACCAACAAACAGCAGGACACCACTGACTGACATCCTGAGAGACAACTTCCACTCCCTGCAATGCAAGCACAGTCCATGGTGGGATAACTGACTGGCTGGGTGGGTGGGAAGGAGGGCCGGCTGTCAACCAAACACAACCAATGCAGACCATGTTCACACCCCAACAAATACATAGAAATGCCCAAATAATGCAGGACAATGTGCCACACCAATATCAACCCCTGACTGTGACGACTTAGGACAATGCAATGTACAGGCCCGCACCGTCACAACTGTCATGTGTGTCAACCATTGATGCCTGCAGAAACATAACATACATTGTGTGTGTCTCCCAAAAACAGGTGATGATGGGGACACAGCAGCAGACGCTGAGGAGTCCCAGTCCCAGGCTCAAGAGGATGCGGAGCTCACTGTTGTCGTACAGCCTCTGCCCTCCTCGGACGAAGAAGACCAACCTGGCACATCCGGTGCAAGTCTACATGCAGCACCAGCAGGACCACCAGCTGCAGCACCAGCAGGACCACCAGCTGCACCCCCTGCACCCACCCCTCCAACGACTGTCAACACAAATACCATCCCTGCCGACATGGACAGAACAAGGAGCAACACCAGCACAGGGACCCTGGGCCAACCTGGGGCCATGGACACCACCACCACCACCAACCCCCAAGGTGGACCAGGGTCATCTGTGCGTGCCACTGCACGCACTGCACATGTCAGCAGGGGTGGTGGGAGACAGAGGTCGCTGCTTGCAGAGGTTGCTGGTGTGCATGTTGATCCACAACTGGTACGCATAGCTGATGCGTACCAGTCCAGCACCGGAGACCTCAGCCAGGTAGTGGGGCTCCTCAGAGACATGAAACAGCAACAGGCTGCCCATCATGCCCGCTTGGACTCCCACATGTCCCACGTAGAGTCACACATGTCCCGCGTGGACTCACACATGTCCCGCGTGGAGTCCAAGTGGGATGCACTGCATGAGATGACGGCGGTGCACAGGGACATTTTACAATGCCTCCGCCAGATGAACAGCAACCAGTCTACACCTCCCTGTGTGCCAACAACATCTGGTGCTGCCTAAACTGCAACTGCCACAGGGAGGGAGGATGACTCTGGCGGAGAGTCCCCTGCACCGCAGCAGCCTGTACTTGAGGGCCCCCCCCCAAGAAGAGGGGTCGTCCGAGGAGGGGCAAGTGAGAGGCCAATGGCCAAGCGCAACTCCCAGGAAGCCTGAACCTGTTTTGGATGTTCACCTTTGTGCACAGACTGTTCACCCTGTTGACGGCAACACTACTCCCACACATTGCATGGGGAGTACAAGTTGGACCAATGTGTCAGACAACTGTGGCCCCGATACTGGGGATCCTGTCTACCAGGACTTTCAATTCACCTAGGAACTTGTGATTGCAAGATTTATGTACAGCACTACCCATCCTATGCACTATTCACACAAATGTATCACAATAAACACACTAATACACCATACTTGCCTCTGTTGTGATTCCAACGTGGGTGCTGTTATGGGGATGATGAACTGCAAAATTACACTGTGTATGCGAACTGCAACAGCAAGTACAACACAGGCATGTGAGTAAAGGCAACGTGACACATATGAGGGAGACACACCACCAGGGCTACACAACACATACACACCTAGGCCATCTGACTCATTGCCTACACTGATGTTGCCAGGGAAGACGGTGCAATGCACAGACACCACACCCATTCCCAGTTGTAGTCAAGTAGCCCATAGGTGCAGTAAGCAAATGGCAGTCAAATGTGTGACCACAGACAACGCACATCACAAAGTGAAGCACAGGTTTATTACACAGTTGCAACATGTCGTAACCACTACAGATGCAAGGTAATCCCACCTGGCAGTGGGCACACAGTCAACAACTGTAGACAGAAGGAAGTCCATGGGTGTGGCGCACATCACCTGTAGGGACACAACAGCTACCAGCCTGGAAGTGCACTCACGTCGTCTGTGGACACAGTTGACCAAACGAATCTGAAAGTACCATGTGAAGGACAGAAATGACACACAGTCAAAAGCAATGGAGTACAGGACAGAACAGCAAAACTCATGCACAATACATGTTACAAGATACCCACCCAGAACCAAGTTAGCATGTCAACACTGTTGGGGAGTACAGCCCACCTGTAAGCACACATCGCAACACACATCCAGTCAAGTAGCCCATGGACACACTCCAACAGCACCAGAGCACCACCTACACATATCATGCCAACTCACATCATTGACATGACACCTCAGGATACTCACATTCAGCTAAAGAAGTTGGTGATGAGCTGTGTGCGGACATCACCCTCATCATCATCATCATCATCGTCACTGGCATCGTGGTCCAGGCCAGGATCCTCCACAGGTGGCGGATGTTGGTCATTGTCATCCTGGATGAGAGGCAACTCCTTCCGCACTGCCAGGTTGTGGAGCATGCAGCAGACGATGATAATCTTGCACACTTTCGCAGGGGCATATGGGAGGGACCCTCCGGTCTTGTCCAGGCAGCAGAAGCGGCTCTTCAGGAGACCAAATGTCCGCTCAATCACTCTCCTGGTCCGACCATGTGCCTCATTGTAGCGCATCTGGGCTGGTGTCACAGGGTTCCTGAGGGGTGTCAGCAACCACGGCATGTTGGGGTATCCCGAGTCACCTACGGACAGACAAGTGCACATTAGCTGACTTGGAAAAGTGGGCGGAATACTACAGATCAGATCACACACAATGGCACAAAGTCAGTACACACCGACAAGCCAGGCACGCTGGTTCTGCATCTGTGCCATCATCCTGGGGATGCGACTACTCCTCATCACAAAGGCATTGTGTGCTGAACCAGGGAAACGGGCACACACGTGTGTGATGGTCATGTCTGCAAGACACACCACCAGTGCATTGACCGAGTGGTAGTGCTTGCGGTTACGGTAGGCCTGCTCCTGGGCCTGTGGTGGTACCAAAGCCACATGTGTCCCATCAATGGAGCCAATGACATGCGGCATCCTCCCCAGGGCATAAAAGTCACTCTTCACGTCAGTGAGTCGTCGCAGTCTAGGGAAATAGATGTACCGGTTCAGGAATAGCAACATTGCCGCCAAAACATCGCGGAGCACACAGCTCAACATGGTCTGTGACATCCCACCAGCAGTCGCCACAGTATGTTGGAAGGTACCGGTGGCAAAGAAGTGTAGGGCTGCCATCACCTTCACCTTGGGGGTCAGCGCTGTAGGATACGGCCGGCCAGGCTGCAAATGTGGGGACAACTGCACTGCCAAATCCTCAAACAGCTGCCTGGTGAAGCGATACCGTCGGATGCTGTCCCGTTCCACCATCGTTGCCAGGTCTGGGAATGGTCGATGGACAGCAGGAGCCCTGCAGTGCAGAGGAGAAGTAAGCAAGATTGTCAGTCACCCCACATATTCGGCATTGAACACACTCAATATCCCAACATACATCATTATGAGGCACAACTACATGAAGTGTGCAGTTCCGTAAGGACATGTATGGTACATACATGGCCAACATCTGTCAACACGGTCCAACAAGTGGCATCAATTAGTCCCAGGTTGGCCCATTGGATATCATGAGGCCGTGTCACAGTTCCCATCTCCTGCTGCCGTGTCACAATCACCCCCCACAGTGACATGTGAGGACAGATGTGCCCCAGGCACCACAGCTCAACGACAGGTACATTCCCAGGGACCCTGTATTGCCACATGGACACTGGCATTACATGGAGTATCATGTATACACCACAGCAAAACAACCATGACCCCCACAGGTAGTGGTCCCACTTGCCACGGCAGGACAGACATGGACGTCTGTGACACACACACGCACAACATCAAAGTCCATGCACACACAACCTGGATGTGGAGACTGTCTCCCATTGTGCACATGAAATCAGAGACATTGTAAACACTACATGCACAAAGACTGTGGAGGACCATCACTATTGTGCCACTGGGACACCCTGGCTCAAACATACCGTCCCTCATGGGACTCAGGGGGTATGTGACATGACATACACATACACCACCGTGAAATGTGACCATGGCACATGCACAGATATGAACAGTTGCACATCACAGTGGTCATGTACACGTAACACCCAGGATCCTGTCCCCATGAACACGTGCACAGCCTGGGGGTGGCTGCCCACAGGTGACACCCACAGGACAACATGTACACCAACATACACACAATAGGAAATGCAGCCTTACATGCCTTATGATAAAGTATGGACAGGCTGTCGTGATGTAGGTGTGCCCCTCACTCCCTGGGAGCTATCTGTGGCTGGCATATGTCCATCTGAGACAGGCATGCTGACATATGCCAGTCACATGTACAGTGATGCGTTGAACAGCAATGGACCGATCGGTGCTCCCGGCCGGCCCATTGCATTCAATGTGTGCGGGTACCCATTGTACCCCTGTACGCTTTGAACTGCAATGGACCGATCGGTGCCCCCGGCCGGCCCATTGCATTCAATGTGTGCGGGTACGCGTTGTACCCCTGTACGCGTTGGTACGCGTTGTACCCCTGTACGCGTTGAACTGCAATGGACCGATCGGTGCCCCCGGCCGGCCCATTGCATTCAATGTGTGCGGGTACGCATTGTGCCCCTGTACGCGTTGGTACGCGTTGTACCCCTGTACGCGTTGAACTGCAATGGACCGATCGGTGCCCCCGGCCGGCCCATTGCATTCAATGTGTGCGGGTACGCGTTGTACCCCTGTACGCGTTGAACTGCAATGGACCGATCGGTGCCCCGGCCGGCCCATTGCATTCAATGTGTGCGGGTACGCGTTGTACCCCTGTACGCGTTGAACTGCAATGGATCGATCGGTGCCCCGGCCCATTGCATTCAATGTGTGCGGATACGCATTGTGTCCCTGTACGGCGTTGGTACGCGTTGTACCTCTGTACGCGTTGAACTGCAATGGACCGATCGGTGCCCCGGCCGGCCCATTGCATTCAATGTGTGCGGTACGCATTATGCCCCTATGCGGCGTTGGTACGCGTTGTACCCATGCAGCGTTGAACTGCAATGGACCAATCGGTGCCCCGGCCGGCCCATTGCATTCAATGTGTGCGAGTGCAGCGTTGTACCCTGTACGCGTTGAACTGCAATGGACCGATCGGTGCCCCGGCCGGCCCATTGCATTCAATGTGTGCGGGTACGCATTGTGCCCCTGTACGCGTTGGTACGCGTTGTACCCCTGTACGCGTTGAACTGCAATGGACCAATCGGTGCCCCCGGCCGGCCCATTGCATTCAATGTGTGCGGGTACGCATTGTGCCCCTGTACGCGTTGGTACGCGTTGTACCCCTGAATGCGTTGAACTGCAATGGACCGATCGGTGCCCCCGGCCGGCCCATTGCATTCAATGTGTGCGGGTACGCGTTGTACCCCTGTACGCGTTGAACTGCAATGGACCGATCGGTGCCCCCGGCCGGCCCATTGCATCCAATGTGTGCGGGTACGCGTTGTACTCCTGTACGCGTTGTACCGCAATGGACCGATCGGTGCGCACCCATTGACAATGGGCTTGCCTGGCAACGGATGCGTTTTCGAATTTTGAACGAGTCGGTTGCTGGAAATTCAGTTGGTCACCCACAACAATGTTGCAAAATCATGTATGTCATGAAGTTGAAGATTTGAAGGATGCTGTGGGCGTGTTTTGGTGCTGCTATTCCATGGATTGGCCAGATTCAGAAGATGCAAATGACTTGGACCTATCACTTTGGACACAAGGGACAGTATATGCCTCTCCAGCACATATATATTGCTGGCTGTTCCCCTGAGAGCTCACTTGCCTGCACTACATGCTCCAGGACGACATCTGCCACTGCACTGCTGCTGTCTCTGCCCCTCTGGACCCTGCAATGGCACGTACTGTGGAGAGAGCCCCAGCCTTCAGCCTTGAGGAGAACCAATCCCCTGCTGGACAGCCTACTTCCACAGTACAGCAAGCTGTATGGGACACCAGGGGAGCAGGTGAGTGTTCTGTGCACTGCCTTTCTGAATGTGCATATTGTCTGACTAGCAAGGCTGAAAGTCTGCACGCCACTGGCTAGCAGGCTCACTGAGTAGTTGTCACCCCCATAGTGTGTAGTGACATGCACTGGACAGGTATGGTGCAGTGACAGTGCATTTGAACAAGGTTTTACTTCCCATGCAATGATACCATGTAGTGACGTCTGGCAAACTGTCCATGGGCAGCTTTGCACTGCCTATGTACATCATGTGCCCCTGTGATTGAGACATGTATATACAACTGTGTCATGCACGGATATGTTGCATGTGTAGTAATGGCCTTTTCACTTAGTCATCCTGACAGGTTAATGCCCATCGGAAGCAGAAGATCTGGAAGGACATCGTCCGGGCTGTCCGGTCCGTGGGGGTCTACAAGCGCCGGATCCGCAACTGCCAGAAGAGGTGGCAGGACCTTCGGGGCTGGACCCGGAGGATTGCACGGGTCCAGCTGAAGCTGTCGCCTCCTCGCAGGAGGGGCGGAACACGGACCCTGACCCCCACATGCTCCAGATCCTGGCGGTGGTGTTTCCAGACCTGGATGGGCAGCTGAAGGCCAGACAGCAGCAAGGAGGGGTGAGTCAAAGACTGCACTGTGAACTCTGTATTACATGCTTTGTGCCCTCCTCTGGCCTGGTTCAACTGCCACAGTGCAGCAGTCATGTTGTCCAGGAGCCATGTCCCTCTATTGTGCACTGCCCACTGCTCATCTGATACCCAGGTGTGGCCCTTACATTCAGGGAATTGTGTCACTTGGGACTGTGTCCTTGCAGTTTGCTTCGCTAAAGGTGGGATACAGCATCTGTTTCCCTAACTCTGTTGTGGGCATCATGGGTGGGTCCATTGTTCACACTACGCCTGTGTTCGGACATGTAATCTGCGTGTTGCTTTGATATGCGGTCCACTTGCTGAGCTGAGCCACCACATGTGCCTGGGGTATGTGGCACACGCCCATGCAGCGGGTGGGAACAATGTTTGGGCCCCAGGAGTGTGCAGATTACGTGTGTCACACATACATAGCCAGCTATCCACTGTCCAGGGCTCATCCCTCATTCATGTGGGGCAGGACAGTCATGCCTACTCCAGGCCATGCAATGCACTCTGTACTCCCACTCCCGTGTATCAGCTGACACATTGTGCGCAGTGATTTGACCCCTCAGGTGTCTGCCTCTGTGTCAGTGTGCTGTGGATTAGTTGCCAGGACTGCTGGGGTGTTTCTTGGTAGGGGCTCAGCATGCCCCTGGAGATGTGACCATAGGAGACGATACTTGTGTGTCACATAGGTGTTTGATCAGCTGCCCGTGCAGACTGGGGTATGCGAATGTGAAGTTCAGGCAGCTGTTCCCCATTCACAGCAGATTGTGAGGGGCTCAGGTTCAGAGGGTAGTGTCCAGGTCTCCCATATGTCCAATAGGTATGACCTGGACAGATAAGGGTTAAGATGATGTGTTGTGTGGGGGATGTACATGTGCACTTGTGCAGCTCCAGGACTTGCATTCCCCATGACCTACTATTGTGACACAGTGCAGAGTGTTGTTGTCTGGCTGCCAAGTCATACATCACTGAGACAGTGATGTATGACTTAGCAGTCATGCCTCCGCCATGGCATGTGTCTACTTATTGGTGATCCTGCAGGGGAGTGACATGTGCTACATGCACACCATTGTGGCGATGGCTATCAGGACATGGGTGCATCATGGTGTCTGTCGCTGGTATGCATCACATGCATTTCCTATTTGACTCTGGGCATCCCTTTCATCCGGAAACCTATACTGACTCAGTGGCAAGAGCTGTGATGTGTGCATGTCCACATGCCACACCGTGTCCTCTGCACTGTCCAACTACTGTGTACTTGGTGCATGTGTCCACACTGGGGTGTTGTAATCCAACAGACACCAGACAGATGGGTGCAAGGCCACGTGGGATGTGAGTGCCATGGTTGGCATCAGACTGACAATTGGCTTCTCCTGTTCAGTTAGGGCACTTTTAGCAATGTACAACTAATGATGCCAGGGCTTGCTCTGTAATGTGCTGTGCTCACAGTGGTGTGTGCGTTTGGTGCAGGTGACTGATGTCTGTCTGTTTCCCCATTGTTTGCAGATACATCCACGGCCACGGAAGGGGACAGCTCCACGGACCAGGAGGAGCCGGTGAGCCAGACTGGGTCAGCAGCCGAGGAGTGGTCGGAGGGACCCAGTGGCACGGAGGGCGAGGGAGCCACACCGAGGAGTCCTCAGCACCATCCACCTCAGCTGAGGACCAGAGCAACTCGGAGGATGACTCCCTTATGGAGGCGGGTGTCAGCAGCCACCACACCCCAGCTAGTGTTGCTGTCCCCGCCACCACCAGCACCACCACCGCCCTCCCATCGGCTCCCATTCCCCAGGTCCGTGGAGGCTCCCATGTTCGGGAGCGTGTCTCCTTTGGGCCAGGCACCGCACCCCTGCCCCTGTGTCCCCTGCTGCCCTGAGTGAGGAGTCTGTGTACCTCCTTCGCCAGCTCCATGTAGGGCAGACAGCCATGCTGAGTGTCCTCCATGCGCACACCGCTCTGTTGACTCAGCTGGTGTCGTTCATGGAGGGCATCTCATCGGGCATGTCTGACCTACAGAGGGGCAATAGGTCCATGGACTCCTCCCTGACGGCAGCAGTGTCCCTCCTCAGACAGTCCCTCACCCCTCCTGCCTCTGCTCCATCCACACTCCCCAGCACCTTACCCGTCCCAAGCACACACACACCGGCACAGGCACACACCAGCACACACACATCCAGCACACAGACACACACGCCACAAACAAAACGCACACGCACGCACAGTCAGGGGACTGAAACCAGACTCACAGGGGATGGGGCCCTGGTACACACACACGCATCCATGAGCACTGCGCAGTCCTCAGTTGCCTCTCCCTCCAAAACACCCTCCCTTGCCTCACCTGCAACCCCAAAGACCCAGCGCCTCTTCCTCAGTGACCTCGGCCTCTTCCCCTCCGATCCAGCTGCTCCAGCATCCAGGGGGAAGAGGAAGCCCCCCACACGGAGCAGAGTGCCCCTCGCCCCCGGACACCCTCCCCCAGGCGCAGACAGACTGAGGCCCCCACCCGCAAGTCCCCCGGAGTGGTAAGAGCAAGACCCCGCCGCCGCCCTGCAGCTCAGGCACCAGGTCTCCTTCCTCCATCCCTCAGGCCCCCACTCCACAGGTGCCCCCACCACACCCTGCCCCAGGTTCCCCCACCCACAGATATACCATCCCCAAGAGGATCCGGCCTTCTCCCCCTGCCACTTGCTCTCCCGGCACCACACCCCCCGCTGCGCTTGTCTGTGCCACTGATGTGGTGAGGGTGTCCTCCCCTCTGTCCAGCCCACCTTGCCTGTTCCCCATTCTCCTCCCCTGGTGGTAGGCACTGCAGTGGAGTCCACTACCACCCTGTCTGACTTGGGCACTGCAGTGGCGGACCTGTCCACTCCATCTGCAGGGTCCACTGCAGTCGTGCCGGCACCCACAACATCTGAGTCATGCCCCCCAGATGTGCCGGCACACACCATGTCAGACACCTCCACTGCAGTTGTCAGTGGCTCTCCAGCACCCACCACCCCTTCCCTGCTTCCTCCTGGTGAGCCCTGATCCTGTCCCTGCGGTGCCTGGCCTACCCCCCGGTTGCCCCTCCTAGTGGATTGTCCCTGGTTTTGTGCAGGCATGCGTAGGGTGACATATGCCACTGTCACCCTGTTTGGACTTTAACAATGGACTGGCCATTGGCCTTTGTGTTTTTTCTGGACTTTGTTTTCATTCCACACATATGCTGAATAAAGCAACTTTCTGTTCTCTAGTGCTTATGCTTCTGATGTACATGTTGTTGATGATGCTAACCATGCCCTTGCTGCAGTGATGGTGATATTTGGTCTCATGATAATGAAGTGTTACTGTGCAGGAACCCATGTGGTCCAGGGGGAATGTGTCCTATCCTGTGGTGTATCCATGTCATCCATAGCAGCATCTGAGGGTGTCATGTGTTCAGTATTTGGCAATGGGATTTCCTACTTAGATTAGCTATTTCACATCTGTGGCTTCCACCCCTGCACATCTGTTGTGCCTGCCATTGTTCAATTCGTCTACTTCCCTGACCGTGTGGCCATCTCCACTGGACATGCAGGTTTGGGCATCAATGGGGAAGGACTCATCTGTGTTGTCAGTGCAACATTGCTATACAAGTGTGTTGGATCTGTGCTGATGATTCCGTTGGCACTTCCATGACCAGGCTGATGTGACGGGAGCCCTCATTTGGTGCTAATTGTTGATTGTGTGACCAAGTGCTCAGCTGACATGATGGGGCCCTACTGAGGCAACATATGGCACAGCTTTCCTCACACAGGAGTGGAGTCCCCTCATGGCAGTGTGTACTCCGGTGACATTGCCTGCGCCCAAGGTGTGTATTGTATGTGCATGTCTGTGTGTTCACTTCCGTTTAGCTGTGCATGCTGTGATCCCTAGTGTTGTACCTGTTTGTGATGCTAGCTGAGTTGACCTATGTTCCCCCAAAGTCTTCTCCCTGGGTTCTCTGTGATGTGGGTGCATGGCACATTACTGGTCATCAGGGTGTCACCCATAGGTGTGTTTGCTGTCAGGGCTGAGTTTGTGTGCAGATGCAGATGGGTCACAGTCAGGTTTCCCCTTGGCACTTGTTGTTTGCCCCTGTCATGTGATTTCCAGTTTGTGTTATCTTTCAGTGATTGTGACACGTTGTGTGTGTGACTGCTGGCACTCCTCAGGGTCCGGGCTGCAATGTTGGTTGTTGTCTATGTGTGTTCTTTGTGGGTGACCTTGGCTTCTTCATTGGTGTGTGACTGTGGCTGGTATCCCATTGGTTGGTGTGGTATTGCCGTCATGTCCATGTACAGCGTAGTGTGCCAGACATTCAGGAGTCTTGTTGAGTGGCCATGTGTGATGTGTTTCTGCACCTTGGTTCCCACCCACCACCCTGGAATAGTCATGGCTGCATGTGCAATGTCACCAGTGCATGTGTACTTCACTGCTGCACATTGTTGGAGGTCGAGGGGTGTGGTGTTGAGTGTGTGCAGATGAGAGTTGTTGCCCGGCTAGGCCCCTGCCTCCATGTTGGCCTTGGCTTACTGGCCATGCTGATTGATTTGTGCTTGTGTAGGTGTGATGGTAGTTAGTTGCTCAGGACACATGACTGTGGTTCACAGTGTGAACGACATTTAGCTTTGTCATCACAGTGGAATTGTAATGCAGCCCAGGGTCACCACATTGTGGGGGCCCTGGGGGTGGTGCTGTGGTGTGTCTGTGTCTTGCTGTGTCAGTTGCTGTCCCTACGTGCCTGTGTGACATGTGTGATTTGTGCTCCCTCTCATCTGACAATGCCTGCTTGCCCACATAGGGGATTTGGATCCATGAGTTACCTTTGTGTGGCACTGTATGCACATCTGTATGATTGGTATTCAGGTCTCCTCATGTGTTGTGTGGTTGCTTGGGGACACTGGCACCCCCCTCACCTGTTGTGTATGATGTGCAGTGTGGGTCTGCCTGTTTGTGTTTGTGCATCTGCACCACTGCATTGGCATATCTTGGGTGTGCCATTGGCTGTATGTAGTTTGGTGGGTTTCCCCTGCTGTCCCTGGGACTCCTAGGTCATCGGTCAGCACAATGATCATGGTTTGTGTGTCCCATTACTGCCATGGTATGGTATCTGTTCACCTCACATCTGCAGTCTCCACAGGATATCTGCATTTGTGTGCCCATTGGTGCAAATATGTGGGTCTGCATTCTGATGGTCACTTCTGTCATTGTGTCATTGATGAATGTTGACGGTGTCAGCCCCCATGGGTGTTGTTTGTCTGCACATGGCCAAAGGTATGTCTTATTTGCACTGCAGTATTTGGCTCACCCAATTTATGTTGCAATGGGACACATACACTACTTTGCCACTGATGTGTTTTTTGTTCTGTGACCAGGAATCATCCATGCAGTTTGGCAGTTGCACCTCTTTCTTTGTCAACACTTACCTTATGGTCACTGTGATGATGGGGGTTTGGACCCCATTGCCACAA
Source organism: Calotriton arnoldi (assembly GCA_963921515.1). Taxonomy (NCBI): domain Eukaryota; kingdom Metazoa; phylum Chordata; class Amphibia; order Caudata; family Salamandridae; genus Calotriton; species Calotriton arnoldi. Next base: position 260,876 of record CAWUFW010008157.1, read on the forward strand.
TGTTCAAAATGTGCTTCAGCTATGGACCCCACACTTACATTTTGGTCACTGTGAAAATGGGGGTTTAGACCCCATTGCCACAATGTTCAATATGTGCTTCAGCTATGGACCCCGCACTTACATTTTGCTCACTGTGATGATGGGGGTTTAGACCCCATTGCCACAATGTTCAAAATGTGCTTCAGCTATGGACCCCACACTTACCTTTTGGTCACTGTGATGATGGGGGTTTAGACCCCATTGCCACAATGTTCAAAATGTGCTTCAGCTATGGACCCCACACTTACATTTTGGTCACTGTGATGATGGGGGTTTGGACCCCATTGCCACAATGTTCAAAATGTGCTTCAGCTATGGACCCCACACTTACATTTTGGTCATTGTGATGATGGGTGTTTGGACCCCATTGCCACAATGGTCATGGCCTGCTTGCATTGTGGGTGCCACACACATATATGTGTGGCACATGTGCTAGGGGGTCACATTGTATGTTCAAAGTCATGTTCGGTGTTGTAGGCATTTGACACAGTCTACACACGCTTGTCATGGTGTTGGGGGATGTCTTTTTCTTGCATTCCCTAGGTTGTGGTGTGCTGGTTGTGTCATGCATTGTCCATCCTATGAGTGGGGGTGGTAGTAGTGGTAGGCATCTAGCCCCCTGGGTGAGGGTGGTAGTAGTGGTAGGCATCTGGCACCCCCATGGCTAAGGGTGGTAGTAGTGGTAGGCATCCAGCCCCCCTGGGTGAGGGTGGTAGTAGTGGTAGGCATCCAACCCCCTGGCTCAGGGTGGTAGTAGTGGTAGGCATCCAGCCCCCCTGGCTAAGGGTGGTGGTAGGCATCCAGCCCCCCTGGCTCAGGGTGGTAGTAGTGGTGGGCATCCAGCCCCCCTGGGTGTGGGTGGTAGTAGTGGTAGGCATCCAGCCCCCCCTGGGTGAGGGTGGTAGTAGTGGTAGGCATCCAGTCCCCCCTGGGTGAGGGTGGTAGTAGTGGTAGGCATCCAGCCCCCCCTGGCTAAGGGTGGTGGTAGGCATCCAGACCCCCTGGGTGAGGGTGGTAGTAGTGGTAGGCATCCAGCCCCCCCTGGGTGAGGGTGGTAGTAGTGGTAGGCATCCAGCCCCCCCTGGCTCAGGGTGGTAGTAGTTGTAGGCATCCAGCCCCCCTTGGCTCAGGGTGGTAGTAGTGGTAGGCATCCAGCCCCCCCTGGCTAAGGGTGGTGGTAGGCATCCAGCCCCCCCAGGCTCAGGGTGGTAGTAGTGGTGGGCATCCAGCCCCCCCTGGGTGTGGGTGGTAGTAGTGGTAGGCATCCAGCCCCCCCTGGCTAAGGGTGGTAGTAGTGGTAGGCATCCAGCCCCCCCTGGCTAAGGGTGGTGGTAGGCATCCAGCCCCCCCTGGGTGAGGGTGGTAGTAGTGGTAGGCATGTGGCACCCCCATGGCTAAGGGTGGTAGTGGTGGTGGGCATCTGGCACCACCCTGGCTAAGGGTGGTAGTAGTGGTAGGCATCCAGCCCCCCCTGGGTGTGGGTGGTAGTAGTGGTAGGCATCCAGCCCCCCTGGCGAAGGGTGGTAGTAGTGGGAGGCATCCAGCCCCCCCTGGCTAAGGGTGGTGGTAGGCATCCAGCCCCCCCTGGGTGAGGGTGGTAGTAGTGGTAGGCATCTGGCACCCCCATGGCTAAGTGTGGTAGTGGTGGTGGGCATCTGGCACCACCCTGGCTAAGGGTGGTAGTGGTGGTGGGCATCTGGCACACCCTGGCTAAGGGTGGTAGTAGTGGTGGGCATCTGGCACCCCCATGGCTAAGGGTGGTAGTGGTGGTGGGCATCTGGCACCCCCATGGCTAAGGGTGGTAGTGGTGGTGGGCATCTGGCACCACCCTGGCTAAGGGTGGTAGTAGTGGTGGGCATCTGGCACCCCCATGGCTAAGGGTGGTAGTGGTGGTGGGCATCTGGCACCACCCTGGCTAAGGGTGGTAGTGGTGGTGGGCATCTGGCACCACCCTGGCTAAGGTTGGTAGTAGTGGTGGGCATCTGGCACCCCCATGGCTAAGGGTGGTAGTGGTGGTGGGCATCTGGCACCCCCATGGCTAAGGGTGGTAGTGGTGGTGGGCATCTGGCACCACCCTGGCTAAGGGTGGTAGTAGTGGTAGGCATCCAGCCCCCCTGGGTGTGGGTGGTAGTAGTGGTAGGCATCCAGCCCCCCCTGGCTAAGGGTGGTGGTAGGCATCCAGCCCCCCCTGGCTCAGGGTGGTAGTAGTGGTGGGCATCCAGCCCCCCCTGGGTGTGGGTGGTAATAGTGGTAGGCATCCAGCCCCCCCTGGCTAAGGGTGGTAGTAGTGGTAGGCATCCAGCCCCCCCTGGCTCAGGGTGGTAGTAGTGGTGGGCATCCAGCCCCCCCTGGGTGTGGGTGGTAGTAGTGGTAGGCATCCAGCCCCCCCTGGCTAAGGGTGGTAGTAGTGGTAGGCATCCAGCCCCCCCTGGCTAAGGGTGGTGGTAGGCATCCAGCCCCCCCTGGGTGAGGGTGGTAGTAGTGGTAGGCATCTGGCACCACCCTGGCTAAGGGTGGTAGTAGTGGTAGGCATCCAGCCCCCTGGGTGTGGGTGGTAGTAGTGGTAGGCATCCAGCCCCCCTGGCTAAGGGTGGTAGTAGTGGTAGGCATCCAGCCCCCCTGGCTAAGGGTGGTGGTAGGCATCCAGCCCCCCTGGGTGAGGGTGGTAGTAGTGGTAGGCATCCAGCCCCCCTGGGTGAGGGTGGTAGTAGTGGTAGGCATCCAGCCCCCCTGGCTAAGGGTGGTGGTAGGGCATCCAGCCCCCCTGGGTGAGGGTGGTAGTAGTGGTAGGCATCTGGCACCCCCATGGCTAAGGGTGGTAGTGGTGGTGGGCATCTGTCACCACCCTGGCTAAGGGTGGTAGTGGTGGTGGGCCTCTGGCACCACCCTGGCTAAGGGTGGTAGAAGTGGTGGGCATCTGGCACCCACATGGCTAAGGGTGGTAGTGGTGGTGGGCATCTGGCACCCCCATGGCTAAGGGTGGTAGTGGTGGTGGGCATCTGGCACCACCCTGGCTAAGGGTGGTAGTAGTGGTAGGCATCCAGCCCCCCTGGGTGTGGGTGGTAGTAGTGGTAGGCATCCAGCCCCCCCTGGCTAAGGGTGGTAGTAGTGGTAGGCATCCAGCCCCCCCTGGATAAGGGTGGTGGTAGGCATCCAGCCCCCCCTGGGTGAGGGTGGTAGTAGTGGTAGGCATCTGGCACCCCCATGGCTAAGGGTGGTAGTGGTGGTGGGCATCTGGCACCACCCTGGCTAAGGGTGGTAGTGGTGGTGGGCATCTGGCACCACCCTGGCTAAGGGTGGTAGTAGTGGTGGGCATCTGGCACCCCCATGGCTAAGGGTGGTAGTGGTGGTGGGAAACTGGCACCCCCATGGCTAAGGGTGGCAGCGGTGGTGGGCATCTGGCACCACCCTGGCTAAGGGTGGTAGTAGTGGTAGGCATCCAGCCCCCCATGGGTGTGGGTGGTAGTAGTGGTAGGCATCCAGCCCCCCCTGGCTAAGGGTGGTAGTAGTGGTAGGCATCCAGTCCCCCCTGGCTAAGGGTGGTGGTAGGCATCCAGCCCCCCTGGCTCAGGGTGGTAGTAGTGGTGGGCATCCAGCCCCCTGGGTGTGGGTGGTAGTAGTGGTAGGCATCCAGCCCCCCTGGGTGAGGGTGGTAGTAGTGGTAGGCATCCAGCCCCCTGGGTGAGGGTGGTAGTAGTGGTAGGCATTCAGCCCCCCTGGCTAAGGGTGGTGGTAGGCATCCAGCCCCCCTGGGTGAGGGTGGTAGTAGTGGTAGGCATCTGGCACCCCCATGGCTAAGGGTGGTAGTGGTGGTGGGCATCTGGCACCACCCTGGCTAAGGGTGGTAGTAGTGGTAGGCATCCAGCCCCCCTGGGTGAGGGTGGTAGTAGTGGTAGGCATCCAGCCCCCCTGGGTGAGGGTGGTAGTAGTGGTAGGCATCCTGCCCCCCCTGGGTAGGGGTGGTGGTGCGCATTCAGGCCCCTGTGTGCATATGTGGCATTGGTGATGGGCATCCCGCCCCTATGGTGCTGCTGTTGCTGGTGTAAGTATATTCTGCATCCCTCTGTGTGTGTGTGATGTGTCGTGTACGTGTTGTATGTGTTTTGTGGTTGGTGTCTGACTTACCTTCTGCGCCGTACGCGTCCGTGCCTGTTCCGGTAGTAAATGTAGAATATTGGTATGATCGGGACGAAATGATTCATGGTTGGTTCGTGTCGTTCGTCCTTCTCGTTGCTTCGCGTCGTCCTCGTCGCTTCGCGTCGTCCTCGTCGCTTCGCCTCGTCCTCGTCGCTGGCGTGTTCGTCTCGTAGCCGTGGATCGTGTTGTGGCGCGAATCAGAGCTTATTTGCGCCTCTCCCGGATGCTTTGAGGTGCCGTGCGTAGCGACGGGTTCGGCGCGTACGGGAAGCGCATCGTACTTGTTCGGCCGGACGGAGCTGCATTTTCCTTCCGTGCGACTCGATTCGGCGTTTCCGGATTCGCCTCGGTCGGGGAACAGGACCTGGTTTGGGTGAGTACGGCTCGGGCAGATTCTGTGCTGTTGTGCGCATCGTACTTACTCGTTCGGTGTGCTGTACGGATCGGTCGGGAAACAGGCTTTCGCATGGCTTTTTTCCCGACCGAATGGTATTGGGTGCGCCTCCGACCGGGATCGGAATCGGCCCCATTATCTCCTAAGATCAATAAAAAAGGGCAATAGAGTAGAAATAGCTAAGGCGAGGAATGGGTATAAGATTGCCCTAATTTGAGCCAAAGGGGAATGGGATGTGAACCAATGGATGGTAATTACAGAAGTCTTAGAAACTGGGAAGCTAATAGCAGTCAATTCACAAAATATGGATAATCATCTAGAAGCAGTAATAAAACCGGTTAGATGGGTAACCCATTTTGGAAGTTTATATAAAGAGATGAATCATGACCCAGGGGAATCTTAACACTGGGGAAATTAGATTACTTATTGCAACTATAGCTCATCTATGTTTTACTTTAGCTGAAACAGACCTACCATTAAAAGCAGATGAAAAAAGAAAGGGCCCCCGGGATGGACGCCAATCCTGGGTGATTTGTTTTTATCCCAACTGTATGTAATAGTATCCTAAAGGGTGACCCAATTCCCCCCACATTTCATGGAGCTGTCATCATTCCCATCTATAAAAAGCGGGATAGGGATATCCCCTCTAACTACAGGCCTATAAGCCTGTTGGATAACTCACAAAAGATTTTTTGTAGGCAAGTGCTGTTTAGACTCCATGAATGGATAGAAGAGAATAATATTCTCGAAGATGCACAAGCTGGCTTTAGGACCAAGATTAGTACTTTGGACCAGGTCTTACGCTTCAAGGTGTTATGTTGGAAATAAGTCACCTTGAGGCGAGACCCTCTGTATGTCGCTCACATTGATTTGAGAGCGGCATTGAATGTGGTCCAGAGGGAAAATCTTTGTGAAGTCCTGCTCGGTTATGGAATCCCAAGAAATCTATTATGGATCTTGAGGGTTCTCCATGCAAAATCCTATACCAAGGTGAGATGAAACATGATGTTAACTGAGGGGTGTGACAAGGTTGGGTTCTTGCCCCCACACTCTTTAGCTTGTATATCAATGGAGCTGTCAAATTGTTGGCTGATGTACGCATGATGCCCCTAAATTAGCGGGAGTACCCATCCCGATCCTTATGCTCGCGGATGATACTCTGCTAATATTGAGAAGACCAATGGGGCTCCAATCAGAATTAAATGCTTTTGTAGTGTTCTATGGGGAGAGGGGTTTAGAATTGAATCCAAGAAAATCAAAATGTATGATTATAAATTCTCATCGATCTTACAAAGGGAAGGTGACAATAGATGGGGTTCCCCTTGAGAGGGTCTCACATTTTGACTATCTAGGTGTTAGATTAACAGACAACCTAACACAGGGAGCTCAGCTGGAAAAAAAGCAAAACCACTCTACACCAGAAAGCCTCCGCAATAGGGAGGAAATATAGGGCTACTTCTGGGGGTGCAGTGTCTCCTGCTATTACTGTACATAGAGTCTCGGCGTTAACAGCAGCAGCCTACGGAGCTGAGATATGGGGATATGCAAAATCAGAAATCCTCACTAAAGTTGAGAGTAAGTTTATCAAGGCCCTTTTTAACCTCCCTGTAAGCTCGCCCACCTTGCCATTGAGATTAAATTATGGCATTAAACCCAAAACATTAAATAATCTTGCTCAAACCCTTGGTGTACTGGATTAGACTCTGGTCCACCCAAGAGCTAGCAATGTATAGGGATTCTGTTAAGGAACTGATAGCCCTTGACAAATATGTATGTACCCTTGGCTAAATGTAATAAGGGAACTTTCAGATAAAATAGGAATGAGTGAACTGTGGACATCACCACCTCAGATATCCAAAGTAGATGCACAGAAAGCAAAGTATTCCTATTGGGTTGAAGTGTTGCAGCAAATCTGGAGAGACCACCAGTAGGGGAGCATAACTGGCCTGTTTTTGAACCATAAATGTGTATTAAGGCTGGAGCCCTATATGGACAGAATCTATCCCTTCCAGCCTAAATGCTTATATGTGCAATACAAATGTGGTCTTCTTGTGCTGAGAGTACACACCTCAAAGTGGTCTAACATACCTTCCAGCTCAAAATATTGCCCAAGCTGCCCATAAACTGTTGAGACAAAAGTGTATTTTCTGTTCTTCTGCCCGCTCCACAAGATAGCACACAAGAAATGGATAATTGCTATCTGTAGACTTAGGGGGGGTGAGGCACTATTGGGATGCTGCATGGATATTGAAAAGTGATCAAAGAGAACAAATAGTTTTTACGGTTTCACAGTTTCTTTATAGTGCATGGAACCAAGGAAATAAGGCCTTAACTAACTCTAAGCTCTGATTATCGATACTCGAGGTAGGCTATTATTTTTAACAGTAGCTGGATGATTCTAATTCTGACACAGGGATCTGATTGTTTAAACTTTCTGTCAACTAATTAATAAATTAAGTTGTACAAATGATTTTATTTGATGAATATGCTCAGCACTTTTATTCGATGCCAAATTTAAAGTAGTCTTATAGTACTGACATGTTATGATATTAGATTTATTCGCTATTTTAATTCTTTTCATAGTTTTAATTCTTGCTAATAGGTGGATTATTTATAATATTGATTATATGTGATTTTATGTGACTGCAAAACTTGTATGGTTTGATATCCGAAATAAAGTTTTATATGTATTACTCAAAAGTGTAGGCGTACTCAAAAGTGTAGTGTGTAAATCAGGCCCCATAGCACTTAGCCATGTGAAGCAGGATGTTGCAAACATCTGCAGTTGACAATCAGACTTGCCTTCATTGCCCTAAGCAGTTTCTGTGGCAACATCTTCCTATTCTTCTCGCTGTTCCTGTCTCCTCCTTAGGACTATGCCAATAAACTTTATCTTGGCCTCCCTAAATTTCTAACCAATAGATTACAAGTTGTTCAGAATGCTCTAGCACAAATGGTTCTAAAGCTTCCCTAACATTTGTGAGTGTCAGCTCATCTGAAAGAACTCCATTGGCTGCCAGTTCCAAAATGTTCGCACTATTGGAAACATCTAATTGGTTCCATTGACTGCATTATTCCACAGTCAAATAATTTACTTTTTTTTTATAAATATCAATATACTCAGTGCCATAGGAGACATCCACAACAATAGAGGCTAACTGTTTTTTCTGTTGTTTCCATTTTTGGAAATGCAAAACCTTTCTTAAATTCATCTTTGACTTTTGGGCATGATGATCAGCATAGGGGAATTCCAGATAAAATAGTTCAGAGTAGCACTAACGATCAGACTGAAGACTCCAGGTCTCCTGCAAAGTCTTTTGGTATGGCATTTCTTCAGCATCCCTGTGGCAGAGAAAAAACTATCATCAACATGTCACATGTTCATTATGTGACAAGAAACTCAGTTGGGGATGTTGCAGGAAATATTCAGCTGAAACATCATCAATGCACAAGCATCTGAATGCTTGGCATCAAAGGCAATTTATGAAGTCAAAAAGAAGAGGCACTGGGAAGAGGCGGCATCTAAATCTGCTTGTGCTTTACCGCATGCCATCCCTTATGATGTGAAACATAATCTACCCCACAGTCACAACAACGACCTGCTGAAAAGAAGTACAACCGACAGATGTAAGTACTTCATTTAATGCGTCCCATCTCAGCAGCTCCCAGGCAGCACCTGCCGCAACAGAAACATTCTATGTTCCACGCAGGGAACCAGGCACTCTATGTTCCATGCAGGGAACCGCCACTAAACATTCCAAAACAGATCCCCAACACCCCCCCCCCACACTTCCTTCACAATATAACAAAGAAAACAACTGGAACAAATGTTCACCAACAGAGCAACACAACATAATCAAAGCATATCATAATCACACAACATAATCAACTCATAACATAATCTCGAAACTTGACAGGGGCAGCTCTGGCCCTGGAAGGAATACTCCTGGAAGTGATGTGATCCGGACAAACACTCTTTCTGGAAGGAATTTCATTAGGAAAAGAATGACCAGAACGAACAGGAGTTGCATTGGTAGAATGACCAGAACGAACAGGAGCTGCATTGGTAGAAGAATCAAAATGAACACCCATCTTTCCTCCAACATACACAATTTTGGAATGAGGAACCACAGAAATAGCACATTTGTTCCATATCTTACCATTCTCTAACACCACCACACGGTCTTTCACTTCTCTGACCTTCGCTGGAGCTGAGAACCGAGAAGTCCCCTTGCGAACAAAACCGGGCTTCTTGATTCTCACCCAATCACCAACACAAACAGGAGAAACTTTCTTGGAAGCAGTAGCATATTTTGACTGTACTACCGCTCTCACATCCGCTACCTTGCCAAGTTTACATTGATCAATCTATTTCCTAGACATCCAATCTTTGTTTAATTTGGAACCTGCAACCCTACCCCTGAGAAGAGTGAATGGAGACATGCGGGTACTGAAATGAGAGGTAGTCCTGACCGCCCACAACATGTCGGCAACAGCCATTTTCCAGTGTAAACCGTTTACCAAAGCCAATTGCAATTGATCCTTGATAACACGATTCATGCTTTCAACGAGACCATTGCTGCGGGGGTGATAAAGAGAAGTTAAAACATGTTTGATGCCATGCTCCCTAAGAAAATTTTGCATTTCTGAGGAAACCAACTGGGTGCCATTATCAGTCACCAGGTCCTCTGGAAACCCTTCACGGAGGAACACTTCCTTTTAAAAAATTGATGATGGACGAGGAATTAACACACTCCACAAACTTGACCTCCGGCCACTTGGACATATAGTCCACCAAAACTAGTGCGTACAACGGAGAACTTCCTGTGATACCAAAAGGACCCGCGACATCAAAAGCAAGTTTACACCAAGGTGAATCCTTCACAACAATGGGATCAATAGGAGAGGGATGGGTAACCTGCGATTTGTCACTTAAAACACACGCGCAACAATCCCTGACATAGTGTTCAATGGATCTGTCCACCCCAGGCCACCAAAAATCCTCTCTGACTCTACGTTTCATGGCACGAATACCAAGGTGACCTTCATGGGCCAGATCAAGGATCTTTTTGTGCAAGCCTACTGGAACAACCAAAAGACCAACCCTACGTAAAATTCCATCCACCAAAGACAACTCATCACAAACTCTCTTAAAAGGAACAAGTTCAGAAGACAAATCCTTGTTGATGGGCCAACCGCGAACCAGAAAGTCCACAACCATTTTAATTTCATTGTCCTCCAATAGAGCCTGTAACCACTAATGTTCCGAGAGTGCACCCTTCATAGTGTCAACAACAGCACCAACAGCACACACAATGTCGAGATCCGCCTCAGGAAAATCATTGGTACTATCAACAAGAGGTAACCGGGACAGACAGTCATCTATGTTGTTCTTAACGCCTGCCACATATATCAAGCGATAATTAAACTCCTGTAACCTGTATTGCCATTTAGCTATCGTGGCGTGGCACGCCTGCCACCCTTGGTGGTAAAAAGATCAACGAGGGGCTTGTGATCGGTCCTAAGAATGAATTCATTCCCCCACAGGAAATTCCGAAAATACTGTACACCCCACCATAAGGCTAACGCCTCTTTCTCAATGGTGGAGTAGGCATTTTCAGCACCCCGAAGAGTTCTGGAGGCAAACGCAATGGTCTCCTCGTGACCATTGCTTCTTTTTTGCATAAGGACAGCGCCCAATCCAACGTTGCTGGCGTCAGTAGATACAATGCACAAGTCGTTAATGTTAAATAATTTCAAGGGGCGTGCCTGCACAATTTCTTTTTTGAGAATCACAAATTGTTCATCACACTTGTCACACCACACAAACTTAGCATTTTTCTTTAGGAGTTCACACAAGCAGGAGGTTTTATCAGCAAAATTTCCCACACATTTGGCATAAAACTCCACTAACCCTAAGAAGGAGCAAAGTTGATCTTTATTCGTAGGTGTGGGTGCGTTTTGAATGGCATCTAAGATTTTCACCTTGGGTTCCACCCCATTACAAGAAATGTGATGACCCAAATAATCTACACCCTCTCAAAACAATTTACACTTGTCTTTTCTTAAAGTCAGACCATGCAACTTCACAGTATCCAGAACATGTTTGACTCTGCAGTCATGTTCCAACTCAGTTTGTGCATGGACAAGAATATCATCCTGAAAAAACACAACTCCTGCAGTGTTTTTGAATAAGTTGCCCATGAGACGCTGAAACACTGCAGAAGCCGACGCCAACCCAAAGGGCATGCGTTTGTAACGGAAAGGTCCTTCCGGTGTCACGAAGGAGGTAAGGTGCCTGGAGTCTTTACTTAACTTAACCTGGTGATAAGCTGAAGAGATGTCGAATGAAGAAAAATACTTGGCACAATCTAATGTTGCCAGCATTTCATTTATGTTAGGCAATGGCTGTCGATCGATCCAAATGTTGGCATTAAGATCACGCAAGTCTACACACATCCTAAGGGACTTGTCGGCCTTGCGTGCCAAAACTATGGGGGCTAACCATTCTGACCCTTCAATAGGCTCAATTATGTCCATGACACACAAACGTTCCAATTCACGCTTTAGTTCAACACGCAGGCTCAGGGGCACCTTGCGCACCTTGTGTGCAGCTGCCTTTGCACCATTTTTTAGAATAATGCGATGCTGAAAGCCTTTCAGCTTGCCTAATTTATCACTGAAGACTTCAGGATACTTCTGGATCCACTCTTCACTAGATAAGTGCCCCACCATTACAGTATCAGACGGGTTGGAAGGCGAGGACGGGTTGTAAAATCTACATGCTTCACGTCTTGATAAAACCATGTCAGGATGGTTGGGATCGAGAATGATGCCAAGCTCTCCTTGCTCCTCCCACCCCAACAAATTTGCACCATCCTCTACAATGTACATGGTCCCAGTGGCAGAATCCCCACAAAATTCCAACTCAGCTTCAAATTTGCCAAAAACTCCACCCTCTTGCCCCCATACGCAAAAATTCTAATGTTAGATTGATGTAACTGAATGTCTTCTAACCCATTGAAATCCTTGGCATTAATAAGGGTAAATGGAGAACCTGAGTCAGCCAGGAAATTCACCTTTTTTCCATTCACACAGATCATACATGAAGGAGATGTCCTTTTGCGTGAACCAATAGATGCAATCTCAACCACACTCTCAGATTGCATGGATGAAGAAGACAACATTAATAAAACATTATCATTCTCGTCACTTGAGTCAATAAAGTCTTCTTCGATAGACCTGACAGTTTGTGAGATTCCCTTGTTCGACCCAACAGCTCTACAGACACGTGCAAGATGTCCTTTCTTACCAGATTTGAAACAAGTTTGGTTTAAGGCATAACAGAACTTAGCATTACCCAAATGAGATTTACTCCCACAATGAAAGCAAAAAGGTTGGGTCTTCTCAGACTTAATCCTGGACGTAGGTAAGGATGAAGAATTGCGCGTTAAATTTTCATTAGGGATTTCGGTAGGCTTGGCATTGGATTTTGCAGATAACGATTTGACCTCAGTAGGTTGCACAGAATTGCTCATTTCCTTCATACAAAATTGAGAATGCTCAATGCTTTTGGCAAGAGTGAGAGCAGTTTCAAGATCAGGGTCATCTGAAGGTAAGAGTTTCTCTTGAATTTTCTTGTTACACGTGCGTTCAATGAGCTGATCACGAATGATTTCATCCCTAAACTCTCTATAGTTGCACGTAGGAGCGAGAGTTCTGAGTGCAGCCACAAAATCATCAATGGATTCACCTGGAACTTGAGCTCGTTGCAAAAATGTATGACGCTCTAACACAACATTCTTCTTGGGATTGAATCTTTTGTCTAAAGTTTTGATCACAGATGCATAGTCATCGATGATTAAATAATCACCATCATCACCACCACTTACGTGAGTGCTAACTAGTTCCAGAGGTAAAGTCTTCAGAATACTTCTACCCTCCGCACCAAAGTTGTAAATGAGAAGTGCCTTCTTTTTCTTTGCAGTGAACATATCACCGTCAATGGCTTCAAGATAGCTGTCAAATGTATCCTTCCACTGTTGCCATAAAATGGGAGGAACACCAGGAGATTGCAAGAAGGGCGGGGGAGCTAAAACACGATCCATAATGAGGCTGTGCGTGGGTGAGTTGCTGCCCACCAATTATGTGGTTGTATTAAAGGTGACTGAAGAATAGAACACAATATAAGATTGATGTGGATACAAGAGAAAATATGAAAGACTGGGGAGAGGTATTAGAAATAGGTAACTCAGAAGGTGGTTAATAACAGGATGATGAGCTGTGCGTGTCAGCGAGGAAGCAGAACACGCAGTAAGGTAGGTAAAAGTAAACAAAGCTGTGCGCATCAGTGATCCTCACAAAGGCTGTGCGCTTAAGTGGAAATGAAGGAAATGCCAACGAAGACGCTGAAACAGTTGTGCGCATCAGCGATGCAAGCAACACTGTGGTTGCCACTTGCCAATGTAACTGTGTGCACACAATGCGGGATGGAAAATGGCTGCACGCAACATAACGATGTTGCAAAAATGCGGCGTCAGGCGGATCAGGCAAAGCACTCAGGTGCGCATCTCCCTCGCGCAGTGCGCCTCGAGAGCAACGTCGCAGGGAAGGCGCGAGCAGCAAAGGCAGTCCGAGCCTCGCGCGCGTCTCCCAAACCAGGAAAAAAGTACCTTGTAAATGAGGAGCACCGTCCGTCGGAACAGTGAGAACACGGCACAGGTTGCGGTGAAGGTTCCTCAGGGTCCGCCAAATCACCAGAGAGATGTCAGCAAAAGGCGCGGTGGCACCACCAGGAAACTGAAGAAAACTCCAGGAAATCAGTCAGAAGGCATCCAAAGTCTACGGAAGAACGGGAGGCCGGACATGGGACACAACTCGTCGCCAATGAAAAGAAGTACAACCGACTCATGTAAGTACTTCATTTAATGCGTCCCATCTCGGCAGCTCCCAGGCAGCAACTGCCGCAACAGAAACATTCTATGTTCCAGGCAGGGAACCAGGCACTCTATGTTCCACGCAGGGAACCACCACTAAACATTCCAAAACAGATCCCCAACACCTGCCTATTAGAATGTTGAACAAACTGCCTCCCTCTTTAGACCTCTATATTAGATCTCAAAAACCCTATACATTCCTTGACGATCCAGTTAAATCTGTTGAACAATTGCACTCCGACCTTGAAGACATTTGGAGGAGCCTGTTACCTAACTGTAAATCAAAAGCAAGCTGCCTCCTTTTTCATCGAGTGTCAATCAATCAATCAATCATGTCACTTATAAAGCGCACTACATACCCGCGAGGGTCTCAAGGCGCTGGGGGAAGAGGGGGTGGTGCTGCTACTGATCGAAGAGCCAGGTCTTGAGGAGTCTTCTGAAGGCCAGTAGGTCTTGGGTCTGTCGGAGGTTGGTGGGGAGGGTGTTCCAGATCTTGGCGGCGAGGTGGGAGAAGGATCTGCCGCCGGCGGTCGTTTTCCAGATGCGGGGGACTGTGGCGAGGGCGAGGCTGGTCGAGCGGAGCTGGCGGGTGGGGGTGTAGAAGCTGAGTCGTCTGTTGAGGTAGGCTGGTCCGGAGTTGTGGAGTGCTTTGTGTGCGTGGGTGAGGAGCTTGAAGGTTATCCTCTTGTTGACAGGGAGCCAGTGCAGGTCTCTCAGGTGGGGTGTGATGTGGCTGCGTCGGGGGATGTCGAGGATAAGACGTGCAGAGGCGTTCTGGATGCGTTGCAGCCGTCTCAGGAGCTTAGCCGTCGTTCCTGCATAGAGGGCGTTTCCGTAGTCCAGCCTGCTGGTGACGAGGGCCTGGGTGACTGTTTTTCTTGTTTCGGTGGGGATCCACTTGAAGATCCTGCGGAGCATTCGGAGGATGTTGAAGCAGGATGAGGAAACGGCGTTGACCTGCTTAGTCATGGAGAGGGTGGGGTCGAGGATGACCCCTAGGTTGCGTACGTGGTCGGTGGGTGGCGGGGCTGTTCCCAGTGATGTTGGCCACCAGGAGTCGTCCCAGGCTGAAGGGTTGGAACCAAGAATGAGGACCTCCGTCTTGTCCGAGTTCAGCTTCAGGCGGCTGGTCCTCATCCATTCGGCGACGGCCTTCATTCCTTCGTGGAGGTGGGCTTTGGCGGTGTGAGGGTCTTTGGTGAGGGAGAGGATCAGCTGGGTGTCGTCGGCGTAGGAGATGATGTTGAGGTTGTGCTGTCGGGCGACGTGGGCGAGGGTGCCATGTAGATGTTGAACAGCGTTGGGCTGAGGGAGGAGCCTTGGGGTACGCCGCAGATGATCTTGGTGGCCTTGGATCGGAAGGGGGCGAGGCGGACGCTTTGTGTTCTGCCGGAAAGGAAGGATGTGGTCCAGTCCAGGGCCTTCTCTTGGATCCCGGCGTCGTGAAGGCGTGTTCGTCGTGTGTGGTGGCAGACCGTGTTGAAGGCGGCTGATAGGTCCAGGAGGATGAGGGCTGCTGTTTCTCCGTTGTCTAGCAGGGTCCTGATATCATCGGTGGCGGCGATGAGGGCGGTTTCGGTGCTGTGGTTGCTGTGGAAGCCGGACTGGGAAGGGTCCAGGATGTTGTTCTCCTCGAGGTAGCGGGTCAGTTGTTTGTTGACGATTTTCTCGGTGACCTTCGCGGGGAACGGGAGCAGAGAGATGGGTCGGAAGTTCTTGAGGTCCTTGGGGTCTGCCTTGGGTTTCTTGAGTAAGGCGGTGATCTCGGCGTGCTTTCAGCTTTCCGGGAAGGTTGCTGTCTCGAAGGAGATGTTGATTATTTTCCGGAGATGGGGCGCGATGGCTGTACTGGCTTTGTTGAAGATGTGGTGAGGGCACGGGTCTAGCGGTGAACCGGAGTGGATGGTGTTCATGATCTCGCTGGTGTCCTCGTCGTTGATGTTGGTCCAGGAGAGCAGGCGGTTGGTGGTTGTGGGGGCAGTGGTCTCGGTGGTTGCCGGGGCGGTCGTGGTGTTGAAGCTGTCGTGGATGTCGGCGATTTTGCGGTGGAAGGAGGTGGCCAGTGAGTCGCACAGGTCTTGCGACGGCTGGATGTCGTTGGTGTTGGAGCTGGGGTTGGAGAGTTCTTTCACGATGTTGAAGAGCTCTTTGCTGTTGTGTGCGTTGTTGTCTAGGCGGTCTTTGAGTGAGGCCCTTTGGCGGATCTGATGAGGTGATGGTGATTGCGGGTGGCGCTCTTGTGGGCGGCGTAGCTGTCCGCTGTCCGTTCGTGGAGCCAGATCTTCTCCAGTTTTCGGCATGTTTGTTTGGAGGCCTGGAGGTCTTCGGTGAACCAGGTGGCTTTCTTGCTGGTGTGGCTGTTGGGCGGATTCTTGAGCGGGGCGAGGGTGTTGGCGCAGTCGTCGATCCACTGTCTGAGGTTGCGGGCGGCGGTGTCGGGGTCGGAGGGTTCGGCGGGTGGGCTCAGGGCGAGGGTTGTGGTTAGCTGGTCTTCCGTGACTCTGCTCCAGCAGCGGCGAGGCATTTGTTCGGTGCGGTGGTGCGTGGTGGGCTTCCTGTAGGTGAAGTGGATGCAGTGGTGGTCAGTCCAGTGGGGTTCGGAGGTGTGGTTGAAGGAGACGTGTGGGCTTGCGGAAAAGATGGAGTCTAGCGTGTGGCCGGCGGCGTGGGTGGGTGTAGTCACGAGCTGTCTGAGTCCGAGGGTGGCGAGGTTGTCGATCAGGGTGGTGGAGTTGGTGTCCTTGTTGTTCTTGAGGTGGAAGTTCAGGTCCCCGAGGAGGATGTAGTCCGTGGAGGCGATGGCGTGTGTGCTGACGAAGTCAGTGATGGAATCGCTGAACTGTGGTCGGGGTCCGGGGGTCTGTAGATGAGGGTTCCTCTGAGGGTGGTGTTGGGATCGGTGTGGATCTGGAAGTGCATGTGTTCGGCGGTGCTGAGGGTGTCGTCGGTGTTGGTTGAGACTCTGAGGGTGTTCCTGTGGACAATGGCGATGCCTATCTTCAGACACAGAGTGTCTGAAGATAAACCCCTAAAGATAATCACTAAGGCTCAAACCTCGAATCACTTCACCATCTGTGAAATTGCCAGGAAACTGGCATACCAAATGCAGCCTCTTTGGACAAAGTTAGTTAAATTATTTTTTCAAGAATGAGATTCCCCACACTGCCTCAAAATTGGTCAAGTCACTCCTCTTCTGAAGAAATCCACAGAGAGCAAAGGTGATTCCAATTATGTTCATCCTATCTTTGTTCTCCTGTTTCTTGCAAAGGTGATTGATCGGCCGCTGCAGGTAAGAACGGTGGGTCGGTGGGGCCGGCTGGGGGGGATTTCGAGAGACGACCACAAGGGAAAATAAAATAAATAATTAATTTTCCCTCATGGTCGTCTCTCGAAATCCCCCCCCAGCCGGCCCCACCTCGATTACCTGCAGCGGCCGCAGCTGTGATTGATCGATGTGTTGCAGCACAACTCGCTCAGCACATGTCTGACTATAACCTCCTTGATGTGTAACAATCTGCCTTCAGGCAAGGCAACAGCAAAGAAACAGCTTAATACCCTTCATATCTTTGATTCTGTCATTCCCTTAATACTTGGTCCTCTGGATTCATCAATGGCATTCAATACATTGTATTGTATTGTATTGTAATTGCATTTATATAGCGCTTACTACCCCATACGAGGTTTCAAAGCACTTTTTCAGCAAGTAGCAAGCTACTCCGGAACCCATAAAGGATTAGTGTTGAATTAGTATAGTGAAATATGAAAGTAATTTGAGTGGTGGATATGTTATTGAGTTATTTGGATAGAGCAGGTTAGCGAAGGGATAGAAGAGGGAAAAAAGGTTTGCATTTATATAGTGCTTGCTACCCCTGATGAGGTGTGGAAGCGTTTTTTCGGCGAGTAGCACACTACTCTGGAACCCACAAAGGATTAGTGGTGAATTAGTATAGTGAAATATGAAATTTGAAAAGTGGACATGTTAGTCTGTTATTTTGATTGAAAAGGATAGTGGAGGGATAGAAGAGTGAATGATTTAGACTTTTCTTTTTTTTGGAGGGCATAGCAGAATGGAGGATTCTTGGGATGAGTAAAAAGGTATGTGGAGTGGAGAGGGAAGAGTTTACAAAGGCTTGTTTTGGGGGATTGGTATAGTAAAAGAGGTGTCAGATGATGCAAGAAGGGGTAGAGTAGGGGAGAGTCTAGAAAGGGTTTTCTTGGGGATCATAGTAGTGGTATGGGGTTTGGGAGGAATGAGAGAGTGGATGTAGAGGATATATTGATAGAGGTATAGGGTGAGAATAGGGTAGTGCATTGGAAAGAGTAGTAGAAAGAGGTTTGAGATGAGTCAGAGAGTTGAGGTGGAAGATATATTGAGAGAGGCATAGGTATGAGAAATAGGGTAGTGCATTGGATATGCTGAATTAGAAGAAAGTAATAAATATATAGCTCCATAAGTACATGGAAATTATATAGGTGCATAAAGGAAGTAAGTATATGTAGATTAAAGATATTGATAGATGTATAGGGTGAGAAATAGGGTAGTGCATTGAATATGCTTTTTTAGGAGAAAAGTAATAAATATATAGATCCAAGTAAATGGAAGTTATATAGATGCATGGAGGAAATAAGTATATGTAGATTAAAGATGCATTCGATGAACTCTGGTTTTCAAGTGTAGCTGTAATTTAAAATGTATTTTTTTTAAACATAATTATTCTACATGTTTATACAAAGCAATCCACATATATAGGTACATATCTATAGTACAAATAAATGCTTATATACAGAGGGATATGCTGTATATTTCTGTTTGCGTATGGTGGTTATGTGGGGAAGAGTCAATTCTTGAGTAGTTTTCTGAAGATAAGGTGGTTGTCTGTGGATCTTATGTTGGAGGGGTAAAGAGTTCCATTGTTTGGCTGCTTGAACAGAGAAGGATGTGCCACCTATGTTTTTTTTCTTGTATCTTGTGATTTTGAGGCGAGGTGCCACTCTTGAGCGGAGGTTCCTTTGTTGAATGTGTTTGGTGATTTTATTCCTGATGAAGAGTGGTCCTGTTCCATGTATCGCTTTGTGGGTGATACAAAGCAGCTTGAACATGGATCTTCTGGCAACCGGTAACCAATGCAGGGCTTTCAAGGCAGGGGAGATGTGGTCTCGCAGTTTGATATGCAAGAGTAGTCTGGCAGCCGAGTTCTGAATCCGTTGTAGTCTTTTCATGGTAGTTAAAGCTGATCCGTGGTATAGGCTATTGGCGTAATCGAGTTTGGACAGAACAAGGGAGATGGTAGCTTGGACCTTGTGTGGAAATCCCAAATGGGGGAAGATTTGTCGCAGAGTTTTTATAGTAACAAAGCTTGATCTTGCTAGTTTGCTTTCATCGATAGCTTGGAGTCCATGGTCATTCCGAGGTTTCTTACTTCCTTCGATACTTTAGGCAGTGATCCCAGCTCATCAGAACAGGCGGTAAGTGGGTCATAATGTTTCCAATTGCCACACGTGAGTACTTCCGTTTTGGAAGCATTCAATTTGAGATGGCTCCAAGTCATCCATTGATCCACGGCTCTGAGACAACTGAAAATTGGTGAGTTTCCAATGTCTTTTGGGGCATTCCAGTTGAAGGAGTATTTGTGTGTCATCTGCATAGTTATAGCACGTGAGGTGAAATTGATTGATCACTACTGGTAATGACTTCATGAAAGGTGATAGAGCCTTGATGGACCCTTGTTTTTGTGGAGTATGGTTTGGACGAAAAAGGTGGGGTATCGATGACATTAGTTCTATTTTGAAGGTAGGACGCGATCCAGTCTAGAGCAGTCCCCTCTATGCCGGTTTCATAGAGTCTTTGTATCAGAGTGTCATGGTCAACTGTGTCAAAGGCAGCTGAGAGGTCCAAGAGGAGTATCACAGCTCATCAGGATTGTTAATGAACAAATGACAAATTAATAGATTGACTAATTGTAGGAAAGTGGGTTTCTGTTGCAGTAACCCCCACTTTTGCCAGACTACTGATGCACTTTGACTTGATGTGCCCTGGGTCCCTGCCAATCAGGTTCCCAGGGCCTGTGTTCTTTCCCCAAAACTAACCCAATTGGCATCTCTGGCCACAGGTCAGCCCCTGGTAAATGGTACCACAGGTACCCAGGGCACTGTGACCAGGGAAGAACTCTAAGGGCTGCAGCACTTATTGTGCCACCCCTAGAGGCCCTGTACCTTTACACACACACACACACTGCCTTTGCAGGCTGCGTGTTTTGGTGCAGAACAAAGTGAAGAGTCGACATGGCACACATCCCTCACATTGCCTACAACCCACTGCCCTGGCATAGGTCAGTCACCCCTCTAGCTGGGTGCACTATACCAGTGGTGAGGGTACAGGTGCATGAGCCCTGTACCCCTACATTGTCTAAGTCCATTCTTAGACATTGTAAGTGCAGTGCTGCCAATAAGAGTATATGGTGCTGGGAGTTTGTCATTACGAACTCCACAGCACCATAATGGCTACACTGAAAACTGAGAAGGTTGGTATCAAACGTCTCAGCACATTAAACCCACACTAATGCCAGTGTGGGATTTAATGAAAAATGCACACAGAGGGCATCTTAGAGATGCCCCCTGAAAACTAACCCACCTCTAGTGTCCAGGCTGAGTGGCTGCTTTCAGCTGCCACCACCAGACATGTTTCTGGACTCCTGGGTCGAGAGCCTGCTGCTCTCTGGGGCCTGAAACAATGCACATCCTGGGAAGAGGTGCCAAGCCTCCTCCCCCAGGATGGGCAGGGTTCACGAAGGGGAAGCTTCAAAGGCTTGCCGCCTTTGTGAGCTTCCCCAGGCCACTTGCTGCTCTCAGCAACTGGTCCCCACTGGTTCTGACCCCCACTTTGGGCGGGAGAACCGGCGGGAAAAACAAGTGAGGAAGAGAGGTGTGCCCACCCCTGCCAACTCCACCCCTCAGGTGGGGGAGGCGAGGTGAAGCACAACTCTTAGTCCATGCCATCTTGAAGATGGGGGACTCAGCCAACCAGGGACAGGCTCATGCCCCCCTCCCACTGGAGGGTGGCATAATAGGGGGTGTGCCCACCCCAGGGAAGGGGCCCATTGGTCTCTGCCTTTTACCTACCTCTAACGCCCCTAAACCTAGTATTTAGGGGCACCCCTGAACCTTGCTTCCTCAAACAAGAACCTGCAAGAAGAAGAAGAAGGACCAAACAGCCGTGCAGCATCTAACAAGAGGAAGACGCCCACTGACTACCAGCCTGTCTCCCCCTCGAAACTGCTCCTGCGAAACCCGTGTGTCCTGCAACCAGCGACCTCAAAAACCCCGGAGGATCTGCCTGCCTTCAACTACAAAGACTCTGTCTCCCGTGAACACCGGATTTGTTAATCTGCAACCTCTGGCTCTGGCTGGACGTTGCGGATCCGCCCCACTCTGCACCCGCCGACCACGGCCCGAGCTCGAGTGGGCAAGCACCACGAGGAGGTGACCTCGGCGATCCTAACCCGAGATCCGGCGACCCCTGACCTGCCTCAAGCCTCCAGCCGATGTCTGCAGCCTAAACACAGAAGGTGCCCCCAAACGCGACCAGGAACTGGTAAGAAGATCCGACCCCAAAAGGCACCCCTGCACCTGATGCCCCACGGCCTTGTGTGCCCAAACCAACGGTGCCTAGCCAGCCCCTAACTTCCCAACTTACCTCTCGAAGTGGTGGTCGCACCCAGAAGACCTTCGTCCCCGAGCCTGCAGTGCCTTTGCAAACTGGAGGTTCCCTATTGAAACCAACAGTGCGCCCGATGTCGAAACAGCACCCTGCACCCGGCCGCCCTAGTGTCGCTGAGGGTGCACCTTTGGTGCTACTTTGTTTCCCCATTTACCCTGAGCTAAAGACCAGGAGCTTTGCTCCCACAGCCGAGTGGCCTGCTAGCCAGCAGCCACCAACCGGAGGCCCCCTATCCCCCTTTGGATAACATTGGGCCTCAGCACTCTGCACCCGGCCGCCCTAGTGTCCGCTGATGGTGTAACGAGAGTGCATCCTTGACCCTGGGGGAACCCTTGTTCTAACCCCAGAAGCTCAACTCCAAAGACCGATTACTTACCTGGTTACCGTTAACTTCATTTCTCTCCATAGGAATCCATTGACTGTTTTTCTCTAAAATATGTTCTAAGTGTGAAGTTGATTTGTATGGAAACCTGAAAAATAACAATGATGCAAAACTGATTTTACTTACCTCTTCTCTAGGAAATGTCCCAGTGTGATATCTAGGCATATCACACTGAGTAGAAAAAGTAATCTCAAAAGTAATGTAAAAGTAACTTATCTGTAATTCTTATTGCAAAATCGATACAAAGTATATGTACAGCATTTCACAGTATTGCATTGCCAGTAATTCAAACTGTAACCATTTCAAAGTACATTTACAACTGCATTTCAAACTGTATATTTACTGCAAAGTATTTATCAAATTACCTGTGCCAGGCTTGCTTGGTTCTAGGAAATAAAATAACTAAAAGAATATTTTTGTACAAAACCAATTGGTCTGAAGTTCAGTCTTTGAGTGTGTGAAATCATTTGCTGATTGAGTGGGTACAACACATGCTTAACACTGTCCTCTGATACTGCCTTACTGCTCGACCACACTACCACAAATAGAGAGTGAGGTGCTATCTAACTTTACCTCTGCCTACCTTTGGGGATCCACTGGACTCTGTGCACACTATACCTCACTTTGGTATAGTATATACAGAGCCAGCTTCCTACATTGGTGGATCAGCAGTGGGATATACAGCTTTGCATTTGTTGGACTACTTGGTTACCACCTGATCACACGACAGAACTCTTAAATTGTCTATAGAATTCTGATTTTTTTAAATTGGCATTTTTGCAAAACTACTAAAAAGTCTTGTTAGGGCATTGGTTAAGTCCCTTTAGAATTTTAGAAAAATAAAAAGTCACTTTAGCTAGGGCTAGAGGGGTTAGAAGTTTTTTTTAACAATGTCTCAAAACAAGAACCCAGCTGTTACTAAAAATAACCACAATGACATAGAGGACTTGGTTGAGGAGCTCGACCTCACCCCTTACCTTCACTTGTCTTTCAAGGAGGTAAGGTCCCTATGTAAACTTAAAAACATAGCCATGGGTCCCCATCCCACCAAACAAAAGCTCCAGGGGCTGTTGGATGGGTATGCTAAGGAGCACCCATCTGAAAATGGTGAAGACCAGTCAGATGGAGAAGGAGGGGAAGGGGATGACCTGGTAGATCAACCCCCTCCATTCCTAGGGAGAAAAGGGTCCAAGTACCCTTGACTCCAAGAATCAACATCTCAGTACCTAGGTCCCACACAAGTGGGTCAGGCACTGCTGAGGACATTGAGGACAGCCTCAATGAGGAGGACATCCTGCTAGCCAGGCTGACCAAAAGATTAATCAAAAAATCAAAGGAGGGAGTGAAGAGGAAAAAGGTAGAATCGTCCTCCTCTTGATACTGTTATCCAACATAGGGATTCTATCATGTATTATGTGAATATATATGCACCCATGTGTGTGCTGCTATTTTTATTTTTATTTTTATTTGAAGTGTCTAGTCATACGTGAAAAATGGTGCAAAGGATCAGAGCTCCTTCTCTCAATTTGTGGGAAGGGCAATGTTTCAAAAATTGAAAAATACCCCTCACACACTGAAACCTGATTCAGTGTCATGCTTCATCATTAGGGTCTTCCCGCCCTCTACGGGACAGGGCGTGCTACGACTTACGTAGATGCAGGAGCACTTTATTCAGTGATTGGTGAGTATGTGTAGTGCGTGGGATCGTGAAAGAAAATGTGAGATGGTTAAAAATTCTCTGGCTAGTGGAACGAAAATACTTTATTGTCTTCCCTGGCTGAGAATAGTAAAGTGGGGAGGTGTAGATGGTGTACTATAATGAGTCACCTCCTACAAGGTCGACATGTTTCAGAAGCCATCCCTTGGCTTTCTTCCTCAGGACCAAAAACCGATCCCTGTTACACCTCAATGGGTGATAGAATAAATGTACATATGCCTGATAGTCACAAACACTGTCCTTTGTTCCCTGTTATGGGAGTAGAAAAATATACCACTTGTATATCTTAAGAACTTTAGAATTTAATCGTTATCGCTCCATGAGCTCACACGAGCGGTGTTGGGCACCTTCAAATAGACAATGCTGGAAGGAGCGCAATCACCAAAGGAAGTACCTTCTCGTGGCTCGTCGGAACCTGAGCGATAACGATTAAATTCTAAAGTTCTTAAGATATACAAGTGGTATATTTTTCTACTCCCATAACAGGGAACAAAGGACAGTGTTTGTGACTATCAGGCATATGTACATTTATTCTATCACCCATTGAGGTGTAACAGGGATCGTTTTTTTGGTCCTGAGGAAGAAAGCCAAGGATGGCTTCTGAAACATGTCGACCTTGTAGAAGGTGACTCATTATAGTACACCATCTACACCTCCCCACTTTTACTATTCTCAGCCAGGGAAGACAATGAAGTATTTTCGTTCCACTAGCCAGAGAATTTTTAACCATCTCACATTTTCTTTCACGATCCCACGCACTACACATACTCACCAATCACTGAATAAAGTGCTCCTGCGTCTACGTAAGTCGTAGCACGCCCCGTCCTGTAGAGGGGCGGAAGACCCCAATGATGAAGCATGACACTGAATCAGGTTTCAGTGTGTGAGGGTATTTTACAATTTTTTGAAACATTGCCCTTCCCACAAATTGAGAGAAGGAGCTCTGATCCTTTTGCACCATTTTTCACGTATGACTAGACACTTCAAATAAAAATAAAAATAAAAATAGCAGCACACACATGGGTGCATATATATTCACATGACCAAAAGATTAGACCTAGAGACCAGGCTCCTGGCTCTAGAAAAAGAAAGAGCAGAGATGGGCCTAGGACCCATCAATGGTGGCAGCAATTTACTAAATAAGGATAAAGAGCAATCTTATGATCCTAAAATCCCCAAAGGGATTGTCCCTAAATATGAAGAGAGTGATGATATCACAAAATGGTTCACAGCCTTTGAGAGGGCTTGTGAAGCCAGAAGAGTGAAGAAAACTCAGTGGGGGGCACTCCTTTGGGAACTGTTCTCTAGTAAGTGCAGACACAGACTTCTGACCCTTAGTGGGGCAGATGCTGGGTCTTATGACCTCATGAAGAGAACTCTGATTGAGGGATTTGGACTCACAACTGAGGAGTATAGAATTAGATTCAGGGGGCTCAGAAAACCCAGAGTCAGCCCTGGGTGGAATTTGTAGGCTACTCAGTTAAGACACTAGATGGCTGGTTGACTGTAAGCAAAGTGAAAGATTATGATGGTCTTTATAATTTGTTTATGAAAGAACACATATTAAGTAATTGCATTGATGAAAAGTTGCATCAGTATCTGGTAGACCTAGGTCCAATTTCTCCCCAAGAATTGGGAAAGAAGGCGGACCATTGGGTCAAGACAAGGGTAACTAGGACATCCACTGGGGGTGACCAAAAAAAAGGGGTTACAAAACCTCCCCAGAGGAAAGACAGTGAGCCTCTAAAAGATAAAAGTAAGGAGTCCCAGGTAGCCCCCCAAAAACCTGACCAGGAGGGAGGGCCCAAAGACACCTCACAAACTAAAACTGGGTACCAAGGTAAGAATTGGGATCCCAACAGGGTATGGTGTCACAATTGCCAAAAGGCAGGACACCACACCAAGGACACTAGCTGTCCTAAAAAAATTACAGCCCCTAGTGTAGCTCCAGGGGTTGCCAGAGTAGCTTTAGAGGGTGATTCCTCAGATGAGGAAGCCCTCATAGCCTTCAACTGGAAAATGGGCCCACAAGGTGAGTTAGAGATTCCAGAGGGGAGTAGACACTTCCATCACCTACTGGTGAATGGAATCCCAGCCCTTGCCCTGAGAGATACCTGTGCCAGTCACACTGTGGTGCATGACAGGTTGGTTCTCTCAAACCAGTATATCCCAGGGGAAACAAAACGAGTAAGGACTATCCCAGAGGGTGTCACTGTTAGGCCTGTGGCTGTAGTGCTCCTTGAAATAGCTGGGTCCCTTAGATGGAGAAAGGTGGTAGTCAGTAAAGACCTACCCCTTGATTGTCTCCTTGGGAATGACCACCCAGAGGTTGGTCTGAGCCAAAGAGAGGTCCTGGTCCAACGCCAGACCTCACCCAAGAAACCTGGGGGGGCTCACCCTGCATTTAGTGCAGCTAAGCCCCAAAAGAAAAATAAGAAACAGTGTAGGAAAGGTGGACAACTGTTAGCCACAGTTACAGTGGGCCAGGGAGATTCTATCCCAGTAAGGGAGAACTCCAAAATTGGCACTGGTGAAGTCCCCCCTAGCCAGCAAAAAGACCTGACTACTCAGGCAACTGTCCAGCCTGAATCGGTGGCTCCGCAGCTGGCAGAACAGAGGGTGGAAGAAGGGTGTTCACTACCAAGGGTAGTGACCCCCACCCTAAAACAGCAGACAGGCCCCCCAAACCCAAAGAAGCCTGTAAGTTAGCTACTCCACCTACCAGTGAAGAGCTAAAGGTGTGGCTCTGGGCACTGACAGCTGTCAGTAGCCTCTGCTGGGTGTTAGCCTTCATGGCAGCACTGTCCTTGGCATGGTGGCCTAGCCCCCTGCCAAATAGCAAGTTAGGCCCCCTGACCCTATTGGTCATGGTGGGGTTGCTGAAGCTGTGGGTGACCTCTCTGGGTAAGCTGGGCTTTGCCCTAGCTAAGTTAGAAAATGCAGAGGAAGGCACCTCTGAACCCAACCTAAAAAGATTGGGTAAAGAGCTAGGAAAAGAGCATTGGGAATTAGGTCCTGAAACTGTTGAGGTATGCCAGCTCCCCAAAGGGACTGACCTGGACAGAAGGATGTAAGGCAGAGTAGGCCCTGCAACTTTCAAACCACTTCCTCTACTCTTCCTCGCCTGAAAGACTAGGAAGACTCTCCCAGCTTTGGCTGAGTCTCCTGGTCTTTGGGCTGGGGGGGCTTGTGTAGGAAAGTGGGTTTCTGTTGCAGTAACCACCCCACTTTTTGCCAGACTACTGATGCACTTTGACTTGATGTGCCCTGGGTCCCTGCCAATCAGGTTCCCAGGACCTGTGTTCTCTCCCCAAAACTAACCCAATTGGCATCTCTGGCCACAGGTCAGCCCCTGGTAAATGGTACCACAGGTACCCAGGGCACTGTGACCAGGGAAGACCTCTAAGGGCTGCAGCACTTATTGTGCCACCCTTAGAGGCCCTGTACTTTTACACACACACACTGCCTTTGCAGGCTGCGTGTTTTGGTGCAGAACAAAGTGAAGAGTCGACATGACACACATCCCTGTGTGCCATGCCTACAACCCACTGCCCTGGCATAGGTCAGTCACCCCTCTAGCTGGGTGCACTATACCAGTGGTGAGGGTACAGGTGCATGAGCCCTGTACCCCTCAGTGTCTAAGTCCATTCTTAGACATTGTAAATGCAGTGCTGCCAATAAGAGTATATGGTGCTGGGAGTTTGTCATTACAAACTCCACAGCACCATAATGGATACACTGAAAATTGAGAAGTTTGGTATCAAACTTCTCAGCACATTAAACCCACACTGATGCCAGTGTGGGATTTAATGAAAATGCACACAGAGGGCATCTTAGAGATGCCCCCTGAAAACTAACCCACCTCTAGTGTCCAGGCTGAGTGGCTGCATTCAGCTGCCACCACCAGACATGTTTCTGGACCCCTGGGTCGAGAGCCTGCTGCTCTCTGGGGCCTGAAACAATGCACATCCTGGGACGAAGTGCCAAGCCTCCTCCCCCAGGATGGGCAGGGTTCATGAAGGGGAAGCTTCAAAGGCTTGCAGCCTTAGTGGGCTTCACCAGGCCACTTGCTGCTCTCAGCAACTGGTCCCCACTGGTTCTGACCCCCACTTTGGGCGGGAGAACCGGCGGGAAACACAAGTGAGGAAGAGAGGTGTGCCCACCTCTGCCAACTCCACCCCTCAGGTGGGGAGGCGAGGTGAAGCACAACTCTCAGTCCACGCCATCTTGAAGATGGGGGACTCAGCCAACCAGTAACAGGCTCATGCCCACCTCCCACTGGAGGGTGGCATAATAGGGGGTGTACCCACCCAAGGGAAGGGACCCGTTGGTCCCTGCCTTTTTACCTACCTGTAACACCCCTAAATCTAGTATTTAGGGGCACCCCTGACCCTTGCTTCCTCAGACAAGAACCTGCAAGAAGAAGAAGAAGAAGAAGAAAAAGAAGGACCGAACAGCCGTGCAGCAGCTAACAAGAGGAAGACGCCCACTGACTTGGCCCCAGCTCTTCCGGCCTGTCTCCCCCTCGAACCTGCTCCTGCGAAACCCCGGTGTGTCCTTCAGCAAGCAACCTCGAAAACCCTGGAGGACCTGCCTGCCTTCAACTACAAAGACTCTGTCTCCCGTGAACACCGGATTTGTTCATCTGCAACCTCTGGCTCCGCCCGGACACCGCGGGTCCGCCCCACTCTGCACCCGCCGACCACGGCCCGAGCTCGAGTGGGCAAACGCCACGAGGAGGTCACCCCGGCGATCCTGACCCGAGATCCGGTGACCCCTGACCTGCCTCAAGCCTCCAGCCGATGCCTGCAGCCTAAATCCAGAAGGTCCCCCCAACCGTGACCAGGAGCTGGTAAGAAGATCCGACCCCAAAAGGCACCCCTGCACCCGACGCCCCATGGCCTTGTGTGCCCAAACCGACGGTGCCTAGCCAACCCCTAACTTCCCAACTTACCTCTCGAAGTGGTGGTCGCACCCAGAAGACCTTCGTCCCCGAGCCTGCAGTGCCTTTGTAAACCGGAGGTTCCCCATTGAAACCAACAGGGCACCCGACGTCGAAACAGCACCCTGCACCCGGCCGCTCTAGTGCCGCTGAGGGTGCACCTTTGGTGCTACTTTGTTTCCCCATTTGCCCTGAGCTAAAGTCCAGGAGCTTTGCTCCCACAGCCGAGTGGCCTGCTAGCCAGCAACCACCAACCGGAGGCCTCCTATCCCCCATTGGATAACATTGGCCCTCAGCACTCTGCACCCGGCCGCCCTAGTGTCCGCTGAGGGTGTAACGAGAGTGCATCCTTGACCCTGGGGAACCCTTGTTCTAACCCCAGAAGCTCAACTCCAAAGACCGATTACTTACCTGGTAACCGTTAACTTCATTTCTCTCCATAGGAATCCATTGACTGTTTTTCTCTGAAAAATGTTCTGTGTGGAGTTGATTTGTATGGAAACCTGAAAAATAGCAATTGTGCAAAACTGATTTTACTTACCTTTTCTCTAGGAAATGTCCCAGTGTGATTTCTAGGCATATCACACTGAGTAGAAAAAGTAATCTAAAAAGTAATCTCAAAAGTAACGTAAAAGTAACTTACCTGTAATTCTTATTGCTTGGTTCTAGGAAATAAAATAACTAAAAGAATATTTTTATACAAAACCAATTGGTCTGAAGTTCAGTCTTTGAGTGTGTGAAATCATTTGCTGATTGAGTGGGTACAACAAATGCTTAACACTGTCCTCTGATACTGCCTTACTGCTTGACCACACTACCACAAATAGAGAGTGAGGTGCAATCTAACTTTACCTCTGCCTACCTTTGGGGATCCACTGGACTCTGTTCACACTATACCTCACTTTGGTATAGTATATACAGAGCCAACTTCCTACACTAATGCATTTCAAATGAGTCACATCAGATCAAAATTGATAATTGCATTTGCAGTGTGGTTGTGCTGAACCACGGTGTTCCTTAAAGTTCTATTCTGGCTCTTACTCTTTTTAACCTTTATAATGAACCTATTTGAGTTCTACTTAAGAACTCAGAAATCCAGTATCAAAACGGTGAGGATATGCAGATCTGGCGCAAGATCTCTTCTCTCGATTATGTTCTACTTCTTGCCCAAACTCTCCAAAAGTGCAGGATTGGATGACATCTCAGCATTTGAAACACAACCCTTTAAAACGTCATTTTTACACACCTCATCAACACAATCGACTTTACCCGTCAAGTCCTGGATTGATGATTGTGTTGTTCTTGACTGCAAACCAGATATTATTGACAATGCCATTTCCGTAGGAGTTTTTCATGACGGTAGATTCAGTCTACAGATGCAAATTAACACTCTGGCTAAGTGTGAGCATTTTCACATGCGTGGTGTTTGGGGATTCCACCAGATCATCCCTGAATCCGATCTCAAGACTCTTGCTCAATCCCTGGTGCAGGTAAGGTGATTATGGAAACTCTCTCATGACGGTTTTCCTAAAATACACCTCACCACTCTGAAGGCTCTGCTACAAGCTATGGCATGCTTTGCCTCTGAAACCAAGAGATTTGATCATAGCACTCAGGTGCAACTTACTCTTCAACGGCTACTGGTTGAATTCAGCACTCTTTACAAGATGGCAAGCATCACTGACAAGGTCCCTCATACTTTATGCCACTGTTAATCTGGCCTGGCAGTTCGGGCTGGACTGTTCCCATGAGGAATAGGGTCAAGACGGATTTACATATGGCTGAGTTCAAACTGGGGTGGCATAGTGAGCAAAAGAACGATGGATTAAACCCAGATCTGTGACTGGTGAGTGGTTGAAAAGTTTCAGCACTCCATCCATCATCTTGTTGTGTTTGCTATGTTCGCTCTGAGGGGCCAAGGGTATGCTCAGACGTGAGTCCCTTGCTCGCGGGTGCCACTGGATTCAAGCTAGCCTGGCTGATGAGGGGTGAAACCCCAAAACCGGTCCCAGGATGTGTGTTTCCGGTCCAGGGAGGACCTGGCCTGGCAGTTCGGGCTGGACTGTTCCCATGAGGAATAGGGTCAAGACTGATTTGCACATGGCTGGGCTCAAACTGGGGTGGCTTAGTGAGCAAAAGAACAATGGATTAAACCCAGATCCGTGACTTGTGGTGAGTGGTTGAAAAGTTTCAGCGCTCCGTACATCATCTTGTTGTGCTTGCTATGTTTGCACTAAGGGGCCATGGGTATGCTCAGATGTGGGTCTCTCGCTCGCTGTGCCACTGGATTCAAGCTAGCCTGGCTGATGAAGAGTGAAATCCCAAAACCGGTCCAAGGATGCTTGTTTCTGGTCCAGGGAGGACCAGGCCTGGTAGTTCGGCCTGACTGTTCCCATGAGGAATAGGGTCAAGACTGATTTGCATATGGCTGGGTCCAAACTGGGGTGGCAAAGTGAGCTAAAGAATGATGGATTAAACCCAGATCTATGATTAGGGGTGAGTGGTTGAAAGTTTCAGCACTCCGTCCATCATCTTGTTGTGTTTGCACGGTTAACTTGCAGCAAAACTGAAAAGGTCTGGTGGATCCAGATCCTTAAACAGCTCACAAACACCTCTTTTAGATCCTCCAACCTTCAAAATTGTCAAGGAATGGAGACTGGGAAAGACCGTTGAGTGCTCTTCTAGCTCACCTGAGGAAAGGGTAACTCCTCCCAGTAACTACGTCATATTGCTACCCTGCACAGAATACTGTACATGAGTGTTGACAAGTGTCTTTTTTAGAGGGTCAAAGATTAAAGGAAAAATCCACAAACGGGAAAAACCTCCTTTGGCAATCTTAGTGATTCTTGAATGAAGATGAAGATTGTGTTGCTCAAAACAGCAAGGCAGCAAACTCCTCCTAAACATCAGGAAGGACAACAGAGTCAAACAGAACCAGCAGAGCCTTGTAATGATCCAAAAAGAAAATGATACAACCCGCTAGAGGAGAAATCAGGGCCAAAAGGGAATAGCAATGGACGAAATATCAGCAATCAAAATGTGTTGATGCATCTTGCCCTTCCCTTTGCTGCCTTATATATGAAGGTACATCTCAGGAAGAAACTCTGTAACACCTCGGACTTGTATACTCAAATAACGTCTAAAGGACTGACCACCATTTTGCAGAGTGTATTCTATAAGGCTTCATTTGGCCCTTCTTTTAAAATTCATTCAATTTTTTCCACCTCCCAGAAGATGTAACTTTGATTTTGACTTCCATTACTCCATGCAGCATTCTAAAGCATAACTGCTGCCACCCATAATCCATGCTATGTAAAAACTGCAGGGAAACCTCTCCAGCTCTGGCCCACCACGAGCCTATCACAAGCGCAAAAATGGTGGAGCGCGTTGGAGCTCTCGCTGAACAGGGCGTTCAGCAATGGGCAGATGTGCAGCACCTAAAAACCTCTTCATTTTGTAAACAACCTTAGTTCTCTGTACTGTCTTTGTCATGATTGTGAGAGAAATAATGCTCACAATGTCACAATCCTTTTCTAGGAGTGCCACTAGAATTTGGATCGCTTCCTGCAGGTCTATGAACCACTACCTCTCTGGCCACCTTTCAAATGAGCTAAAACATTTCTTTCAGAAACATTTTCCATCATCTCAACTTCAACTATCTGATAACCCCTCCCTTGTGAGATCAATTGTTTCTCCTTCACTTCCTATTTTGGCTGGTCCTCTCGTCCTTGCTTCCCTACCTTCTCTACATTTGTATCTTACAGTTTTATTTTTGTTTCCCTTACCTTGCCTAACTTGTTCTTAACTTTAAGATTTTATTCTTTTTCTTATGCTTGCATCTCACATTTACACTCCGCTGGTCTATACTTATTTAACGATCCTAGTTGTCCTGCAGTTTAAATTAATGTCTTTAGTTGGTTCATGACCTAATTAAACACTCCCCTGCCTGCTTGCCTTTCTGTTTTCCTTTGCTTACTTGTAGTTTTCATTGTGAGTTTCTTTCATCTTTAATGTATTACTGTTCTCCTCTGCGCAGTGCTCGAATGCCTTCGTGCTGTTTAAAACTGCACCGATAAACATAAGGGGGCAGATTTACAAGGACTGGCGCATCCCTGCATATTAGCAGGGATGCGCCAGTGAAGATGCGACACGCAGGAATACCCTTGCGCCACCACGGATGCGTCGCATTTACAATGCGACGCACCGTGGCACAAGGATAGTCAGATGCGTGTCGCATCTTCTGGCGTAAGGTCAGCGCATTGCTGGAGTCATGTCGCAAGCGCGGCGCAACTCCAGCAATGCGCAGTGGCGCCCTATACCTAACATGCTGCGTCACTCCTTACGCCTGCTTCAAGCAGGCGTAAGGTTTTGACGCAGCATGGACGTAAAAGTGACTCAGTGAAATCTTGTAGATTTCACTGCGTCACTTTACGGGGCTTCCTGTGACGGAACGCCCACCCTGCATACATTATACCTGACGCAGGTATAATGTAGCGCAGGGCTTTACAACGTGACGCATCTCACTAGATGCGTCATGTTGTAAATCTGTCGCATAGTGGCGCATGGTTTACGACGCTGCTGCGTCACAGAAGTGACGCAACAGTGTTGTAAAGATGACGCAAGGGGCTTGTAAATCTGCCCCAGAGTTCTTAAGGGTGTTGAGCAAAGTATGCAGTTCTGTGCGGAGGACTTGTAGTGGTGGGAAAGAGCATGTTGAATGTGATGTCAGGATGCCGTACAGTGATGGCTCACTGATAAACCTGGACCAGTAACGTTTTGTTATAGCCTAGACCTTTCATTCCAAAATCAAGAAATTCATTTATTCCAAAATAAAGCGAATACACGAAGAATGCTTTAAGCATGCTCACCCTCAATGGTAAAAATTGCGTTGCCAGGAGGAGTCTCGATTATAGTTAGAATGAGGGAAAAATAAGTACAAATTGAGGTATATCTGCATTCACGTCTGTGGCAGTAGCCGCATTTTACTAGAGGATGGACCATGGGTTTACTTACTCAAATTTGTCTTCCCGTTCATGTAATCCAACTTGCAAATGACTTTGCTATTGGCCAGCTGGTATATGAACTGTTTTTCTTCGATGGTGATGTATTAGTGATACCCTGAAAATGAGATGCCTTAAATCCAGGAACTAAATATTGGAGCAATTCCAAGAGGGAGATGTCAAGACAAACTCATTGAATGCTAAATAAATTTGATATAATAATTTAATTTTCCCCATGCAAACACATCACTGTGATGCCACTTTGAAGCCATTTGAATCTGTCCCTGGTTATATTTGAAATGGTGAAAAGCTAAACATTGACAAACGTGTCA
Source organism: Calotriton arnoldi (assembly GCA_963921515.1). NCBI lineage: Eukaryota > Metazoa > Chordata > Amphibia > Caudata > Salamandridae > Calotriton > Calotriton arnoldi. Next base: position 294,472 of record CAWUFW010008157.1, read on the forward strand.
AATCTGGACATAACTGATGTGCAATTATGTGCTTGCAGCAGTTATATATGTTGTTGAGGGTCGAGTCAAATGGGAGAGGTTACCAATGGCAATTGGATTGTGACTTCACAAACCTCATTGATGGTGTTTCTTTAAGGCTTAATTGAAAGATGATAGGTTTAGGCAATTCCTAATCTGCGTATTTCGGGCATTATAAAATAGTGGCACCAGGAATTGGTGGGTATATCAATTGTCTGTGGAATAGAAGCACTCCTATTCAGCTATCCTTCAGTGACCAGCCACAGAATATCCGACCTGCTCAGACCATGACAGTGGGCCTGATAAAGGCCATCAGAGTGCTGTGGAGGAAACAACTCCTCCAGAACAAGGTGACAATGACACAATTGTAAAGCTTTGCTGCAGAGTCCCTCACGTTACTGAGTGTGTGCTGAGAACATCCAGAGACCACTGTGGAGCACATCCAAAGACCCCTACAGCAATAAGCTCAGGCAACCGGTACCCTTATTTGTGCTCCAGTTTGTGAACATCACTGGCTCCTTTGGAGAAATACAAGGCACTCTGCCTCAGAGCCCCCAAAACATGCCTCAAGTCAGAAGGGATTCATCACCAAAAAAGGTTTCCAAACATTTCTGATCACTCTGGGGATATATAAATTTGAAGACACCCCCTATGGCTGTAACCCTAACTGTGCAGCTTCCGGGACTCTAGGATCTCTTAAACACCAATAAAGTCTTGACTGAGTCTTGCCAATTTAGAGATATGAGTACAATAAGCCTGTCTAATACTTCCATGTCTTAACTGCGAGTTCTTAGGATGGAAGGGATTGAAAAAAACAGGACAGCTAAGGACCAGTTGTTTACTTTTTCAATAGCTTTTAGGAATTCCTATGACGCAACACATTTTTTCCACAACGAGAATCTGTGCTACCAATGAACATTGAAAAAAACTGCTAACCTTAAAAACCACAAAGTCCCTGTTATCAAACAAATTACATTTATTTATTTAATTTTTTTCTTTGCTTTTTTTTAATTCAATTTTGTCCCAGTTGTAGAGGACACTAATGAGCTTCCCTGGATTCCTTACAAGACATCTACTTGTACTACACCACTCTGGCACTGCGCATGAGATACAGTGAGAACGTCTGTTGACTGTCTGGTTGTGGAGAAAGAGTAGCCATTCCCAGAGACCTGTGTGAGCATTAGGTTCGTCCTTTATCATCCATACAGAGTATTAAGTAGCCATATTTTGTTTAATGCTGCAAATTACTAAGTAAAACTATTTAGGGCCAAAACTTTGGAACCATAACTGCTAGGGCTATCGATTTTCAGTGTTGTTCTTTATTTTAACTGTTTTCTCTTTCTTTCATTACAGCCACATTGTTCATCACAGCAATACCTCAATACGAACTTTGAGTGGCATTCAGTGTGGTAGCTTAAGTGTTATTTTGTGTCTGAAACTGACCTTCAGGCCTCCTCCTCCAAGTAAACCTTACTTACTAAACCAAAGCTACCACAGGAGAGTGAAGGAAGGAAATGGAGACTTGCCTGTCCTAATCCTCACAAGAAGTATTAACCAGTATCCAATACTAATCTGTAGGATATGTAGTGTCATCACTGAATCTACCTATTGCTTACTACAAACATCACGACTGGAATAAAAGCTTAACAGTGATTGTGAGGTGGTCTGATCCTTGAGTGAAGAAACCCACCCACGTATACCCTTACAATGCCCCAGACATCACCCGTCCCTGGCCCCCACTGGTTGCACTTTGATCCGACTCATACACCCCATCCACCTGCCCCCAAAGACTCACAATCAATTTACATTCCTGCCCAGTCCCCACTTCCATATCCAGGAAGCACTGATCCAGCAACTCCAAACAGCCCTTTCCTTTGGATTTCAACCAGCAGCAGCGGGAGTAGCAGCTACCCAGACTTTAGATTACCTGCAGAGGAACTGGAAATCCTTGATGCCAGGGCAGGAAAGTTGAGACAAGTCAGAGGAGTAGAAGGGAGGCCAGCAGAACTCTGAAGTCGGGCATACTTATCACTCCTGGCAGAATAGTGCTAAATGTTGCATATTCTGAGGCTCTGTTTCATAGTGGTGCACATACCAGGTTTAATGCTGCAACTGCATTATGGATGTAATTGTTTGCCTATATTGGGAATGCATGTCATCATGGTGCCCACCTAGACATAATGATGGCCCTCCTCTGCATGGTAATGGACGTGCACTTCTGCCCTGAGTGCCCAACGGTACTGATGCCTGGATCCTTAATGCTGATTTTTGTTGTTGTAGGCAAACACGGATCATGAGTGTGCATCATGACATGGGTCAGTCTTGCAAATTGTGCCCAAAGCGCTAACCTCATAGTGGTGGAAGGCAACGGCCTTCACCATGAGTTAACCAGCACAAACACAGTGATGCAGCATACAGTGTAGTGATCAATAGGAGTGAACAGGTCCTTAATAACCTGTGTCACTGGAGTGAGGCCTACAGGCTCACTCACTTTTTAAAGTTTCACTGCTGACAGCTTAATTCACCCTTTGTTACATCAGAATGGTATGAAGTGTTGTGCAGCGCACAATTGGTGAACACGTGCTGGGTGTGTGTGCCTGGGGAGGGTGTCAGACAAGGAGGACGCAGTAGAGAGTAGTGTGTACATGGTGTATTGATGTGCTGGAGTCGCATGTGTCTGAGAGTGGTACAGCACACAAGGGCTGTAGTGCTGTGCAGTGCATGCTGGATCAGTGTATATGCTGGGTGTATGTGTACCTATGAGTGGCACAATACATGAAGTGTGGTGTGTGCAGAATAAGTGCATGTGCTCTGTGTATGTGTACCTGACAATGGTACAATACATGAGGCGTGCAGTGTGTGTAGGATTAGTGCATTTGCTAGGTGTATATGTACCTGTGAGTGGTTCAATACATAAAGGATACAGTGCTGGGCAGTGTGCACATGTTGAATGCAAGTGCTGGATGTATGTGTGCCTCAGAATGGTACAGTACATGGAGAATACAGTACTATGCAGTGCGTGTATGCTGTATACATGCACTGGGTTTATGTGTGCCTGTGAATGTTCCAATACATGGAGGGCCTTGGATTTAATTTTGGGAAACCCAGGCCTCATGGTGAAACTTGGAGTGGAGGTAGAGAGATCCCTTAATACAGATTTGGGGATTGATGCATACTTGTAAGCTGGGTGGGACAAATGCTAGGGAAGGAAGGACCAGGCCTCCCCTTTGCACTTCAAAGGGTGCTCTTTAATTTACTGAAAGGTCACAAGGAAGGGGAATGGGAACATCTCAGGAAGGAGATGGGACTGAAATGAGAATCATAAAGAGTAGGGCTGAAAATCATTGGCTAACCTCTTGATGTACAGATCACTGTGGCTGATATACAGGTGTGAATTCTAGTCACTTCCATGGCCTGTGCTGTGGGACTATCATCTTTGGAGGCATCCCTGCTGTGACTGGCTGCCTTTCATGAGGAAGAGGGAGCAGAGGGGTAGGCACTTCAAACAAATTAGCTCTGACTGTGATCAGGATTGTGAGCCAAGGCCTGCTAGTCTCCCAGCTGGGTGAGGGTACATCACCCAGGGAATCCAAGACCACCTGCCCTGGAGCCTGGAGAACAAGAGCCTCCCTGCTTGCCAAGACCAGAGTGCCCTATGAGGAAGAGAAGAGTATTGGAGGGATCAAGGTCCAATAGAGAGACCTGTCGAGTGGACTCCCTGTGCTAGTTGTTAGGAGACGGCTGCTGCACCGATCGGGTTGTGGCCCATGTGCAGAACTGAGTCAGTGACCCCTCTATGCTAGGAGAGGGCCACAGTGAAGATAGCCATGATAAAGACTGCCATGAGATAAGGGCTGAAGCCTTATACAGTATCTTGCAGTGACGCCATGTTTCAAACAGTGCCACCTTGGTAAAGACTGCCATGCAGTAAGTGCTGAAGCCTTGTGTGATAACAGTGCGGCAACCCCACATGCCAGGAGGGGCCGCTGAGGTGAAAGACTGCCGTGCACTAAGGGCCTAAGCATTGTGCAGCAGCAGTGCAAAGTATGCTTTGGGGCTGCTGTGAATAACGTTAACATGTTGATCGGGCCATAGCCCATGGAAAGGGAGCAGTGGTGACCCATAGGTCACCTTCACCAGAAGCAACAAGGACTGTGACTGGATCAACCACCATTCGATGAGTGAGGACACTGTTGCAGCATTGTCACTCAAGTGTAGAACCAAGAACAGAATCGTCTTATCCTTCCATCCCATCAAGAGTTTTGAACACCTACTCTGCAGGAGAAGCCACAGGAAATCTGGGTTCGCTATAGGAATGTGACTGTGAGGAAGAGAGCCTATGCTCGCCAAGAGCGGGTAAGGCGTGTTTGGGGGGAACTTGCTGCTAAATGAAGTGTGCATTTGCTGGAACACTATGGACTTTAAGTCAGAGTCGTACTGGACTCTTGAGACTCAGACTACTGGTGGGGCACATTCTGAATGTTACCAATAGTAATGGGAAATAACCACAATCGCTAACACGAGTAGTGAGTGGAACAGGGAACCACCAGAGAGACACTAGAGTCCGGACCTCAGAAAAAGGTTGTGTGGATATAGTATTCTTCTTTTGTGTGGGTTGCATTAGTAATAAAATACTACTCTTTTGTTATAAAAGTGAATATTTGTTTGGACAATGATTTATTGCTGCTGCTTATATTTTGAGCTATGAGCCCTTGTTCACTAATCTGTATCCATACCTTCCCACCAACTCCCCCCCCCGAGGGAGCCTTCGACTGTTCAACTACACTTACTAATGAGTAGTCAAGTGCAGAAGGGGTACTTGGCCCAGTTGCTTAGAATCCATAGTAGGCTGGGCCCTGGGACATCAGGAGTAAAAGGCCTCAATGCCCACGGTTGCGCCTAGTGGACCCTGTGTGCCCCATGGTCCTCTGAAAGGGATGCACTGGCTAATTTATGGTAATTCCTAGCATATTTTTGAAGCAATGGTATGATGGTCCCAAGGCTTGGATGTAATTAAGTAGAAATACATTAATGTTCAAGCTGACTCAGAGAAGAGGGGTACAAGTGCTAGTGATCATCTGTAGCATATACTTTGGTGAACATGATGGGCCATCCCTCTCTCCAAACCCAGGATTAACGCTGATGCTTGAGTTTTCGAGAGAGGGCTGTGCAAGTCTAAATCCATTGTATTTATGAATGAGTCAGAATTCTACCAGGGATTTCATTCACATTACTTAAATGTGTTTTTATTGAAGTTATGTCATCGCATATGAAAAAAACAACATATCAGCTCTGTTTGGTGCCCATACAGCTTCTAAAGTCAGACAGTGAATGTTTCTCTCACAGCACAAGTGGCTGTACCACACTCCAGTTTTTTATAGTCTCCAGAGACATTTTCTGGTGAAACTAAGTCTCTTGTGATTAAAAATTCTGTGTAAAGTGTACACATTAGGGAAACAAGTGCACCAGATACCCAGAGACTAATAATGTGAATTTTCATGAAATTGGGTATCAGACCCTATTCGAAGGGGCACAGGCTAGGCAGGGGCTTCCCGGCCATGCTGCCATGGGGCTGCATTGTTTGTTTCTACTGCCTGGGGTCATTCTACAATGGCTCTGCAAACTCGTCCTAGTAGAACCATTTCAGCACTTGACTTTCAGTGGTAGCAATGGTGAGCAGTCACAGGCTTCTTCTCAGGAAGGTTAGCATGGAGGTACATAAGCTGAGCACTACACACAGAAGTTCAATAAAAGTTTCAAGCCCAGTGCCTCTCTTTTGAAAATACAAGTACTTTATTTTACATAAAGACACTATACTAGAAGCAACAATGCATTCGATGAACCAATACAGGCCCATGTGCTTCAAGATAGGGCCTGTGCTATGTACTCTACCCTCAATCCCTCCACTCTATAGGCTTGGGGTTCTGGTGGTGGAGTTTCTATCAGGTGCAGGCTCCCTCTTGTTTCTTAGCAAATAGCCACTTCTTGAGACTAAATAGCTATTATAGTTTCTCGTTGTGTAGTCTCTCACCCGTTCTTTCTTCCTATGGGCATAGAACAGTGATGGACCTCCTTCAAGCATGCAGCTTTATCGGTGGTGCGCAGGATCATGTGCATGGCTTATGTCAATTCTGCTTAGGTGGGGTGGCCTCAGGTCACACTGGGAGTCTCTAAAGGGTGGCAGCAGTTTCTCAGCACAGACTAACCTTTCAGACTCAGTGTGCCTGAGACGCCCAATGAGTATGCTGTCAATCACGCTGGGACCTACCAGAAGGAAGCAGATCAGCAGTGATCTTCTCCAAACACAGGCATCTGACAACGCCGGGGTACTTCTACAGATTATTTAGGGCAGGGTGGCAGCAGTCTGATCAGGGGTTGGGTCTTCAGCACTTCAGTTGCCATGGCTAGTTTGGCACATAGTGCCTCAGGGCAACAGCCTGAGTCTTCAGAGCAGCAAAGTCCCCTCAGCACCCTTGGGGGTCAGTGCTGAGCTAAGCACCACAGGCCTGCAGTCTTCACTATTGTGGTGGCTGGGACTGCACGGCACATAGTTGGCAGTGTCTCGGTCACATTGCCTGGTGTTGCAGACATGCTGTGGGCCACTGGGAAAATGTCAATCCCAGCTACAATCAGGCAAAGCAATCTGAAACAATTCCTGGTGTGTTATGGTGCCGATGACGTGGATGCCAATGGAGGCAGCTCAAGCATGTTTCAGAAGTGCAGCAGCTCCTCTGGGGATTCCTGGGGCAGGTCCACAATGTTCAATCATGCCAATCACACAGACAGCAAGTCTCTGGTGGACAGATACCTACACCAGAATCAACTGATTCCAGCCCCTTCCAACATTCAGCTCCACCTGCAGGGTGGGCTCAGTCCTTCACTTTCACTCAGGCAGGTCTTCTTGGGTTCCTAAGAGAAGTCAGGTAGTTCTTCCTCTGGATTGCACTCTCAGGCGATGTCCCCTCACCTCTGAGAAGCTAGCTGTCAATCATACATGAGCCCTGGTTGTGCAGTTGTTTTCTGGGTACTCTGTGAAGCACCCCTTCCCTGGTTCAGCAGTTCTGACTTTTACAGAGTTAGCAAACGGGTTGTGGATTCTCTGCTGTCTTTGCAAAATCAGTTTAGGCCAGTTTCCTTTTCATGTGCCTTTTCAGAATGTCCTTCTCCATCAGTCTTTGCATTAAGTGGTACCCTTCACAGCACAGTTATCTCTAGGTTGAAACACCCACATCTGAGACACAAAGAGGTGTGAGCAGTGTGCACATGACCATCACTTGCCACACTTGACAGTGATCGGGAAGAGAGGCAAAGGGCCACTCCCATTCTAAAGGACCCTTCAAACCCTGACACAAACTGCAGTCCCACCTCTCACACTTGCCATCGACAAAATGACAGTCTAAGGATGACTGATCTGCAGCTCTACGTCAAACACCTAATCAAATTTCTAAAAAGAAGCCCGTCTTCTCTTTCACTAGGTCAGTGTCTGCTACCCCCCTCCAGTCAAAAGAATGTCAGCAATGCACTTCTACTGTCTGGGAAAGGAACCTTAACTCCATCATGAGCACATGAACAGGCCAAGGGATTTCAAAACAGAACCCACAGGCCATAGTCACTCTGGTTCACTCAGGCACTCATGGAATGCATACCAAATAATGGCAGCATGTATGCACACATCCAGGCACACAGGGGGAGATTTACCAAATCTCCACGCAATGCAGCGCAGCCTCCCGCGAGCTGCATTGCGTGACAGGGAAGGAGCAGGAGAGCGCCATACTTTAAAAGATATGGCTCTCTCCTCCCCTTTACCTTGCACCAGCGCTGATTACAGCTGCCTGGCGCCAAGCACCACCTTAGCGCCATAGCGCTAGGGTGTGTGTGTGTGAGTCTAGCATAAGTTTTGTACAGGAAGGTTAACCTTCCTGTACAAAATACTGTGCCTAGACAGGAGGGAAAGCTTTTCCCACTTTGTATGCATGCTGCACAGTGCAGCACACATGCAAAGTCGGAAAAGGAAGGAGAAATGAAAGCATCTCTCCTTCCTTGCACCTAGTTTAAAAGGGCTCAGTTTTCTCACGCTAAACCCAATGCACTGTATTTAGTATATTGGGTTTAGTGTACGCCCGCATGGCGCATGGCGCAAAGAAATGCGATGCAGTGCTATGCACTGCTTCGCATTACTGTTACGTTATTTAGCGCTGGAAAGTAAATTAGGAAAAAAAGATTTTGCGCCGTTTTGCATCACTTTTGTGATGCAAACACAGCGCAAAATCTTAGTAAATATCCCCCACAGTATCTTGGCGATAGAACTCCTCATTCATCAGCAGTGGAACTCTAGATGACTGAGCCAGTAGACTCCCATTCACATGACACGAGTAAAAAGCCCTGGTTATACTATAATTGCTACAAAATACAGTATGCTGTCACCATTGTGCTACACATGTGAACCTGTGACTGGGACAGTAGTGTCAGTCAGTCAAATATTCTTTATTCGGTTTTTCACAACCATAAAAGAAGCAGAGAAAAAATACATAAAACAAGACATTGAATTCACATATTAACAAATGATATAGAAATTAATTATAAACATTCTGATTAAATGAGAATATTCAATGGAGCAGCCTCAGGTCATAGATCTCAGATATTAAATCTGAATACATTTCTGCTACATTAAACCTAGATAAACAGCCAGTGAAGGATGAGTAAAATACTGTACATATCTAAAATTAATCACATTAAAATTAATCAAATTAAAAAGAGGGAGAAAGTGCCAGCGTACAGACCTTGATGAGATTCATTAGAACCTCCTCAAATGACCATCATTCTTTAGCTAAACTTCAAATTAGGTCATTAAATTATAATAAAATCCATGGGAGGTAGGAATAATGTACGATGTATGAATTTCATTAAAACCACCTAAAATTGCCAATGGAAAATAAAATTCTAGTTGGATCAGTTAATCACATTAAAATCTATAAAAATTCGGAACAAAGTCCAATGTACAACCTAAAAATACAGACTTGATCACCTCTACCATTATCATTAAAAACCATACAATATGATAAATATTAATTTCCCTACTAGATTCCGTAATTGAACTGCCGAAGAAATACATTTATATACCATTAGGCCTATGTGTTCTGTTTTCAAAAGCTGAATATAGTACAGGGCCGGCCTGCATTTCCTAATATTCAAGCCCCTTAACAATGGAACAATAAATTATTTCCACGGTATATAATGTAACTGGCAGAAAAAAAGGAATTGAAACATATTCTGAGATGACTTAGAATCACATGGACAGGGATCAAGTTCGGAGACACAATATACTTTACAGGGATAAGAGACCAACAAATGTGCAATACTGAACCTAAATCTAATAAGATAAAACCTTTTTGAGTGATAAAAAGGAAAGAGTAGATAAGGCTCTAGACGTTCAGTACAAACCAGAGGAAAATATTCCACTACTTTCGTCTTTCCCGACTCCATGTGCTCTCTGTTCTCCCTTAACATAGATAGAAGATCCTGCTTTAGCTGAGATTTCGGGACTTTTGTGGTGAGTTGTGGGTTACAAAAACAAGCCACTCTCCCTGCTACTTCAAACTGCTTTTTAACATAACTGAGCCAAGGAATTTTCTGCCTATGATTGAGACTCATACAGTCCATCATTATTGCGCGATAAAATACTGGCCTGACTTTTGTCCATAATGAGTGCCACAATAGAACTGGGGCAATTTGTATGCGATGAATTAAAGGAGACAAACCTAATTCCATGGGGCAATATATCATTGGCAGACTTGTAGGGACTGCTGATAGTCATCTAAGAAAATAATGTTCTACTGTCTGTAAACATGAAGAATTGCAGAAACCCCAGACTCCAGCCCCATACAAAATAACGGAACAAGAGAGTGCCTTATAGATATTCATTAATGCATCAATTGGTTTGGATCCCAATTTCCTTACAAACCTAAATAGGCTTCGAAGTTTTGATCAAAACTCCTTTTTCTAGTCTCAATAAGGTGATGCCAGGTACCTCTCTGATCGAAAGAAACACCTAAATAGGAGAAGGTTGGAAAATAAAGCAGCTTGTCATTATTAACATAACCAGAGTTTAAAGGGGAGGGGGTGATCCCAACCACCATAACATGAGACTTTGCTGTATTGGTCTTTAAGCCTAGATTGTTTATTAAATCATTAAATCTATTTAAAAGTATTTGCACAACGGTTCTGGACATCAGCATACAGTCGTCAGCATAGAGCAGGACTGGCTAAGATAGCTCTCAGATCATTAATATATAAACAGAATAAAATGGGGCTAACACACACCATTGTCGAACTTCACACTTCATTTTAATGGGTGCAGAAAGTTCGCCATTTGCCCCGTAGCTGACCTGACTCTCCCGGTCACATCTTGGTGCATCTGCGCTAAAAAATAGACCAGAGATGTATCTACCCATACCCAGCATTTTTTTCCACTTTCCCTCTTGCCACCCAGTCAAAAACAGATGTTAAATCCATAAACCCTAAATAAAGGGAACCATTCTTTGCCAACTTGTACTTGCTTATGACTAGGTGGAGATTAAGGCACTGCTAGACAGTGCCCAGACCTCTCCTAAAACCATATTGGATGTCAGAGAATTTCCCTCTTTCGGCCACCCAGGATTCTAAATGATCCAGTATGACCCTGCCCATTAATTTACAAATGGGGACTATTATCACATTGGACCAAGATTTTAATGGGCCCAAGTGCGCTACACATCTTTGTTTATTGGTTAACACTGGGGAGCAGTAGTGTTCTTGTCACTACAAAGTTTGCATAGTGCATACTTCTAGTTCCAGGACCACTCATAAGTCAAGGGCAGGCCTCGTCCTTTGTGCACATGCTAGATTAGAGCAAGGCTAGGGCCGAAATCTGGCACCCTGGTACTCACAGTCTGACATGTAGGGCAAGAGTTATAACTGTATACGAAGCATGAGACTTCTCTCAAGTCATTAAAACAGCTTTTGAAAAAAACCAAAGAAATGCTGGCTAAATATGATGAAGCTCCATTACCTGTCTATGCAATTCTGAATGACTCATAAAAAAAAAAAATTCAGATAGTTAGTGGTCACTGACATTGAGGCCTTTGACTTTTGCTTTAGAAACAACTATTTCGCAATGAGTTCTTGAAATTTATCTAACACCAGACATCCTTCAGATGGGTTTTTGCACAATATAGGGAATCGATTCACAAAATTAAGTGTGGGCATAATGTAATATAATTCTTAAACATAGATACAACAGCTACAATCCCTGACAGGGTGAACCACAAAAGTCACAATATTAACCTGTTCTTAACCCTGTGTTAGCTTGGCACAAAAGCAGTCACGTTTAACCTAGAGGCAATGCGTATAGTATTTATACAGCACACAAACAGTAATACTGCGAAAACAGGAAAAATCGACTATCAATTTTGGACAATAGAGTACAGCTTGATAAATTATTTGACAAGAAAAATCCAAACACTGGAACCAGAGTTATGAATTTTAAAAAACTAGAGCCTAAAAAATCAAAGTGCCATTCACGGACACCTAGTCGTGTGAGGCCAGGTCAAAGTTGAAAAATATGGACGGCTGCGATGGAGTTCAGGTCAGATAAAGAAAGTGAATCGAGCCTGGTTGGCACTTAAATGTCTTGAGAAGGTAAAGTTCAGTGGGGCAAGGCTGCAGGTTGTGTCTGAGGAGGAGACGTCATCGGCAGGGAGCTGCTGGCTGAAGTCGTGTTGAAGATTTCTACGTTCGGACTTTGTCTGCAGTCAACTTCTTTGGAAGTTGGAAATCCCTAGCAGGATGAGGCTGTAGCCAATGAAAGTCTCACAAGGCTGGATACCCCTTTGGTGAATGACAGGATTTTCTGCTGTTGAGAAAAGCTTTGTGGGAGATGCCACAAAGTCAGGCTGACTGGTGATGCACCTTGGGCGTATAGGCGAGCAGTTTGGTCCCTGTCTTTGCTCGGTTCTCAGAGAAATGTTTATCTCAAAATGTTCTAATTCCTAATGTGAGAAGGTGGTTCTGACCATCTGAGACATCCAGATTTTTTGCTTTTTGAACACCTGATTTTTGGGCTTTTACTGTGAGAGAGCCTTATAAGCTGGGACTCACCCACGGTAAACTCATGATAAAAATAGACTACATGTGGGTTCCACCAGTGTCCGCCTTGTGAGATAAGGCCGCTGCGCTGCAGCCAAGGTAAGGAGCACCGGACTGGTTACATGTGGACACGTATGCACACATGTGTGCACCCGTGTAAGGGCTGTGTGGGGGATATTCCTGTTGTGTGCAGCCCAGGATCTGGGTACAGATAGACTAGTGTGGAAAGGACTATGCAGAGTTGGGTGGTGTCATGGAATAGGCCGTATAATGTGGGGAGACACATGTAAGGGATAGTCAGTGTGCTTTACTTTTTCACTGTAGGAACACTCCATTATTCTCCAATGGAGACGGAGACCACATTGTGTAGTTTCAGTTCTCTAGGCCCTACGAACTCCTGACACACCAAAGTACACTGTAAGTTATGTGAAAAGAACCATTCTGCTGTGTCCAAAGCCATATCTGTACTGCTTATGGGTCATCCAGAAAGACCATATTCCTCTGGCTCAGCTCAGAACCAGAGCCCAGTCTGGTGTGACATTGCCAGGCTGGATTTATTACCTTCCTCCCTAAGTTGTAGCATCAGAGGCCTAGCCCTTTACTGCAAGCATTCCCAAGGGCGAAGGTCTTCTCTACAAGAGGGAGAGATGGGGTGAAGCTGCAGGGCATCAATCAGAAGCTGTCACCCGGTGCCAGGCACCAGTCCTGCTCCAGGCCATGAAGTCATTCAGTGGGGGAAGGGGGCTTTTCAGAGACCATATGGCATGAGACCCCTGAATGACGCCCTCTTGAAGTATCCCATAGGCCTGTGCAAGAAGGGTGATGTTTCACTGCAGGATAGGGCAGAAGTGCATTCCTGCCAGCCCCTCCAATTTCTCTTAAAAGGTCTTGCTCAGGTAGTGGAGCTCTCTCCGGGGTGTGGTCTTGCTGAGGAAGACTGGTAATGGAGACTGGCGCCATGGGCAGTTGGAAGGAGGAACCCCCTGACTGCCCCAGGACTCTGGATTGTGCCTCTGAGAGAGTGAGTCCTGGGCCAGTGAAAGGACGCCTGGGCTTCTGCGCAGAGGGAGGAGAGGCTCAGAAGGAGAGCCAGGTGAAAGTCTGGTGCAGTGAGCCAGTGAAGACAGCTCCTTGCTGAGTTCACCCTCTTGGTGGCCAGGAGGGTGGTGAAAAGTGCTCCAGGTGGCTAGGGTTGGCCACTGGGTGCAAAACAACCCCAAGATCGGTGAAATTGGTCCATAGGGGGCCTTGATAGGGCCCCAGAAGGTAGCCGACCTTTGACCTTTCAGTTGACAGACGACAAAGCGCACGGGGCTCCGCCGCCCGTCTCCGATGTGCCCCCGGGTCAGGTCTCGTGGCTAAACTAGTAGAAAAAACCTCCCACTTGACCTATATTGCTTTGTACAAGGGCAATATCTGCTCTAATAGGGCTCTTTAGAAAGAAATATGTATTAAGACATGTGATATTTCTTTATCAACCTTTTTTTTATTTTAAATTATTATTTTTGTCTCATGATAATTATATTCATTTCTTTTATTTCATCAATACATAAAAAACTCAGAATTTTCTAAAAACAATCATTCTATAATGACATATGTTTGTTTTTGTGTATGTTATTTTTTATTTTTTAACACATGTCCTACAAAAATACTATGTTGCTGTATACAAACATTTGATAATCAATAATAGACCCCTGTCTAAACAATAACAGTACAAAAATTATTCAAAATAATTATCATACACTCACAACCGCAGCATTCAAACTAACAAACAACCCACATTCACATGCACAGTCCGGTCAGAAGGAAAAGATGTTTCTTGGTCTACATGACCTTGTCGTGGGCTAGGCACATACAACGTGGTTGACGCGTGTTTCTGTGGTAAAAGTCTTGTACAAACCACCTTCTTCAGGACCTTCTTACATCAAACCAAATTCCTTTAATCGTGGGGGTACAAAAAAGGTTAATTTGTGGGACATTGCTGGCTTTGCAAACGTTCGCTTGGGTTCACCAGCTCCCCTGTTTATCATTCTTTTGACGTTCTAGCTCAATCTTGCCATAGATAGGCTCTTAATTCAGGAAGACTTCTCCTCGTATTGTGGTGACTGTCTACAACTATATGGACCAGCATTCGATACTGCAACACTTGTGGCAGAGTTGCGTCTTTGGAGGTTGTATGTCCCACTAGAAGTTATTTAAGCAGCGGCATAATTAAAAGTGAAGCGTGACCACACGAGATCCACAGTTCAGAGGGATTTATCAATAATGCCTACGTAAATTGCATCACCTACCCCTCCGTGACGACGCTGTAAATACAACAAACACGCAGGCGAAAAGGTACTTCTATATACTCAGTAATACAAGTGCCTAAAGCGTTGCAGTATCGAATGCTGGTCCATATAGTTGTAGACAGTCACCACAATACGAGGAGAAGTCTTCCTGAATTAAGAGCCTATCTATGGCAAGATTGAGCCAGAACGTCAATGGAATGATACACAGGGGAGCTGGTGAACCCAAGTGAACGTTTGCAAAGCCAGCAACGTCCCGCATATTAACCTTTTTTGTACCCCTACGATTAAAGGAATTTGGTTTGATGTAAGAAGGTCCTGAAGAAGGTGGTTTGTACAAGACTTTTACCACAGAAACACGCGTCAACCACGTTGTATGTGCCTAGCCCACGACAAGGTCATGGAGACCAAGAAACATCTTTTCCTTCTGACCGGACTGTGTATGTGAATGTGGGTTGTTTGTTAGTTTGAATGCTGCGGTTGTAAGTGTATGATAATTATTTTGAATTATTTTTGTACTGTTATTGTTTAGATAGGGGTCCATTATTGATTATCAAATGTTTGTATACAGCAACATAGTATTTTTGTAGGACATGTGTTAAAAAAGAAAAATAACATACACAAAAACAAACATATGTCGTTATAGAATGATTGTTTTTAGAAAATTCTGAGTTTTTATGTATTGATGAAATAAAAGAAATGAATATAATTATCATGAGACAAAAATAATAATTTAAAATAAAAAAAGGTTGATAAAGAAATATCACGTCTTGATACATATCTCTTTCTAAATAGCCCTATTGGAGCAGATATTGCCCTTGTACAAAGCAATATAGGTCAAGTGGGAGGTTTTTTCTACTAGTTTGGTCATTGTGTTTTTTCCCCCTTTTTCTCCCAGACCTAATTATATTCGAGAGGGAGTTCCCTTTCTCAGTACAGGTCTCGTGGCTGCCACCCGTAGAAAGCGACATTGGGGAGCGTCGTCGCACTCCCTGTGAAGGTGGATGGGGGCCCAGGATCTCATCCCTGGGCCCGGGGTGTCAGCAGAAAAGAGGGGCGAGTACAGTTGCACTACCCCGTGGCAAGAGGAAGGAGGGGGGGTGCCGTCACACTCCCTGAGGCCCCGACCAGCCATCCGCAGCATTCGTGTCTGCCCACAGGAGCGGGCAGATCAGAATAAAGGGCCGGCTCCCACGGCAGCACGTGAGTGTGCTGGCCAGCAGGGGGTGGGATCCCCGAGCTGCTCTCTAACATACCTGAGTATGAAGTGCCCGAGTGGGACCGGGCCCTTGAAGGAGTGATGAATGCAGCGTGAGACTGCCATCCCAGGCAGCGCAGCTCTCCCTGGAGCAGCTGGAGAGCCGCTGCTTGAATATTCATGCTCTCGGGGGAAGTGCCCCATAATGCCCTGCAGGGCATGGTCATGTCTAAAGGAACACCTGCTTGTTTTCTGCCTGTGGTGACCCCCGAAGATGGGGTCACCACCATTTGATGGCAAAGGTGCAGGAGGAGCTGCAGGAGCAGCGTGGGCTACCGCACCACAGAAGTGGAAAGTCACCACCATAAGTCTTTGGGGAGTTGTTAGAAATGGGGGTCTCTAGTTGGCAGAGGTAGGTACCTTTGTCCAAATAGGGACCCTTGCTTCTGGTCAGGGTAAAGGGGAAACACACTCTAGCTAACCCCTGCTCACCCCCTTGGTAGCTTGGCATGAGCAGAAAGGCTTATCCTCAAGGCAATGTGTAAAGTATTTGTACCAACACTTACAGTAATACAGTGAAACAACACAAATGGACACCACACCAGTTTAGAAAAATAGAATCTCTTTATCTAAACTTGACAAGACGACAATTGTAAAAATTCCAACATACACGTATTCAGGACGAATGTCTTTCAAAAGGATGTTAAAAAATAAACATGGCAGGTATTGTATTTCTTTAAGGCAACTGCGATATCATAAGTACAGGTCCCCTTGGCACCGATGTACGGTGCTTCTGTTGTTATCAAACTCTTCACGGTTCAGGTGCTGACTCCGCGGTGAGCCACCAAGGGATTATGTCCCCAACTGCGTTGAACAAACAGCTCAGGGGATAAAGGCCCAGGTACCGCAACTCCTCCGCTGTGCCGGTACAGGCCGTAATTAACACCAGGAGAGGGGAGAGGGGGCCCCACAACTCAGACGAACGCTTGCACAGTCCCCTGCAGACCCGCTAACTAGGAAAATGCTCAGACAGTCCTGCCGGCTCGCAACCTGCCCAAGGTAGCACGTCAAGCGGCAGTTTTAGATCACAGCTGATGATCACTGATCTGTGCGTTACCTGGGGAGTCAGTCTCTCGCCGCTGTCTTAGCCTCGGGCGGCCCCCGGACGTGAGCCTGGATTCTGGATGACGCTGTACGGGGGAGCAAGACAGCACCTCCTGCCTCTAGTGCAGCTTCCCTTCTCGGCTTGACGCCGGTGCCCTGCTGGGCGGCTCCCTCATCAGCGACGGTACGCCCTGGAGGAATCCTGGTTGCTAGGCGACGTCTCACAGCTGACGATCGCAGCACAGCTTCCTCGCTGGTAGTGAAGATCTTGCCGTTGACTCGGGGCCAGCGGCGGTGATGACCACGACGGGTTTTCACAAACTGTGTGCAGACACACGCACACAGCATCGCAGGGGTGATCCCGTGGACGGAGCACTTCTGAGCAGTCACGACTTCACAAAGGTCACAAGCTGTGCGCAGACACATGCACACAGCGGCTTAAAGATGATCTTGGAAACTTTGGTGTTCCTGAGTTTCCACAACAGGAGGCCAGCTCTCCTCAGGCCCTTGGAGACTTCTCTTCAGGTTACAGATGGACACAGCACGCAGCAAAGTCCTTCTTCAAGCAGGGGGGACACAGCACACAGCAAAGTCCCTTTGTCCTCTCCTTAGCAGGAACAGCAAACTGCAGGCCAACCCCAGACACACAGCAAGGGTAGTACTTCTCCTCAGTCTCTTCAGCTGTCCTCTTTCGCAAAAGGTTCCTCTTCATCACGAAGTAGTCTAAAATTCATGGGTTTCAGCTCTAATATTTATACCCCAAAATGTCTTTGTTCTCTTTGTGTAAGGGGTCCTGAACCTAGTCCAAACCAGTTCTGGGTGCACTCTGCCAGTGCACAACTTCTTCCTTTGTCAGTGTGGGCCAGGGTCTTCAGACACACCGCAGGAGGTGGAGCCAGTCTTTTGTGGAAGGCAGGCACAGCCCTAGTCAGGTACAGGTGCTACTCCTCCCACCACTCCAAATGCAGATTGGCCTATTCAGCCTAGGGCTGACTTACCCAGACTCCTGGAGCCACCCCAGCCCCTGTCACTCCAAAGCCGGACAGTCAATCCACAAACAGGCAGAGGCACACAGGAAGGTTGGACAAGAAAACAGCCACTTTCTAAAAGTGATATTTTCAAACACAGAATTTGAAAACCATCCTTACTAAAAGATGTGTTATTAAATTCTGAGTTCAGGGATACCAGACTCCAATTTTCTATCTTACTCCTATGGGAAGATATGCTTGTAAAAATGTTACAGAGCATTCCCCATTCTGTCCTATGGGCAAGATAGCCTTTCAATAGTGAAAAACGAAATTGGCAGTATTTCACTGTCAGGACATGTCACACACACCAGTACATGTCCTACCTTTCACATACACTGCACCCTGCCCAGGGGGTTACCTTGGGCCTACCACAGGGGTGTCCTATGTGTAAGAAAAGGGAAGGGTAAGGCCTGGCAAGTGGGTACACTGGCCAGGTCGAAATGGCAGTTACCAAACTGCGCGCAGGCACTGCGGTGGCAGGCCTGAGACAACTTTTCAGGGCTACTCATGTGGGTGGCACAATCAGTGCTGCATGCCCACTAGTAGCATTTGTTTCACCCGCCCTGGCACACTTAGTGCACATTACCAGGGACCTACTGGTGAAACAAATATGCCAATCAGGGAGAACCAATCACAACATCAATTTACACAGGGAGCACTTGCACTTTGACACTGATCAGCAGTGGCAAAGTGCCCAAAGCATCTAAGCCAGCAAAAACGAAATCCAGCACAGCATCAAAAACACAGGACGTAGAGGCAAAAAGTCAGGGAAAACCACGCCAAGGATGCCAGGTCTAACACGTGTCCCCTCCAGCTAAAAAGTGGGGAGAACTACCCACCCTCTTGGGAGTTCTCATCACTAAGGCAGAAGAATCTTGACAGACCATCAGCATTGGCGTGTTCTGTACCAGGGCGGTGTTCCACCGTAAAGTCCATTCCCTGTAGGGAGATGGAACAGCTCAACAGTTTTGGGTTCTCACCCCTCATCTGCATCAACCATCTGAGGTGCCTGTGGTCTGTCTGAACCCGGAAGTGAGTCCCAAACAAGTAGGGCCTTAGCTTCTTCAGTGCCCAGACCACAGCAAAAGCTTCCCTTTCAATTGCACTCCACCTCTGTTCCCTGGGAAGTAGCCTCCTACTAATGAAAGCTACGGGTTGATCCAAGCCCTCGTCATTCACTTGTGAGAGTACTGCTCCCACACCATGCTCTGAAGCATCTGTCTGCACCACAAACTCTTTGGAGAAATCAGGCACCTTGAGCACGGGCACCGTGCACATGGCAGATTTCAGGGCATCAAAAGCGGCCTGGCAGGCATCGGTCCAGATCACCTTCCTGGGCTGCTTCCTTGAAGTCAGCTCTGTCAAGGGGGCAACAATGGTGCCATACCCCTTGACAAACCGTCTGTAATACCCGGTGAGACCTAAGAAGGCTCTCACCTCTGTCTGGGTCTTGGGGGGTTCCCAAGCCAGAATGGTATCAATCTTGGCCTGTAGGGCGCCACCTGGCCGCTCACTACTTGGTGTCCCAAGTACACCACCGATCCCTGCCCTATCTGGCACTTACTTGCCTTGATAGTGAGGCCTGCTCTTTGCAGAGCCTTCAACACTTCACAGAGGTGTTGCAAATGTTCCTCCCAACTGGAGCTGAACACAGCAATGTCATCCAGGTAAGCAGCGCTGAATTCCTCCAGCCCAGACAGTACCCGGTTGACCAGTCTCTGGAAGGTGGCAGGGGCTTTTTTCAATCCAAAGGGCATAACCCGGAACTGGTAGTGCCCCTCTGGAGTTGAAAATGCTGACCTCTCTTTGGCCCCCTCAGTCAAGGCAATCTGCCAGTACCCAGAAGTCAAATCGAATGTACTGAGGTACCGGGAAGCTCCCAACCGATCCACGAGTTCATCAGCTCTGGGGATGGGGTGTGCGTCCGTCTTCGTGACCGCATTGAGCCCACGGTAGTCCACACAAAACCAAAGTTCTGGGGTGGCACCGGGTGCAGCAGCCTTTGGTACTAAGACCACTGGGCTAGCCCAGGGGCTGCTGGAGGGCCCAATTACCCCTAGCGCCAACATCTTGGAAACTTCTTCCTTGATGCTGGCCCTGACCTTGTCAGCTACTCCGTAAAAATTCTATTTCACAGGTAGACTGTCTCCAGTGTCCACATAATGGATGCACCAATTGGTAACTCCTGGTGTCAGGGAGAACATGGAGGTGAACTGACCCAACACAATGCGACAGTCCCTTTGCTGTTCTGGGGTCAGTGTAGGCGAGAGGTTCACCCCATCCACTGACCCATCCTGCTCCCTTGTTGACAGGAGGTCAGGAAGAGGTTCACTCTCCTCCTCCAGCCCATCATCTGTAGCAAGGAGCATTGTCACATCAGACCTCTCAAAGTGTGGCTTGAGGCGGTTCACGTGTAGGACCCTCAAAGGGTTCCTGGGAGACTGCAAGTCAACCAGATAGGTTACTTCACTCTTGAGCTCCACCACCTCATATGGACCAGTCCACTTGTCTTGGAGCGCACAGGGCTCCACTGATGCCATCACCCACACTTTCTGCCCAGGTTGAAATTCGACCAGAGTGGCATTCTGGTCATACCATCTTTTCATTTCTTCCTGGCTAGCTTCCAGGTTCGCCTGAGCGAGTTTCCTGAAGCGGTGAGTCTGGTTCCTGAAGGCCAGAACATAGCTGAACACATCCTGTGGGGTCTTACCAGGAGACTTCTCCCAACCCTCCTTCACCAGACTCAGAGGTCCTCTCACAGGGTGACCGTACAGTAGTTCAAAGGGACTGAACCCTAAGGACTTCTGGGGTACCTCCCTGTAGGCAAACAACAGGCATGGCAAAAAGACGTCCCACTTCCATCTCATGGGTTCCGCAAGACCCTTGATCATGCCTTTCAGGGTTCGGTTGAACCTCTCAACCAACCCATTCCCTTGAGGATGGTAAGGAGTGGTGAACTTGTAAGTTACACCATACTCCTCCCACAAAGATGTCATGTACTTTGAAATGAAGTTGGTACCCCGGTCGGAGACCACCTCTCTGGGGAACCCCACACGGGAAATAATCCCCATCAATGCACGGCCCACCACGGGGGCTGTGATTGTCCCGAGAGGGACAGCTTTCGGGTACCGGGTGGCATGGTCTACCAAGACCAAGATAAACTTGTTGCCTAAGGCTGTCTTGGGTTCCAGTGGCCCCACAATGTCGATGCCCACCCGCTCAAAAGGGATGCTCACCACAGGAAAGGGTTGGAGGGGAGCCTTACACTTCCCTCCACTCTTCAAGTCTGGCAAGTCCTACAGTGCGTACCGACGTGCTTCCTTATTTGGGGCCAGTAAAAGTGGAGGTCTTGTTGCATCCCAAATGTCCTGCGAGAGGCATGTCATGAGCCAGACCCAGTAGGAAGGTCCTGATACACTTGGGTACCACCAGCACACGGGCTGCACCGGGCTCAGCGACCTTAGGCTCACTGTAGAGTAATCCATCTTCCCAGTAAATGAGATGTGATCCGGACTGATCACCTGCTGCCTGGTCTGCAGCCTGTTGCCGCATACCAATGAGAGAGGGGCATTCCATCTGCGCCTTGCAGAACTCCTCCCTGGAGGGACCCCCTTCCTGCTGCCAATGGGTCAGCTCTGTACAGTATTGGGGGCCCAGTGGGAACAAAACAAAACAATATCAACATCACCTAATAAATTAATTATAGACAATACTTGAACATTTTCAAAGCATTTTAATCATATTGAACATATAATGTATTATGTTCTCAGCACAGTATATTATTAAAAAGTAATTCAGTACATAGGTGCCCCAAAGAAGTGGGGGAAGAAGGCGAGGTGGTGCATCTGAGTGCAAAAGTGAAAGTGAGTAATGAAAGGAGGGCAGTGGGTAGTGCGTGCATCAAACAGCATAAAAAGGCCTGTCCAGCCTCAGAATAGGCTCAATTATTTACACAACCGAATGGTAAGCACGTGGGACACAGTTAAAGAATCCCTATTGCCCACATTCAGTATAAAACACAAAAGATTGTCGACATTTCGACCCTGTGTGAGTGTAGGGGAATTCTGCTCCTTACAGGCGGGTCTTTATCAGGACCATGGGGGCACCCTGAATCCATCTAAAACTGTGGTGGGAAGGACAGGCCTGTGGGCTCCAGTCTTTAGAGAGGGACAGAATCTTGAAGAGTAGAAAAAATTTCACATTAGGCTGGTATGTATAAATCAGGTACCATCCTTTTCTCAAATGAATAAATAAATTCCAAGTGATTCCACGTTGGGATGGTTCAAATCAATCAGTAAAATCCTTCCAGTTTGTTAATTACGCTTCGTGAGTTTAGCCGTCCGTCCACTGGGTCAGCTCAGGCAGGTCTCCCAGTTCGGCCACTTGTTCCCCTGTAGGTTCAAGGGCATCCCCCTCAGGTTCTGCCTCCTCCTGGACCGTGGGAACTTCGGGGGCTTGTTTCCCATGCCCCCTGCCCTTCCTCTTTCTGGCAGGCACCTGGGCCACTGTTTCAGGCTCCAGGTCCTCTTGATTACCCTTACTGGCTGCCATTGACCGAGTGGTAACACAAACCCACTCAGGCAGACCTAACATCTCCAAATGAGCCTGGCGTTCCACATCTCTCCATGGGGAACTCTCCAGGTCATTTCCCAGCAGACAGTCTACAGGCATGGATGGAATAACAACGACCTTCAAGGAACCTGAGACCCGCCCACTCAAAGGGAACTAGCGCCACTTTACATAGGCGCATGGAGTTGTCTGCTGCAACTACAGGGTGAAGTGCATTGGGAATAACCTGCTCCTCAGACACCCATTGACACCTGACAGATGTCACACTGGCTCCTGTGTCTCTCAGCGCCTCCACCCTCCTCCCATTGATGGTCACCCACTGCCTGTATTTTTTAATATTCTCACGCAGTAAGGACTCCTGGACCATCTCTCTGTCTCCTAAAGAGACAAGGGTCATCACTGCTTGCTCCTCCCCTTCACTGGAAACTAATTCCTCCCCCAACGCTACACTCACTAAACCCAGTGACGGAGCACCAGTGGGTGCTGGGGATTTCTTGGGGCATTTAGGGGCAATGTGGCCAAGCTCCCTACATAAATAACATGTGGGGGGACCCCGGTTGTCACGCCTGCCCTTAGGGGGCCAGGTCGTCTTAGGCTTGGGGGGTTGGGACTCCTTTTCCTGGGAACTGTTTTGGGGCCCCTTTGAGAAGTCCTTTTGGTTACCATTGTCCTCCCCACCCTTCTGCTGGGGACCCTGCCCACCTTTGGCTGTGGTACCCATAATCCCCTTGTGGACCCTGGTGCTAGTCCAGCGGTCCGCCTCCTTAGCAAGCTCACTGGGATCAGTTAACTTACTATCCAAAAGATGCTGGCGCAGCTCTGGAACACACAGACTACTCAAGTGCTCCCAACTAATTAAATGGCACAACCCTTCATAATTAGTTACCTTGCTGCCCTTTATCCAACCTTCCAGTGCACGCGTGTACATACTCACACACTCAACCCAAGTACTTGAATCAAGTTTCTTGAAGTTCCTGAACTTCTGTCTGTACTGTTCTGGGGTGAGCCCATACCTGAGGCATAAGGCCTCCTTCATATTGGCGTAGGTCAGGGTACCCGCCCGCTCTAAGGGTGGTAAGACGTCCCTCCCAGAAGCCTCAAAGTGTTTCCACAGGCCTGCCCCCCAGTTCTTCTCAGGCACCTCATTCATCCTCAGTGCAATCTCATATGCCTCGAACCATACATAAATATCATCACCCCTCTGGTAATTCTGCACTAAATCCTTGGGTATGTACACCTTACCCGCTTGCACTGGCTGTGCGCTGCCACCATTTGAACTGGACTCCACTTGTTTGGCCTTAATGTCCAGCTCCCTCAAGCTCAACTCATGAGCCAAAAGCATTTTCTTCTCTTCAAAAGCGAGAGCGTTCTTGCTCTCCTCTGCTCTCTTTTCGCTCTCAATAAGCAACTTCTTTTCCTCTGCCTGAGCCTTGAGTTTCAAAACTTCCAGCTCATGTTCTCTGACCCTTTGATTCTCCTGCAGCTCCTCTCGGGAAAAACTTATACCGGAATGGTTGCTGCCAGCCCTGGAGGCTGGTCTGCCCACAGGCAGATCCTGTGATATGAAACCATCCCCTTGCGCATCCTCATCCACATTTGCATCACCTGTCTCCTCAGTCTCTTTGGCCCCCCACCAGGCCCTTAAGGCCTTCTGCAGCTTCTCCTTCTTAGAGCTGCTCCTCATGGGACATCCAAAAGTTTTGCAAAATTGTTTCAGTTGATCTACTTTGTAGGTAAGCAATGCCTCAATATCAAATTCCAATTCTGCAACCTCACTTGCTGGTTTACTCTTCTGAGACATGATGCGTGGATGCTTTAAGGGTCACTCAAAAATAGAACCAAAAACAAAGCACAGTATGTGGCTGCGTAGTGGTCTGCGCTAAACTAGTGATGTACACCAATCACTGTGGGTCAAGTACAAATACAAGTTCATTATCCCACCGCTGCCACCAATGATAGAAATGGGGGTCTCTAGTTGGCAGATGTTGGTACCTTTGTCCAAATAGGGACCCTTGCTTCTAGTCAGGGTAAGGGGGAAGCACACTCTAGATAACCCCTACTCACCCCCTTGGTAGCTTGGCACGAGCAGAAAGGCTTATCCTCAAGGCAATGTGTAAAGTATTACAGTGAAACAACACAAATGGACACCACACCAGTTTAGAAAAATAGAATCTCTTTATCTAAACTTGACAAGACCACAATTGTAAAAATTCCAACATACACGTATTCAGGACGAATGTCTTTCAAAAGGATGTTAAAAATGAACGTTGCAGGTTTTATATTTCTTTAAGGCAACTGCGATATCATAAGTACAGGTCCCCTTGGCACCGATGTACGGTGTTTCTGTTGTTATCAAACTCTTCACGGTTCAGGTGCTGACTCCACAGTCAGCCACCAAGGGATTATGTCCCCAACTGCGTTAAACAAACAGCTCAGGGGGAAAAGGCCCCGGTACCGCAACTCCTCCGCTGTGCCGGTACTGGCCGTAATTAACACCAGGAGAGGGGAGAGGGGAGAGGGGGCCCCACTACACAGACGAACGCTTGCACAGTCCCCGGCAGACCCGCTAACTAGGAAAATGCTCAGACAGTCCTCGCAATCCGCCCAAGGTAGCACGTCAAGCGGCAGTTTTAGCTCACAGCTGATGATCACTGATCTGCGCGTTACCTGGGGAGTTAGTCTCTCGCTGCTGTCTTCGCCTCGGGCGGCCCCCGGACGTGAGCCTGGATTCTTGATGATGCTGTACGAGGGAGCGAGACAGCCCCTCCTGCCTCTAGTGCAGCTTCCCTTCTCGGCTCGACGCCGGCGCCCTGTTGGGTGGCTCCCTCGTCAGCGACGGTACGCCCTGGAGGAGTCCTGGTTGCTAGGCGACGTCTCACAGCTGACAATCGCAGCACGGATTCCTCGCTGGTAGTGATGATCTTGCCGTCGACTCGGGGCCAGCGGCGGTGACGACCACGACAGGTTTTCACAAACTGTGTGCAGACACACGCACACAGCGTTGCAGGGGCGATCCCGGGGACGGAGCACTTCTGAGCAGTCACGACTTCACGAAGGTCACAAGCTGTGCGCAGACACACGCACACAGTGGCTTAAAGATGATCTTGGAAACTTTGGTGTTCCTGAGCTTCCACAACAGGAGGCCAGCTCTCCTCAGGCCCTTGGAGACTTCTCTTCAGGTTACAGATGGACACAGCACACAGCAAAGTCTTTCTTCAAGCAGGGGTGACACAGCACACAGCAAAGTCCTTTTGTCCTCTCCTTAGCAGGAACAGCAAACTGCAGGCCAACCCCATACACACAGCAAGGGCAGTACTTCTCCTCAGTCTCTTCAGCTGTCCTCTTTCGCAAAAGGTTCCTCTTGATCGGGGCGTGGCTTGTCCAGCTGCAAGATGGCCGCACTATAAGTGGGCTCTGCCGGCCAAGTCCGATAATCCGTAACTATCCTGCGGACTGCCGTGGTGCTGTTCTTCGGCACCGGGTCAGAAAGACTGCTCTCACCTTGGGGCTTCTGCCGCTGCCTTCCCGGGCCTCCACCCACGCTGACACGCCGAGATCTCTGCTTTGGCCTGGTGCGGCGGCTGGGCCTCGCGGCTGGCGCGGTGGAGGAGCTCGGCCTCAGCTGCTGCGGCATTCTATACCCGACATCCTTCCTGACTGGCTTCCTGCGGACCGGGATCCTTCATCGGAGCTGCCCCGCTACACTGCTCCTCCGGATCTGGTGAGTCATCTCCCGGGCGGGTGCCCTGCGGCGGGGTAGGGGGCACGCGTGCCACACCACCGGGCCCGGGCCGGTCCCCCACGTGGGCGCCTGGCGCCCGCTGCTGCGGCCTGCCTGCCTCGGGCCTAGCGACGGGGGCAGTGCGCTCCCCACGAATCCTCGCTGCCTAGAGGGCCCGTGGGCGCGTGCACACTGCTGCTGCTCCTGGCCGCTGACATCGGAGCCCCCACCTGTTTCTCCTGCCGGCCTGCTGCTGTGCTTCTGTGACCCACGCCTCCTCTGCTGCCTGCATGGCCCGATGCGGCCCAACACGAGGAGATCCTTTTCTTCCACCCTGCCGCGGGCTTGCCGCCTGCACCATTGAGCCTGCTCCTCGCCTCTCTCTCATAGCTTTGATGATCCCCGCCGGGCCTGGCTCCGCGGCGGATCGCTGGTGTTCTGCTCCTTTACCCTGCCTCCCACGCTGACTCACTGAGACTGATACTCTGTTGGAAAGGGGGCCTTCTCTCACCAGCCGGCCATTACCTCTACTGCTCAGGAGCCTCTTTCCCTGCGAGGTCCTGGCTTAGAACCTTCTGCCTGTTGATCGGAGTCCACCCCTGGGAGCGTTTCGTTCCTCCTGGCCTCTCACCTCTCACTTGGCCTGCTTGATCTCCCCAAGGTCTCACAACAGCACGCTACGGCAATACCTACCCAAGCCAGCTTTGCCGCTCTGGACTGCCTGCCTTTTTCTCGCTGGGCTCCCCGTTCTGTTCGGCGCTGGGGCTCTCCTCGTAGGCTTGTCTGGCTGCGTCGCAACTTACCTGCTCCTACTCTGCCTTGTGGGCCTGGCTTCCCTCATCTCCCCTGGTGCCCTCTTTCCATCCCCGCTTCTCCCGCTAGCCTCGTCCTCCACATACGCTGCTCCGCTGCTCCCTGACCTGCGGGGTGCGCCGGTGCTTGACCATGGGGCGAACTGATCCGAAGCAGCCGAAGATAGCTTTCGACCAGCGCAAATCGTCACGACAGGATGGGGTGGTCACGGACACCGGCGATCCCGCTACCCAGTCCGAAAATGACTCAACCCGCGAAGACGACCTAAAAGCTATCATGCTGGATGTTAAATCTACAGTCACCGGCATCGCCGCCCAGCTTGACCAGCTCTCTACTCGTCTGGACACTGTTAAGGCTCGAGTGGACTCTCATGATACGCGCATAACCCAAGTTGAGGCGAGGGTGTCTGACGCCGAGGATGCCGCCGCCCGGGATCACCATGCACTTTTACAAATGGACAAAGTTCTGGAGCTCATTAAAACCTACGCAACATTGACACTTGTGCTGTACTGTATTTGTTAGTTGCTTACAAGGTGGGCCCTGGGCTTTGAGGAGTCATATCGGGTCCCCATCCCCTTCCCCCACAGTCCGCCTTTACCCACGGCTTGGCCACCCTGTCCTAGTGGCAGGGGCGTACGCTGCACCGAGCCACGTCTCTATGAGATGATTCCCCTTCGTTCTCAATTTGCTTTTTCCCTTCCCAGTTGGGGGTTCCCTGGGTGGGTGGGGTTGGTTTCTCAACCTGATTGGGGGTTGGTGTGGGTGGTGGGGGGGGTTCTCTGGGTGCTGTTGCCTCTCCTCCGAGGCTTGTTGTTGTTTTCTTTCTTTTTTTTCTTCTCGGACCTATTTTGTACTGTGCTGTTTGATATATTGCGCTTTGTACTGCACACCGCATCGCACACTACACAGGTTCCTCTGTTGCACATGACCTCACCCGGCATTCTCCCTCCTGGCACAGTTCAATGACGGCAACTACACTCTGGACTTGGAACGTCCGGGGCCTGAACGATTATCGCAAGGCCCGCCTCGTACATGCGCATCTCATACTCCATAAAGTCGACATCTGTTTCCTCCAGGAAACTCATCTGCTTCCCGCAACCGCCTCCAGGCTCCACTCCCGACACTGGGACGAAATTCACTCCTCCTTCTACTCTAACTATTCCCGCGGGGTGTCTATCCTTTTACGCAGAGGGCTCCCATGGCACACCACCAAGGCCATTACTGATCCCGAGGGGCACTTCGTCATTCTGCTTGGTACCCTTTTAGCCCAGGCCTTGATCCTCGCTGCGATCTACGGCCCTAAATCTGATGACCCCAACTTCCTTGCACAGGTATGGCGATGCATATCCTCCCTGGGCCCTGCCGCGTTGCTGTGGGGGGGCGATTTTAACATTACACCCTTGGCCGCTCTGGACCGCTCTGGGCCCTGTGCTTTGCACCCGCGCTCCACCTCCCTCCTGCGCTCTATCCTGGCTGACAATTCCCTGTTGGATGCTTGGCGCCATACCCACCCGGACGTGCGCGAGGGCACCTGCGTCAAAGGCACTTCTGGCTGCTGGTCCCGCCTGGACCTTTGGATCACCACCTGCGATGCATATGCATGGTTCACATCGGTGGAGCATATGGCGCGCACCCTTTCGGACCATGCACCTGTACGTCTCAGTCTGCTCCCCCCGCATACCCCAAAGGGGATGTTTGCTTGGTGCCTGCCCCCCAACGCGCTATGCGACTCGGTGTTTTGTGCCGAAATTCAAACTGTAATAGAGAACTATTTTGAACTTAATGTCGGCTCGGTGGACTCCCCTCCACACTCTGGGAAGGCTTTAAGGTGGTGGTTAGGGGTGAATGCATCTCTAAACAGTCAGGTGTCCTGCGCTCTATCCGAGGCACTCTCGAGCGCCTGGATGGAGAAATCAAAGCCCTTGACTCTCAGCATTCGGTCAGCCCCCATCCCGACGCCCTTGCACAGCTCCGAGGTAAACTCTCAGAATTCGAACAAGAAGCAGACCGGGAGCTCTCATTTATGGGTAGGGAGGCGAGGGCGCGAAGTTACGGCGAGGGTGACCGTCCTGGTAAGACCCTAGCCAATCTTCTACGACGGCCTCATGCTGCCTCCTACATCACGGCACTCCAGGACGGGGGTCCGGAGCGCACAACCTTTCCCGCTGAGGTCATTTCTCGAGTCACCGCCTTTTACACTCAACTCTATACCACCGGGCCTGCTCCCTCGCACGACCTCCTTGACCAGTACTTCGATACTCTTGAGCTCCTCTGGTTGAGCAACGGTCATCGAGAATATCTCGATGAACCCTTCTGTAAGGAAGAGATCCTGGATGCTATCAATTGTCTGCCCGGGGACAAGGCGCCTGGCTCCAACGACTTACCCGCCTCTTTCTATAAAGCATTTGCACCCGTCCTCATCCCACATCTTGCCGCCATGTATAATGACTCCTTCGAATCGGGCCATTTCCCCCCCTCGCTCCGAGAGGCCTTGTTGACGCTGCTTTTAAAACCAGACAAACCCCCTGAACTTCTAGACTCCTATCGCTCCCTGTCACTTATTAAAACCCACAATAAGATTTTCGCCAAGCTCCAGGCCTCCTGCCTCTTGCCCCTCATGCCCCTGATCGCTCGCCAGGATCAGTCCGGATTCATCCCCGGGCGTGCCATGTTACATAACCTCCGCACGATCTTTGCTGTACTTCATCAGATCAACCCCGCTCTACCAGCCGTGGCGGCTCTCTTAGATGCCACCAAGGCATTCGATACTCTTGAATGGCCCTTCCTTTTTTATCTCCTTCCCTGTCTCAGCTTCAGCCCGGTTTTTCTGCGCAAAGTTCATCTTCTCTACGCCCTCCCGGTCGCCCGTCTCCGGATCAACGGTCAGATATCAGATCCCATCCGAGTCTCGAGGGGCACTAGGCAGGGGTGCCCACTCTCGCCTATGCTTTTTGCTGTGGCCATGGACCCCCTTGCGACCCAGCTCAGACAGCACCACACTCAGAGGGGCCTAGGCTTCGCGGCCCGAGCCCTGGTCGTCTCAATGTACGCAGACGATTTCACTCTCTATGTCCGCCATCCGCAGGAGAACCTCGGTCCCATGGTCCGTGAGGTGGTGCGATTCGGGGGTCTTTCTGGCATCCAGGTCAACTGGAGCAAGTCTATTCTATTCCCCTTGATGGATGCCACTTCACCCCTGACTTCCCGTTCGTGTGTGCATCGGGGCCCACCAGATACCTGGGCGTTTGGCTCAGTCGGAATGTGAATGACCTTTGGCGAGCCAATTTTGGTCGGGCGGTTGATTGGCTGGAGACCAAGATTCCCCTTTGGCGGCGCCTACCTTTATCCCTGGCGGGGTGCATCGCCATCGCTAAGATGGTAGTGCTCCCGAAATTTCTGTATTTATTTCTGAATGTGCCCGTCCCTCGCACAGCTCATTTTTTTCGTACTCTCTGTTCCCTAATCATCTCCCTTGTTTGGGCCGGGCATCAACCCAGAATCGCGTATGATATCCTCACGTTTCCCCTCGCGTGCGGTGGGAAGGGTGCCCCGGATTTTAAATTATACGCTCTTAGTGCCCAGGCCAGTTTCCTTCATTTCTGGCTACATCCGACGCCGTTTCAGCCTCACGTGGCGGTCGAGGCCAACCTGGCTGCCCCCTTGCCCCTACAGACTGCGGTCTTCGGCACTGTCAAGCCACCGCGTGGAGAAATTGACACAGTGGAGACCCTGCGCTGGGCCTGGGACGGTCTTCGCAAATATTCAGGCTCGGGCTTGCTCTCCGCTGGAGCCATGCCTGTCGCATACCACCCGGCTTTCATCTCACTGCACACGGCCGGAATGGCGAAATGGGCGGCTGGCATGGGTCTGACCACCCTATCTGACCTCTACCCCAACGGCAATTTTTTTCGCTACCAGATGGGTCTGGCCCTATGGACACATTCAAAAAACAACAGTTGATGGACAGAATGCAGAACAATGTCATACATTCACCCCAGTACAGAGATCTGGGCCTAAATCCATCGTTTTTTTGCTCACCATGCCATTCCAGTTTGAACCCAGCCATATGCAAATCAGTCTTGACCCTGTGCCTCATGGGAACAGTCCAGCCCGAACTGCCAAGCCAGGTCCTCCCTGGACTGGAAACAAGCATCCTAGGACCGGTTTCGGGGTTTCACTCCTCTTCAGCCAGGATAGCTTGATTCCAGAGTCATGGAGAGCACGGGACCCACGTCTGGGCATACCCGTCCCACTCGGGGTGACAAATGCAAAAAACAACAGTTGATGGACAGAATGCAGAACGGTCCAGGGAAGACATGGCTTGGCAGTTCGGTCTGGACTGTTCCCATGAGGCACAGGGTCAAGACTGATTTGCATATGGCTATGTCTGAACTGGGGTGGCGTGGTGAAGCAAAATAACGATGGATTAAACCCAGATCTGTGACTGGGGGTGAATGTTTGCCAATGTGCAGCATTCCGTCCATCATCTTGTGTGTTTTGCCTATGGACACATTGCTATATTACCAACTTAGAGCGACCTGTCGGGATTTGCATTCCATGTTCCCGCAGTCCCCTCCTTCGATGGCTGCCCTCGACCTGGCATATACCTCTCCCTCTCCTCATAGACTGGTTTCTAGGTTCTACGCTACCATGTTAGCGGCCTCCTCTATCTCTGCAGACCGCGCCCGCATGGCCTGGAGCGAGGACTTAGGCATTGCTCTTTCTCAGGAGGACTGGCTGTACTGTTGTAAGCAGACTAAATGCTTGTCTCCTAACTACCGCCTGCGCCTGATCCATTTTAAATACTTACACTGGCTGTACTGCTCCCCTGCCCAGTTATTCAGAATGGGGCTCGTCCCTAGTGATAGATGTCTCAGGTGTTCATCCCGAGCGGCAGACTTCTCTCATCTAGCTTGGCTGTGCCCTTTGGTTTCTAAGTTTTGGCGCGACGTGTGCACCATTATTACAGAGATAACATCCTCGCCCGTTTTACCAGATCTCCTGACCTGCCTACTCGGCCTGGTGAGACATTGCTCTGATGCCTCCCGCCGTCTCACGGCCATGCTTCTCGTTCTCGCACACCATAGAGTTGCTATACATTGGGGTCAGAGGCCCGCACCCAAGGTAAGTGCATGGCTCGAGGATGCTGCGCGGTGTCAGACTCTTCTTTCAGAATTTTGGGAACTCACGCCGGCTGCTGGTCGGCCGCACGATATTTGGGGCCCTCTTGTTGCGTATCTCCTCTCCCGAAATGCCTCCCCCTCCGCGTCCTCTCCCGCGCTCCCCGCTGGCACCCCGCCCACGGTGGCCGCCGGTGCTGGTCCATAGGTATCCCCCTCCTTCCCCTGCCCGCTGCTGCCCTCCCGCGACCCTCACGCCCACATTCTGCCCTGCATGTTGCCTCTTGCTGCCCTCCCATGCTCCGCATTCGGCTACTGTGCCTCTCATTCCATGATGTGCCGCCTTTGTATCATTGCCTTCATGCTGTTTATGATTGACGCAATGTTTTTATTTCCTTCTGTCATGTGTTGCAGTACTATTTTCATATTGTAACCTGATGTGCATGATTTTCAATAAAGGTCTTTGAAAACTTAAAAAAAAAAAAAAAAAGGTTCCTCTTGATCACAAAGTAGTCTAAAATTCAGGGGTTTCAGCTCTAATATTTATACCCCAAAATGTCTTTGTTTTCTTTGTGTAAGGGGTCCTGAACCCAGTCCAAACCAGTTCTGGGTGCACTCTGCCAGTGCACAACTTCTTCCTTTGTCAGTGTGGGCCAGGGTCTTCAGACACACCGCAGGAGGTGGAGCCAGTCTTTTGTGGAAGGCAGGCACAGCCCTAGTCAGGTACAGGTGCTACTCCTCCCAAAACTCCAAGGGGCATATTATCTAGGAAGTGGCGGTGAGAGGCGTTAGCCTCCTTGGCTTAACGCCTCTCATCGCCACTTCAGAAACGCAAGGCTGCACCATATTACCAAGGATATGGTGCAGCCTGGCGTTTCGCCCTGCGATGGCGCTAAGTCTCACGACTTAACGCCAATTCTGGCACCCTTGCACCAGAGTGCAAGGGTGTCTGCGAGGAGGGAGGTTTGTTTATGTACAGGAAGGTGTCCCTTCCTGTACATAAACAAACCTAAAATGCCATTTTTTAACTTACATGTGTGCTGCTTCATGCAGCACACATGTAAGTTACAAAATGGCATTTTAAAAAAAGGTTTGTTTATGTACAGGAAGGGACACCTTCCTTTACATAAACAAACCTTGGCATTTTGCTTTTTCCATGTGTGCTGCACAAGGCAGCACACATGGAACAAGCAAGAACGAGGAGAAATGAAGCATTTCTCCTCGTATCGCCACCTTAAGACCAGAATTTTCCTGGTCTTAAGTTCGGCGCTGCCACCTATTATCGCCTCTCTTGATAATAGGTGGCAGCGTCAAAGTGAATGGGTGTTGCGGAGGAACGCCCACCGCAACACCCACTGCACGCCCCCTTCACACTAAGTTTAGCGTGAAAGGGGCACTATTACCAAGGCAGCGTTAGGCCACTTAACGTGGTTTTTAGCCACGTTATGTGGTTTAACAATGCCTTGGTAATAGGGTGCTGACCATATCGCCACCACAACGTCACAAAAAGTGGCGTTGTGGTGGCGATAGGGGCTTGGTAATATGCCCCCAAATGTAGATTGGCCTATTCAGCCTAGGGCTGACTCACCCAGACTCCTGGAGCCACCCCAGCCCCTGTCACTCCAAAGCCAGACAGTCAATCCACAAACAGGCAGAGGCACACTGGAAGGTTGGACAAGAAAACAGCCACTTTCTAAAAGTGCTATTATCAAACACAGAATTTAAAAACCATCCTTTCTAAAAGATGTGTTATTAAATTCTGAGTTCAGGGATACCAGACTCCAATTTTCTATCTTACTCCTATGGGAAGATATGCTTGTAAAAATGTTACAGAGCATTCCCCATTCTGTCCTATGGGCAAGATAGCCTTTCAATAGTGAAAAACGAAATTGGCAGTATTTCACTATCAGGACATGTCACACACACCAGTACATGCCCTACCTTTCACATACACTGCACCCTGCCCAGGGGGTTACCTTGGGCCTACCATAGGGTTGTCTTATGTGTAAGAAAAGGGAAGGGTAAGGCCTGGCAAGTGGGTACACTGGCCAGGTCGAAATGGCAGTTACCAAACTGCGCACAGGCACTGCGGTGGCAGGCCTGAGACAACTTTTCAGGGCTACTCATGTGGGTGGCACAATCAGTGCTGCATGCCCACTAGTAGCATTTGTTTCACCCGCCCTGGCACACTTAGTGCACTTTACCAGGGACCTACTGGTGAAACAAATATGCCAATCAGGGAGAACCAATCACAACATCAATTTACACAGGGAGCACTTGCACTTTGACACTGATCAGCAGTTGCAAAGTGCCCAAAGCATCTAAGCCAGCAAAAACGAAATCCAGCACAGCATCAAACACACAGGAGGTAGAGGCAAAAAGTCAGGGAAAACCACGCCAAGGATGCAAGGTCTACCATGAAAGAAATAATCCCTCAACGGTTCATCCATGTTTAAAGCCTCCGTGATGCTGGAACTTTTGTTCTTCAGCGAGGGAGAACCACTCTCCTAAGGAAAGGGATGATGAATACATAAAGACATCCCCTAAGGGGTGTAAAGATATAATTGCACAGAAGGTGCATTTTTTATGTGATGTTCCTTTTGGGGATTGGAGATCACCTGAAATATGTGATGTTATAAGTGACTTGGAAGCATGTTGCAAGGCAGCCTTACCATATTGCCTGGTTGTAATTGCAATGCCATGTGATTATAAATGTGATGCCTTTTAGGGGCTGTGATGGACTTGCATTGTACATGTTACCAGATATGATAAGTACCCATTATTCCAAGTGTTTCTTGGACATGTTCTGATATGTATTCTTGCTACTGCGTTAGATGAACAACCAGACTGTCAACCACTGTGATTTAAGTGTGTATACTGTATGCTCAGTATTAGGTGCTCTCATTCGGGGTTATGTGTCACTATGGCAGGTGTCCCCATTTTAAATGCTTGTTGGAATAATGGGTTGGGCAGCCATTGGGGTGGTCCTTGTGGAAAGGGTCCTCATTCCAGGCTATGGTCAACCCGCTGCATTTGGGGGCAAGATGACGTTCATACATGTGAGTGATGGTACTAGACCCACGGGAGGGGTGGGACTGTGTACACAATGTCAAGAAGTATTTCCATCCGCTTATGCATATTTTGAAATTGATGGATAGTATTGAGTTCTGTGTGTGTAATAAATGTACAATTCCTTTTTATAAAGAAAAGTCCATACTGGCAATCAATTACTGAGTGTTATTTCTGCATACCTGTAAATAGTGATTACCATCCCACACCACCTCCCTTGAGGAAGCCTTAGACTGCTCTGCAACGCTACCCTCTGAGAGTCAAGCGCTACAGTGGGTTGTTTGGTTTCCAGTGAAGGACAAATGTAGACTCATTATTTGTGCAGGCCTTACAACTAATGTCTCGTTTTCCAACACCTAAGTTTTAGAATTTGGCCAATTAAACTCATTTAGCACCATCACAGAAGGTCTAGGACTGGAGGGGCACTACTTGGAGGATTGGGACTCGCTCAGGCTGGGTCCAGGTTCGGGTTCAAGATAGTTGGAGCCTTTTCTGTCCCAGAGGCTCTGATTCGGAGGCCAGCCAAGTAGCCCTTGGAGTCACTCTGGTAGTCCTGGCTTCAAGAGATGGAACAGGCTTATACAGCAGGGCAGGCCTCTGAGGGTTCAAGGCAGGCTTCAGACAGCAGAACAGTCATTACAAGTGTAGCAAATCAGCCTTCTCAATTACACAGCAGGCCACAGCAGTAGACAGTCCTCTGAGAGTTCTTGCGCAGGTCCGGTAAGTGAACTGAAGAGTGGGTCTAAAGGTCCTATTTTATGCCTGGTGCCTTCTTTGAAGGAGACATTTTTAGAAAATTCCCTTTGAAGTGATGGGAGTTTCCTGCCTCCTCCTCCCTAGCTCCAACCTGGCTTCAGGCACAATGCACTGATGCCAAGTCCTTTGTGTAAAAGCAGGGCACAGCCTATTGAACTGCAAGTGAAGGTGTAAACAGCTCAACCCCCATCCCCCGAACTGTCAGTGATGGCCCATCCAGGCATACCTAATTGCTCTATTGTGCGGCTGTCTGGGAGGAATAAACAAAGTCCAACTGCCAACTGCATCCAGTCATGTGACCCAGCAACAGGCTGCTGGCATCAAATAATTAAGGGCAGGAAAATGACAACTTTCTAACAGTGGAATGTTCAAAATTGTGAATTAAAATCAAACTTTACCATTAAAGAGGATTTTAAATTACAATGTCCCAGACACCAAACATGAAAGTCCTACTTGCGCCCAATCAAAAGTTAGCAGTTATTAAATGTAATAATGCAATCTAATGTTGTCTTATGGGAGAGGTAGGTCTCACAGTAGAAAACAAGCATTTGCAATGCAATAGGTCTCGCATTTACGCGAGTTTAAGCTATTGGCATTTAAAATAACAATGCCTATTATTTATGTTTTAAAAACCAAAACATAAATAAAAGGCATTATCATTTACAATGCCAATAGCTGAAACTCTCGTAAATGCGAGACCTATTGCATTGCAAGTGCTTGTTATAGTGCGTTGATGCAGCACGAGCAATGTGGGGCTTGAAAAACAAAATGCAAATACAAAACTTGAGCACATGCCAGATCTCATAACCTGCTTAAAACGAACAGAGAAGGACTAAAACGTATTTGGCCCTCTGCAATAACCATAAACAATACTAAGCAAACCAAAGAAAAGAGTCTATACAGGTAGAGGGAACGACAAGTAGATCTAAATCTAGGGGAATACATGTAGGCCAACCCACGGGAAAGGAAAGATGAATACGAAAAGGGGGAAGGTAATGAATGGATTCCATCTGGAAGAGAACGAAGTGTGTGAACTGAAATCTGCTCGATTACAAGTAACTGGTTTAACCTTTTGATAAGTGCGCCACATGATGGGAGGTAGGGGATGCGGGGATCTGGCCAAGATCAAAGGATGTCCTCTAGTAGGAAAGCCGGGATTAGACCTGGAGTATTCAGGGTGCACAGGCACATCCCCCTCACTTGGGAAGATGACGGCTTTGTCCCTACGTGTCCTCCTGTCACAGCCAAGGGTGTTACCGTTCACACTGTAGAAACACTGCCCTGTTCTCAGCTAAGGAAAGGTTCCCTAAAGAATTAGGGGCATATCATCAACAACCGGCGATAATCATCGCTAAGCGCACTTAGCGCTAGGATAATTATCGCCGGCTATCGCTTATTTTTATCGCGGAGATAGCGCGCTATCAGTGACGCTTATCTCCAGAGCGATAAAAATAACCGAGTTAGCTGCCAAATGTGCAATTCTCGCTGGGATTCCAGCGATAATCGCACAACGTTTGGCGCTACGTTGTTGATAGGGCAGGGCATACTTAACCATGATATCCACCTTCCATTAGATATCATGGCTAAGTCAAACTAAAAGCAGGTGTAAGGAAAGTAGCGATAACCGCGGTTAGCACTACTTTTCTTATCGCTATGCTTGTTAGCGTGCCCGTTGATAATTGGAGAAATGTCGGTTAGCGACATTTCTCCAGTTATTTTGGGAAGGAACGCCCACTTTGCATCTCATTAGAGATGCAAAGGGAGGCGTAGGGAAAAAGGGTGCTAACATGCGATTATGCATGTTAGCACCCTCTTGTTAATAGGGCGAAAACATGATCTCCGCTTTTCTGGCTTTTAAAGCCAAAAAAGCGGAGATAAGGCCCTTGATGATATGCCCCTTAATCTTTACTCAGTAACAGCAAGCACGAGACAGGCTGGCGACCGGTAAACGGCTGGTGTGGAACGTGCACAGACAAGGCAGTGTTTACAGTGTACACAACGCAGACACAAAACATGGAGGGCCGCCCTGACACCTCTGCTGACTCATCCCGCCCAAAAGAAGAGAAATATTTACTGCTGGGAAACTGTTACACATTTATAATTGTGTGTTTTTGCCTTAATATTCGACTAAGAGATGCCCAATCATCGGTAATGCAATAATTAATGTAAAATCTGCACTACACACTGACATTTTCTGTTACAAAATTGAGCCACCTATGCAACAAGGTCCTTGTAAAGGGCTACTACAGGAGTCTAGCGGCCCACGCACTCCTCTCACTGCTGACTAATGGACTGGACTGCACAGCAAGCAAGGCCTCTTCCAGCAGCTGTTCACTCGAACGCATTGTCTAAACCAAGAACCCCATCTTACTTAAGGCCCTCCTCTTTCAACTGGTAGAAAATAGCTCGAATGAGTGAGTACTGCCTATTTCCGCAATTTACTGAGACAGAAAAACCCACTCAAACAGCCTCACAAAACTTTTACTGGTCCAGAAACACCTCTCCTATGTAGAACACACACATTTTTTTACCAATCGCAAGAACACTGTCCATGTCTACAGACAGTGGACAGACTGACAGCCATCGTCCCAATTTGTGATTGGGACGAGTTCAATCCAAACTTCTTGCCAGTTTATCAGAAATCATACTAGCCTTTAGCAACAGTACCTACCCACATAGCGCTAGCATCCTCTTAAATCCTACGTAAAAAAACAACCTACTAACATCATGCAAGAAGCAAACGGTCACTTCCACGTCTGATCTCAAACAAGTCGAAAATGTGCAGGAATTTCTACCAATTCTGTTGCCACTGCAAAAAAATGTTCTTTGCCATCCTAGCGACTGCAGGGCATGTGGGGAAAATAGTGATGATAAAACAACGATTTTGGCACTGTTGCGACTATGCAATTTTCAAGAACGGTGGCAATCTATTCGATTTGCGATGGGGGGCATAACCGTAGGAGGGAAAAGTAAGGCTTTTTTTTATCTCAGGGGAAAAACAGCACACTCTGGGTTATTCCGCCGTTGCTAGGCAGAGCTAGCATTGTTCACAAATAGAATGTATGAATTCGATTTTCCGTGCTTTTGGAAACCAAGGGGTTCATCTGAGTAAATAGTTTCAAAAGCCAAATGACTCAGATACAATATATATTTAGCACAGGCACGAACACACATATACATGTATTTCCTATTATGGAAGTGGTGTTACTTTTCCAGGTATTAAGAAGATGCACACCTATCCCAGGTAGCAGGACCTCTGATGGGGTGGGCGACACTCCCCCGTTGCCGCTGTCCTGGCTGCGGGCGCTGAGTTGCGGCAACATGGTGGGCGACTCGTCGATGTAGGGCATGGTCGCCGACCCTTCCTGCGCCAGCTTCTGCTCCTCGGGCCCATCTGCGTCATAAACCTCGGTGCCGTAGTTGAAATCTGTGACGAGGAACAAGAGAGGCCCATGAGCGCCTTCGATGAACGCCGACAAGGAGGGACGGGAGGCAGGCGCTGGGCGCCGCTGGCGGGCAGACATGGTGCTTCTCTAGGGCAAAGGTGCCAAGCGCAGGTACAGAGAAAGATTTAAGAGGGAGTGGGGGGCAAGAAAAGAGGGAAAAGTGGGTGAGGAAAGATGGATAGGAAAGAGAATGGCCAGACAAGTGTTGAAGCACATATTCTGTCCTCCATACACACAGACAGGGAGGGAGGGAGGGAGCGAGCGAGCAGGAGTTGGGCTGAGGCCGCGAGCCGTACGCGTGCACATCTCCTGTCCTCCGTACGCGCACATTTGCTGTCCCTTGTGCTAACGCCGCGAGCCGTACGCGTACGCGTGCACATCTCCTGTCCTCCATATGCGCACATCTGCTGTCCCTTGTGCTAACGCCGTGAGCCGTACGCGTACGCGTGCACATCTCCTGTCCTCCGCACGCGTGCACATGTACTGTCCCCCTTCGGCAAAGAAATCGACAACAATAGATCTTGCCAAGGCGTGCAGCGCATGCGCTGCTTCGCTAGGCGAGACCTAAAAACAAATGTAGGCGTTTTTCATTACCAGGACATGGACGCGTAAAACTTAAAAGTACATGTCCAACCTTTTTATTACAAAGCACCCTGCCCTATCGGCTGCCTAGGACCTACCTTAGAGCTGACTTAAATCTAATAAAAGGGAAGTTTAAGGCTTCGCAAGGGGGTATTTGCTGGACTGAGGCTGCAATGGAAGAACTGGGAAATGCTTTAAGGGGCCACTTAAGTTGGTGGCACAATAAGTATCATTTAATTTACAGACCGTGTGTATATAGTATATCATTTTACTAGGGACTGATAAGTAAATTAAATATGCCAATTAGATGTCAGTCAATTTTACCATGTTTCTGGAAGTGAACACAAGCACTTTAGCACTGGTTAGCAATGGTAAAGTGCACGGAGTTCTAAGTCCAACAGAAATGAATTCCAAAAATTAGGAGGGTGAAGGCAAAATGTTAGGAGAATACAACCTTAAGGCTCACAGGTCTAACAGAGATACTACAGAGATAGGGTGACCAGACGTCCCGATTTTCCCCGACAGTCCCGGATTTTAGAGGACTGTCCTGGTGTCCCGACGTATTAATTTTATATACATGTCCTGGTTTTTGGGACAAAGGTCAGGTCATCCTACGAAGCAGAATTGAAAGGTATCTCCCCTTTCACAGACACCTCTGAAGTCAAAAATAATGTATTGGTTTCTGCCAGGCAGCCCAGGAGGAGGCTGCTGTCTGCTCCCAGGAGAAGGACAGAGTGGGAAGGAGGGGGCGGGGGACGCAGGTCCTGCCATTGCTAAGGGTCTGAGAGAGAGAGAGAGAGAGAGAGAGAGAATTCACACATTTACAATCTGTGTATGTTTATATATACACACACACACACACATTTACAGGGCTACGCAAAAACGGGACAGGCCATGTATAGAAGTAAGACTGAGGGGCATATTAACAAGGCGGCGTTAATGAATTATCGCCGCTTTAGCGTCCGTTTTCGGACGAAAAGCGGCGATAATTTTATCGCCGAATTAATAAGGACACGCTAGCGCGTGATTCCTGACTTAGCGTCCGTTTTCTGCACGCCTCCCATCGCATCGCTAATGAGATGCAAAGGGGGCGTGCCTGTGAAAACAACATGGGGAAATATCGCTAACCCAGGTATCGCCATATTAGCAACGTGGGTTAGCGATATTTTAAATTGTGTTAAGTATGCCTGAACGCAGGAATTTAACGTCTGCTAAATTCCTGACTAAGGCATACCTAACATGGGGGTGGATTGTGTGGCTAAGACCACAGGCCCTATCACCAAGTATATCGTCGTTTTCCATGGGACATCGCTGGAAAACCAGCGATGTTCCATGAAAACATCGCTATCACTGGAAAATTATCGCCTTTGCGCTAAGCGTTGTTAATACAGCGCTAGCATGGCGATAATTTCCAGCGATAGCCGGCGATAGGATTCCTCACGCTAACAGCGGCCAGCGATAATTATCGCTGCCGCTTGATAATATGCCCCTGAATGCTTTAGTCCTACTTTAATGTCTGACCTGTCCCAGTTTGTGAGTCTCAAAATCTGGTCACCCTATACAGAAAAACAGTTTCGGTGAACGGGGTT
Source organism: Calotriton arnoldi (assembly GCA_963921515.1). NCBI lineage: Eukaryota > Metazoa > Chordata > Amphibia > Caudata > Salamandridae > Calotriton > Calotriton arnoldi. The sequence goes on from CAWUFW010008157.1 coordinate 335,896, forward strand.
TCACGAATATCAACAAGAGAAAGAATGAGTCTTTTGCTAATAAGATATTTCTTGAAACAATTTAGAATAAAGGTACCTTTTTTGAAAAATATATCTGATATCAATGGAAGTCTGAGGGCCTGTGTACGGTCACACTATTAACCTTGTTTTTTACTAAAAGCTGTGGTACTGACGGATGCAAATTGTGCACATTTCTCTATTCCAGGAAGTGCATGATGTAAATTTCACACCCACTAATTACCAAACCCTGCTGTAGTAGTAATCAGTGGCTGTATCATTGGCACCTGTGATTTGCGGCTCTATGCAATCGGGGCTTGGGTAGAGTGATGTGATTGAAATCTATTCTCCTCCTATGATTCTCAAGTGGCAGATTTTGACGTGTGATATAGTCTTTCAAAAAGCCTCCCACCGCCTCCTCATTCTGATGCGGTTTTTTTCACTCCTGCTTAAATTAAGTGGGCTAAGAACAATTGTTACTTAAAGTCTTGCTCTGGTTTTTGTTAGGGATTCTAATTCTTTTACTTTTAGTGAGACTTTATTTGCTTAGAAAAAAATAAAATTGGCGAACGTGGAAAGCTCTTATAATGCTTTCATAAAAATTGTACTAACACTTTCACACAAAGAATCATGAAATGCCTTTTTATCCACATAAATAGACTGTGGGAATCTACAGGGTTAATGCAGTAATGCGAATACTGTAAGAGAGGTGCAGAACAGATAGCTGGGAGGCATGAAGATGTTGCCTTGTTAAAGATCAATTCCTCATTTGCCCTTCTGGCTTGGACAGTAACCAGTATAACCTTCTGCCTATGGGAGTGTGTTAAGAACAGTTAGTTTCTCCTCTATTGCAAGAGGAGCATAACATCATTAGGAGAAGGTCCGGCGAGGCCTCAACTGTTGTCTGCGTCACTGAAAAAAGAGGTAAACTAACCTCTTCAGTGATGCGGAATGACCTTGGGGTCATAGAGTGTGTGTATTGCTTTCTCTGGCTCACTGGAGTTTCACATTCAATCGGTGATAACAAAGATCCAATGAGTGAAAGACGTAATTCCAAGTCTCTAAAAAACTGTGTTTTATGATCCAATAATTTCACGACCGGATTCCTGGTCACATAATATACAAGGAAGCCAGATAGGAAGTAGTTTATAAATGTCTACAGAAACCACAGAGGGCTGTACCGGAGCTCTGCACCATTATATTGTAATATAGGCTCAGAGCATCTCGAGGCTGTATAAAGGCAGCTGTTACTCGTTATGTATTTCTTTAATTACATGTTTATGTTTGTTAGGTGGAACTGATGCTTTTCTTAAATCAGGAAATGTCTATTGGAAATGTAAGTTATGGTCTGCAGTGAAAAATAGAAACATATTAATTTATGTAAGTTCAGTGGTATGCAAATGGTCTGCTGCGGTTAAAAATGATTAGCTATGGCTGTTCAATGTTCTTATTTAGTGTTGATTTGTTATCTGAAGGGTGTAAAGTAACGATTTATTTATAAGCCTAAATATTGCCTTTCACAGTCTGGGGTTGATACTAAATTACATAAATGACTCAAGCTAGTTGGCATCTCAGAAGCTCTCTTGTGCCAGAATGTCTTCCTGTAAAAGAAGTTGTGATTCTAGACGTTTGCAAAAGGTAGTTACACAGGATGTATCTTTTAGAATCCCAGCAGTATATTCGTGCATCTGTTAAAGTGTGTTTTATCACTGCCCCATGAAAACATTTGCAATAGTAAATGAGGATGTTGAAACATTTTTTTGTGATTTTCCTTAATTGGTCAATATACTTTGAACAATGTTTTTGACACAGTCAAGGAGGATACGCTTCCACACATGAGTTATTTTGAAATGTATTTCTTTGTCATCGTTCAAAATAAGTGCTTCTGATGGTGAAGGTAAAAAATTGTCAATCGTTTGCTAAAAGATTAACCACAGAAAGCCTCACAAATGGAATATTCTAAATAGCCCCTTTTTCCCAAGTTCCTACATTGCTATGTATATCTTAAGCTGAATGCATGGCAGAAGACAAGACTCAGTTTCATGTAATGTGAGTGCCATAAAGTTCACCTTAAAATGCCGATGAGCATGTTGTCTTGTTGTATAAATATATTACATTTCAGTTCCTTGATGCAGAGCAATTCATCCAGAAAGGGAGATGAGGCTTCTACTTTTTATCGTTTATGATAAATGTGATAGCTAAATGGATATTGCTGCTAAAATAGAAATGTCTTGTAATGCTTTACTCCCTTCATTCATGACTATAAATATGTCATCAATGCAGCATAGGCAATGAAGAGTTTGTTGCGGGGATTCTGCTCATACACAGAACTATGCACAAGAAAACAGGACCTCAGTAAATAGGGGTGTACCTCCTATCACCTTAGTACCCAAAATCCCAACTGACTAGCAATAGTGTCTCATTCGGTCTCCTACAAATATCAAGAAGCTACGAATGTTTAGACAACCCAGAACACGAGCACTCCCGACTCACCTCAGAGTCGCGGGAACAAGACAATATTTTGCTCTCACGTACTTGTCCACAATAAGAATAATCAGAGTCACTAAATAAGTTCAAAATATTTATTTTGACTATAGTGATTCATAAAACAGTATGCGAACTACGACCAGCAGCAAAATGCATAAAGCTAACATCTTTAGCATTGTTACAGTACCATAGAATACAAAAGAAGTCATCATTTTATACAGACTGTGAAAAAGGCAAAATAACTGGGCCTAATCACCCTCCCCTGGGTAGAAAGAAGTTATTTTATATAACAGAAGATCTCTAGGCGTTATTAGCAGACCCCCTACCTGAAAGCCTAAACGCAAAGGTTTACATCATAGGAACAGCAGAGCTCAGCTCCATGGAACGGCTTTCTTCGAGTCTGTTTCAAAAACATGCAACAACGCTATATCAAAGCTCGATTCTTCCATACTGCAGCTGTTGGTAACATGTTTTGTCTAGGTAATAGGGACTGACCAGAACAGAATAACAACAGACATTGTTGATCGACCTTGCACATTATGTTCAGACAGAATTGAAGGGAAAGCTGAGAACGTGAAAAACAATGTTATCATGTACAGGGCAGAGGCAAAGTTTCGCGAAAACAAACTCTTAGCAGAGGCGTGCGCAAAAGCAGCAGCATAGGGCAAGCAAAACTCATGCTAACTTAGCAATGTCGACAATGTATCTAAGGGCCACATAACCCCATATAACACCCTCCCCCTGGTAAGTCAGTAGGACATAGACAGAAGAACAAAAACAGAGTTCAAAAGTCAGACAGTGTCTAGATTATTGGTGAGGGACTTTCTAAAAAAAACAAATCGGAGAAAAAAGGGAAAGTTCGAAGAAAAAGCTAAAGGCACTTTGAGCTGGAAAAAAGAGTTTGTATTCCAGACAGCGGAGTAGGGACGACCCAAGTAGTCAATCCATGAAGGTTTGGGTGCAAAGGAATGCAATTCCCTCCAATAGATCATCCCTGTCATTGGCAGAAAAAAGCTATGACATCCAATTCAGTAAGTCGAAGGAACAATCATGTTCCTCACAAGCAGGAGCATCCAAAATTAGAAAGGGGAAACTTGCGTGATATTCAATGAAACTTCGTTGTAGGAAACTCTGCGCAGCCGCACAGATATCCCATTGATCCAAGATTCCAAGTAAAGCTGCACGCGGCATTTGACCATCCACAGAACAAGCCCCGTCATGCGCCTCTAAGAGACTCATCAACCGGCTGAAATCAGGGATTGGACACCACGTGTTCGATAAGCAAAGTTCCATTGCCCAGGAGAAAGGACATCTTTTGCAATGAAATACTGGATGCACGCAAGTAAAATAGGCAAAGCGGAATGTCAAGTCGTAACTTACGCCAAGTGTTGCTAAAGGCAAGCATCCAAAAGCCTCATATAGGCGATTACGGTACAGTTGTAGCTGGGCCGGCTTGTGCAGAGCCACAAAGTGAGCATCCATTACGAAGCACAAGGAGGAGAAGCAGGACACCAGCTGCCAGCACCAATATTAAGGGGAACCCTCCGAAAACGCTGAAAAAGATAGAATGAATAAAAGCCGGTATTACCCCAAATATAGTTTGAAAGGAGGAGACGAGGCCAGTTCCCACACATTTAAAAAAAATGTGCAAGGCCTGTCGTCTCAGAAGCATTAAATATTTGATGAATTAGTTCCCCAAAATGAAGTGGGAGGTTAGTGTTAAGAAGGGACTGTATCTCACTCGAGGTACGAGCCACCTGCAATCTGAATGTTTCTCATGCGGAAGTGAGGGCCACCTCCTGTTGGAATAAAAGGGCTTTGAGCCTGCTCAACTTGTTGAACTCTGCTTTCAAAGTCGGAATGGAAGGCCAAAGCGAAGAATCTAAACTCCCCTGCGGGGGTGGGAAAAGGACATTGCTACAGCAAGTTACTCGCTGGGAAACTGTTACCAAGTAGGGGACTCCCGCCCGCAAACCACAGCAGTCGTGACTGTTTAAAATGAGATAGCTGCCGTTAGTAAGCAATGTAAAGACAGGCGTGATGGATGGTACTGGGGTCCCCTTTAAAAAGCAAGCTAGATTTGGCTCTGACACGTTACACTCGCCGTGCAATTTAACATGTTTGCACACAAGAGAGTGACCCACTGTCGAATCACACTCCTCCCCTGTAAGGAAAACCTCTTTATCCTCCCTCAAACACCGCTAAGCAAAGGGCAGGACCCATAATTCATGCAGAAAAGCACTACCAAGTGGTTCACAGCGGCCAACAGGAAAGTGTTGCATGCATGATTTAAATTGAAAAAGCGAAAAGGGCAAAGCGATAACCCCATGAATTAACCACACAGCAGAGTCAGTTTCCGCCACGGGAAACGGTAAAGGTTCCAACTGTTCAATATGCAACAGCGTGTATACAGCGGGCCTGATTCACAGAACTAACTTACGTCAAAAACGTAAAGTTAGTACTTTTTGGTATTCACAGAATACACTTACCATTTTGGTATTCACAGAATGCACTTACTCATTTTGGTATTCACAGAATGCACTTACTCATACTAACTTTATGTCCGCACTCGGGCCGGAGATTCCGGCCCTTGGTGGAGATTCCGGCCCTTGGTGGAGATTCTGGCCCGATGGTGGAGATTCCGGCCGGTTGTGGAGATTCCGGCCGGTGGCGGAATGTCCGCCACCGGCCGGAATCTCCACAACCGGCCGGAATCTCCACCAAAGGGCCGGAATCTCCACCAAAGAGCCGGAATCTCCACCAAAGGGCCGGAATCTCCACCAAAGGGCCGGAATCTCCGGCCCGGAAAGCGACATAAAGTTAGTATGAGTAAGTGCATTCTGTGAATACCAAAATGAGTAAGTGCATTCTGTGAATACCAAAATGAGTAAGTGTATTCTGTGAATACCAAAAAGTACTAACTTTACGTTTTTGATGTAAGTTAGTTCTGTGAATCGGGCCCAGCATCTTTCATGGACATAAACATCTGTTTATCAGTCAGGTTAAAAGGCAAAAATAAAGCAGTGGCATTCAAATAATCCCAAGGCACTTTACCCATTTTCAGTGTCTGCAACGTCCAAGCAAATTGCATGACCGACCTTAACTGATTCTGACCATGATATAACACAGAAACATCACTTTGCACAATATCTATTACAGAAGAAACAATATTGTCTAAGGTGTAAATGCGTGAAGAAAGTGTGTTAATGCTGTTGTCCACTACAGCAAGGACTTTTTCTAAATTTGCCTGATCAATTTGACGCAGACGGAAGGCTGCTTCCATCTGTGAAAGTTTCCAAATTTCATTATAAGCGGCATAAATAAATCGCTCGGCCCTCGGATTACGTGGGCCATGGAGAAAATTAGCCAAATTTATTTCGTTGGATAAGAGGGAAAGGTGCTGTTTTCACAGATGCCAGGGTAGAGTGTTGTAACCACTGCTGGCATAATTTACCTACCGAGTATGTAGTCACAGAATGATGAGGTGGATAACGAGGGTCAGGCTTAGTCTGAATAAAACCAGGTGTAACATTATAGAAACGCAACTGCCATGCATTTGCATTAGTTTGCCACACCAACCATCCTGATGAGTCAACCGCAGAAACATTAAAGGAGGCATTTTGAAGGAGAGCCTGCAAAGCCTCAATGGTGTAGTTATTATGTAACCGCCAATTATCATATTCAGCTAACGTAGGAATGGAGGGGGTATTCAGGTTTTTGGTAGTTGCAAGGCCATAACAGGATGTTTGGTAAATGGTTTCATTTAAAAATAACAATTGAGTTGGGATCAGGCAGGCACGATGTAATGCCTCAGTGCCTTGTACCTGCCATGGCTTCGTGCCCCAGATTGACTTGGGGATACACCACCACAGATGCATTGCAGGTGGTTGAGAATAATTTTCTAAAACGCCTGCTGGGTGTGCCAAAAAGTTTATCTAATTTGGGAGTCCATGAGGAATTGGGGGTGCCATTTTTATATGATATACTGGCTCTGCGTCCTCTGGTGTTTTGGCTCAAGTGTTGGCTAAATAAGGAACTAGAGCTCACACAACAGATCATAATGGACTGTATGAGCCTTGACCATATGCTTCGAATCCCATGGCTGAAATACATTGGTGGTTGTTTTACCGAGTTGGGCCGCCCGGATCTCTTTTTAAACCCTTCTATCATAGTAAAAAAGGATGTGGAACTGGTTAAGAAAGCTTTCAGTTGTAGTAGGAAGCTAGAAAGAGACGAGCTGGAACTAAGAAAACCAAGTGTTCACAAATTCCTTACCCTGAAAACTGATCCATCTATAGAGCCATATCTCTTGGGAACACTGACTACATATGAGAGGTTTTTATTGTCTAGGTTCCGCTTTGATCTTTTCATCTGTTACTTGCCGTTCCTAAAGGGTATAGTAGAGGACAGGTGTTAGCACCCTGTGGCTGCGATCAAGTATCTCCACAGGATCTGCTACACTTTATGTTCATATGCAAACTTTATGATACACCACGAAGACACTTTTTGCTCCCCCTTTTAAAAAGGTTAAATTTTAATCAGGCCCGCCCAGCACTTTTGTTCTTACAGATGCTAAAACCTGATTGTATTTTTTTCATCGTGGATATCTGAAAGCAGTAGTGAGAACAAGGGCATGTCTTGAATTTTAGCCATATTAGAAGGAGAAGGTTTAAAATTATGGATCATGCGTTCTGTACTGTATATTAATTAATAATATGAACTGTAAAACTCTTTGTTTTTAACTTTATGTATTTATTTGTTTTTATCTATTGTTATAAATTGAAAAACTTCCTAAGAATCAGGCTTTTAACGAGGTGTGGATATGTTGTAACTTTTATGGTTTTAGCGAAAAAACGAATAAAGTTGTTTTTGATTGATTGATTGATTGACTTTAAGTCTATAGCCTGTTTCCAGTGGTCATAACCGTGTGTGGCCAACTGTGTTCTAAACAAGTTGGCGTAAATCAGTTTAGTGTGGGATAACAGGTACTTAGATGTAGGGGATTTTTGAAGCCGAAAAAATAGGATTCAGGATTAGTCAAATCATAATCTGAAAAATAGGTGAACTTATTTCTAAGAGTTTTAGAACTCCCCTCCAAGGGAGTTGGACAATGTTCCCATTGGGTAAAATTAAAAACAGGTCTTATTGTGTTGGTTTTGTGTAAAAAATGATGCCCATAATGTTGATAGCAAAAGAGGTCACCATAATTGGCAGAATTGAAATACAAATATTCAGCATCAAAGGCAGCATAATATTTTAAATCTGAAAACAATGCATGAACTGCCTGCACATCCCAATCATCCGAATGTATGTCCCTTGTCACCACATCTCCTAATGAGACACGAAACACGTATGGAACTCGAAGGACCTCAGTCGGCCCATGGATTTCATAAGCTACTTTGTCCCAAACAATGCCATCAGGAACTGGGAAAGCTGAAATGTTCACAAGAGACTGGTCACGTTTCATGTATGGGACGATGTGTGAGGAGCCAAAGTTCCATCAACCATTTTTACTGCAGAGCGTTCAGGGTGATAATGGCCATTTATAAGCAAAAAGAACACTGTCACAAATCCAATTGACATGAAAAGGAAAATTAGGATCAGCAGCAACCAAATGTAGGTCCATGGGGGAACGAAGTAAGTCTTTTTGAACCAGGAGTAAAAAAATACGCAATTTAGACGGGGGTGCATCAGACAAACTGGATGTTGTGGAGGACGCGCCAGAAGAACGGTTTGCTGGTTCCCCAACGCAGGCATTTCCTTGGGTTGCAAGCAGAGGTGAAAGTGTCGAATCGTCCATTCGTACTCGTGGGCTAGATGGCATCTCACTCATGGAATCAATAGCTGGAATAGGGCACACAATATCCATCGCAGAAGAGTATTGTCGCAAAGGTTGAAGATCAATTACAGTGTCCATCATATGAGCAGACATCCGTGAGGCAGCAGGTGAAGTCAAAGTAAAAGGCGCTAAGGAAATTGCGTTGCACGAAACTGCAGGTGTCACACTATTTAGAATCGGCCACACGGTGTAACTTGACATTGTCCACTGAGATGTACCTGTTGTCTTTGCGCCCTGGCAACTGTGCTAGAATGACTGTACGAGTACCCTTCAGTCCAAGTACTGAAACTGGAGCCTGGTAAGAGGGACCAAATTATTTTTTGTTCTCAATCTTTTCTCTCACCAGATCCCCGATCTTAGGAAGCCAACCGGTAACAGGATTCAGTTGTGCACCAGCAGGCGAAGATGGTAAATGCTCAATTGCCAGAGTATCACGTGCCTTTTGTAGATCCTGTAACATAGTAGAATGATTATCTACATCAAACTTAGAGGCAGCCGCCACAATGTCCAGACCATCAAGGTCAGGAACAAACATGTGAAAGCCAAAGAGCATTTCGTAAGGGGTCCGCCCACCCAGAGATTTTCTAGGGAGATTATTTAGTGCACGTTGGACCCCATACAAGTGGGACAGCCAGTCCCTGCCAGTACCTAAGACTCTAGCTGTCAAGGATTGCTTTAAGTCACGGTTCATTCGCTCCACAACTGAATTGCCCTCAGGCCTGTATGGAGACGAAAACTGCACCTGTACCCCCAACGACTTCATCGCATCCTTGTAAGCCTTAGAGGCAAACGCTGGACCTTGGTCAGAATGGAAGGTACCGCAGGCAAACATCCTGATAAAGACACGCAAATCCCTGATGACATTTCGAGCGTCAGCACTATGTTGTGGCCAGACCCAGAGGAATCTAGTGCACGAATCAACCGCAACCAAGATATACTTGTATGCAGTATCAGAAGAAAGAGGACCACAGTGATCAAGATAGACACAGCCAAAAGGTCTATTAGAAATAAATAGCTGTGTTTGTTGCGGACGTGGGACCGTAGAAGGCTTGATTTGTTGGCAAACATCCCAGCAAAGAACATAGTTATGAGCCTGTTTATATAAACCACGCCACCAGTAACGTTGCTGAAGAATAGAGACTGTTGCCGACACACCAGCATGGGCCGAAGCAATGCCTTCGTGTGCGGCCTTGATCAAAGCCTGTCTGCGGTCAGAGTTGGGAATCAGCCGATCCCCAACCGAAGGAATGGTAGCATAAGGAACCTGTTCGGGAGTTACATGATAAGAGTACTTAGAAGGGAAACCCGCAGGATAATTATCTCCCTCTCTAGTTGCAGCGACTGCTGCCAGAATCTCATTATCAATCTTAGTCATAGATCTTGTAACTGCTGCTACGGAGCACATGGCTACTGCAGACTTGGCTGCTTCATCAGCCAAAGAATTACCAAGAGTGTGCGTTCCGACACGCTGGTGGCCAAGAGTGTGAATAACATGTGTGAGAGGCAGACGTTGTTTAAGATCTGCCACTCGAACCCAGAGCGTTTTATGCTTAATTGAGCTGCCTTTAGAATCACGGTATTCATTTTGAGACCAAAAGAATAAGTTGTCATTGAACGACTGGACACAGTAGTAAGAATTGCAAACAATAAGAGTATTCACAAGAGGATCAGCAAACTCGAGAGCATGTACAAGAGCACGCAGCTCCGCCAATTGCGCCGTACAGTCACCTAGTGCCTGTGTGTGCACAATGGTAGACTTAAACTCTCCATATTCAATGGAGCCAGCCACAATAGCGCCAGCCGCAGAGTAAGCATGTTTGGAACCCGTGGCCGGTTGCGCCGAGCCATTGGTATAAATGATGCATTTGTACTCACTCAGAGGACGAAGCGACAAAGGAGGAGGATGAACAAATTCATACTGCAAATACTCCTGAGTCTGAAGTGATGGATCAAAGACAAATGTCACATCCGAAGATGTCAAGGAAGTAGCCCACTGAATCCAACATGGGTACAATGCCTTCGAGTTAGGCACACTAGCTTTAGTCACCGCTTCCAAAGCAGGGAAGGGGGTGACCATAAGAATGCGTTTGCCCTGCGCCAGTGAGCGTTCCTTTAGAATCGCCATCTGCACTGCCGTCAAGATTTTTTCAACAGAGGAAAAACGCATTTCAGCCGCAGTGTACAAGTGTGATTTGTATGCAATGGGTATTGTGTCTCCTTCATTGAATGTTAAGTACGTGAAACCCACCGCCCCTGAAACGATACGTATTACCAGGTTGGTGGTGTTATCACGAGTCATTAAGAAGTTAGTCGCAAGCAAATCCGCCTGCAAAGACTGCAGAACGGAAGAATGTTCCGGAAGCCAGCTGGCAGATGAAAACTTAGGTTGTATCAACGCATAAAGCGGTTTGATACGCTGGGCATAATCGGGAATGTAAGTCCTCCCGAAATTCAAAAACCCAGCAGGGATTGTAACTTTTAAAGAAGAAGGTGGTTGCAAATGTGCACATTTCTCTAGGAAGTGAGGTGCTAGACCCTTTCCTTCGTTATTGAGCTCATAGCCCAAAAAGAGCACTGCCAGATGGGTAATGTGGGACTTTGCAAAATTGAACTTATAACCGTAGTCGGCAAAAGACAATATTATGTGGTCGACTCGGTCAAGATGCGGGGCGAGGTCGTCGTCAGTCAAATAGATGTCATCAACGTACGACAAGGCCTCTGGGTCAATGTCATGCAACAAAGACACAATGCGCGCCGCAAATGCCCCGGGGCTATTCTTATACCCCATTGGCAAATGTGTAAATTTTTTCTGATTTCCGATGGCACTGAATGCTGTCAGGTCACTACTCGCACGGTCTAGATTGTGACTGTAGAAATCACTGGAAATGTCAAGTGTCGTCTTGTATTTTTTACGAACAATATTATTCACCAGCGCCGAGCTGTGTGTGTTTTGCACCGCAAAGGTGCGGCAATGGCTGTTCAAATTTCTATAATCAAATACAATCCGAAATGAACCATCAGGTTTAGGGACAGTAAAGAGAGGATTATTCATAGGTGATGTACATGACTCAATTACCCCCTGATACTCCAATTGTCTTAGAATGTCACAAACCGAAGCCTTCGCTTCACGTTTGATGGGATATTGAGGTTGAGGTTGTGTTATAGAGCGCATCGGTATTTCATGAGCTGGTGAAACAACGTCCCAACCCACCTGATTGTGATACACCGCTGGGGCTAAGGCCAAAGCCCACTCCTCTGCGTAAGCCTGTGCGCGGTCCTCAGGGACACAACGTGAAAAACTCGGAAGTATCACATCTTCCCTCTAGAAGAGGCTAACACAAAGGGTGGAGGCCAATCTTTCTCCGCCAATAAAATGTCATAGGTAGCGGTCAAATTCTCTCAGAAAACCACCTTAATGGGACACAGTATATCACCTTCAATTTGGAAAAGGACTTCGTAGAGTCTATCCGGGGGGGGGCAACCCGGGTATCTGCAGTCTCAATAGTAACAAATGTGTCAGTTGCTGTCACATCCAGGCGGGGAAGCAGAGCCTCCCTGACTATGGTAACTTCTTACGCCAAGCTGTAAGCGGAATCTCAAGAGCTCTATAAGGCTGATATTGCTGAGGAACGGCAGTGGGAGTATAAGTGTGAAACATATCATCAGTTCCATCCACCGCCGGTAAGGTGACCCAAAAGTAAAAAACTTCAAACTGGTGAGCCGGATCGGCTTCCACCACGACAATAAGCGCGGCCCCAGCATCAGGGACTGCATAACGAGTCAAGCGCGCCCTCAGCGCGGCTCTGCTATGAGCCGGTATATCAACTACAGCCATTATAGAGAAGACAGTAGAACAACTTAAAGAGTGGCAGCACAAACTCAGGTTATAAGTAAAGAAATACCTTTTTATAACTTCAAGCTTGAATAAACCTATAAAAATGTCAATATAGGAAGTTACTCCGTCACAGCTGTCTCCGGAAACAGAAGTGAGGGTATTGTGGACCAGCACGAGCACTACTCAAGCGTCTCGCAGATAAGAACCAGACCAAACGTTGGCGGCGCCATGTTGCAGGGATTCTGCTCATACACAGAACTATGCACAAGAAAACAGGACCTCAGTAAATAGGGGTGTACCTCCTATCACCTTAGTACCCAAAATCCCAACCGACTAGCAATAGTGTCTCATTCGGTCTCCTACAAATATCAAGAAGCTACGAATGTTTAGACAACCCAGAACACAAGCACTCCCGACTAACTTCAGAGTCACGGGAACAAGACAATCTTTCACTCTCACGTACTTGTCCACAATAAGAATAATCAGAGTCACTAAATAAGTTCAAAATGTTTATTTTGACTATAGTGATTCATAAAACAGTATGCGAACCACGACCAGCAGCAAAATGCATAAAGCTAACATCATTAGCATTGTTACAGTACCATAGAATACAAAAGGAATCATCATTTTATAAAGACTGTGAAAAAGGCAAAATATCTGGGCCTAATCACCCTCCCCTTGGTAGAAAGAAGTTATTTTATATAACAGAAGATCTCTAGGCGTTATTAGCAGACCCCCTACCTGAAAGCCTAAACGCAAAGGTTTACATCATAGGAACATCAGAGCTCAGCTCCATGGAACGGCTTTCTTAGAGTGTGTTTCAAAAACATGCAACAACGCTATATCAAAGCTCGATTCTTCCATACTGCAGCTGTTGGTAACATGTTTTGTCTAGGTAATAGGGACTGACCAGAACAGAATAACAAGAGACATTGTTGATCGACCTTGCACATTATGTTCAGACAGAATTGAAGGGCAAGCTGAGAACGTGAAAAACAATCTGTTATCATGTACAGGGCAGAGGCAAAGTGTCGCGAAAAAAACTCTTAGCAGAGGCGTGCGCAATAGCAGCAGCATAGGGCAAGCAAAACTCATGCTAACTTAGCAATGTCGACAATGTATCTAAGGGCCACATAACCCCATATAACAAGTTAAGTACTGGATTGAAGAAGTGTGTAATTTTCTCATTCCAGCTAAAGATGTACGTAAATGATGGAGTCACACGCTTATCATCAAAGTTCACTTTACCTGCAGATAGTGCTTACAGTAGAAAGCAAAGTTACTTAAAACCCCCCATTCTGCAGGCCTTCAGGAAGAGCCTCAAGACCTGGCTCTTTGGGTGAGACAAAGCTGCACTATCTCCCCCACCCCCCAGCGCCTTGAGACCATCACGGGTGAGTAGCGCACTTCACAAATCCGTGATTGATTGATTGAATGATTGCCTGTTGTGATGAGCCTTGCAAAGTTGGTAAGAACCTCTTTGATGACCTTCTAATGGATCTTTTTTGGAAGTTTCAGTTAATTCCATATGACCATCATCTTATGGTATGTTGGTGTTTAATGATCTAACATTAAATGCAGGCTAAAGGGAGTTATCATGAAAAGTAGCTTTGGTTTATTTTTTTAAATAATTTGAAGGAAGAAATGTGCATCTTGAACAAATTATGGAAGTTCTTAAAAATTGGGTGGTTGTAGGGGACAATGAATTATCAATATTCCCTTAGCAGATGTGTCATTGTAGTGTGTTAAGGGCTAGTCAGAGTCATTATTTTGTACTTCACAGAGCACACAAAGCTTTCCAGGTGTAAGTCTTGTAAATACTTCTGCTGTTGTTTCATTAATGAGGTTTAGACTGCTGCATGTGATGAGGATCTTGAATAATGTTTTGCATTAGGTGTATCATTCCATACTCATTATAGTCATTCATTTTCATGGCAAACATTGCACCACCTTTGACTGCTGCTTAATTAATAAAATCCATCTGTTGAAGGTTGTGGTGAGCATTTCATTCATCACTGTTAATGTAATCATAAATTTGTAAAATAGCACACAGATCACAGGTGGCTACGAGCAAGTATTCTTCATTGCATTTCGACCACTAGTAGTTTAGAATTTACTGTCACTCCAGAATGTTCTTCAGAAGGCTCCAGTTAGCAGGTGGAGGATGCTCTGACATAATTTGTACAATAAACTACAGATCATCCTCACTAAACAAACAAAACAAATCATGTGATCAGTTTTTCCCACCAAAAACAAAAATTTAGACACCCCTCAAAGAGAAGCACATCTCAAGGGGAAACAAAAAAAAACAATAACTGCTACAGAAAAGGTATTGCAGAGAGAAACAGAGTCCTCCATATAATTCAGACATTTTCCTCTCTTTTATTTTTATATAGCAACCATTGTCAATCCCAGTTATAGCACGACTCCTACATTGCACACCCTGCTCAACCATACAGATATCTTCCCAACTTCCAACTCTTCCTACCACAATTTTTTCCCAATCCTATTTACACACCAAGATTATCATCATATTCCAAAATCTCCCAGCATCTGCCTTCAGCCCATTATTGACTTCTTCTCAACCTTCCTGGATTCTCTGGAGTTAGACCATGATTTTTCCACTAATGGTTCCTTAATTCTCTGCAGACTTTCTTTGCCACAGTTAATATGGAAATTAAGACAAGTTCCATGGCTGGGGAAAAAGCCCACACTGAAAATCCAAGCCCTATAGTTAGAGTGAGAGAGAGGGATTGCACCCTTTCTATAGATTCCCAGGCTACCCAAAAAATCCAGATACAAGTCTCCCCATGTCATTTTAGATTGGTTTCACAAAATATGGGAGGAATACAAGACCTCTTGGTTTTATCCCTAGTTGAAATTGGCACACTGTATTCCACTGGGTCCACATTTGTCTGTAGGTATTTGTTCTCGGTGGTCACGTTTGGGACTCCGTAGGCTGGCAGATGTTTTCCACAGCGGGGAATTTGTGTAATGGCAGAGATTGGCGAATTTAAAAATCCAATATTAATGCCTCTTTTTTTCTCAACTTTGCACAAATCAAACACTTCTGTTCAGGATATGTAATGGGGAAAGATACCCTAGCAGATAAATGGAAAAAGCTTATTTTATCTCCAGAGTACAGGGGGTAGGGAATTGGTATAGTTTACTTCATCCAAAGAACGCAAGGCAATGGTTGCAGAACTTGTACGGCCGATAGAAGCCTCTACAGGTTGTCGCTTGGATTCTACCCAGTGGATGTTACATAATCGAATGAGCTATAATGCAATCAGAGCAGCTAACTTGAGAAGGATGGTGTTTTACAGCAAATGGATGCTATACTATACCCCTGCAAAACTTCACAATATGTTTTCAAGGGTAGAACCAACTTGTTTCAGATGTAAGCAGGCTAATGGGGATTGGCTTCATGTTATGTTTACATGCACCCTTTTGTTTAAATTCTGGAAGGATATTTTTGTTGAGATCAGCCAAAAGCTGCAGCTTAATCTCCTACCCAATTTCTAAACTACTTTGTTTGGTATTATGACATCCACAGGTGAAAAGACCATTGGGCAACGTCAGTTGATTTTTATTTCCACTTTGGTCGCAAGGTTACAGGTACTGGTCAACTGGAAGTCTGATGTGGTTCCCACATTTTCCCAATGGACTCAAAAGATGCATAGAGTATACACCGAGAAGTTCTGTATGTAAAAGGAGTGGGTTCTAAAGCTAAAGTAAGCAGGATATCAAAAAATTGGGAGTCAAATCTATCAACCTTGGATAATGTTGGAAGAACAGCGCTATGAATGGTAGATAAATGATGCAGGACATAAAAGTGTCAAAATATGTTGATGTTACTACTTATTTTTGCACATTAAATAGATATAAGTGAGGGAGTGTAGGGGGAGGGAACCTTTCTCCAGTATTTTTTTTATATGGTTGTTTATTTTAGAAAAAACAAAAACAAGGGGGGACCATTGACATAGCGATGAATTCTCTTTAATTTTGTGGTATTGAAATAATGAAATGTGGTTTTTCTGAGATAAAATGTGAAAAAAAATCAAATTGAATCACCAACACCCATTACATATTCTTTTACAGCATTCCTCCTATCAAAATATGCTTTCCACTTCATTTGTTTACTAATTTCATCCTTCCTCGAACCATCACTCACAGATACTCTTCCCCATCCTTTCTCCCATATCAGCCATCCTTGGACAAGGTTTGATGTGAACTTAAGACATCTAAGCAACTCAAATTAAATCTTGCTATTTAACTTACGTGTAGACAGCTGGTAGGCTTCCAGTCAAATTTTAACCTCCTTTATTCCAGTCCATTCCAGTAACCTTGGCTAATTGCATACCTTCAATGATGGCCTTGTTAAACCTCCCCTTCATGCCGTTAGTTTCATGGCAGTATAAAGAAAACATTTTATGACTTATTCCTCCACTTTTAGGAAATCTTCCACTTAATTGAAACAACATTGAACCCATTGTCTGTCAGTAAAAACCTATGGAAACTTATCCTTGTAAATAAACCTTCCAGGAATCTTATTACTGCCCCAGAAACCGAGGCTCACATATACAGAATACCTCTGGCCATGAGGAAGAATTATCCATGGCCACAAACAAATACAAGGTAGCCCCTTTATGTTTATATCAATATTGTTCATAACCACTTCTTCCCATGGTCCCCTCTTAAATTTATATATATCATTGATGCAATGATTTCTACACTTTATCAATCATTGATCGAATCACTCAATTTCTTGTTCACCTCTCCCCTTGCAGGTCCAGTTCCAGCCACCAGAAATGTTCTCTTAGACTTGCCTTTGTGTTCATTACTCCTAAATATCCATCATGTGACAGTTTCAATATTCTTCTTTCTCATGCCCAAACATGTGACCAGCTTAGTTCAATTGAACAAAAACCTATCTCTTTCCATCATTGCATCCATTACTAAAAAGTTTCCAACTTCTCCACATGCTTCTTCTCCATGTACCTTGTTTTACACATGTCACACATTGAGACAAACTTTCATCCATTCCATTTTTCCTCTAGTACTGCCCACTGGGTAAGCAAACAAACACTGTCCTCTGTTCCTCCGTCTCTTATCCTGCAGTAGATGCACGTCACCTGTTTCAACAATCTGCTGCATTCTTTTTTACAAAGTCTCAACAATGACTTTGTTCCTGTGAAAGGAAGAAAAAGGTCTCTAAACAGGTTGTGTGTGATTAGACCGAGGTCTTGGGGACAGTCAACAACTGTCTCATGTTTCCCTCACACAACCCCAAGGGGATGTCATGCTTCATCATAGGGTGGTGCTCCTCGTCGGGCCAGCGCTGAAATGCCCTACGGGTCCCCCGAAGGGTCACTTTGGCGGAGATCTTTTTAGAGAGAATGCTGTATGATGAATGCAAGTGAGGTGATCAGTGCAGTGGAGTAGTGATACGTGATAGTCAATTAAACTGATTGGGGAGGTTGCAAGCTATACTTTAATAATTGAGACTTTGATCTATCTATAGGATCACGGCACTGGAACTTCTAATCAAGCTCCCAGTCCCCCCATCTTTCCTCTGTTGAGGACACTAGTTGAGACACACTCTCTCTTACACCAGAAATGTACTCTACAGACAATGCATCTTCCCACATCTCCACCACCCTTTTAATACTTGAAGAGACTGAATCCATACCTTTCTTAGTCAAGATCACTCGCAGAGGGTTAGGGTCCAACTTAATACATCACCCACCCAAATAATAGCAAATTTCTTTATTGCCCAACTAACCATGAATGTTTCCTTTCATAACAGATTAGCGTAGTTCAGTTCCTCTTAAAGGCCTGAATGCACATGCTACTATTTGTTCTACACCTTCCTTCACTTGCTTTAACACTACATTTAGGCTTTTTCTGCTGGCATCTGTGGCTATGATCATATTATTTCCAGGAATAAATAGTTACAATTTATGTGGCTTGATATTCTTTTATTTTGAACAAACTGTCTGTTACACTCACTGTCACAAATAAAGTCAATCCCTTTTTACACAACACATTCTGGCACCAGACTTGTCAGATAAATTATGAATAAATCATCTATAGAGTTACACCATCCCTAAAAAAGATAACAAATCATCTCTATTCTTGAGTACCTTGACATTGTAATTGCATCTACCAGATCTTATGTACATTTCCTCTTTCAAGGTCAACTCCATTTTTCTCATCATACTAGGAACTTTATAGACTCCCTTATTGCGTTCTTGCCAAGAACCACTAATAATAAAACATTTCCCTGGAAACATTTAGCCTGTCCTTGTCACCAAACAGTGAATTCACAACTCTTTGGAACATTGACGAGGCATACATTAAGCCAAACGTGTTTCTCTGAAATTTGAATTTGTTTATAGGAGTTATGAAGGCTTTACATTTCTGGGAGTACCCCTGAAATTTATTTAGATGATATGTAGATGCTTAATCCAAAGTAGTAAAGTGTTTGGCCCCTGTTAAAATTGACAACATTTCTGTGATGTTTGATAGTGGAAATGTAAGCAAAACCACCATGTGTAATGCTTTATGGTCCACAGACAAATAAAGCCACTTGTCTTACATGCCACCACTACCGCACCAACCACTTTGTTATTCCGGGGAATAATTACATTTGCTTCACACAGTCTATTCAGTTCCTTCCTTACCATCCCTTCAGCATTCGACGCCATAATGTGCACTCTTTTATTAGAGAAACAGTAGAGATACAGCAATTTATAAGCGCAATAAAAGCAATACAGAGCAAAAGTTATATATATATAAAGTATTCTCAGGGAAAATGACATGGAAGCAGAATTATAAAAGATACAAATCTACATCATAAGTAACTGTGTAATAAAACAGAAGGGGGAGAAATAGGGGGGAGGGGAAAGAAAGGGGAAAGCAATATGTAACTTGTTATATCAAAACAGGAAATGTAACATAATTTAATACACTGTTGACACTAAGGCAAAAAGGATATAAAACAGCTTCTGTCAATTATGTTTTTTGAAAAAAAAAGCTACAAAATTGTGCATAGGCAGAGTGAGAACTAAGGGGCCTATTACGATGGCAGGCGGACTGTGTCCGCCCGCCACCGTAACGGTAAACGGGACCGACCGCCAGTGGTGTGGCGGTCCCGCTGTGCCAATTAGGATGCGACCGCCACCATGGCAGTCGCATCCCACATATTTAACATTGTGGCAGGCGGTGCTGTAAGCAGCACCCGCCACAATGTTAAATATGCATGTTGTGCATTGGCATGCACAACGTGACAGGCACCGCGCGGTGCCTGCCACCTTGTGCGTGGCAATGTACCATAGGTACCCCCCAAGTGCAGCCACCCAGCCACCAAACCCCCCGGGTGCCCGCAACGGGCCCCCAAAGTGTTTACCGCATGCCTTTCCATGGCGGAGTCTCCCCATGGAAAGGCATACCCACCGCAGGCATACTAATATGAGGCACCGCCACCATATTGTGTGCCTTTTCCGCCCGGCCGGCAATGCGATCGGCGGAAAAGCGGCAGACGGACTTTCCGTCCTCCACGGTACCCCCTGCCATAGTAATATGGCGGGGGGTAAATTGTGTTGTGATGGCGTGCGGATCGCCACCGCCCGCCACCGCTGGCCGGGCGGTGGCGATCCGCACGACATCATAATAGACCCCTAAATTCAAGGTGGTTTGCGTACTTTGTCCGGAACAGAGACATTAGCCTTATTGGAAGAGACACAGAGGGATAAATACGTGGTTAATGGAAGCCATAAAAGATCTCTTTTAATTGCAAGGGAAAAAGGAGTGACGTACTTCGTGTCCATTCTTTGATGAAAACAAATGGCATTCCACAGGACCTGAAAGTACCATTGTGAGCTTGTTTCCAAATGTGATGTGGTTTGGTGAAATGCAACAGCCAATAGTAAATCTATAAATCGAAAACCAGGAATTGAATGAGGCCATTGAGGAGCCAAACTACCTAAGAAAATATTAGTGAAAGTAAAGGAGATGGTGATGTTAAAAATCTTATTAATTTTAGACCAGACCAATTTCCAGAAATAATGGATAGCAGGGCACTCAAACAGCATATATTTAAGATCTGCGATGGGGCAGGAGCAGGACCAGCAGGAAGAGGCAGTATCTGAAGCAAAGGATTTTAAGGTAGCAGGAGTAAAATGTGAACGACCATAAACAAAGTAAAGAGTCTGAGTAGTGTTTGCAGCTCGTGTAGTTTTGTGGAGTTTAAGCCAAATCTTATCCCAGAATGAATCACTGACATAATTTCGAGAGACATAATATCGACCTACAGTTATTTCGAAACAAAAATATTGACAACATTAATATCGACACTATATACTTAATTAAGAAAATACTAAAATATCGAAACAATAATATCGTACATCATAAACATCGATATCAAAAATATCGTAGTCATATTTATCGATTTACAAAATATCGCAAATTAATTAAAAACATACACTACATACAAAATATCGACCACAAACATATCGACCACACAAATATCGTTATTTTAAATATATCGACTATACAAAACTAGAGAAAACATTAAAATTAAATTACATAAATACAAATAAATACCTAAACATATATTACAAATCAAATTAATTTAAACACACATTTTTTTCAAACAAAAATAACATAACAAAAAATTAAAATATATAATACACTATTAACAACATTTATACATATGAACTTTCATAATATAAAATTCATTTATTTCATTTCAGATATATAACCTAACATATAAACAAAAATCTTTAAACATAAATACAGAAAAAAAACAACTAACTCTTAATTAGCGTTTTCCATATAAGGAAAACAAATTCCAAAACAATTAAAAAATATATAAATTAACCAATAGAAACACACAAGTTTAAAACTGACCAATAAAATTAAACTAACAATATACTAAACACTATATAAACTGACAAACCTAACTCTTATTTCACACCTCAAATGAAGAAAGCTAAAGAAAGAGAAACTCTGCTGAAATTCTACCGAAAAAAGAAGATCAACATACAAAAACTACAAAAAATCTACCAAAAGTAAGTAAACTAAAATATACTAAATAACACTAAAAGTAAGACTCTTTAAACAATAACATACAAACGTAAAAAACTAATTTATGTCTTTATTCTATTTTATATATATCCACTACAGACAACTCTAAAGAAAACAATCAAACTACAGAAAACACCATAAAAATATACAACTAACAAAGTAAGTATTTTCCAAAATGCATAAAATAAAGCTGTAAAACACCCACCAATACCCAAAACCCATCCCAAAAACCCTCCCCACCCCATATAGAATTGTTGTAAAACAAATAATAAAAGAAACTTTCTTTTTATTTCAGACAAATAACCTACAGAAGAACATTCCACACCTAAAGAATAAAGATCATCAATTTCAACAACATAAAGACAAAGGGGCCTATTACGATGGCGGTCGGATGGCCGCCGCCCGGCCGGCGGTGGCATCTGCCGGACCTGCGGTGGACATCCGCCGCGATTGCAAGCCAGAAAACCGCCGGTCAGATTAGGATGGCGGTGGTGACCGTCGCCGTGGGAAATTCCGACCGCCGCTTTTCCGCCGGTTGCCATCCGCACTCCTGCCCTGCCGACGGAGAAGGAACGGGATAATGGTGGCGGTGCAGGGCAGGCTCCGGCGGTAGCCAGCCTTTCCTCAGCGGTCAGACCACCATGGAAAGGCATGCAGTGATTG
The DNA here is from genome assembly GCA_963921515.1 of Calotriton arnoldi. NCBI lineage: Eukaryota > Metazoa > Chordata > Amphibia > Caudata > Salamandridae > Calotriton > Calotriton arnoldi. The sequence goes on from CAWUFW010008157.1 coordinate 357,807, forward strand.
TCTTCCGGGGGCCCGTTGTGGGCCCCCAATGTTTTGTGGGGGGTGTGGGTGCACTGGGGGGGTACCCATGGTCCCCCCCTACATGTCCCTGTACCAGGTGGCAGGCACTGTGCAGTGTCTGCCACGCAGTGCAGGGAAATGCAGGACATGCTCATTTGGACATCGCTGCGGTGCTGCGGGCAGCAGCAACTGCCGCAATGTTAAGGCCCGTGATCCGACCGCCACGGTCGGATTTCGAGCAAGGAACATCCTAATGCGACCGGCGGTTACGTCGCGGGCCTTGCGGGCGGTCTTTTCCCGTTACCATGGCGGTCGGGGAGGTTTTCCGACCGCCATCGTAATAGGCCCCCTAATGCGACCGGCGGTTATGTCGTGGGCCTTGCGGGCGGTCTTTTCCCATTACCATGGCGGTCGGGGAGGTGTTCCGAACGCCATCGTAATAGGCCCCTAACTTTGTAAGTATACTTTAAAAAAAAATATATTTTTAAACATTAATATATATAGCAATATATTTAATAATTCTTATATACATTTATTATAGATTTTTCAACATCAAAATGACTGAATGAGCACAGTTTATAACATCCCAGAAAGGAAAAATGTTACTATGTTATATGGGATATGTTTACACGCAGGAGAAACAAACGGGCCTAAAATTCAATTGGAAATGTTCTAAATATTATTCCAATAAATGTTACGGCCGTGCTACAACAAGAGAAACCACTATAATGTACACCAGGGAACATAATCATCCCCCAAACATTACAGAAATAGAAGTTAAAGGTGCACTTGAAAACATCAAAGAGGCTAGCACAAGCTCACAAAGACCAACAAGTGCAATTCTAAAAGAACAGCTGCTTAAAATTCCCAAAGAAGCTACTGGACAAATGCCATCCATAGCGTCATTGAAAAGAACAATAGCGCGCACTAAAAGTGCTACAACAACTTCCACACCAAGTGCTAAAACGTTTGATGAAGTAATAATCACCCCTGAACAAGCTATTACTTTCAATAAAGGACCATTTATTATCTATGATAATTCAGCTTGTTGAAGTTTAACTAAATTAGTTGCTGTACCAAACATTATTATTCTTTTTCACTGCATTTATTATCTATGATAATAAATGCAGTGAAAAAAGAATAATAATGTTTGGTACAGCAACTAATTTAGTTAAACTTCAACAAGCTGAAATATGGATGATGGATGGAACTTTCGCAACATGTCCCAAACCATTCTTCCAACTTTACACTATCCATGGGCTACATCAAAATTGTAATATTCCCTTTATTTGCGCATTGCTACCTAACAAACACAATTCAACCTACGTAGAAATGCTAAATAAAGTAAAACAAGAAACTAATGATTATTTCCCTAAAAAAATCATCATAGATTTTGAGCAATCAATGATCAACGCTATACTAAAAACATTCCCCCATACCTCAATTCAAGGGTGTTATTACAATTTTAATCAATGCTTATGGAGGCACCTACAAAAATCATCACTAGGGGGCCGGTTCCGATCTCACTCGGAAGGGCTCCGAACGCGATCCGGCCGGAAAAAGTACGAGCCGTACGCGTGTTTCCCGACCGATTCGTCGAGGAAGTATGATGCGAGAAACGCAAAATCGCCGACCGAATCGTTTCCGGGTCCGGCCCGCTCCGTACATCTCGCCTGTAAGCAAACCGTGCCGTGCGATGGAGGCGATTTCCGACGAGCCAGTACGATGCACGATTCGGACAGCCGGATCGAGTCGGAGCCTCCGACATGTAAACGCTCCGGGAAGCGGATTTCGGGGGTCCGCGCCGGACCCCCCTTCACCCGTAGTCATACGAGTTGATCACAGGGGGGGTCCCAATTTCATATATGTCACCACATTTATCCCCAATTTCATATCTGACCCCCAAATTTATCCCCAATTTCATATATGTCACCACATTTTAGCCCCAATTTCATATCTGACCCCCAAATGTATCCCCAATTTCATATGTCACCACATTTTAGCCCCAATTTCATATCTGACACCAAAAACTTACCCCCAATTTCATATCTGATCCCAATATTATACACATATTCATATCTCACACAATATGTCACAATACATTACATGAATTTACAAACATTTCAGCATTATTTTCATTACTCACCACATATGTCACACTGTTGTCTGTTTGGTAACACCTATTACAGCCTTCATGTAATGTTATTGTTCACAGTAGCAAATCCAACAGTATATGTCCACATGGACATGTGTGTGCTCTACATACTCAAGGATGTTAATTACATCACCGGCACACTTGGAATTCTGTACATCCTTATTATTTTTCACTTGTATCTATGCCTTTGGGTATGTTTTGTCTCCATATCTGCCAAATGTTATCACCATTACTTGTGTCATTGTGTCTGGTATGTGCTCATGTTGTTCGGCCTGTCATATGTGATTTTGTTACATGTATATTTCCACAGTTGTGAGTATGTTGATAGTGGATTTGATGTGTGTGGTGTGTTACGTTGGTACTCACCAAGGACAGGTGCATTGACCTTGTTCACATAAAGATTGTTGGCTTGGATGATGGACTGTAGCCAAAAGTGGTGATGGTGCTCACTGACTGGTAACTTTGATATGGCATCTGTGAACAGTAGACGGTGTGCCACAATTGGCTGCACATTGATGTAATGCATGTGCTTTCACTTGCAGTAATTGTGTGCAGTGTTGGCAGGGTGCACAAGTGGGACACGTGTGCAGTGATTTTTAACCAACACGAGTGGATAAGCCTGCTATGGTGTAGTAGCCTTTCTGGGGCACAAGCTGTTCCTGCGCAGTGTGGGTGAACTGCAGGTGCTGTTGAATCAAGCTAATGATGGCATCCAAAACAGGTGAGATATACCTTGATAGGGCTGGCTGTGACACTCATCCAACTCTAACTTTTGTTGTTTTGAAGGTACCAGAGGCCAACAAGTGATGCACAGCCAGCATCTTTGTCTGCGGAGGGATGTTGATAGTCCGCTGTGTTGGTCCTGACAGCCTGTGGGGAATGTGGCTCAGGATGCTTTTGATGTTTGTCCTTTAGTACCTGTGTTGTGCAATGACATCCCCTGGTGTTATGTGTATGAGGCTGTTGTGTTTTTGTTATGTACTCAGTATATTCATGCGCTGACTTGTAGGTATACTGGTGTGGGTTTGTCCTGGTGGTGTTGTAGGTTGTTTTTGTGGCACTGTTGTGTCTCCAAGCAGCTGGATGATTATCTCCATGGCAACTGTTGTACTTCAGTTGTGTGTTTGGGCAGTGCTTCCTTCATACTGCATGTCATAGTGCAACTTAAGTGCAGATTAACGTTTGTCTGCAGTCCTTTTGGATCACATACCTTATCCACTTTTTGTGTGCCTCATTGACAATCTGTCTGCTTGTTGATGATATTGTGCAGTGATGTCATTGTGTCTTGATCCACGGCGACACAGAATCTGCAAATGCTTTTCATTATTAGTCATTGACTGACTTTGAATTGTGATTACCAGCATGTATGGCATGTCTACTGGATGACAGTGGATATTAGCACAGGCTTGTGAATATGTAAGTGAATGTCTCTAAACTTGTGTGGATTTAAAGTGGCTCAAATTCCATAATGAGTCCTTCAGAACTAGACAAATTGTGTCGTTAATGTGTCCCCTGTCATGATTGCACAAAAATGTGTGGCAGGTACAGCAGCCACTTGGAAGCCAGCAGTGTTTCTGTTTCACACATATCCTGTATCATTTACTGTCAGGGCTGTTTACACAAGAGTTTGAAATGTGACTATTAGCATTCACAGAGACAGTTTCCATGTTGGTTGTTCTCACTGTGCGAATACTGAACAAGTGTACAACAATGTTTTCTCAAGGTGTCACGACATTTGACTTTCACTGTATTCTGCATTGTGATGCCAGTCAATGCTTGCGCTGTGTCAATCAGAAGCTACGGATTTGTGCACATCTCATGTTCTGTTGCAATGACGTGTCCCCTCTCATCTCACCTAGGAGGCGACCTAATGTGTATCGTCCAGTCACCCTGCTGGCTAACATTGAGGATGATGACGTAATACACAGGTTCCGTCTGGACCGCACAAACATCCAAGACCTGTGTGCCATGCTGGAGCCAGACCTGCGGGCTGGCAGGACAAACTCAACAGCATTAACAACTGAATCGAAGGTGATGGCATTTCCTGGCTAGTGGGTCATTCCAGGAGACGGTGGGCATTGCAGGGGGGATGTCTCAGCCCACCTTCAGCATGGTGCTACGGGATTTCCTGTCGGCCATGATGCAATACAAAGACCGATACATAAGTTTGCCAAGGAGGGCAGCTTTGGCGGATGTGAAGGCGGATTTTTATGCCCTTGGTCACATCCCTAATGTTGTAGGTGCTATTGACTGCACACATGTTGGCCTGGTTCCACCACAGGCACGGGAACACATATATAGGAATCGTAAACATTCACATTCCATCAATGTGCAGGTGGTGTGCCAGGCCGATATGATCATATCGCATGTCTGTGCCAAGTTTCCTGGCTCTGCACATGATTCCTACATCATGCGCAACAGCATTGTGCCCCAGCTGATGGCCAATCTACTTCCGGAGCGGGCATGGATTGTGGGTGAGTTGGCAGAGTCAAGTTGTGTGCTGTGTGTGCCATGCTTCCTCTGCCACAGTTGTATCACTTAATCTGTATGTGTTTTTCACACCTAGGTGAATCTGCATATCCCAACAGACCTTGGTTGCTGAGCCCACTACGCAATCCTAGGACACCGTCTGAAGTCCGCTACAACAATGCCAATGGGAGAACACGTCGGGTGGTGGAGCGAACCTTTGGTCTCCTAAAATTGAGATTTCGCTGCCTGGACAGGACCGGAGGGGCACTCATGTACTCACCCAAAAAGGTGTGTCAGATAGTGGTAGCATGCTGCATGCTGCACAACCTGGCCTTACGGAAAGAAATCCCCCTGATCCTGGAGAATGATGACCAGCCGAGGCCCCCACCTGCGATCCCACAAATGTCCAGTGACGAGGATAGTGGAGAGGAGGAATGTGTTGACCAGCGTCAGCAGCTCATCAACCGCTACTTCACTTGAAGGTGAGTGACAATGTACAACTGGTCCATTGTCTGTTGATGTAGTTGTTTGCGTAAAGGTCTATGTGATCTTTGTGACTGCATCCTGTTGTTGACTCAGTGCTGGCTGCCTATGTGTTGGGTACAGGGTAGTTTGGCACAGCTACAGGATGTCTATGTTGGTACTGTTGCACAATGTAATGTTTGCATATTGGAGTACGTTGATGACATGTGTTGTGTGATGGTTGTGATGCCACCACCTGACTAGTGACTTTTGTTCTGTTGTGTTTTGCTAGGTCCCTTCTGCCTCTCCTTGCCTATAGAGAATCCATGCTCCTGTGACATTGTAACCATGGTAAACATTGCACATACTGTGATAAACATGGAGCAGACACAACTACATTGGTGCGTTATTGTTGTTTATTTTCAATGGGTATATGTGAGAGGGAAGTGGATATTTACATAAGTGTGAATGGTGAATCAATGAGTTGGCAGTGATGGTAGATGAGACAATCGAGTAGGCACCACATTGATGTGGTGACACAGTCCAACAGATGGATGCCATTACCATGGCAGTGTGGGTAAGGACAGTGTACAGAGTCAATGGCAGGGTGAAGAGTGTTGCCATCATGGCTTGCTCTTTGACTGGCGTTTGGCAGGTGCTTTGCCACGGGTCAGTCCCAAGTTTTTCTTTGGACGGCCCCTTCTGCTTTTGGCAGGGGGGGCATCATCTGCTGGGCCAGTGGGGACTGAGGAGTCACCCCTCTCCATGCCCGCAGGGGTGGATGATGAACTGTCATCCTGCATGGCAACGGGGGGAGGTGGAGGTGTGGTATGTGGCACTGGCCTGTCCCTCTGTACCGCCAAAAACTGGCCCATGAGGTCCATGATTTGTCCCATACGGTTGTCCATGGACCTCAGCAGACGTTGGAGCTCCAGGGCATCTTCGTGGACCTGGCCCATTTGTGCCTGTGTGTGTTCATAGGCACCAACAACTCTGGTGATGTTAGCCAGGGCTTCAGTCACAGTGTCCTGTGGTGTTGGAGTCCCACTTGTCCTCCCACCTGCCCTGCTATCACTGACCTGTTGCCTCACCACTCTAGGCACACGCCTTCTCTCCCTGCCCTCCGCAGTTGTTGGTGTGAGCTGGGCATCCTCTGGGGCAGGGCGAGTGTTGCAGGCAGCAGTGGTAGTGGTGGTGGTGGTGGTGGTGGCGGCACAGGTCGTTCCAGCAGGGGTCAGCATTGATGTTGTTGCTGAGGGTGGGGGGGCAGTGGGGTCATGTGACCGGTTGCACCCTGGCACACCAGATGGGCCGGCTTGGAGCTCCTCATCCAAAGAATCCAGGAACTCCGCATCAGAGTGTCCATGTTCCGGGGGAGGAGACTGGCTCTGCAGGTTGAGGTTGTCGTCCTCTGCAGTCAGTTGTTGGTCACCTGTGGAACAGAGGGTACATAGTCATTGACTTACACCCATCAGGCTTGCTGTGTTTGATGTCTCTTATTTACATGTTATGCAACACACAGTTACGTATTTCATAAATTGTATGTCTGCACAGTGATGCGCGTCATGACATAATGTGGAGGTACATACATCTTTTTCCATGGTGTGACAAGTCATTGGATACCATGCCCCACATGGAGCTCTTAGTATTAAACTGAAAAGTTGTCATCTGACAACTGGCTGCTATACAACTTGATGTGATGCATCTTTGCTGATTACTCTTCCTGGCAGATGTTACATATGCACATGTACTAGCCATTGTACCATTGTTATCTCATGCATACCTTTGTAATGTTCTGTGCTTGGATTTCATTGTTCAACAGACCATGCCTGTTTATTATTACTATGGTCCTTCATGCTCAGCACCCATGGAATTTACAGATAGCATTCGGTGCAGTGCATATATGGTCCCTGATTTGCTTACAAATGGGTTTGGTTGAGTCACAGTTCTGTTTCTGTCACATTTACATACGCTTAGCTGTCTGCATACTATCAATTGCTATTTTATTGGGGTGCATTTTGTTGTGATGTGAGGCCTTGTGTTGTCATTAGCTCACTGCTTTTGTTGAGGAATGGTGGGGTGCATGCACTCACTGTCTGCTTACCTGTCCAGTTGTCATTTTTAGGTGGACTTTCTGACACATGCTGCTGGGTGGGGGGAGTGCTCCTCCTTCTGAGAGGTGTGACAGGGGTGGCTGGTGGGAGTTGTATTGCAGGCCTCCACCCCCCAAACAGACCTCCCTGGGAAGATGGATACCTACCTGTTAGGTGAGGGTGAAGCACACAATGGCTGCCACATGGTTCTGGGTGGGGGGAGTAGTCCATCCTGCTCAGCTGTGGGACAAGGGGGCCTGGTGGGAGTTGTAGTGCAGGCCTCCCTATTCCAAACACACCTCCCTGGAAATATGGCTACCTACCTGTTAGGTGATGGTGAAGCACACAATGGCTGCCACATGGTTCTGGGTGGGGGAGTAGTCCATCCTGCTCAGCTGTGGGACAAGGGGGCCTGATGGGAGATATAGTGCAGGCCTCCCTATTCCAAACACACCTCCCTGGAAAGATGGCTACCTACCTGTTAGGTGAGGGTGAAGCACACAATGTCTGCCACATGGTTCTGGGTGGGGGGAGTAGTCCATCCTGCTCAGCTGTGGGACAAGGGGGCCTGGTGGGAGTTGTAGTGCAGGCCTCCTTATTCCAAACACACCTCCCTGGAAAGATGGCTACCTACATGTTAGGTGAGGGTGAAGCACACAATGGCTGAGACATGCTTCTGGGTGGGGGGCAGTGCTCCTCCTTCTGAGAGGTGGGACAGGGGTGGATGGTGGGAGTTGTGGTGCAGGCCTCCCACCCCCAAACAGTCCTCCCTGGAAAGATGGATACCTACCTGTCAGTTTGTTTGTAGTGATACAATGTCTACCACATGCTTCTGGGTGGGAGGGAGTGCTCCATCCTGCTGAGGGATGGGACAGGGTGTGCCTGGTGGGAGTTGTAGTGCAGGCCTCCCTATTCCAAACACACCTCCCTGGAAAGATGGCTACCTACCTGTTAGGTGAGGGTGAAGCACACAATGGCTGCCACATGGTTCTGGGTGGGGGGAGTAGTCCATTCTGCTCAGCTGTGGGACAAGGGGGCCTGGTGGGAGTTGTGGTGCAGGCCTCCCACCCCCAAACAGCCCTCCCTGGGAAGATGGATACCTACCTGTCAGTTTGTTTATGGTGATACAATGTCTACCACATGCTTCTGGGTGGGAGGGAGTGCTCCATCCTGCTGAGGGATGGGGCAGGGTGTGCCTGGTGTGAGTTGTAGTGCAGGCCTCCCTATTCCAAACACACATCCCTGGAAAGATGGCTACCTACCTGTTAGGTGAGGGTGAAGCACACAATGTCTGCCACATGGTTCTGGGTGGGGGAGTAGTCCATCCTGCTCAGCTGTGGGACAAGGGGGCCTGGTGGGAGTTGTAGTGCAGGCCTCCCTATTCCAAACACACCTCCCTGGAAAGATGGCTACCTACCTGTTAGGTGAGGGTGAAGCACACAATGGCTGCCACATGGTTCTGGGTGGGGGAGTAGTCCATCCTGCTCTGCTGTGGGACAAGGGGGCCTGGTGGGAGTTGCAGTGCATGCCTCCCTATTCCAAACACGCCTCCCTATTCCAAACACACCTCCCTGGAAAGATGGCTAACTACCTGTTAGGTGAGGGTGAAGCACACAATGTCTGCCACATGGTTCTGGGTGGGGGGAGTAGTCCATCCTGCTCAGCTGTGGGACAAGGGGGCCTGGTGGGACTTGTAGTGCAGGCCTCCGTATTCCAAACACACCTCCCTGGAAAGATGGCTACCTACCTGTTAGGTGAGGGTGAAGCACACAATGTCTGCCACATGCTTCTGGGTGGGGGGAGTGCTCCTCCTTCTGAGAGGTGGGACAGGGGTGGCTGGTGGGAGTTGTAGTGCTGCTTGCCTGGACACATATAACACAGTTGATGTTGTGTACCTTTGTGATGATTCAGATGGGATGAATGTTAAATCAGTGAGACCTGTGTTTGGTATTGGGGTGCAGATGAATGTACTTGTGCCTCAGAGATGTAGCTTTGTAGTTGTGCAAGACAGTACATGGCAGTTTCATGGTATACATTAGTTGGTACTTACCAGCCTCCACTCCCCGGGTATTCCTTCAAGACTCTCTGGATGCAGTATGGCAAGCACCTTCTCCTCCCACGCAGAGAATGGTTTTGGTGGAATGGGAGGGCCTCCACCAGTCGCATCAGCCAGCTCACTGTTCTTGGCCCTCTTCTTCTTGACAACACTCTTCAGGTCATGCCACCGCCTCTGGATTTCATTCTTGTTGCGGGGCACGTTCCCTACTGCATTGACCTTGTCCACTATCCTTACCCACATGTTTGTTCTTGTGGCTAATGGTGTCTGTTGGACCATGCTACCAAAGAGTTGTGGTTCTACTCTAATTATCTCATCTACCATTACTGTCAACTCAGTGTCTGTGAATTTTGGCATTTTCTGTGGTGCCATGGTGTGTGCTGTGCTGATGTTTTGGGGTGCAGTTGTGAGGGTGGTGTGGGTGGTGTAGGTGGTGTGTGTGTGTGTGTGTGTTGTGGTGGTGGTGTGATGTGTGCAGGTTTGGCTCTCCTTGGTGCTATGGTGTTGTTTCCTTCTGTTGAGTCGTTTTGCAAAGGATTGTGGTGAGGGAAGGGGCTGGTTTTATGCTCAGCTATGTGGGTGTGTCAAGATGGTGTAATGCTGTCAGGGGTGCTGCGTGGGTTGTCCTGTGATTTGTATGTTTGAATTTCCCATGGGGGTGTGTCATTGGGATGTTTCAGGTTATTTTGGGGGCAGGGCTAGTTGCCTGTGTGCATTTGGTGGCCTTATTGTGTGTTATTAACGCTTTATTATGCCGAATGGGTAGTTGTTGATAGTTGGTAACTGCAGGATATGACAAGGGTAAAAGAGGCTTCAAGATTTTATAAGAATGGGAACTAACAGAAGAGCCTAATTGAGCTATAGGAGAAGTGAAAGCAAGAATTTCCTCAAAAGCAAAGGGAGCAATAAAGGATTGTTCTAGTTGTAACCACAGAGGAGAATATAGAGGGAGATCAGAAGAAACCCATCTAATAGCTTGTTTCAGAGAGAAAGCATAATGATATTGTTTATCATTTGGAAATGTAAAGCCCCTATTGTATTTATCTTTTTTTAATAAGGATAAAGCTATATGAGGAGGTTTGCCTTTCCATAAAAACTTAAATAAGAGGGAATCAAATTTTTTTAACTAATAACCAGGGATAGAAATAGGAATCATTGCAAGAAGTTATAAAATAAGGGGAGTGAGCATCATTTTGATAGAATCCATTCTACCCCACCAAGACAAAAAAAGTGGATGCCAACGAGCAATGTTATCACTTACTGACTTAAGAATATAATCAAGGTTAAGTTTTAAAGTATCTTTAATATTGTGTGAGAACCATACACCTAAGTTTTTTAACTTGGTGGGTTGCCAAGTAAACCCTGTGTGTACAAAAAGTTGCTTATTGCACAAGACATTCAAGGGTACCACTTCACACTTATCGGTATTAAGCTGATACCCTGACAGTTAAGAAAAATCAGACACTTGCTGAAAAAAAGAAGGTAGAGAAGTTATAGGATCAGCACAGTAAGAGAGAATATCGTCAGCATATACTGACATCTTAATTTGTGGTGAAAAACCTCTAATGAGTACATCCTGCCTCACCTTTGTTAAAAAAGATTCAAGTGCTATGATAAACAAAAGAGGGAATAGAGGACACCCTTGACGAACACCTCTGTATAAGGGAAAATAACTTGAAAGAATATTATTGACAAAAATGGCAGCTTTAGGGCCTGTATAGAGCAAGGATATTAGAGCAATCAATTTAGGAGGGAAACCAATCCATTTTAATGCCTGGAACATAAAGTCCCAACCGAGTATGATCAAAAGCCTTTGCCACATCCAGAGCAATATCAGAAAATGGATGATCTGGAGTTGAAGCTTTGTTGAGGACGTTGAAAAAAACCTGAGCATTGTCTGAAGCCAAACGACCCTTAATAAAACCAGATTGTTCAGCTCCTATTAGATCAGGTAAGATAGGATCAATACGTAGAGCTAAAATCTTGGCAAAGATTTTGTAGTCAGTATTAACAAAAGAGATAGGATCATAATTTCTGAATTGTGTAAGGGTCCTTATTATCTTTAGGAATTAAACAGATCATGGCATCTTGGAAGGAGCCACGAGAAACCCCTTCATTAGCAAAAAAGGTATATAGAAGTAAGAGATAGGGAAGAAGAAGTTTAGAAAAATGACTATAAAATTCAATAGTAAAGTCATCTGGGCCAGGAGCTTTCCCTCTACATAAGACAGAGACTGCATGAGATATCTCTGAGAGTGAAATATCAGCTTCTAACGTATCAAAATTAATATAATAGGAGGGAGGAGGAGTAAAAGATTGAAAATAGGTAATCAAATTTTATAGGTTTTGCTTCTGAAGAATATAATGTGGTATAAAAATTAACAAATTCATGTAAAATACATTTATCCTTAAAGAGAGTAGTCCCTGCATCTTTCTGGATAGACTCAATTTTGGTTCTACCTTTTCTAATTTTTAAAAGATTTGAAAGCAATTTCCCCATTTTGTTTTGACCACCATAATAACGTGCACTGCTTCTCAACAAGAAAATGCAATAAGCATTTGTAGTTAACCTATTAAAATGAATTTTTGCTTTGATTAATTGTGTTAAAGAGTTGTCATTCTTAGAGTCTTAATAGGCATGCTCCAAAGTTTTAATATTAGCAAGTAATTGGTCAGATTAGGATTGCGTACGCTTTTTCTTTTGTGAAACAAAATTAATTATAAATCCTCTAGACGCTGTTTAAAAGAGTCCCAACCCATTACAAAGGAAGAGTCTGGTGTATTGTTAAAAAGAAAGAATTCATAAATAAAAGATTCAAATTGAGAGGTGAATGTAGTATCCAAAAAAGTGAGTTATTAAAACGCCATCTACCTGCATGAGGGGAGAAAGGAATTAGATCAAGATCTGTACACACTGGTGCATGATCAGAAATGAGTATAGATCTTATGTCAGATTGAATAATATGTTGAGCCAAGGATTTGCTAAGAAAAAGATAATCTATACAGGATTGTGAGTGATGTGAGTTCGAGTAGAAAGTGTAGTCCTGGAGGTCTGGATGACATAACCTCCAACTATCAACTAGCGATTTACGGTGAATGGCGGAACGGAATTGTGAATACATTTTAGGATGAATAAATTTAACTTTTGAATTCCTATCCAATACAGAATCATGAATTTGATTACAATCACCACCAGAGATAATATAATCATCATCATACAATATAAATTTATCAGATATTTTTGTCCAGAAAGTATTGTCAACCGAAACAGGTCCATACATTTTAAAGATTGTTAAAGGTATATTATCAACCAGGAGTTTAACAACAATCCAACTGCCCTTAGAAGCAGCCTCTTGGGAAACAACAGTAATGTAAAGCTTCTTAAGACAGAGGATAAGTACACCATTTTTTCCCCTTAGCAGGTGAAGCAAATAGGCTACCTACCCAACACGTTTTCAACTTAGCTGCTTCTATCTCTGAAAGATGAGTTTCTTGTAATAAGGCAACATCTGTAATGAGTCTGGCTAAATTAGATAACACTCTCTGCCGCTTAATATGGTTACCCAACCCTTTAATATTCCATGAGGTGACCCGGAATGAAATATTAAACCAATAGAACATACTTTTATTACGTCTACTGTATCATATTTAAATAGAAAAAGCATAATAGTAAAAGGAACAGAATAATAGCATATAGTAAAAAGAGACGAAAAAAGGGGAAGAAAGATAACCATCGGGAAGGAAGAAGGGAAGAAAAAGGGAAAGAAGAAGAGGAACATCGAGTAAAAGAATAAGATGAAGCAGTAACAGGAAGAAAGAGAAACAAGAAACAAAAAGACAGTACAAATCACACAAATGACAACTGAGAAACATACCTGCAAAACACTTGAAAGTGAGGAAGGTCGGCAACATCAAAAGATGACAGCAACAACATCTGAACTCCACAGGACGGCAGGGCAAATTTGACATAGGTGGGAACACCACACAAGAATAGAACTTTATGGGGGCCAAATGTGCAGACAGACAACTTGTGGTAAAAGAGAAAGCAATACCAAATCAGAAAATTCTAAAAAGAGAAAAACAAACAGCATCATAAGAAGAGACAATAGAGATAAACAATATATAATCCTTATGCAGTTTACAAGAACAAAAATTACAAAAAGTTATCAAGTAATCTGCGAAGTGTCCATATCATCTCCTCAATGCAGTTGAAGAAAACTCTTAAGTGCAACATGCTCTTCATAAGTTGTTGTTTTATCCTTGTACATCACTTTGAATAAGCAGGGGTGGATTAGATCAAAATGTGCATTCATGGCTCTCAACTGGGGTCGCATATCCAGAAATTGTTTCCAACGATCTGCAGTGACTTTAGCAACATCCTGAAAAAAGAACAGCTTGTGGCCATCCCAAACGATTGTTTTTTTAAAATTTAACAGTGGACTGTACTTGTAGCTGATCAGTATATTGCAAGAAATACAGAGTGACTCCTCACGGTTTTGCAGAAACTTTAGGACCAACTCTATGAGCTCTTTGTATGTTAAGGGGAGTAGATGTAGAGAAGCCAAGGAGTTTTGGTAGAAAAGTTTGAAAGTAAGTTGTCGGATTAGATCCCTCCACATTTTCTGGAAGCCCATAAATGTGTAAACTATTTCTGCGATTTCGATTTTCAAGGTCCTCCGTGTGTTTTTATAAGGAGATGTACTTCCAACTCAAGATGTGAAATGCACAGGGATTCCTGCTGTAGATTTTCAGTTTTTTGTTCCACTAACAAAGCAGGAGATTCCAAAGAGGACCACTTGTCATCCAGCTGTTGCAACGTTTTAGTAATCTCCTCCACAAGTGGTCGCAACGCACAAATTTCGTCAACGATAACCTCCATGGATGCCGGCGCCAGTTTTATTGGTGAGGGAGGGTCTTTTTTAGGTCTTTTGTTTGCACCCACCTGCACTTTAGTACAAGAAAAGGATTTAGGATGAGAACCTGAAGGAGAATCAGATTTCTGAGAAACATTGACATCCATGCCGATGTGGATGGGGTCAGAATCTGACAATAAATGGCAATTTGAGGTGCCTGAAAGCTTAAGATTTTGTGTTTTTCCCAGAAATGGAAGATATGAAAAATGGTGAAAAAATGAAGTGACCATTCCACAAATTATATTTCTGGAGAGGAGAATAAAACCATGAAGAAAATGATCCAAGAGCCGAGAAAACTGAATAAAAGCTGCCCAGTATAGCATACCGTAGGAAAATGACAGAGAAATGTAGCAGCTCACTTCAAATAAAACATATGATATAAGAAAAACATATGAGCATTGGTTATTTGATGCTCCATAGATTTCAGAATTTATTAGGAGCCATTATAAGTATTTAAAATGTTTCCCATTAGGGGAGAAAGTAAAACTGAGCGGAAACGCACCCTCCGCATTCCTAAATGGAGGGCACGACCTCTCCCAGCCTGGTGAAATCCCCTGAACCAGCTGCTGGCAAAGCAAGAAGCATGGAGCTCTTAAAAGGGCTCTAGCAACTCACCAAAGCAAGGGCTTGAGACACATGGTCCTCTCAAAGCCCGGCAAGCACCAAAACCATCCCCTGGAGGTCTCTAAACCTCCCGCGTCCACAGAGCCCAGCGTGGCGTCGCCATCTTGGTCAGTGCCGTAACCACACACCCCCCATAATTTTCACTCTTGTAATGGCAGGAGCATCATCCTTCTTCAGTTTTACTTAATACACTTAGGCCCTCATTATGATAGCAGTCAGACGAGTGCCCGACCACCATCGTATCGGGATGGAGACCACCTGACATGTAGTCAGCGGCTCCACCCACCTTATAACATTCTGACCACGTAAAGGCAGTCGACACATGCCTTTTTCAACTGTGACTTGTGCTGCGGCCCTGAAAAGGGCCGCAGCACAAGCCACATTTGAAAAAAGCATGGTTTTAAACATCCATGCACTGTGTGCCAGGCACCATGTAGGGACTAGCACATGGTGCATGGATGTTTCGGGGGCAATGCATGTGCCCCCCAGGCCCCATAGCAGAGGCCCACGGGGGACAGGGGTCCTGCTAGGGGTCCCCAAAGTCCCTTTCTGTCTGGCTTTACATGGCAGTTGGACTGCCATGTAAAGGCAAAGGGAAAAGGGACACCCTAATCCCTTTGGTGGTGCCTCCGTAGGCACCTCCCCATTGTAGGGAATAGGATTCCAACCACCACACCGACGGGCTCCTTTGCCCGATCACTCCAACCACTGGTATCCTAATCCGTCAGTCGTACCGCAGCCTCAGATGTCAGATGGACCGCCACCAGCAGCCTGTCAGTGTCAATCCACCCGACATCATAATGAGGAACTCAGGATAGTAACTTGCGAAGTCATCACAACCCTTCCTTCACTTGATACACTTGAGCCTGGGCACTGGGATCCAGGAATACTCAAACATATTTTCAGGGAGGCCAGCCCAAAATGTTGTCACCTTTCGCAGCAAAATACACTTTGCCTATCACCATTCTTCCTTTGTACTTTACCAAGACCTGAATGTACCCTTTCATGTTTATGGCTTGTTCCTTGTGCCTTGCCCACTAGGCAAACATTATCTGTACTAATGAAATCCACTAGCACTTTGTCTGAAGGAATTCATACACACTTTTCTCCAACCTGCAATATGATGTCCTCACATACATCTTTAACATCTCGTGAGCTTCCCTTTTACTTGTGCTTCAACATCACTTGACAAATAGTCCTTTTCTCCCATATTTGTTGTACATAGCCTTGAGAGTTGGACAGTCCTTATTGTTTGCCAAGTGGTCAATGAGAGCACAAAGAAAACATTTACCTCAGACATTTCCTCCACAGCCTTCATTTATCTCCACTTCTTTCATTCCCACCACATTCACATCCACTCTCTTCACACTTACCTTCTTAGGGGCATATTATCAAGCACGGCGTTAAAATTATCGCCGGTTTAGCGGCAGAAAACTGCCGCTAAAGCGGCGATAATGGGCTTGATAATATGCCCTGGAGAATTCCAATAGAAGCCCATGTTGACACCAGAACATGGGCTTCTATTGGAATTCTCTAGGGCATATTATCAAGCCCATTATCGCCGCTTTAGCGGCAGTTTTCTGCCGCTAAACCGGCGATAATTTTAACGCCGTTTCTTGATAATATGCCCCTTAGTTCTTCCACACACATCATCATGTGTTCCACTCTTTTTGATGCTGATATTGCTTTATCCAAAGGGGCTTCTTCCTAAAGCTGCAACTATTCCCAGTTCAAATACTGCATGTTCTTATGATAAGAGGCTACATGAAGCAACTGCCCATGCCGGATGAATCTAATTTCCACATGCTGTGTAGTGTAGGAATTATTGAAAAGACATATTTAGGTGGTACCATGTAGCCTCTTTGGAAACTTCTAAGTCCTTCAAATTTACACAGAGTGCAGTGGATTTTTGAGGGGGAGGACCATGCTTTCTGTCAAATTTCCTGTTCTTAAATCACTTTCAACCACAAGGAGCCACATCAAGCTGTTCAAATTTGCCTCACATCTCGGTTGTATACTTAGGTTTGCATTATGAGAAATGTGGTTATAAAGATTCAGCCATTAGGAGTTTTGTCACTCCTGCAGTTAAACAAAAATTGATCTCTAAAGTGATTATTCTTTAAAAAACACATTTACTAGTGGATGCTAGCCTCCTGAGTGCTGTATTGTACTCTTCCACTGTTTCCCCTCCTTCTGCTGCACTCTGGTCCAAAATTGTGCATCTTGAGGATTGTACTGATGTATGGTAAAGATTACAAATCCATTTTTACCAATGTGTCTTATTCATTTATTCCACTACCATCTTCGTGACTCAGATCTTACTACTCTGCCAAATTTCTTGACCCTTAGCATCTAGACAGTGTAGTAGCAGTGATATCTTCAGCTCAACCCAGGTGTGCACAACAGACCCATGCAAAATTTTCAAATATGTTTTTTCCATTTGTTGTTCTTAACAGGGGTTGCTAGGGAATGACATTCTGCTTTACTAAGATTTAGCAGTTTTCATTACCCCTTACCACCAGAGTTTTCCTGGCGGAGATGAGTAGTGAAAACTGATTTGCCATTCCGCCCCTCTAAATTAGGTGGGCAGAATGAGAGGTCAGCCTCTGACAGTCCTCACTCCGCAGGGCCATCGGAGGGGATTTGTTGGACTTGCCCCTTTTTGCAGGGCTATCCACAACATTTTTTGCTTCTTCCTCCTATTTTTTCCTGGCCAGTAGTTGTTGACTTTAGGACTCTGGGCACTTTACCACTGCTAATCAGTGCTAAAGTGCATATGCTCTCTGTGTAAATTGTTATTACAATTGGTTCTCCCTGATTGGCATATTTGATTTACTGGCCAGGCCCTAACCTTCCCTTTTCTTACATGTAAGACACCCCTATGGTAGGCCCAAGGTACCCCAATGGGCAGGGTGCAGTGTATGTGAAAGGTAGGACATGTACTGGTGTGTGTCACATGTCCTGATAGTGAAATACTGCCACTTTAGTTTTTCACTATTGAAAGGCTAGCTGCCCAGTAGGATACAATGGGAGACACTTTGTAACATCTTACAAGTATAACTTTCCAATGGGACAAGATAGTGAAATAAAGTTTAGGCTCTCTGAACTGAGAATTTAATAACACATCTTTTAGTAAAGATTGTTTTTAAATTGTGTGTTTGAAAAGGCCACTTTAGAAAGTAGGCATTTTCTTGTTTAACCATTCTGTCTGCCTCTGCCTGTTTGTGGATTGACTGGTTTTGGAGAAACAGGGGCTGGGGATGTGCATTCACTATAGACAGCCACTGGGGGTGGGGGGAGCCCTAGCCCTTCCTGCGTGACTCAGCGCAGAGCTGAATAGGGCTTGGCTGCACTTAGAGTAGTGGGAGGAGATTTCCTTGCACCTGGATAGAGCCTGTCTCCCTTGCACAATGCTGTCTCCACCCCCTGTGGTCATACTGCACCATTGAGAACAGAACAGGTTTGAACTGGGCTCAGAGACCCTTGCACAAAGAGAATGAAGACATTTTGGGGTATAAGTATTCGACCTAAACCTCCAGAAATTTAGATCACTTCTGGACTCAAGAGAAACCTTTGCCAAAGAGAAGAGCTGAAGAGCTGTGAGGAGGAGTACTGCCCCTTTGCTGTGTGCTGTGTGGGGTTGGTCTGCAGTTGCCGTTTCTGCCAAGGAGAGGACAAAGACAGGAACTTTGCTTTGAACCTGCTTAAAGAAGATCTCCAAGGGCCTGTGTGGGCTGGCCTCCTGTTCTGAAGTGTCAGGGACACAAAGACTTCACCCCCAGCTCCCCTGAACTTTGCTGCTAAGAGTTCTGACCTGCAAGAAGGTGCCTGTTCTGGTGTGGGCCTCTGGAGGTCGTTCCTGCTATGGGAGCTGGAAGAAACCTAAAGAACTGAAGGAATTGACGCATCGCTCTTCTTGCGGCTGTTTTTCCGACGCAGCACTGCTGTGCAAAAAGAATCTCCATGCATCATCACACTGCTCCCAAACCGACGCAGCATCTGTCACCACTGCAAGAACCGACACATTGAGGGATCACAGCTGAAGAAACCGCCGCCGCCACATCAATCGCCGACGCAACCTGGATTTCCACGTACCTGTGCGGCAAGTTTTACCGATTCAACACCTGCGGATCAGAATCGTCTTGGAGTCGACGTACCACTTCCCCCTACGGACCGGATTCAATGCATCACTTCTTCTGCGTGCAGCAGAACTGTCTCATCGCCTCCCCATGGTCTCAGGAACTGAAGCATCTCTTTGTTTTTCGGTGCTTCCCATATCTGCAGCTGTTTGACCTTGTGAATTTTGACGCATCAACAGGTACTTTGTGAGAAATCACGCATCCATAGTTTTCTATGGACCCAGTTGCTTGAAACCTTTTTAAAGTCATATTTTTGTCGTTTTAGTCTTGTTGAGTTTAGATAAAGATACTTTATTTTTCTAAACTGGTGTGGTGTCCATTTGTGGTGTTATCACTGTATTATTGTGTGTTTTGAGTACAAATACTTTACACATTGCCTTTGGGATAAGTTTGTCTGCTCGTGCCAAGCTACCCAGGGGGTGAGCAGGGGTTATCTAAAGTGTGTATCCCCCCTTACCCTGACTAGAAGCAAGGGTCCCTATTTGGAGAAAGGTACCTACCTCTGCCAACTAGAGACCCCCCATTTCTAACAGGATTAATCACAGCAAAGACAAAGTAATCTCTGCTGTGAGTAACGCTAAGGTCTGCCCACGTTTAAATTCGGCTGGCAAACCTCACTCTTGTCGGTAAGGATATTTATTGCGGCAGAGCATCCTTACCGCTAAGAATTAAATCTGCACCTAAATCATAAAAATCATGTATGAGCTCCACTTTCACATGTGCACACTTAACCTATTAAAAGTTATGCATGTCACTTTGACTGAGTGTAGGCAAAATATCTGCGTAGGTAGTGTGCTTTCACAGGTAAATAGTATATTCTAGTAGGTAAGACCTGTCGTCATGTATAAGTGTAAACACTGCCTGTTCCAAATCTATATGCCCAGCAAGGTAAAACTGTGTAAAGCACTGAACGTGATTATGACACAATGTTGCATTCACTCTTACGTTTTCATATGTCCTTTCCTCTGCTCTAGCGACTACCTTAGTACTGAGACAGAAGGACACCAAGAGAGATTCATTGTCCTTCATAACAATATACTTCATATGAAGCCACTCAATTGCTGTAGGCTGGCCCATCAACCTGGCATTCTGAAGCTTAAAGACAGGTCCTGTCATAGTGCCTGCAGATGTAAAGTTACCATCAACTGTTGAAGAAAGTGCTTCTTTCAGCACCCTCCCTTGGAATGCTATATCTGTATTCCATTTTGTCCTGACATCCCACAAGACTGTTGATCAGTGGCTGCTTCTGGCATTCATTAGTGGTGGGGTGGGGGAAGGGAATACAAACAAAATAGAACATAATAAAAATAAAAATAATTGCACTTACCTGCCACTTCGACGGACGCCACCTCGCTCCTCTCTGACGATCGTCGACTTCAGCTGCACACTGCGCAGGCTCCCAGATACTAATACCAGCACTTTTGTCATGCTGAGAATACTATTCCCAGCATGAGAGAAGCACTGGGATTGGTCAGAGCGATCTGGTTTGCTGCTTAGGCAGTAACTGAGAGCCTGTGGCATCTCTCCAACCCAGCTGTGCAACACAGCCGGGTTTGAGAAACCAATATGTGCATGACGGTCTGGCCGGTCTAAGACGGCCGGCCAAACTGTCATGCACACTTAAAAGTGCCCACCACCACTCCCCCTGCCATGCCTGTCACAGGGGATTGCCTGGCCCCGCCCCACTGAAACTCGCGTCGGCAGCGATCAGGCAGGCAAAATAAAATGATAATAAAATGCTTTTATTATCATTTTATTTTTTCATTTTTAGCAGGGGGGTAGCGCTACTCTGCCATTACAGAGGAGCTGCCCCTGCTGCTGATGCAGTTTTATCCTCTGCTGTTGATGACAGCTCTGGTTAGTACTTTCCCTTTGGACACAACATTTGCATTCCATGTTGTTCTTGTGGATGCTCCCTATCTATGGATGCACTAATTGGGTGCTCCTTTGCACTACAATCATTCCTCTAGAAAAGTCAACTCACATCTTTGCACAAACACATGCAGCAAACCTGTAGGCAGTACTGTAAAAACAGTGCCGGTACCCAACCTAGGAGGACTAAACTGCAGACAATGTCACCACTTCTTGACTTGCAATAAACGTCTCACCAACCACCACAGACCTTAGCCTCCTTTTATAACCTAACACAGAAGCACATTGTGTAGAGATGCAAACCTGAGTTCTTCGTATCACTTTGGTCATCACTCGAATAAACAGCATGGAGATTCAGGTAGGCATGAACACGTATGCTTTATTGCACCTAAGCCACTGGCAGCCTACAATCAATTGTCACCTCCAGAATGTTCCTCATGAGGTTCCAGCTAGCAATTTTAAAACTCTCTGACATCATCTCTAAAATGGCAGCTAATATGAGTATAGCAAGACATCTGAAAAGAAATTTAGGGGGGAAAAATTAGTCTATGATTTTTGAGAATGCCCACAGAAATATCGCAAAATGTGGTGGGGGGCTAAAAGGGCTAAGAGGATGAAATTAACAAAGGCTGAATGACCAGCCTCTGTTAACATCATTGAAGAAACATTGCTGGATAATATATTGATGGGGCGATATACCTTCAAGAAACACGATGTATGTTGGAACTGCACCCCCCTCAAATTAAACCGATGCTTGCAGTTTTAAGGTCTTTAGCACAAAACAATACAGAATCAAGGCTGTTCCGCTTGTTATTAGAAGTGTACCATTCAAGCCAACAATTGTATCTTGTGCCAGAGCTGTTGCTGATTGGTGCTCTACAGTATGTTGCCTTATTAACCTCCTGTTCTTTTTATGTTTTATATGGGTTGAATCAATTATAATAGACTGATTTCTGCAGTGGTGAGATAAAAAAATATATATATTGCCTTATAGCCCACTGCCAAGGACTTTACCAGCTCTTAAAGTCCCAAAACCCGAGTCAGCTTTGCCCTATATTGCTGGTGAGGGCATTTAACAACCAGTATAGCCCGAGGCAGAAAGACTATAAGGCTATTAGAACATTCCACAACTAAAGGTAGAATGTTCTAAGTTAAAAAGGGAGAACCTTGACAGCAAACATTGGAATGTTGGAGCTCCGAACTGAGCAAATACAAGGAGATGATGGACGGATTGCTGACACTTTTCAGAGACTCACCCCCAGGCAGAGATCTGGGTTGAATCCATCATCATTCTTTAGCTCACTTTGCCACCTCAGTTCAGACCCAGCTATATGCAAATCAGTCTTGACCCTGTGCCTCATGGAAACAGACCAGCCTTAACTGCCAAGCCAGGTCTTCCCTGAACCGGAAACAAGCATCCTGGGACCCATTTCTGGGTAACACCCTTCATCAGCCAGGCTAGCTTGAATCCAGTGGCAAAGTGAGCAAGGGACCCACGTCTGGGCATACCCTGCCAACTTAGGGCGAACAAAGCAAACACAAGGAGATGATGGACGGTCCAGCCCGAACTGCCAAGCCAGGTCTTCCCTGAACCGGAAACAAGCATCATGGGACCCATTTCTGGGTAACACCCTTCATCAGCCAAGCTAGCTTGAATCCAGTGGCAAAGTGAGCAAGGGACCCACGTCTGGGCATACCCTGCCAACTTAGGGCGAACAAAGCAAACACAAGGAGATGATGGACGGAGCGCTGAAACTTTTCAGACACTGACCCCCAGGCACCGATCTGGGTTGAATCCATCATCATTCTTTAGCTCACTTCGCCACCTCAGCTCAGACCCAGCTATATGCAAATCAGTCTTGACCCTGTGCCTCATGGGAACAGTCCAGCCCAAACTGCCAAGCCAGGTCTTCCCTGAACCGGAAACAAGCATCCTGGGACCGGTTTCAGGGTAACACCCTTCACCAGCCAGGCTAGCTTGAATCCAGTGGCAAAGTGAGCAAGGGACCCACGGCTGGGCATACCCTGCCAACTTAGGGCGAACAAAGCAAACACAAGGAGATGATGGACGCAGCGCTGAAACTTTTCAGACACTCACCCCCAGGCACAGATCTGGGTTGAATCCATTATCATTCTTTAGCTCACTTCGCCACCTCAGTTCAGACCCAGCTATATGCAAATCAGTCAACCCTATGCCTCATGGGAACAGTCCAGCCCGATACTAGCCTCTATAAGCCCGGAGCTACTCCAGTGTCTTCAATGGAGCTCTCAACCTTCCAATATTCTAATAAGCATTTATTTATCCCGTACCAGTAGGAAGCGTGACCCAATTAAACATGTTACTTATAACAAGAATACTAACAATGTAGATTTCGCAGGTATATAATTCAAATGCACTGTCAGATTCCATGATAATACCTTAGTATATGTAAGGCAATCTTACAATTTTCCAAAAAAAGACAGCTGACATAGTGCTCACAATTCCTTTTTATTAAGGTTATATGTCACTACATCTTCTTTTTCTAATCTGAATAATTCATTTGTTTGTAGGTTTTACACATGAAAAAGCAATATTGCAAAAACCATGTATGCATATCGGATTAAAGGAATGTTGGGGCTTATTTACAAGCCCCTTGCGCCACTCGTACGTCACATTTCCCATGTTAAAAATGATGCAAAAGTGGCACAAGGGGCTTGTAAATCTGCCCCGTTTTATTTATTACCATTGATGAGAAAAGGAATGGATGACTTGTTGCGCGTGATTCCTCTGCTCACAAGTCAACTGTACATATAGGGGCAGATTTACAAGCCCCTTGCGCCACTTTTGCGTCACTTTTCCCATGTTAAAAATGACGCAAAAGTGGCGTAAATTAGCCCCATACTATTTAAACCAATCTAAAAAATTGTGACCCATTAATACATTTGAGATAAATGTAATATTAAACATGCATTGTTGCACATGCATGACAAGTGAAAAGGTAAAAGTCCATGCTATTGCAATAGTAGAGTAGACATCACAGCTAATTGGATCACAGATCCAATTCCACATTCGATGCAATGAGAAATACCCATTGTGTTTGGAACCCTCGTTTGCTAAATCAGCTGCAATTTATTGGGTGCGTCACAATCTATGTGTTCCTGATTCAAATTCTTGTCGCTGAGATTTTGTAAACCATGATTAAAAGTACAATGTGCACCAAAATTGACAAGCAGACAGGACTCAGGGCATTCTTTGTGGTATTGTGATAAGGGGATTTTTTTTAATTTAGAGGAAAATTCATTCTTCAGAATCCACATTGCCAACTGGTTATTAATTCATCCTAAGCCCACATTTTACAGGCCAAGACATTTGTTGCCCCATCAGCAAATCTATATTTATGAAGCAGCTCTTCCAATTCACAAAAGCGCCTCAGCATCAAAGGGATTACAGCACCCCCAAAAAGGGTATACAATATTTTCTGACATAAAAAAACAACATTTAATTACAAGTTTAGTGAAATCACACCATGTCCTAGTGCCTTTCAAGTGTGACTGCAGGATGTGCAGAGTGGCCTCTGAGGAAAGCTCAGTGGGCAAAGAGTTATTCTGAAGTTCACATCCAATAGCCAGCAGCTGCAGGTCATGGCTTCAGGCCATACATAGCTTGTACTGGTGGCACTGTTACAGGTCACAACAAAACACAGCATTTAATTTTTAGGGAATTTAAAACGAAAATTAAGATGGACAATGCAGTAGTAGAACAATATTGATTTGCCATCACTACAATTTTACAGTGTTTACTCCTAAACTGTTTGGAATCCAGAAACGTGTTATAAATAATATCTTTGTGGATTATACATTCTACCTTTTGCATGGTAACCTGCACAACCACTGCCAGGGCCCCCTGTTCATTCATTCCAGATAGTAATACCATTCAATGTTTGTAGCTGTATGTACCTGTTATTTTGCTCTATCAGTATGGTTCATTCGAAGTCCAAGTGACATGATCATGGGATTATACCAGTGACTATGCCACCTTGCATAAAAGTCGTGGAGGGGCAACTATGATGACATATGCAAGCAAGCCTACAAAAAAGCCCTGAAAACATGCTATCACACCATTCATAGAGCTAGGCTGGATGATTTTGCAGATAGGATCAGTCAGTCCTCAAATTCTTCTAAGAAAATTGACACCATTGCCAACTCCTTTTTAAAACCCAATACCTCAAGAGCAGGCCCTTCCCCCTCTGAAGAGCGCTGTGACCAACTGCCCAGCTCCTTTCTTGGGAAAGTAAGGATCATCTGCGATACACTGTCAGGTTCACCAGACCATAACAACAGGACTAGGATAATCCTATAGCTAATAAAACCAAGGTTGAACTTTCCACCTTTCCACAACTGAACAAAAATGAAATTCTAGCTATAGCTAGTAGAGTAAAATCCATCTCCCGCTGGGAGGGATGCCAGTCTGTCACCCCTGACAGACATATAAAAGTCATCCTTGGATAACTGTTGTGTCCCAGACTCGTGGAAACATGCCATTTGTCGCCCCCTGCTTTAATAAACCATTGCTGGATCCTGATCTGATTGAAAACTATAGACCTACTTCCTTACTCCCAGGTGTCAGAAAAATCCTTTAAAAAGCAATAACAGCCATCTCTCTGAATTTCTGAAATCTAACAACATACTGCATCCCATGCAAACTGGTTTTCCACCAGGCTGCAGTACAGAAATAGTGCTCTTGATGGTCACAGAGGACCTTAAAAAGGTCCTGGATCAGGGAGGGTCAGCTGCACTTATACTCCTTGATTTAAGCATAGCATTTGACAGTCTCCCACCCCACCTTACTGTGTAGACTGCAAGAAGCAGGCATTACAGGTGGGACCTTAAAATGCCTGTCATCATTCCTAAACAATTGGAGCATCCAAGTCAGCGAAGGGCTTTTTCTCTCGGTGAATCATCAGCTAAAATGCAGAGTTCCGCAGGGCTCCTCCTTGAGCACCACACTTTTTAATCTGTACGTCTGCCCTCTATCAAACATCATCTGTTCTTTATGCTTCACCATGGTGTCATACGTAGACGACACCCAGATTATTGTCTCTTTGTCACCTAACATAGTCTCCCTATCTGAAAACTTTAACCTGTGTTTTGAGCAGGTCATCAATTGGATGGCGACCATCTGCCTTAAGTTAAACGGAAACAAAACAGAGGTCCTGGTAACCAAAATAACTTTTCCCTATAGGATCAACTCTACTGCCCCTGTTTCTGGGTGAACTCCCACTGCCCAAACTTGAAGTGGAATGTTTGGGTGTTACTCTGGGCAAACAGCTTACCATGACCCCCCAAGCAAAGAAAGTTGCAGCTACTTGTTTTGGATTCCTCAGAATTCTGAGAAAGACCCTCAAATGGCTCCCTATAAAAGTGCACAGAATAGGGGTCAAAGGGCGCATACTATCTCGCCTTGATTATAGCAACTCTCTTTATTTAGGAGGCCACTTTCTGTCATCAAAAAACTGCAAGTCATCCAGAATGCCACGGCTTGAACATTGCTGGGTATACCCAAAACTCAGTCAACTGGCCCGGTTCTCACCACACTTCACTGCCTGCCAATAAGCAAAAGAATAGAATTCAAAGCATTTTGCATCGCAAATCGTGCAAAACACAAGGTTGGTCTGCATATCCTCCATCACCTCATTAACCCCTACAGGGCCAACAGAGAACTGAGGTCAAACACCCTACCTCTCCTTGCCATTCCCAGAGGAAAGAGAGCAAGAGGCAGAGGTTGCTTGTCTGCTTACCTGGTCTTGAAACTTTGGAGCTCCCTACCAACTAACCTCAGGACAAGCAACAATATTTTACGTTTCAGAAAGCAACTCAAAACCCATTTATTCATCTAATGGCTCATTACTTAAGCAAGGTCTGTTAGCGTTTGAAAGCCCGTCTTGGGTAGCCATGCACTCAATAAAACACTTGAATTGAATTGAATTGCTATCACATCACTCACAACACTTTCAGAACTCACCACAACACTCACAATGTGCCCGCCTGTAAATGTGGCACATTAAGATACATTAAGGTCCTGATTTGTAACACATTCTGACAACACACTGTAGAATACTTTCTGTAGCTCTAGTAGCATAAAAACCTCATTGGAGGTACCTGGTTGCAGCAGAAATTCTGATGACTGCCCTACTGTTGGTATTCCACCATCCTCATCATGAAGGAAATTAGTTAAATAAGTTTGCAATAGTGCTCACAATAGCAAATGTTCTCTGCACACCTTGGCTTAATCCACTATTATAAGAGATGGGAGAACAGTTCCTACAGATATATGTCTTACTTGGAAAAGCTGAGCAAGTAAGTTAAGTTCAAGCAGCACAGGTAGCACAGGGACACATATGTGCTAACTACATAGATTGTGCTACGTATTACAGAAAAGCGATTGTTGTGCAAACACTTTTGTAATAGGAAATTCATAGTACAAATTCTGCAACGAGGCAATACATAACACATTGCGCCTTTGATAAAACTGTGTAAAGCACTCATGAATTCAGCAATAATCATATATATATATATATATATGTATATTTTTTCACAGAAAAAAACCACAGGTTTCAGGGACGTTATAGTTAGTTGAATATATATATATATATATTCACTGAAAAAACCATAGGTTTTAGGGACAGTTATAGTTAGTTGGACATTGCACTCGTACAAAACCCGTGAAATTCCCCCGTTATAGTTAGTCCAGCTAACTATAACTCGCGCCTCCGCAATGCACTGCTGATGACGTCACATATTACATCACTCATGACATGGTCAGTGACATCACTGATGACATCTCAAATGACATCACTGATGACATCATCCAGTGACTGTGTGTTTCTGTAAAGTTGAAATATTTTTAATATATATAGGAAAAGATGTATTGAAGAATGAGTGGGTGTGTAAGTGTCTGTATGGATGATTTAGTAGGTGCGTGACTGACTCTATAAGTGAGTGATTTAACGTATCTTACTGAATGCATGGGTTAGTGACTAAACTGGGTGAATGTCTGTATCCGTCTGTCTGTTGCTGTGTAAGTGGCTGCATGGGTTTGTGAATAGCTACATGAGTGTCTATATGAGTTATTGATTGGTTGTCTGAGTATCTGTATGGGTGCCTGAGTGTTTGTGTGGGTGGGGTGTGTGCGACTCTGTGCATAGATGTGTGAGTGGGTGATTCACTGGGTGGATGGTTTCAAGAGTGCATCTGTGATAGACTGTATGGGTGGGTAAGTGTGTGTAAGAGTGTGTTAGTGAGTGAATGTATGTCCCAGTGGTACATGTGTGAGTAACTACATATGTGAAAGCCAGTATATATGTGTGTTGGAGTATATAAATAGCTATAAGCGAGAGTGAGTGATTGTGATAGTGGCTGTATGGATGAGTGTGTGCTTGTATCAGTGATTGTATAAGAGCGTAACAATGTGCTAGTATTTGTATGATTAAGTGAGCTGGTGTGTGTATAACTGTATAGGTGAGTAAATGGCAGTGTGTTTAATTATTTGCATGACTGACTAGGTGTGTGAGTACCTCTATGGATGAGTGGCGGTGTTTGAGTGTCTATATAGGAGTAAGAGTGCATATGATAGTCCTGTACTGAGTGACCATAAGTATGAGTGACTGTATGGGTGAGTGAGTGGATGTGTGTGTGTAGACCTAAGAATCAGTGAGTGGGTATGTAGTTATTGGTGTTGGAGTGTCTATAGTTTTGCGAATGGCAGTCTGTAATTTAGATTGGGTGTATCAAAGGTTATATTAGGGTGTGAGGAGCTGCATCAGATTATCACGTGGATGATGTCATCAGTGATGTCATTTGAGATGTCATCAGTGATGTCATCAGTGATGTCACTGACCATGTCATGAGTGATGTAATATGTGACGTCATCAGCAGTGCATTGCGGGGGCGCGAGTTATAGTTAGCTGGGCTAACTATAACGGGGGAATTTCACGGGTTTTGTACGAGTGCAATGTCCAACTAACTATAACTGTCCCTAAAACCTATGGTTTTTTCAGTGAATTTCAAAGGTTTTTTAAATGCTCATTTGTAACTATAACGTCCCTGAAACCTATGGTTTTTTCAGTGAATTTCAAAGGTTTTTTAAATGCTAATTTGTAACTATAACATGTCTGAAACCTACGGTTTTTTCAGTGAATTTCAAAGGTTTTGTAAATGACAATTTTTAAATGTATTAATTGTTATATAAATTTTTTTCATACTGATTTACTACATTTTTAGAAACAATTTTTTTTACATATTTTATTTTTTAAATTACATTGTAATTACATTATACATTACATTACAAAAATACTTTCTCAGAATGAATTACTTTAGTTTAAATACTTTGCACATAGGCAATAGACTTTTAAGTACAGTAGTTACAGTTGTTGCAATGGGCAACACATTTTCAAACACAATGCAACATTCAGCTCAATGTGAATTTCTAGTTAAATGCAATTACTTACTTTATGGATTACTTTTCTAACCACAGGACTGGATCCTAGATTCAGTCCTGGGACATCTCCTGTAAACAGTTGAGTAAAAGCGTTTTGGTTACAGTCGTGATTTTTAAGGAATATTATTGTACTTTAAAAGTTGACACTTAGAAACTTTTTCTCATAGAATCACCAATGTTATCCTATGGAAGGAAATTCACTTAGAAGGTAAAAACTGTTATCGTTACTTTTTCTTACTCAGTGTTGGATCCTGGATCCAGCACTGGTGCATCTCCTGTAAACAGTTGAAAGAATGCGTTTAAGTCATACAGGCGATTTTTTAGGAATATTTGTAGTTTGTGAAAATCGACACTTTGAAACTTTTCTGCTGAAAACCAGACAATGGATTCCTATGGAAGAAAATATAAGTTACTGGTAAGTACGGTTAAAATTACTTTTCAGGGTCAGTGCTGGGCTAAAAGATGCAGCACTGGGTTCTCTCCTGATAACAGGTGAGTAAATTGGAATTCGTACTTTGGTTGATTTTAGAGGAATATTATAAAGTTCCAAAACTCCACACTTAGAAGAATTTCCAAGTGAAACCAGTCAATGTTAGCCTATGAAGGAAATTCAAGTTACCGGTAAGTACGGTTAAAATTACTTTTCAGGACCAGTACTGGGCTGAAAGATGCAGCACTGAGGTCTCTCCTGATAACAGGTGAGTAAATCAGAATTCGGATTTCGGCTGATTTTAGAGGAATATTTGTATGTTTCAAAAATCAACACTTAGAAACTTTTTCAGCAAAAAGCAGGCAATGATATCCTATGGAAGGAAATTCAAGTTACTGGTAAGTACGGTTAAAATTACTTTGGAGGATCAGTACTGGGCTGAAAGATGCAGCACTGAGGTCTCTCCTGATAACAGGTGAGTAAATCGGAATTCGTATTTCGGCTGATTTTAGAGGAATATTTTAAAGTTCCAAAACTCCACACTTAGAAGAATTTCCAAGTGAAACCAGTCAATGTTAGCCTATGGAAGGAAATTCATGTTACTGGTAAGTACGGTTAAAATTACTTTTCAGGACCAGTACTGGGCTGAAAGATGCAGCACTGAGGTCTCTCCTTATAACAGGTGAGTAAATCGGAATTCATATTTCGGCTGATTTTAGAGGAATATTTGTATGTTTCAAAAATCAACACTTAGAAACTTTTTCAGCAAAAAGCAGGCAATGATATCCTATGGAAGGAAATTCAAGTTACTGGTAAGTACGGTTAAAATTACTTTTCAGGACCAGTACTGGGCTGAAAGATGCAGCACTGAGGTCTCTCCTTATAACAGGTGAGTAAATCGGAATTCGTATTTCGGATGATTTTAGAAGAATATTTGCACAATGGTGAAGGGAGGGGCGGGGCCTGAGGTGACATCTGTGCAAACGCGCCCCGTGGCGCGTTTTAAGTTGGGGGATTAAGTCCCCTTGAATCCTGAGGGTCCCTAGGGGCCAACTAGCCCACCAGGAACCTCCAATATGCGCCAGGGGGCTGCGTTGCAGCGACGTGTATAGAGGCCACACCCCTTTTTACACCTCTCTGCAACGCAGCTCTGTGGCGCTTTCTGGATGTACCTGTTGGGCTAGTTGGCCTCCAGGGACCCTCAGGATTGAAGGGGATTTAATTCCCCATCTTAAAACGCGCCACGGGGCCTGTTTGCACACATGTCACCTGAAGCCCCGCCCCTCCCTTCACCACTGTGCAAACGCGCCCGTGGCGCGTTTTAAGTTGGGGGATTAAGTCCCCTTGAATCCTGAGGGTCCCCGGAGTCCAACTAGCCCACCATATACCTCCAAAAAGCACCACAGAGCTGCGTTGCAGAGGTGTAAAAGGGGCGTGGCCTCTGTACACCCTCTCTGCAAGGCAGCCCCTGGCGCATACTGGAGGTTCCTGGTGGGCTAGTTGGCCCCCAGGGACCCCCAGTATTCAAGGGGAATTGTTCCCCTCTGCAAACGCGCCAGGGGCGCGTTTGCAGAGTGGTGAAGGAAGGGGCGGGACCTGCGGGCCCGATCGGTTTTTTTTTTATTTTATTTTTTGTCCCCTGAAGGGGGGCTGTGTGGCCCCCTTCCTTTTTCCTAGTTTATGGGCCCTGGGGACCCCATCCCCCAGGGCCTTACTCCTTTTTTTTTATTAAAAATAAAAAAACGGGAAGGGGCCGCGTGGCCCCCTTCCCTGGGCCTGTATTGGCCCCGGGGACCCCATCCCCCGGGCCTGGCCTCTATTTTTATTTTTATTCTTTGGAGGGGGCTGCGTGGCCCCCTCCTCTGGCCATTTAAGGCCCCGGGGACCCCATCCCCGGGGCCGGCCATACCCTTTTTTTATTTTTTAAACTTTGGGGAGGGGGCCGCGTGGCCCCCTCCCGGGCCACTACTTGCCCCGGGGACCCCATCCCCCGGGCTGGCCCCTCTCCGTTGGGGACTGTGGGGGGTCCCCAATCCCCCCACAGTCCCGCCGGCTCCCCGCGTCCCTTGGGAGCCGGCATTGCTATCAACATGGGGAGCTGCTAAGATGCAGCTCCCCATGTGGAAAGCAATGTGCTTTGGATATTGGAAGAGAGAGCAGGTTTCCCTGCTCTCTCTTCCAATATCCAAAGCAGTTTGCTATGGCAGGACGGGAGCCGCGAGGCTCCCGTCCTGCCATAGCAAACTACAGTGTCCCGGGGGTAGGCACCCCGGGACACTGCAGGAGCCGGCCCTGGGGGTGGTGGTCCCCAGGGCCATCAAGGGCTCCAGGAGGGGGGCCGCGCGGCCCCCTCCCATTCAGGTCACAGCCCCGGGGAGGTGGTGGTCCCAGGGGCTCTGGGGTCCGTAACGGACCCCCATATTTAAATGTTTAGTGCCCCGGGGAGGTGGCGGTCTCGGGCGTGTGGGGGCTGGAACCCCCACACAGGTTTTTGAATTATAAAAAAAAAAGCCCCGGGGAGGTGGTGGTCCTCGGGGCTGCGGGAGGGCTCAGAGCCCTCCCGCACCATTTAAAAAAAGCCCCGGGGGTGGCGGTCCCCGGGGCTTGGGGGGCCCTTCGAGGCCCCCTACACATAAAATTAACCCCCACCCCACCATGCCCCCGGGACTTGGGCCACCCGGGGGCAAAATACAATTGAAGCGCGAAGACCGCGCTTCGATTTTTTTTTTCAGCAGGATTCGCGCACCCTGAGCGCATCCTGCCGATTTTTGCCCAGGGGTCCTTGTGGGACCCCTGAGCAAACCTAGGGGTCAGGGTGTTTCTACCCTGCCCCCTTTGTGCGCTTTGCGCACTTGTTTCTGTCCCTCGGTTCTACCGAGGGACAAAATGGCTGCCAACATTTCCTGAATCGGAATGTTGACAGCCAGCTGACAGCCAATTAACATGCAGCTCGTGATCGGGAGGGTACGCGGACCCTACTCGGCCATAGATATCACTATCTTTTTACTTTTGATTTTCTCAGCAACTACTGAACGGATTTACACCATTTAACAAAAAGGGTTCTTTCTGAACCAAGAACTACCTCTTTGCCAAATTTGGTGTAATTCCGTTCAGCAGTTCGGGCTGTAGCCGTGTCTAAAGTTTCCTATGGAAAATTGTATGGGGAAAACGCGTTTTGGGACCCCCTTTTTCTCGGCCCCCGCTTGACGAATCCCCCGAGACTTTCAGGGTAGGAGCGGACCGGAGCGGGCCACAAAGTTTGAAAATTTTGCGAAGATACGTCAACCGGCAAGAGAGTCATTTCAAATAGAATGTCGCGGATTTCCTATGGATAATAGGTTGTAACTATAACTATCTACTGGCGACCGCCAGTAGATAATATATATATATATATATATATATATATATCCTCTACCACTTCCGGTCTCCAACACTCGCTCGACCAGAAAAACGACACAGCAATCCCAAGGTTAGTTGTTTCCAACGTTTAATTCATCACTCCAAGCTGTGACGCGTTTCGGCAGGATCCCCTGCCTTGATCACACACCGAGCCATAATACAACACTTATTTTAAACTCACTTGCTGTCATCACGTGATAGCAAACATAGACAACATACTGCCAATGTGTCTTTTTTCGTAAAGTTTCAATTACATAGCCAATACCTTTTTATAAATTTTTCATACAATGTTACAATTTTTATACTCAGTTTATCCTCTTTTTTGTTTGTTTTCTTTGCTTCATTCAAATGGCTTTGTGAACATTCATATATTATTCAACAAAACTTTATTGCACCACAGTAATTCACCTTGATATATAGGATACTTTGGATTCATTTAACTCATTGTGAGCATATTATAGACACCTGGCTTTAAATGCTAAATATTAATTTCCATGCTGCCAAAGACCTGTCACCCAGTTATGGTACTGTTAATCCTGCAATTATTGATAGTCCATATACATTCTCTACTTCTACCAAAAAATTGTCATCTGTTGCCAATGCAGTGTTTGGACAATATCACTCTTAATGTGCACTTATCCGAAGGTAGAAATGTGCAATGCAGATATATGGTTGTGGACTCTTTGCTGTTTCTATGGTCTTTTGGGCAAAGATGATCTTGCACAGTAATCAATATACTTAATTAGTGCCGCGTAGTGCCTTAAATAACAATTACCATAATTGTTTACATGAAATAGGGAACAGACGTGCAAATACTTAGTGCAAATCGCTTATGAGTAAAGTGCCAGTGCACGTGGGTGACAGTTTCCACAATAGCAGCATATTTTAATTTCTCAAATAGTTCAAGTTCCGCAATTTGCATCTTCTAATGAAATAAAGTGCAAGTGCAATATGGGATACTGTCCTCATCTATAGCAGCTATAATATCTTGAGTTGATGGCTCAAAGATAGTTGTGCAAATAACGCATGGTAAGTATTTACATATGTTAAAGTGCAAGTGCTTTTAATACAACAAATGTTCCCTTCAGTAACAGATACAAATTAATAGAAACTAGATTGCACAAAGCCCACGTTGCTGCAATTCTTGTGCATAAGTAAAACCAGTATTCAATCCTGTCACCTATAATTCAGCGGTGTTTTCACCTTGGATCTTACAGTCATCCTAAAGCATATAACTCATACTGTTGGTGCAAAACTTTGTCTAAAAAATATACAAATCTAAAAACAGCCAAAAGAGAGTACAGACTACACCCTAGCTTCTTATTTCTTACAGTAATATAGACTTAATGGACATTTACTTAAGAACTGTTCTCAACCTTGAGAGGTTATGCTCAATTTCCTACATATTTGATTTATTCAAGACAAGTGGACATACAGTCCTTCAACGAAGTTTAACCCATTCGGGGCTTTGCAGTCAAACATCAGAATATACCGGGACTCAAGCTTTCTTAAATTAGCCTCTTGGTTCCCACCTCTTCTCTTTCTCGGCACTGAGTCGACTACAAAGTATGTCAAATCCTCAACTCTCCCCCCATGTATGTCATTGATGTGCCTCGCAATGGGGCAAGACTGATCTTTATTCTTAACAGCCCTCAAGTGCTGTAATATTCTGATGTGGGCCATATGGATTGTACTGCCCACATAGATTAGAGGGCAAGTGCATTGCAACACATAGACCACATGGTCACTCTTGCAGTTAAAAAAATGTGGAGTCTTCCACAGCTTTTTTAAAAGAGGCAATTGCACTACCTTTTAGTTTACTCCGTGTTTGCAGGCTTTACATTTTAGACATTTTGTGAAGCCTGGATTGGACTTAAGCCAGCTTCCACTCTCAATTATCTCTGGGCTGCTATTTACCAGTTCCTGCCTCATGGATCTGGCTCTTCTGTATGAGAGCAAGGGTTTGCGCAAAACTAAGCTGTTCAGAATGGGATCCGACTTAACCAGGTGCCAGTGCCTATTCATGCAGTCTCTCACCCTTGCATGATAGGCACTGTACCTGGTTATCATTCGGATGTCTTGTTTAGAAGTCTCCTTCATTTTTATCTTTTCTTTCTTCTCAGCAAGAATCTGTTGTCGAGATTGTTTGTCCACTTTCTCTAGTGCTTGACTTAAAACTACATTACTGTACCCCCTCTCCTTGAATCTTTGTGTCAGTTCTGTTTGTGCTGAGACTAATGAGCTCTCCTCACTACAATTCCTTTTCATGCGGAGTTGTTCTGCATATGGGATACTCAGCTTCAAATTCTTCGGGTGGAAACTGTCAGAGTGCAGTATGGAGTTCCCTGCTGTGGCTTTTCTGAAAGTATGTGTATGCAAGGTACCATTTTTTATAAAAACTTCCAGATCTAGAAAATGTATGCTAGAATCACTGATTGTTTTTGTAAATGTCAGGTTAAGTACATTATCATTAATAGCAGTTATAAAATCATCAGCACTATCAATCGGTCCCTTCCATATGATGAATAAATCATCGATGAATCGATACCAGACTTTGATGTTTTCTCTCCATTCTACCTCAAAGTTGGCTTTGAGCACCTGCTCCTCCCACCAGCCCATGTGAAGGTTTGCATAGCTGGGGGCGAAGCAGGTGCACATCGCCGCCCCTCTGAGTTGTCTGTACGTGTCAGTGCCAAAGAGGAAGAAGTTGTTCTCAAGACATAGTTTGGCCATCTGTA
This sequence comes from Calotriton arnoldi, assembly GCA_963921515.1. Lineage (NCBI taxonomy): Eukaryota > Metazoa > Chordata > Amphibia > Caudata > Salamandridae > Calotriton > Calotriton arnoldi. Next base: position 393,633 of record CAWUFW010008157.1, read on the forward strand.
AAAGCATTTCAGAATGTTGGTACAAGTTCAGCGGTCTACTACCCAAGAAATGTCTGAGTGCCCTGAGACCATCTACATGTGCAATGCTTGTATACAACAAGACTACATCAAGAGTTATCAGTAGGTATTCTTCTTCCCATTGCACATCCTGTAATTTCCTTAAAAAGTCCCCCGTATCTTGAATGTAAGATGGTAAGGACTTTACAATGTCTTGCAGGAAATAATCCAAAAATCTTGAGGTGGTCTCAAACAAGCTTCCAATAGCTGAAATTATCGGCCTACCTGGAGGCGATATCATGTCTTTGTGGACTTTCGGTATTAAGTAAAGTATGGGGGTAATTGGATTAGTAACTTTTAAATAATGATGTTCTGAGTCTGTGATTAACCCCATACCTCTCCACCTTGCTAGTTCTTTGAAAAATTTAGTTTGTACTTCCAGGAGATTGCTTAATGGGACTCGCTGGTAGCATTCCGCATCAGTCAATTGTTTTTTTGCTTCAGCATTATATTTGCTCAAAGGACGACATTGCCCCCCTTATCTGATTGTCTCACAACTATGTCTGGTCTTGCTTTTATCTTAGCCATAGTTTTTCAATAGTTTCTTTCTTCTTCCTTGGTATCTTTGTTGAAGTTTTTACTAGAATCCTTGGCCAATTCCTTTAAATCTTGAATTACTCTATCTAAAAAAAGATCAATAGAGTCTTTGGGTAAAGGTGGTATGAAAGTTGATTTGTTCCTGAACTCTGTTGTGTTTGTTCCAAAAATGTTTAGACCCATTCTATCTGCAATGTCTTTGCACAATGAGTCTATGTTACGACCCTCATTGGTTCTTTCAAGGTATATATATATTAGAGCTCCATTGATCACCAGCCTGGTGCACTCTCGAATGGGTGCCTGACAATGCGGGGGTGCTCCCGCATACGTATAACTGCTCCCAAACTCCACCGGGTAATCGTACCCACCAAGGATGACAGCACTCATGGGGGCGAGTTCCGTAATTTTATTCAGCAAAACGGACTCAGGGCACACAGACGCGTTTTGGCAACCGCCTTCGTCAATGTTTGCCAAAAACGCCGGAGCCACCATTTTTAATACATTCAACAAACAGAGACGTCATACATTTCCGGGTTAACAAAACAGTAAAGGGACCACTGTGAAAGCAAATGACTGCAGTGTTGGCAACGGAGTTCCGCCATTTTGTAGTGTATATAACACAGACGGAAATCCCGTCCTCTATGCATTAATCATGAATAAAATACATTTATACGGTGGTAGTATCGCCCAAATTTACTGCGCTTATACCCTGAATGGGTCGATCGACCTGCCACATTTAACTGTAAAGTTCTGCCATCATTTCCTAAATGGATTGGCTTGCCTCATTCCCCTGCATCAGTCACCTCTAAAAAAGCTTTACTGAACATTAAAGAATTGGAAGAAGAACTATTGAAAGAGGAAGATCAATCCAAAATGGAAGAAAAGAGGGAACAGATGCAAAAGAGATTGAAGATCTACGAGCAAAAGATCAAACAGAGGAAACAAGAAAAATTTGACCATGATGAGAAAGACTATAATCAAGGCAGGATCCTTACCTTTGCAAAACCAAATGGGATGATGGACGGAGTGTTGAACATTGCAAGCACTCACCCCCAGTCAACTGATCTGGGTTTAATCCATCATCATTCTTTAGCTCACTCCGCCACCCCAGTTCAGACATGGCCTTACCTTTGCCAGGAAATACGATACTCCGACAACAGAACTACACACCAAAAAGGTACAGCCCACTATGGACACCCGGGACACCTCAGAATCAGAGGTAACGGGTGACGAATCATCAAGTGAGGAAAGTGGAAGTGATCAATCAATCAATCAATCACAGAATTTGTAGAGCGCACTACTTACCCGCGAGGGTCTCAAGGCGCTGGGGAAAAAAAAGGGGGGGTGCCGCTACTGGTCGAACAGCCAGGTCTTGAGTAGCCTCCTGAAGGTCAGCAGGTCTTGGGTCTGTCGTAGGCTGAGTGGAAGGGTGTTCCAGGTCTTGGCGGCGAGGTGGGAGAAGGATCTGCCGCCGGTGGTTGTTCTTTGGATGCGAGGGACGGTGGCGAGGGAGAGGTCGGCGGAGCGGAGCTGGCGGTTAGGGACATAGAAGAAGAGTCGTCTGTTGAGGTAGGCTGGGCCGGTCTTGTGGAGTACCTTGTGTGCGTGGATGAGGAGTTTGAAGGAGATTCTCCTGTCAACGGGGAGCCAGTGCAGGTTTCTCAGGTGGGGGGTGATGTGGCTGTGGCGTGGAATGTCGAGGATCAGGCGTGCAGAGGCGTTTTGAATGCGTTTCAGTCATTTGATGAGCTTGGCCGGGGCTCCCGCGTAGAGGGCGTTTCCATAGTCGAGTCTGCTACTGACGAGGGCCTGGGTGACTGTTCTTCTTGTATCTGTCGGGATCCACCTGTAGATCTTTCGGAGCATGCGGAGGGTGTTGAAGCAGGAGGAGGAGACTGCGTTGACTTGCTTGGCCATGGAGAGCGTTGAGTCGAGGATGACTCCCAGGTTGCGTGCGTGGTCGGTGGGTGTCGGGGCTGCCCCCAGTGTCGTTGGCCACCAGGAGTCGTCCCAGGCTGAAGGGTTGGAGCCGAGGATGAGGACCTCCGTCTTGTCCGTGTTCAGCTTTAGTCGGCTGCTCTTCATCCAGTCGGCGACGGTCTTCATTCCTTCGTGGAGGTTGGATTTGGCGGTGAGGGGGTCCTTGGTGAGGGAGAGGATCAGTTGAGTGTCGTCAGCGTAGGAGATTATGTTGAGGTCATGCTGTCGGGCGATGCGTGCGAGCGGGGCCATGTAGATGTTGAACAGTGTCGGGCTGAGGGATGATCCCTGGGATACGCCGCAGATGATCTCGGAGGCTTCGGATCGGAATGGGGGGAGGCGGACTCTCTGGGTTCTGCTGGAGAGGAAGGAGGTGGTCCATTCCAGGGCCTTGTCTCGGATCCCTGCGTCATGGAGGCGTGCGCGTAGAGTGCGGTGGCAGACAGTGTCGAAGGCGGCGGAGAGGTCCAGCAGGATGAGGGCTGCGGTCTCACCTTTGTCCAGCAGGGTCCTGATGTCGTCGGTGGCGGCGATGAGGGCAGTCTCGGTGCTGTGGTTGCTGCGGAACCCTGACTGGGATGGGTCCAGGATGCTGTTTTCTTCGAGGTATCGGGTTAGCTGTCTGTTGACGATCTTCTCGATGACCTTGGCTGGGAACGGAAGCAGGGAGATGGGCCGGAAGTTCTTGAGGTCTCTCGGGTCCGCCTTGGGTTTTTTGAGTAGGGCGTTGATCTCGGCGTGTTTCCAGCTCTCTGGGAAGGTCGCGGTCTCGAAGGAGAGATTGATGACATTGTGCAGGTGGGGTGCGATGGAGCTGCTGGCTTTGTTGAAGATGTGGTGCGGGAAAGGGTCTGACGGGGAGCCGGAGTGGATTGTGCTCATGGTCTTGATGGTGTCATCAATGTTCACGTTGGCCCAGGCTGGCAAGGGGTCGTGGTCGATGGTGTGCGGCGAGTCTGGTGTGTCGGTGTCTGTTGGGGCTGTCTGGGTGTTGAAGCTGTCGTGGATGTCGGCGATATTGCGGTGGAAGAAGGTGGCGAGGGAATCGCACAGGGCTTGCGATGGCGGGATGTCGTTGGTGTTGGAGCTGTGGTTGGAGAGTTCCTTCACGATGTTGAAGAGCTCCTTGCTGTTGTGTGCGTTGTTGTCGAGGCGGTCTTTGAAGGAGATCCTCTTGGCGGACCTGATGAGGTGATGGTGGTTGTGGATGGCGTCTTTGTGGGCTGCGTGGCTGTCCGGTGTCTTTTCACTGTGCCATTTATTCTCTAGTTTCCGGCAGGTACGCTTGGATGCTAGGAGTTCCGGGGTGAACCAGCTGGCTCTCTTGCTGGTGTCTCTGTAGGTGGGTTTTTTCAGCTAGGCGAGGGTGTTGGCGCAGTCGTCTATCCATCGTCTGAGGTTGCGGGCAGCGTCGTCGGTGTTGGAGGGGTCGGTGGGTGGGCTGAGAGCGAGGTTTGCCTGTAGTTGGTCTTCGGTGACTTTATTCCAGCAGCGGCGTGGGATCTGTTGGGTGCGGTGGTGTGTGGTGGGTTTCTGGAAGGTGAAGTGGATGCAGCGGTGGTCGGTCCAGAGGAGTTTGGTGGTGTGGCTGAAGGAGATGTGGGAGCTTGAGGAGAAGACGGGGTCTAGCGTGTGGCCGGCGGAATGGGTCGGCGTTGTGATGAGCTGTCTCAGTCCGAGGTTGGCGAGGTTGTCGATCAGGGTGGTGGAGTTGCTGTCGTTGTTGTTCTCCAGGCGAAAGTTCAGGTCTCCGAGGAGGATGTAGTCAGTGGAGGTCAGGGCGTGCGTGCTGATGAAGTCGGCGGTGGAGTCGCTGAACTGGGGTCGGGGTCCGGGGGGTCTGTAGACGAGGGTGCCTCTAAGGGTGGTGTTGGGGTCCGTGTGAATCTGGAAGTGCATGTGTTCTGCGGTGCAGAGAGTGTCGTCGGTGCTGGTCGAGACCCTGATGGTGTTCTTGTGGACGATGGCGATTCCTCCTCCTACTCCGTTGGTGCGGTCTCTGCGGGTGATCTTATAGCCGTCTGGGATGGCTATGGCGATGTCGGGTGCGGAGGAGTCGTTCATCCAGGTCTCTGTCAGGAAGGCGATGTCCGGTGATGATGTGTCGAGCAGGTCCCAGAGCTCGACGGCGTGTTTGCGTGCGGAGCGGGTGTTCAGTAGGATGCATCAGAGGTGGTTGAGGTCCTTCTTGGCGGGCGCTTCGGCGGCTCTGAGGCTGGTGTAGCTGCAGTTCCGGCAGGTGAAGGGACCATGAGTACGTTTCGGGGCGGCCTTGAAGCAGGTGTGGGTCCGTCTGGGGTTGAGAGCGTGGAGTGTGCTGGCATCGTAGCAGCGGCGGTCCTCGTGGTGGGCGCAGGGGGCGCGAGGACCAGGGGTTCTAGCGCTGGGCGCGGTCCAGGCACGGACGGGCGCAGACGGGCTTGCCTTAGGCACGCCTTCGGCACGCCAGCGGCGCGGCCGCGCAGCGGCCGCCATATATGGGGTGGTGGGAGGGAGGAGCAGCTGGGAGGCAGGGGCAGCAAATGGTCAGTGAGGGGGCGGGGCCGCAGGGGACGCAGCGGTGGGAACCTGGAGCGGCGAGGTAACCGGGGGCAACCGGGCACAGAATCAGGGGCACAGAAGGCAAAACGGGCACAGATTCAGGGGCACACGAGGGGAACAGAAGGCAAAGGCGGGCACAGGATCAGGGGCACACGAAGGGAACAGAAGGCAAAACGGGCACAGAATTGGGGGCACACGAGGGGAACAGAAGGCAAAGGCGGGCACAGAATCAGGGGCACACGAGGGGAACAGAAGGCAAAACGGGCACAGAATCGTGGGCACACGAGGGGAACAGAAGGCAAAAAGGGCAACAAGCAGAGGAAAACGGGCACAGAAACCGGGGGCAGCGAGGGGACAGCAGGCAGAGGGCACAGAGACAACAAGCAGAGGGGCGAACTTACCAGCAGCAGCAGCGGGCAGGACAACACAGGCAGAGCTGTGTGGTGGGGGAGCGACCTACCTGGCAAGGTCAAGTGATGTGGCCTCCGGAAGATCCCCTTTTTACGAGGAGTTCAGACTCATTCGTCAGTCACGGCAGAGGGGGGGAAGAGGAAGTAGTGTTGGCTCCAAAACGCGTAGAGTTGTTGTACCACCATTAAAATAACATCTTTGCAAAGAATTTGACTCCGCGGCATGCTGTTTTATCTACATTTCCAGCAGCGTTCGAGAGGATTTGTTGGGACTCACCACCCCACCGCGCGAACGCCGTCACAAGAGGCTTGGGTAAGAGCGAACTTCGTTGTTGGTATATATATATATATATACATATATATATATATATATATATATAGATTCACTAAAAAAAACACAGGTTTCCCGAAGGTTATAGTTAGTTGGACATTTCACTCGTACAAAACCAGAGAATTTCTGCTGTTATAGTTAGTTGAGCTAACTATAACTTGCGCCCCCGCAATGCACTGCTGATGACATCACATATTGCATCACTCATGACATGGTCAGTGACATCACTGATGGTATCACTGATGACATCTCAAAAGACATCACTGATGACATCACTGACGACATCATCCAGTGACTGAGTGTTTCTAAAAAGTTTAAATATGTTTTATATATATATATGCCAAGGTGTATTGAAGAATGAGTGCGTGTATGAGTGTCTGAATGGATGATTTAATAGGTGCATGACTGACTGTATAGGTGAGTGATTAAACGTGTCTTACTAATACATGGGTGACTGACTAATCTGTATGAATGTCTGTATCAGTCTGTCAGTTGGAGAGTAAGTGGCTGCTTGGGTTGGTGAGTAGCTACATGAGTGTCTATATGGGTTTTTGATTGGTTGTCTGAGTACCTGAATGGGTGCCTGAGTGTCTGTGTGGGTGGGTGGGGTGTGTGTGACTCCCTGCATGGATGTGTCAGTGGGTGATTCACTGGGTGTATGGGTTCAAGAGTGCGTCTGTGAGGGGCTGTATGGGTGGGTGAGTATGTGTATGGCTGTGTTGGTGAGTGAATGGATGTCTCAGTGGTACATGTGTGAGTAACTACATATGTGAAAGGCAGTATATGTGAGTGTTGCAATATATAAATGATTATATGTGAGAGTGAGTGATTTTGAGAGTGGCTGTATGGATGAGTGTGTGCTTGTGTCAGTGATTGTATAAGAGAGTAAGTATGTGTTAGTATCTGTGTAAATAAGTGAGGTGGTGTGTGTATAGCTGTGTTGGTGAGTATATGGGAGTGTGATTGATTCTTTGCATGACTGACTAGCTGTGTGAGTAACTCTATGGGCGAGTTGCGGTGTGTGAGTGTCTGTATGGGTGTATGAGTGCATATGATAGTGGCTGTATTGATGAGTGACTGCATGTATGAGTGACTGTATGGATGAGGGATTGAATGTGTGTGTAGACCTAAGAATCAGTGAGTGGGTATGTAGTAACTGGTATTGGTGTGTCTATGGTTTCGAGATTGGCAGTCTGTATTTTAGAGTGGGTGTATCAAAGTTTATATTAGGCTGTGAGGAGGTGCATCAGATTAACACGCGAATGATGTCATCAGTGATGTCATCAGTGATGTCATTTGAGATGTCATCAGTTATGTCACTGACCATGTCATGAGTGATGTAATATGTGATGTCATCAGCAGTGCATTGCAGGGGCACAAGTTATAGTTAGCTCAACTAACTATAACAGCCGAATTTCTCTGGTTTTGTACGAGTGAAATGTCCAACTAACTATAACATCCCTGAAACCTGTGGTTTTTTCAGTGAATTTCTATGGTTTTTTAAATGCTAATTTCTAACTATAACGTCCCTGAAACCCATGGTTTTTTCAGTGAATTTCTATGGTTTTCTAAATGATAATTTCTAACTATAACGTCCCTGAAACCTATGTTTTTTTCAGTGAATTTCTAAGGTTTTTTTAAATGCTAATTTCTAACTATGCCTACATAGGTATGACAAGTACAGAAAGAGGAAGAAAGGTGCAGAAAGAAGCAAGAGAAGTGCAGAAAGAGGCAACAGAGGTGCAGAAAGAGGCAAGAGAAGTGCAGAAACAGGCAAAAGAGGTGCAGAAACAGGCAGGAGAGATGCAGAAAGAGGGAACAGGGGTACAGAAAGAGGCAAGAGAGGTACAGAAAGAGGGAAGAGGGGTGCAGAAAGAGGCAAGAGAAGTACAGAAAGAAGAAACAGAGGTGCAGAAGGAGACAAGAGAACTGCAGAAAGAGGCAAGAGAGTTGCAGAAACAGGCAAGAGAGGTGCAGAAAAAGGGAACAGGGGTGCAGAAAGAGGCAAGAGAGGTACAGAAAGAGGGAGGAAGGGTGCAGAAAGAGGCAAGAGGGGTGCAGAAAGAAGCAACAGAAGTGCAGAAAGAAGCAAGAGAAGTGCAGAAAGAAGCAACAGAGGTGCAGAAAGAGGCAAGAGGGGTACAGAAAGAGGGAAGAGGGGTGCAGAAAGAGGCAAGAGGGGTGCAGAAAGAAGCAAGAGCAGGGCAGAAAGAACCAACAGAGGTGCTGAAGGAGGCAAGAGGGGTGCCGAAAGAGGCAAGAGGTATGCCAACATTTTCAAGAGAGGTACAGAAAGAAGCAAGAGCAGTGCAGAAAGAACCAACAGAGGTGCATAAACAGACAAGAGGGGTGCAGAGAGAGGCAAGAGAAGTTCAGAAAGTTGCAACAGAGGTGCAGAAAGAGGCAAAAGAACTGAAGAAAGAGGCAAAAGAGTTGCAGAAAGAGGCATGAGAGGTGCACAAAGAGGGAAGAAGGGTGCAGAAATAGGCAAGAAGGGTACAGAAAGAAGCAAGAGAGGTGTAGAAAGAAGCAAGAGAAGTGCAGAAAGAAGCAACAGAGGTGCTGAAAGAGGCAAGAGGGTTGCAGAAAGAGGCAAGAGAAGTGCAGAAGGAAGCAACAGAGGTGTAGAAAAAGGCAAGAAAAGTACAGAAAGAGGCAAGAGAGTTACATAAACAGGCAAAAGAGGTGCACAAAGAGGGAACAGGGGTACAGACAGAGGCATGAGAGGTGCAGAAAGAACCAACAGAGGTGCAGAAAGAGGCAAGAGGGGTGCAGAAATGTGCAAGAAAGTAGCAGACAGAAGCAAGAGCAGTGCAGAAAGAACCACAAGAGGTGTGTAAAGAGGCAAGAGGGGTGGAGAAAGAGGCAACAGAAGTGCAGAAAAAGCAAATGAGGTGCAGAAAGAGGCAAGAAGGGTGCATAAAGAGGCAAGAGAGGAGCAGAAAGAGGCAAGAGACGTGCACACAGAGGCACATGGGGTGCAGAAATGTAAAAGAGAGGTGCAGAAAGAAGCAAGAGAAGTGCAGAAAGAACCAACAGAGGTGCAGAAGGAGGCAAGAGGGGTGCAGAAAGAGGCAAGAGAAGTGCAGAAAGAAGCAACAGAGGTGCAGGAGGAGACAAGAGAACTGCAGAAAGAGGCAAGAGAGTTGCAGAAACAGGCAAGAGAGGTACAGAAAAAGGGAACAGGGGTGCAGAAAGAGGCAAGAGAGGTGCAGAAGGAGGGAAGAAGGGTGCAGAAAGAGGCAAGAGAAGTGCAGAAAGAAGCAACAGAGGTGCAAAAAGAGGTAAGAGAGGTGCAGAAAGAGGGAAGAGGGGCACAGAAAGAGGCAAGAGGGGTGCATAAAGAAGCAAGAGGGGTGCATAAAGAAGCAAGAGGGGTACAGAAAGAAGCAACAGAGGTGCAGAAAGAAACAAGAGAAGTGATGACAGAGACAAAAGAGTTGCGGAAACAGGCAAAAGTAGTGCAGAAAGAGGCAAGAGAAGTGCTGAAAGAAGCAACAGAGGTGCAGAAAGAAGCAAGAGAAGTGATAAAACGGACAAGAGAGTTGCAGAAAGAAACAAGAAAGGCAAAGAAAAAAGGAAGCAAAGTGCAGAAAGAGGCAATGCAGGTGCAGAAAGAGGCAGGAGAGGTGCAGAAAGAGGCAAGTGAGGTGCAGACAGAGGCAAGAGGGGTGCAGAAAGAGAGAAGAGAAGTGCAGAAAGAGGGAATAGATGTACAGAAAGAGGGAAGAGATGTGCAGAAAGAGGGAAGGGGGTACAGAAAGAGGCAAGAGGGGTACAGAAATAAGCAACAGTGGTGCAGAAAGAGGCAAGAGAGGTGCAGAAAGAGGGAAGATGGGTGCACAAAGAGGCACAAGGGGTGCAGAAAGAGGCACGAGGGGTGCAGAAAGAAGCAACAGAGGTGTAGAAAGAGGCAAGAGAAGTGCAGAAAAAACAACAGTGGTGCAGAAAGAGGCAATAGAAGTGCAGAAAGAGGCACGAGGGGTGCAGAAAGAAGCAAGAGAAGTGCAGAAAGAAGCAACAGAGGTGCAGAAAGGGGTAAGGAGGGTGGAGAAAGAGGCAAGAGAAGTGCAGAAAGAAGCAACAGAGATGCAGAAAGGGGTAAGAGGGGTAGAGAAAGAGGCAAGAGGGGTGCAGAAAGAAGCAAGAGGGGTGCAGAAAGAAACAAAAAAGGTGCAGAACGAAGGAACAGAGGTGCAGAGAGAGAGGCAAGAAAGGTGCAGAAAGAGGGAAAAGGGGTGCAGAAAGAGGCATGAGGGGTACAGAAAAAAGCAAGAGAAGTGCAGAAAGGAGCAGGAGAGGTGCAGAAAGAGGGAAGAGGGGTGGAGAAAGAGGCAAGAGAAGTGCAGAAAGAAGCAACAGAGATGCAGAAAGGGGTAAGAGGGGTAGAGAAAGAGGCAAGAGGGGTGCAGAAAGAAGCAAGAGGGGTGCAGAAAGAAACAAAAAAGGTGCAGAACGAAGGAACAGAGGTGCAGAGAGAGAGGCAAGAAAGGTGCAGAAAGAGGGAAAAGGGGTGCAGAAAGAGGCATGAGGGGTGCAGAAAAAAGCAAGAGAAGTGCAGAAAGGAGCAGGAGAGGTGCAGAAAGAGGGAAGAGAGGTGCAGAAAGAGACAAGAGAAGTGCAAAAAGAAGCAACAGAGGTGTAGAAAAAGGCAAGAAAAGTACAGAAAGAGGCAAGAGAGTTACATAAACAGGCAAAAGAGGTGCACAAAGAGGGAACAGGGGTACAGACAGAGGCATGAGAGGTGCAGAAAGAACCAACAGAGGTGCAGAAAGAGGCAAGAGGGGTGCAGAAATGTGCAAGAAAGTAGCAGACAGAAGCAAGAGCAGTGCAGAAAGAACCACAAGAGGTGTGTAAAGAGGCAAGAGGGGTGGAGAAAGAGGCAACAGAAGTGCAGAAAAAAGCAAATGAGGTGCAGAAAGAGGCAAGAAGGGTGCAGAAAGAGGCAAGAGAGGAGCAGAAAGAGGCAAGAGACGTGCACACAGAGGCACATGGGGTGAAGAAATGTACAAGAGAGGTGCAGAAAGAAGCAAGAGAAGTGCAGAAAGAACCAACAGAGGTGCAGAAGGAGGCAAGAGGGGTGCAGAAAGAGGCAAGAGAAGTGCAGAAAGAAGCAACAGAGGTGCAGGAGGAGACAAGAGAACTGCAGAAAGAGGCAAGAGAGTTGCAGAAACAGGCAAGAGAGGTACAGAAAAAGGGAACAGGGGTGCAGAAAGAGGCAAGAGAGGTGCAGAAGGAGGGAAGAAGGGTGCAGAAAGAGGCAAGAGAAGTGCAGAAAGAAGCAACAGAGGTGCAAAAAGAGGTAAGAGAGGTGCAGAAAGAGGGAAGAGGGGCACAGAAAGAGGCAAGAGGGGTGCAGAAAGAAGCAAGAGGGGTGCATAAAGAAGCAAGAGGGGTACAGAAAGAAGCAACAGAGGTGCAGAAAGAAACAAGAGAAGTGATGACAGAGACAAAAGAGTTGCGGAAACAGGCAAAAGAAGTGCAGAAAGAGGCAAGAGAAGTGCTGAAAGAAGCAACAGAAGTGCAGAAAGAAGCAAGAGAAGTGATAAAACGGACAAGAGAGTTGCAGAAAGAAACAAGAAAGGCAAAGAAAAAAGGAAGCAAAGTGCAGAAAGAGGCAATGCAGGTGCAGAAAGAGGCAGGAGAGGTGCAGAAAGAGGCAAGTGAGGTGCAGACAGAGGCAAGAGGGGTGCAGAAAGAGAGAAGAGAAGTGCAGAAAGAGGGAAGAGATGTACAGAAAGAGGGAAGAGATGTGCAGAAAGAGGGAAGGGGGTACAGAAAGAGGCAAGAGGGGTACAGAAATAAGCAACAGTGGTGCAGAAAGAGGCAAGAAAAGTGCAGAAAGAGGCAAGAGAGGTGCAGAAAGAGGGAAGATGAGTGCACAAAGAGGCACAAGGGGTGCAGAAAGAGGCACGAGGGGTGCAGAAAGAAGCAACAGAGGTGTAGAAAGATGCAAGAGAAGTGCAGAAAAAACAACAGTGGTGCAGAAAGAAGCAATAGAAGTGCAGAAAGAGGCACGAGGGGTGCAGAAAGAAGCAAGAGAAGTGCAGAAAGAAGCAACAGAGGTGCAGAAAGGGGTAAGGAGGGTGGAGAAAGAGGCAAGAGAAGTGCAGAAAGAAGCAACAGAGATGCAGAAAGGGGTAAGAGGGGTAGAGAAAGAGGCAAGAGGGGTGCAGAAAGAAGCAAGAGGGGTGCAGAAAGAAACAAAAAAGGTGCAGAACGAAGGAACAGAGGTGCAGAGAGAGAGGCAAGAAAGGTGCAGAAAGAGGGAAAAGGGGTGCAGAAAGAGGCATGAGGGGTGCAGAAAAAAGCAAGAGAAGTGCAGAAAGGAGCAGGAGAGGTGCAGAAAGAGGGAAGAGGGTTGCAGAAAGAGACAAGAGAAGTGCAAAGAGAAGCAACAGAGATGCAGAAAAAGGCAAGAGGGGTGCAGAAAGAGGGAATAGGGGTATAGAAAGAGGCACAAGGGTTGCAGAAAGAATGGGAAGAGGTGCAGAAAGAAGCAAGAGAAGGGCGGAAAGAAGCAACAGAGGTGCATAAAGAGGGATGAGGGGAGGATAAAGAGGCAAGAGAAGTGCAGAAAGAAGCAACAAAGGTGCAAAAAGGGGGAACAGGGTTGGAGAAAGTAGCAAGAGGGGTGCAGAAAGAAGCAAGAGAGGTGCAGAAAGAAACAAAAGTAGTGCAGAAAGAAGGAACAGAGGTGCAGAAAGAGGCAAGAGGGGTGCAAAAAGAGGTGAAAGGGGTGGAGAAAGAAGCACAAGTGGTGCAGAAAGAAGCAAGAGAGGTGCAGAAAGAAGCAAGAGGAGTGCAGAAAGAAGCAACAGAGGTGCATAAAGAGGCAACAGGGGTGCAGAAAGAAGGAAGGGGGGTTGAGAAAGAGGCAAGGGGGTGTAGACAGAAGCAAGAGAGCTGTAGAAAGAAACAAAAGAAGTGCAGAAAGAAGGAACAGAGGTGAAGAAAGAGGCAACAGGGGTACAGAAAGAGAGACGAGGGGTGGAGAAAGAGGCAAGGGGGTACAGAAAGAAGCAAGAGAGCTGCAGAAAGAAACAAAAGAAGTGCAGAAAGAAGGAGCAGAGGTGCAGAAAGAGGCAAGAGGGGTGCAGAAGTAGGCAAGGGGGTGCAGAAGGAAGCAAGAGAGGTGCAGAAAGAAACAAAAGAAGTGCAGAAAGAAGGAACAGAGGTGCAGAAAGAGGCAAGAGGGGTGCAGAAAGAGGGAAGAGGGATGCAGAAAAAGGGAAGAGGGGTGCAGAAAGAAGCAAGAGAGGTGCAGAAAGAAACAAAAGAAGTACAGAAAGAAGGAACAGAGGTGCAAAAAGAGTCAAGAGGGGTGCAAAAAGAGGGAAGAGGGGTGTGAAAGAGGCATGAGGGGTGCAAAGAGAGGTGCAGAAAGAAGCAACGGAAGTGCAGAAAGAAGCAACGGAAGTGCAGAAAGAAGGAACAGAGGTGCAGAATGAGGCAACATGGGTGAAGAAAGAGGGAAGAGGGGTGGAAAAAGAGGCAAGGGGGTGCAGAAAGAAGCAAGAGAGCTGCAGAAAGAAACAAAAGAAGTGCAGAAAGAAGGAACAGAGGTGCAGAAAGAGGCAGTAGGGGTACAGAAAGAGGCAAAAGGGGTGCAGAAAGAAGTGAGAGGTACAGAAAGAAGTGAGAGGTGCAGAAAGAAACAAAAGAAGTACAGAAAGAAGGAACAGAGGTGCAGAAAGAGGCAAGAGAGGTGCAGAAAGAAACAAAAGAAGTGCAGAAAGAAGCAACAGAGGTGCACAAAGAAGCAACAGAGATGCAGAAAGGGGAAGTGGGGTGGAGAAAGAGGCAAGAGAGATACAGAAAGAAACAAGAGAGGTGCAGAAATAAACAAAACAAGTGAAGAAAGAAGGAACAGAGGTGCAGAAAGAGGCAAGAGGGGTGCGGAAAGAGGGAAGAGGGGTGTAAAAGAGGCACGAGGAGTGCAGAAAGAAGCAAGAGGGGTACAGAAAGAAGCAAGAGAGATGCAGAAAGAAACAAAAGAAGTACAGAAAGAAGGAACAGAGGTGCAGAAAGAGGCAAGAGGAGTGCAATAAGATGGAAGAGGGGTGCAGAGAGAGGGAAGAGGGGTGGAGAAAGAGGCAAGGGAAGTACAGAAAGAAGCAACAGACATGCAGAAAGGGGGAAGAAGGGTGGAGAAAGAGGCAAGAGGGGTGCAGAAAGAAGCAAGAGAGGTACAGAAAGAAACAAAAGAAGTGCAGAAAGAAGGAACAGAGGTGCAGAAAGAGGCAGGAGGAGTGCAGAAAGAGTGAAGAGGGGTGCAGAAAGAAGCAAGAGAGGTGCAGAAAGAGGCAAGAGGTGTGCACAAAGAAGGAAGTGAGGTGCGGAAAGAGGCAACAGAGGAGCAGAAAGAGGCAAAAGAGGTGCAGAATGTAGAAGAGATGTGCAGAAAGATGCAAGAGGAGTGCAGAAAAAGAAAGGTGCAGAAAGTAGCAACAGAAATGCAGAATGAGGCAAGAGAGGCGCAGAAAAAAGCAAGAGTGGCTTGCACACCAGTAGTACCAATTTAACACCCACATTTAGCTATAAGTAACAGGTGACCATTCAAGGTTTACAAAGGACCTTTCACCATGCTGTGACACTTTTCGCTGCATTTGTGGTAACGTTTGAGCCGTTTGAGCTAGAAACAAGGCTTTTTTGGTTCAAATCTGCAGATTAGGCAGCAGATGATGGATTATGTGGCTAATGCGGAAATTGTATAATTGTGCGAAAGTAGGTGCAGCCAAACAGTCGCATAATTCCAGTGGCCCTGCTCATACCTCTGACTAGGTCCAGAAGTGCTCCTCAGTGAACCCTTCTTTTTTTGTCTCATTCAGTTCATAGTTTAGCTTCTATGGAAACGAGGAAGACTAAACCTGAGGTTACCACTCCACAACACAGACTACCAGGCCACATAATTACTCTCCATAACACATAATCCCACTCTAAATAATTCCTATACACTAAATACCACATAATTTCACTGCACAACATACCACATAATTCCACTACACAACGTACATCCACTCCGCTCCAAAAAACATTAGTAAAAAACTTTTACATTTACAATGCCAATAGATCTAACTCTTTCAAATGCAAGACCTATTAAATTACAAATGCTTCTTTAACTGGTAGTCACGTTTGCAGAGTGGTGGAGAAAGGGAGCTGGGCCTCCAACCAGCGCTCAGGAATTCCACTGCCTAGGACTTACAGGAGGTACCAGGAGAGCTTCTTGGCCCTCAAAGTCCCTCAGGAGTAAAGTGGACTTTATCCCCCAACCAGTACTGTGCCAGAAGGTGCATTTGCAGAGTGGTGGAGAAAGGGGGGGCGTGGCCTCCGAAGACCTCTTAGCAATCCCACTGTGTGGGACTTAGTGGAGGTAGCAGGAGGGGTAGTTGGCCCCCAAGGACATCCTTGGGGGCCACCTACCCCTTCTATTAGCTCTAGTAAGTTCCACACAGCGGCATTGCTAAGTTCTCATAGCAGGCCACGCCCCCTTTCCCCACCACTCTGCAAACACGCTCCCTGGCACGCTCTTGGATGGGGATTAAAGTCCAACTCACTGCTGGGGGTCCTTAGGGGCCAACTAGCCTACCTGTTACCTCCAGTAAGCCCCACACAGTGAGATTGCTGAGAGGTGGACTCAGGCCACTCCCCCTTTATCCACCACTCTGCAAACGTGCCTCCTGGCGCACTCTTGGTTGGGGGATGAAGTCCCCTTGCCTCCTGAGGGTCCCTGGTGGCCAACTAGCCCTCCTGTTACCTCCAGTAAGCCCCACACAGCTGAATTGCTGAGAGTGGTCCGAGGCCATGCCCCCTTTTTACACCACTCTGCAAACACACCGCCTGGCGCACTGCTGCTCGGGGGATGAAGTCCACTTCAGTCCTGAGGTCCTCAGGACACAAGAGGACCTTATCACCCCACCATTGTAAAAAAATGGGGTAACCCAAATAAAAGTCATTGGACCTGGGTGTCGAGTGGCACAGAAAACAATGGTCCTGGACATTTCTTTTCACACAAATAATTTCTGAAATAGTTATAATTCAGTTATGACTTGGTGAATCCATAGAGTCAGCACATGGTTACATAGATCCAAATAGAGAAAGTACTTTGATGTGCAACAAACAGAGGGGGGCCACGTGGCCCCCCTCCTCTGGCCAATTATGGCCCCGGGGACCCCATCCCCCGGGGCCGGCCTTCCGTTTTATTTTTTTTAATAATTGATTAAAAGGGAGGGGGCCAAGTGGCCCCCCTCCCAGGCCACTACTAGCCCCAGGGACCCCATCCCCCGGGGCCGGCCCTCACATTGGGGACCGCGGGGGAGGCCCAATGCCCCCGCAGTCCCAGCCGGCTGCCCACCTCCTGCGGGAGCCGGCATTGCTTTTGGACAAGGGGAGCTGCTAACATGCAGCTCCCCTTGTCCAAAAGCAATTCTGCTTTGCTTCGTGGAAGCGAGAGCAGGTTTCCTGCTCTCGCTTCCACGAAGCAAAGCAGAAGTTTGCAATGACAGGGCGGGAGCAATGCTCCCGCCCAGCCTTTGCAAACTGCAATGTCCTGGGGGTGGGCACCCCGGGACAGTGCTGGAGCCGGCCCTGGGGGATGGCGGTCCCCAGGGCCATTGAGGGCCCCACAAGGGGGGCCATGTGGCCCCCTCCCATCATGTAGATAGCCCCAGGGAGGTGGTGATCCTCGGAGCCCGGGGTCCGCAACGGACCCCTGTATTAACATAATTAGTGCCCCGGGGAGGTGGTGGTCCCAGGTCAGTGTGGGGAGGGGCAGGAGCCCTTCACACTTCTATAATTTATTTGGAGCCACGGGGAGGTGGCAGTCCCGCGAGGACCCCCACCCCTATTATAGTAAAGCCCCGGGTAGGTGGCAGTCCCCGGGGCAGCGTGGAGGGGGAAGGACCCCCTCCACACATTATTTTGAAAAAAAGCCCTGAGGAGTTGGTGGTCCCCGAGGTTGCGGGGGGCCGCGTGCCCCCGCACATTCATAACAAAGCCCCGGGGAGGTGGCAATCCCCGGGGCAGCGTGGGTGGGGGAAGAAGCCCCCCCATGCATTTTTTTGTATATAAGCCCCGGGGACGTGGCGGTCCCCGCACGATAATAAAACATTCCATCCGGGGGCTTAAGGAAAACGGAGCGCGGGAGCTCGCGCTTTGTTCTTTTTACATTTTTTCGGCCGGATTTGCGCACCCACGCAAATTCGGCCGAAAATATTAAAAAAACACTTTTTTGGCACTGGGGTTCCCTGTGAGACCCCCTGAGCAGGCCTAGGGAGTCAGGGTGTTTCTAACCTGCCCCCTTTTCTTGTTTTTTATCCTTTTTTTACTGTTTTCTTGTGGCGCAGTTTTACGGAGTCACAAGATGGCTGCCAACACTTCCTGGTTTGGAGTGTTGCTAGCCAATCAAAATGAAGCTCATGCTCGGGAGGGTTTACGAACCCTTCCGGCCACCAGATATCAATATTTTTATTTTTTGAATTTCTCAGGAACTACTGAACGGATTTACAACATTTAAAAAAAAGGTCGCTTTCTGGCCAAGAGCTACGATTTTGCCAAATTTGGTGTAATTCCGTTCAGCAGTTCAGGCTGTAGCTTTGTCTAAAGTTCCTCGGGAAATTAACATGGAGAAAACACGTTTTGGGTCCCCCCTTTTTTCGCTGCCCCCGCTTGATGAATCACCCTGAAACTTTCAAGACAGGAGCTGACCTGAGTGAACCATTAGTTTTGAAAATTTCATGAAGATTCGTCAAACGGCGCCAAAGATATTGGCAAAAGAAAAAACGCTTTTTGAATAGAAACAAGGTACTAAATATAACTACCTACTGGTGAAAGGAGTGCCCACCGGCTGCAATACTGGACATGACCCGAGTTTTGATGAAAGGGCCACGATGAGAGGCCCGCCGCAACTTGGAGATTGAACTTTGCAACAGCCAGGGTCTGCAGTAGGGATTTCCCTGTGCACTTCGTGCTACGAGTTCACCAGCTTAAAAGGCAAGTCATAAGCTGTGAAATAATTTGGTGGTAGCGGGACTGTCCTGTGATACACTGTGCCCGTTTTATGGAACTTTCCATTTAAAGGCAGTGATTGCATTCGGTGCACAGTGGAACAAAGGTAGTTTTGCCAATAACAAACATTGAATAACAAATTGTGAAAAATCGGCAGTTATGGAGCATCATGGGGACTGTGGTACTCTGACTACAAAAAACAACAAATAGTCTTTTGCAGCAAAAGGGAACATACATGAAACACTATTGTTTAAAGGATTGAACCTGGATAAAATGAAATAATTGTACTTACTTTTGCTGCTGAGAAATAAACTACGAGAAATCTAAAAAACTGACTGCCCCTTTAAAAATGTGATTAAGTGGACACCAGTCCTTTTTCAATGTTTAGGAGTCACGTTATTTAAAAGCTAACGAACCCATCAAACATACAGTGGCATAAGATTAAGACTCGCATGAGTTGAAACGCGTAATGCCTACCTGCATTTTGCCTCAAATAAAGAAAACTTCAAAGCACGATTGGAGTGGCCTGTTTTCACGCTGTGGAAGGAGTGCGTGTTTCCGTGTGGAATATATATATATATATATATATATATATATATATATATATATATATATATATATACATATATATATATATACATATATATATATATATATATTATCTACTGGCAGTCGCCAGTAGATAGTTATAGTTAGAACCTAGTTTCCATAGGAAAAGCATTTTTTGACGTGCTTATAACTTTGGCGTCGTTTGCCAAATCTTTACGAAATTTTCCAAAAAGTTCCTCTTTTCAGGTGAGCTCCTATCCTGAAAGTTTGGGGGTGATTCGTGAAGGGGGGGCTGAGAAAAAAGGGGGGTCCCAAAACATGTTTTCTCCATGCTATTTCCATAGGAAACTTTAGACAAGGGTACAGGTCAAACTGCTGAACGGAATTACGCCAAATTTGGCAGGGAGAAAGGTCTTGGTCCAGAAAGCACGCTTCTGTTTAAATGGGGTAAGTCCGTTCAGTAGTTTTAGAGAAATATCAAAATTTACAGATATCGATATTTGAGAATTCTGACATCTGATTGGCTGAGGCGTTACGAGCACGAGCGTGGGGCTCATTGGTTGTGAACTGTTGAAACTAGGAAGTGTTGGCAGCCATTTTGTGACTGAGTTGAAAGGCGTAGGGTGAAACAAAAGAGAAAAATTGTATAAGAGGGTATAGTAGGAACACTGTGGTCTTAGTTTAAGCAGTCTGTACGTTGCAGAGGCAGGGAGTTTGAATGTTGCGTAGGCCGTGGAAATCACATCCGCAGAACAACGGTGCGCGGTATTGCGGCAAGGTTGCGTAGGCTCTGGAAATCCCGTCGGGAAAACAATGCGCCGTATTGTGGCAAGCAGTGTGCAGGGTGCACACACAGGTAGTGTGAATGTGCGGTATTGCGGCAATGTTCAGTAGGCTGTGTAAATCATACCGGGAAAATAACAATGCGCCGTATTGCAGCCTTCCTTTAATATAATGCGCAGTAATGTTTACTTATAATGCGGTGTTCACTTTTATCACGGACAGTGTCACTTTCTTAGTCGAAATTTAATATTATGTGGGAGGGCGTGTTCTGTTCGTGTGTCTGGAACAAAATTAACGTTTAATTGGCTGAGGTGTTCCAATAACAAGCTCAATGTTCATTGGCCGCGAACCATTGAAAGTAGAAGTGTTGCCAGCCATTTCCTCCCCGTCCACGGAGCTGCAGGGACATCTGATTGGCTGACGTGTTCCAAGCAGGACCTTCCCAAGCTTAATGTTCATTGGCTGCGAACCATTGAAAGTAGAAGTGTTGACAGCCATTTCCTCCGTGTCCGCGGAGTAGCAGGGACATCTTATTGGCTGACGTGTTCCAAGCAGGGCCTTCAAAAGCTTAATGTTCATTGGCTGCGAACCATTGAAAGTACAAGTGTTGCCAGCCATTTCCTCCCCATCCGCGGAGTAGCAGGAACATCTGATTGGCTGACGTGTTCCAAGCAGGACCTTCCCAAGCTTAATGTTCATTGGCTGTAAACCATTGAAAGTAGAAGTGTTGGCAGCGATTCCCTCCCCTCTGCGGAACACCATGGACATTTTATTGGCTAAAGTGTTCCTAGTACAAGTTTGCTCATTATTGGCTGGGAACGGTTCACTGTTGTGAACCATTTTGTGACGCACTTCAATGGAGTACGGGAAAAGAAAGTAGTAGCGGGGAGGGTAGGAACACTATTAACTCTGTACAGTGGTCACAAGGTGGTGGAGAGGGATTGTGAAGGTAAAAATAGTTTTTTATATATTTTAAGGGCCATTTATATAATTGGTGTGGGGTGTACAAATCACGGCGGGAAAATAACAAAGTGTGTTGCGGTCTTCTTTTTATTAAGTTTGCGGGTGGGATACTTCCCAGGAGCACTGTTTAGTTATAATGTGGTGTTTACTTTTCTGACGGGGAGCTGTGGTTGCGCAGCAAAAATTTCAGTCTAGGTTTGAAATAGTTTTTATTAAGCAATTACAAATATACTTTCTTCGGAAACTGAAGCTGTATATATCAAAGGGGTGACAAATAAAAACGCAATTCATAAAATATCCCTTAAGCGTGGGCACACCCTCCCTTTTTTTCTGCTATAGTTTGTAAAAGTGTTGCCCCATATTCTTGATAATATAAGAGGGCATGAGTTACTTTTAGATAAAGTAGAAAAGAAGTGCTACAAGAAACACTCCCGCACTACATCATCTCAGGTCACAAGAACAATAACAAGTAAAAAACAGTTAAACACAAATCACTTTATATTACAGAGAAATGTACGCTTTATCATTTTTTATAATTTCTATTCTGTAGAATTCGGGAAAGTTCGGTCGTAGTGCTTAGAGGTCGCTCACTGCTCCGCTAACAAATCACGTACTCCTTTAAGAATATATAGGATAGTAGTATAATAATATACACTACTGGTCGTATATATTCTATAGGGAGAAGGTGAATAGGAACCGCAACAGACAAAAATAGAAATAGTAAAAAAACATTCAGAAATGTAGGGTTTATCAAAGGTATTCACTAAGAAAGTATCTATGGAAACTATTTTTTTTTAAACTGCAATTTCCCAAAATATTGTCACTGTAAAAATATCTGATCAAGTAAGTTAGAAGGGTCAGTAAACTGTATTTCAGATGGTTTACTCCTGGCGGCGACAAATCTCCAATTCCTGTTGTGTGGAAATATCACACTCTTACAATATACACAGTGTCACTGATGGCACACAAAAAGGAAAAGGAAAATGAAGTCATCAATACAAAACAAGATCAATAACGAAATACTTTCCAGCGATGAGTATGTTCAGAGCTTCTTTTCTCCGGGACTTCGAAATCTTTCATCTTTGCGCCAACGGTTCATAAAGTGCTCTGAGATCACAATGACTGTTAATATTATAATATACATATTCACAGTATATGATCCCAAGGAAGAAACAGAGTAAGAACGAGAAGGTGCTGACGTGAAATATAAATCTTTAGTCTTCGCGTCGACAGGTAATAAACTCCACTGAGGTCAGTATAAATGTTAATATTACAATATACATACTCACACTATATGATCTCAAGGGAGAAATAGACTAAAAACCAGAAGCTGCTAACGTTACATATAAATCTTTAGTCTTCGCGCCAACGGGTCACAAACTCCTCTGAGATCATAATGTGTGGTTATTATAATATACATACTCACACTATATGATCTCAAGGGGGAAATAGACTACAAACTAGAAGCTGCTGACGTTACATATAAATCTTTAGTCTTCGCGCCGACGGGTCACCAACACTTCTGAGGTCAAGTACAGTGTCAATATTATAATATACAAAGTCACACTATATGAGCTCAAAGGAGCCAGAACAGGAACAATGTTTGCTGTATTCTGTCTGTTTCTGAAAACAAGCTGCTGACGTTACATATAAATGGCAAAAACAACCAATAACACTTTTTTCTAAATACAAGTGTTTAAATATTGACGAATAGCTCTGTATTATAAATATCTAGTATGCCATATTCAAACAACTTACAACTCAGGATTATGTTTTGTGGCCGCAAAAGAAGAATCCGACTGTAGAAAAGAGCACCTGCATCACTGAATGGAGACGCGTAAATAACTCGCAAAAACGAAACTAATCAATCAACGGGTGTGGTTATATACTTTTTGGTTATTGAGTAGTCTATGGAAGGAAGATGCGGCTCCGCCCATTTCGATGTCACGTTTTACAGTTGACACGTGCTCACGTTTTAACTGTTTAACTTGTGCACGTGTTGGGAAAAGTTACAAAATGTGCAGCGGAAAAAGTTTCGATTTCGAACCTAACACGTATAAGGTCCTTAATATGTACATACGTTGGAGAGCTTAAAAACTGTTACCCGGAAAACCGTGTCATTTCCATTCTCATGAGTAAATACATTTATTAATTGCCGTAATTCTAAATAGAAGACATAAAAAAAAGATCTATCAGAATAGAAGGAAAAAAAACGTGACAATATTTCTCATCACTATGGTTTTAAATTAAAAAAATGCGAGCATTTGTAAAGCGTACAGCTACCCCTGGAAAGGTGTGCCGGCGCTCGGGGGCATCGGAAAGATTAAGCAAGGTGTTGCCCACAGTGACATAGTGGTGGACTAACGTGCCGCTGAAGCCGGGAATTGAACTGTGAACGCTGTTGTTCGAAGTCAGGTATCATAGCTGCTCCGTCACACTTTTTCCACACTTATATGTTAATTAGTGCTAATTAAGTTTTAAACCTTGTTAAATTATAACTTATAACAGACTACTGTTACAGTTAGTTTTTCACTACAAAAAGTATGCACGTCTTTTTTAAATTTAGTTATAAACAATATAGGTTTCAGGGACATTGTAGTTAGAAATTAGCATTTATAAAACCTTTCAAATTCACTGAAAAAACCATAGGTTTTACAGACGTTATAGTTAGAAATTAGCATTTAAAAAACCTTTGAAATTCACTGAAAAAACCATAGGTTTCAGGGGCTTTATAGTTAGCTGGACATTTCACTCGTACAAAACCATAGAAATTCCACTGTTATAGTTAGTTCAGCTAACTATAACTCGCGCCCCCGCAATGCACTGCTCATGATGTCACATATTACATCATTCATGGCATGGTCAGTGACATCACTGATGACATCACTGATGACATCTCAAATGACATCACTGATGACATCACTGATGACATCATCCAGTGACTGTGTGTTTCTGTAATTTTTAACTATGTTTTACATATATTCTTAGGTGTATTGAAGAATGAGTGGGTGTATAAGTGTCTGGATGGGGGATTTTACAGGTGTGTGACTGATTGTATAAGTGAGTGATTAAACGTGTCTTACTGAATGCATGGGTTAGTGACTAAACTGTGTGAATGTATGTATCAGTCTGTCTGTTGTTGTGTAAGCTGCTACATGGGTTGATCAGTAGCTACATGAGTGTTTATATGGGTTATTGATTGTTTGCCTGAGTATTTGTATGGGAGACTGAGTGTGTGTGTGGGTGGGCTGGAGGTGTGTGACTCTGTGCATTGAAGTGTGAGTGGTTGATTCACTGGGTGTATGGGTTCAAGAGTGCATGTGGAAACAGCTGTATGGGTGGGTGAGTGTGTGTATGGGTGTGTTGGTGAGTGAATGGATGTCTCAGTGGTACATGTGGGAGTAACTACATATGTAAAAGGCAGTATATGTGAGTGATGCTGTATATAAATGAGTATATGTGAGAGTGAGTGATTGTGAGAGTGGCTGTATGGATGAGTGTGTACTTGTATCAGTGATTATATAAGAGAGTAATTATGCGTTAGTATCTGTATGAATTAGTGAGGTGGTGTGTGTATAACTGTATAGGTGAGTAAATGGGAGTGTGATTAATTCTTTGCATGACTGACTAGGTGTGTGAGTAACTCCATGGATGAGTGGCGATGTGTGAGTGTCTGAATAGGTGTATGAGTGCATATCATAGTGTTGTATTGATGAGTGACTGCATGTATAAGTGAATGTATGGGTGAATGAGTGGATGTGTGTGTAGGCCTAGGAATCAAAGAGTGCGTATGTAGTAACTGGTATTGGTGTCTCGATGGTTTCGAAAATGGTAGTCTGTATTTTACAGTGGGTGTATTAAAGGTTATATTAGACTGTGAGGAGGTGCATCAGATTTTCACGTGGATGATGTCATCAGTGTTATCATCAGTGATGTCATTTGAGATGTCATCAGTGATGTCATCAGAGATGTCACTGACCATGCCATGAATGATGTAATATGTGACGTCATGAGCAGTGCATTGCGGGGGCGTGAGTTATAGTTAGCTGAACTAACTATAACAGTGGAATTTCTATGGTTTTGTACGAGTGAAATGTCCAGCTAACTATAACGCCCCGGAAACCTATGGTTTTTTCAGTGAATTTCAAAGGTTTTTTAAATGCGAATTTCTAACTATAACGTATGTAAAACCTATGGTTTTTTCAGTGATATATATATATATATATATATATATATATATATATATATATGGTGGCTATCTTTTGGACACACTACAGGCTCTGTGGTAACGCCTGGACACGCCACTTACCTGCAATTAGCTCGGCCACTATCAGTGGATCACAACTCTGTGATGGACTTTGCTGCCTACTGAGGTGACAGCTACAAGCACCTGACTGGGAAGCTGAGTGGCGGGGTGAGGGACTAGGTGAGCTGCAATACCGCCCGCTTGAAAGAGCTCGGTGTGCACTGGGGTGAAGGGAGCAGACACCGCCCACTGGGGTTAGTACTTATGAATGGTGTCTGCTCCGTGTGGATCCAGGTTCCTGGGTTTGCGCTTCCCCAGAGCTTTCACACCAGCGATGCCTGACCAATCGGAGCGAGGCATTTTGTTTAAAAGGTAGGGCGGGAGAGACACTTGTCATTTTCCTGGCGGCATCTGAGGAAGTTTTACACAAAACGAAACGCGTCATGCTTACGCCTGAATAAAGAAGGAAATGTGCAGTTCTCCTGGAGTCCCGTGTGTGCTCATTTCCTCTACGAGATGGGGGAGTTGGAGTTTATGTTTTGGGATGCGGCCACGAACGTCCCTGGGAGCACCCACCCCTTTAGAGTCCGGCGGTTTTTGGTGGCTATCTTTTGGACACACTACAGGCTCTGTGGTAATGCCTGGACACGCCGCTTACCTGCAATTAGCTCGGCCACTATCAGTGGATCACAACTCTGTGATGGACTTTGCTGCCTACTGAGGCGAAAGCTACAAGCACCTGACTGGGAAGCTGAGCGGCGGGGTGAGGGACTAGGTGAGCTGCAATACCGCCCGCTTGAAAGAACTCAGTGTGCACTGGGGTGAAGGGAGCAGACACCGCCCACTGGGGTTAGTACTTACGAATGGTGTCTGCTCCGTGTGGAACCAGGTTCCTGGGTTTGCACTTCCCCAGAGCTTTCACACCAGCGATGCCTGACCAATTGGAGCAAGGTATTTTGTTTAAAAGGCAGGGCGGGAGAGACACTTGTCATTTTCCTGGCGGCATCTGAGGAAGTTTTACACAAAACGAAACGCGTCATGCTTACGCCTGAATAAAGAAGGAAATGTGCAGTTCTCCTGGAGTCCCGCGTGTGCTCATTTCCTCTACGGGATGGGGGAGTTGGAGTTTATATATATATATATATATATATATATATATATATTACCTACTGGCGGTCGCCAGTAGGTAGTTATAGTTAGGACCTATTTTCCATAGGAAATTCACAACATTCTATTTCCAATAACTTTGGCGCCGGTTGATGAATTTTCGCGAAATTTTCAAAACTCGTGGGGCGCTCCGGTCCGCTCCTATCCTGAAAGTCTCGGGGTGATTCATCAAGTGGGGGCCGAGAAAAAAGGGGGGTCCCAAAATGTGTTTTCCCCATGCAATTTTCCATAGGAACCTTTAGTCGCAGCTTCAGCCCGAACTGTTGAACGGAATTACACCAAATTTGGCAAAAAGGTAGCCCTTGGTTCAGAGTCGTGCCTTTTGGTTAAATGGTGTAAATCCGTTCAGTAGTTCCTGAGAAATTTGAAAAAGAAAACACATATATATCTGGGCGGAGCCTAACCACACATGTCATCGTGAGATCTGATTGGCTGTCAGCACTTCATCCTGGAATTGCTGGCAGCCATATTGGGACCAATATAAATGATAGTACCCCATTGAAATGCATTGTAGTGAATCGAAGATTTTGAGGGTTATCAAAAGGAGAACTATAAAGGGTGATAACAGACTTTAGTTACATTAGAATTCATTTGTTGATGGTACCATACTAATTTCAGGAATTGTGGTGTGTTCTAAGGTGTTTTTACCCTGTGAAAAACCTTCTGCTGGGATATCATGAATCATGTTTGAGAGAAAACTATTTTCACATGCTTGTCCCATACAGTTTTGGAAGGTGCACCAGAAGCTAAAATGAGAGCATATTTTCTGTAAATTCACATTATCTTTCTCAGTCTTGTGAGAATAAAGTCTGACATTCTCAGTAAAACATGTACATCCAACAAGGGCAGAGACTGTCAGTTGATTCCTTTGTGTTCTACTGCAGCTTCCCAGAGTGTTCTAAAGAACAACTAGAGTGCTAACAGCCTTACTTATGACAAAAGTATGGCACACCTGAAGCCATCTTGATTGAAATAAACTGGTAACACTTAAAACATTTAATTTAAAAAGGAACAAAATGCTGGGGTTCATTTTGTCATAGAAATTATGGTTAGTGCTGTAGAAAGAAAAATTAGGACATGTTTTAAGTGAGATCTCAAATATCTTCCTGTTATATTTCAACAAGAGCAGCCTGTCAGTTGATGCCTTTGTGTTCTACTGCAGCTTCCCAGAGTGTTCTAAAGAACAACTAGAGTGCTAACAGCCTTACTTGTGACAAAATTATGGCACACCTGAAGCCATCTTGATTGGAATAAACTGGTAACACTTAAAACATTTAATTTAAAAAGGAAGAAAATGATGGGGTTCATTTTTGTCACAGAAATTATGGTTAGTGCTGTAGAAAGAAAAATTAGGACATGTTTCAAGTGTGATCTCAAATATCTTCCTGTTATATTTCAACAGGAGCAGCCTGTCAGTTGATGCCTTTGTGTTCTACTGCAGCTTCCCAGAGTGTTCTAAAGAACAACTAGAGCGCTAACAGTCTTACTTATGACAAAATTATAGCACACCTGAAGCCATCTTGATTGGAATAAACTGGTAACTCTTAAAACATTTAATTTAAAAAGAAACAAAATGAGGGGGTTCATTTTGTCATACAAATTATGGTTAGTGCTGTAGAAAGAAAAATTAGGACATGTTTTAAGTGAGATCTCAAACATCTTCCTGTTATATTTCAACAGCAGCAGCCTGTCAGTTGATGCCTTTGTGTTCTACTGCAGCTTCCCAGAGTGTTCTAAAGAACAACTAGAGCGCTAACAGTCTTACTTATGACAAAAGTATGGCACACCTGAAGCCATCTTGATTGGAATAAACTGGTAACACTTAAAACATTTAATTTAAAAAGGAACAAAATGAGGGGGTTCATTTTGCCATAGAAGTTATGGTTAGTGCTGTAGAAAGAAAAATTAGGACTTGTTTCAAGTGTGATCTCAAATATCTTGCTGTTATATTTCAACAGGAGCAGCCTGTCAGTTGATGCCTTTGTGTTCTACTGCAGCTTCCCAGAGTGTTCTAAAGAACAACTAGAGCGCTAACAGTCTTACTTATGACAAAATTATGGCACACCTGAAACCATCTTGATTGGAATAAACTAGTAACTCTTAAAACATTTAATTTAAAAAGGAACAAAATGAGGGGGTTCATTTTGTCATATAAATTATGGTTAGGGCTGTAGAAAGAAAAATTAGCGCTAAAACACTACCCCCAGCACGACACCCTACACTACCCAAACATAACTGCACTACCCTAAACCCTAAAACACTACCACCAGCACGACTCCCTACACTACCCAAACACCACTGCACTACCCTAAACCCTAAAACACTACCCCCAGCACGACTCCCTACACTACCCAAACACCACTGCACTACACTAAACCCTAAATATACCCCCAGCATGACCTCCCACACTACACAAACACCACTGCACTACCCTAAACCCTAAAACACTACCCCCAGCACGACCCCCTACACTACCCAAACACCACTGCACTACCCTAAACCCTAAAACACTAACCCCAGCATGACCCCTACACTACCCAAACACCACTGCACTACCCTATACCCTAAAACACGACCCCCTACACTACACAAACACGACTGCACTACCCTAAACCCTAAAACACTACCCACAGCATGACCCCCTTCACTACACAAACACCACTGCACTGCCTTAAACTCTAAAACACTACCCCAGCACTACCCCCTACACTACCCAAACACCACTGCACTAACATAAACCCTAAAACACTACCCCCAGCACAACCCCCTACACTACACAAACACCACTGCACTACCCTAAACCCTAAAACACTACCCCCAGCACGACTCCCTACACTACCCAAACACCACTGCACTACCCTAAACCCTAAATCTACCCCCAGCACGACCCCTACACTATCCAAACACCACTGCACTACCCTAAACCATAAAACACTACCCCCAGCATGACCCCCTACACTACACAAACACCACTGCACTACCCTAAACCCTAAAACACTACCACCAGCATGACCCCCTACACTACTCAAACACCACTGCACTACCCTAAACCCTAAAACATTACCCCAGCACGACCCCTACACTACCCATACACCACTGCACTACCCTAAACCCTAAAACACTACCACCAGCACGACCCCCTACACTACTGCACTACCCTAAACCCTAAAACACTACCCCCAGCACGACCCCCTACACTACCCAAACACCACTGCACTACCCTAAACCCTAAAACACTACCCCCAGCACGACCCCCTACACCACTGCACTACCCTAAACCCCAGAAAAGAAACCCCCACCCCATGCCCAATCCCCCTTACCTCTCACTCCTCATGGTTCCTCTCTCCTCGTGGTTCCTGCTTCACGTCATCTCTGAGGGGCGGTGCACGTCGTTGTGAGGAAACGGAACAGCCTCTGTTTCCTTACAACGACATGGATCGTCAACATGTTTTTTAGAATGCATGGGCATTTACCATACATACCTTTACAACAAAATTCGTTGTAAAGGCATGCGTGGTAAATGACCATGCGTTCTAAATAAATGCGTAGTAATGACTTCGTGATGTACAACGCATGCGTGGTAATGCATGCGTTGTAATGGTTTCGCAAAGTAAAAAAGTCGTAGTAACGGCTGTTTACCGATCAAAGCTGGCCCCTGTACTTCAGTGAGACGTTTATTTGACTAATTAGGAGGAAGGAATGTGGTTTTTTTACCGAAAAGTGCATTCCCGGCTGTTGTATTGTGAAAGTGTCCACGTGGCCTGGTTTCACTTCCGGTGAGAGAGTGGAAGAGTCTGTTTGGATCTAAAGGAGTTCTGTTGTTGGACGGGGCCGGCGCGACATGTCATCAGAATACATAGCTAATGGAAAGCGTCCTCCCTGAAGTGTGGAGCAGTGCCATGAGAGGTTAACGAGTGTGTGTCCCACCGCAGTATGACCGTACCGCGTGACCCATGTGCCACCTCCAGGGTACGGGAGGCAGAAGCGGCATCGCAGGTCCTCTTGAAGACCGTTGTAGCACTAATTCTACATTTTGGTACAAGGGCATTTTAACTTTGTTGTTCCTGCCAGATACAAAGAGAAGATCCTGTGTTATTCAGTGCCCTCGTTACCTTTTTTGTGGGTTGTGGTGCTTGTCACTTCGCTGCCCCGCCGGTGCACACGACTGGGCACCCCACCTCGTGTGCCATCTGCAGGGCCTCTGCCCTCGGATCACTGGTTTCGGTTTCTGGAGTGGCAACATAAACAGTTGCTCCCAAAGGACTAGCCTGAACACTTAGGTGAATATCCCCTGCACCAGCATTCCACTGAAATTCTTTCCTAGCGCTCCCATGTCAACGAGCACGGCTCCGCTCGCGACACCGTATAACGTCATCGGAGCCATAAGAGGACCTCGTCGGCGTGCTGTCGTCAGTTCCACCCATTTTTTTCGTGCCACCGAGGCAAACAGGGGACCGAGACATTTTCACATGTATACATAGTATAATAAATATATATATATTCACTGAAAAAACCATAGGTTTCAGGCACGTTATAGTTAGAAATTAGCATTTAAAAAACCTTAGAAATTCACTGAAAAACCATAGGTTTCAGGCACGTTATAGTTAGAAATTAGCATTTAAAAAACCTTAGAAATTCACTGAAAAAACCATAGTTAGTTGGACATTTCACTCGTACAAAACCATAGAAATTCCCCCGTTATAGTTAGTTCAGCTAACTATAACTCGCGCGCCCGCAATGCACTGCTGATGACGTCACATATTACATCACTCATGACATGGTCAGTGACATCACTCATGACATCACTGATGACATCTCAAATTACATCACTGATGACATCACTGATGACATCATCCAGTGAATGTGTGTTTTTCTGAAAATTAAATATGTTTTATATATGTATATCTCAAGGTCGATGGAAGAATAAATGGGTATATAAGTGTCTAAATGGATGATTTTTTTTTGTAAAATTGATTGTATAACTGACTAAGTGTATCTTAGTGAAAACATGGGTTAGTGAGTAATGTTTAAATATGAAAATATCTGTATCAGTCTCTCACTTTGTGTATAAGTGGCTGCATGGGTTGGTGAGTAGCTACATGAGTGTCTATATGGGTTATTAGTTGGTTTTTTGAGTATCAGTTTGAGTGTCTGAGTGTCTGTATGGTTCGGTGGGGGTATTACTTAGTGCATAGATGCATGAATGATTGACTCACTGTTTGTATGTGTTGAAGACAGCATGTGTGCAGGACTGTATAGGTGGATGAGTATGTGTATGGGTGTGTTAGTGAGTGAATGACTGTCTCAATAGTGTCTTTATGAGTAACTACATATGTTTTAAACTAGTATATGTGAGTATTGGTGTATATAAGTGAGTATATGTGAGAGTGAGAGATTGGAAGAGTTCCTGTACAAATAAGTAGGTGTTTCCATAAGTGATTGTTTAAGAGAGTAAGTATGTGTAAGTTTCTGTAGAAGTAAGTGTGGTAGTGTGTGTATAACTGTATATGCAAGTAAATGGATGTTTGATACTTTGTTTGCATGTGTGACTATGTGTGTGAGTAACTCTATGGATGAGTGGCGGTGTGTAACAGGATGTATAGGTGTATGAGTACATATGATGAGTGAGTACATGTATGAGTGACTGGTTAGGGACTGTTGGTGAATGAGTGGATGTGTGTGTAGATCTTGGAATTACTGAATAGGTGTGTTGTAACTGGTATTGGTATGTCCATTGTTTTGAAAATGTTAGTTTGTATTTTTGAGTGTGTGTATCAAAGGTTATATTAGGGTGAGAGGAGGTCTGCCACTCTATCACAAGGATGATGTCATCAGTGATGTCATCAGTGATGTCATTTGAGATGTCATCAGTGATGTCATGAGTGATGTCACTGACCATGTCATGAGTGATGTAATATGTGACGTCATCAGCAGTGCATTGCGGGCGCGCAAGTTATAGTTAGCTGAACTAACTATAACGGGGGAATTTCTATGGTTTTGTACGAGTGAAATGTCCAACTAACTATAACTGTCCCTAAAACCTATGGTTTTTTCAGTGAATATATATATATATATATATATATATATAAAATAGTGAAAAAAAGTAGTTAGAGGCCCTCCTCGTGGTGATAATATTGAGTTTATTGCAATATCAGGGACAACACGTTTCGGCTTTGCAGCCTTTCTCAAGTGCGGGTTCAGTTCCATTTAGTGACTGTATGGTGCCACCAACCACAACAAGGTAAACATAGTGAACAGACTATGCTTAAAGGAACTACAAGTTACATCGAAGTGAGGTGAAATACAAATGCATTCTATGTTCTTTGCAAAAGTATAAAATTACACCAAAGGATAATAGCAAATGGTATGAAACTGCTCAGATATTTCAAATTAAATCATTTGATACAAGTTGATGTTGTACGCAGTCTACTTCCTAAATGCATGAAAGATAATGGAGAGGTCCTGGTATGTGATTACATTGTACCGCAATCAGGCTTGCCACATGCTTGTTACATTCGTATTCAATGTGCTCGATCGAGACTAATATTTAGAGACTCATTGCAGAGCCGATTACAACCCGGTGCGTGTCTCCTAGCTAGGAGTGTAGTGGTCTTGAGCACACCACGTGTAATTACTCATGGGTGCCACAGATTTATGCTTGGCTCAAAGTTATGAGCTTACCAGTAGTGGCTCGCACAGGTAAGAGTGGTGAGGCGGGGCGGGTTGACTGGTGGTGCAAGTCAACAGATGACGGGATAAGTAATATTGAATAAATAAATAAATAAAACCACATACTTTGAGCTTGCTGCATCGTCGACACTGTGAAGCAGCAAGCGCAAAGTAAGTGGTTTTATTTATTTATTTATTAATATTACTTATCCCATCGTCCGTCGACTTCCACCACCCCCACCTCACTCCACCCCTGCCCCATCCCACCGCCTACCGCTCTTACTTGTGCAAGCCGCCACTGGAGCATACTACAGGATATTGTGTTGAACCCGGATGCTGCCCAAGTGGGCCATCCACTGAGTGGTATAGTCTCCTCATGTGACTAAGAAAAAGCCTGAAACTATAGTCAAAAGATTCAAGTTGTGTCACCCATGGCTGCTGATGGTAGTGATGCTATTCACCCAATATTGACTCAGTACACAATAGGCTCCCTCCCGCATGTTTCGGAGGAGGAGTGTTCCTAATTACTGCGGGATCGAGGGCACTGCGGGGAGCGGCCGCCGTTGGGTCGTTCCCGGCTGGAGGGGAAGAGGCCCGACCTGGCCGAGCAGGGCCGACAGCATCGATCCAGCCTGTGGAGGCTGGTTGCAAGGCCTGATCCCAGCTGCGGCCCCTGGTGGGGGAAATAGCAAGTGACCCAAGGGCTGCTCCTGCAGAGCGTCTGCCGCCGTAGAGCGATCAGCGGATCTGGGAGAAGGCCGTCGCAACCAGCAGGAGCCAGTGACAGACCGAGAAGCAGTCCATCCCGCGGCCTACGCCGGGAGCGGCCGGCGAGCCCGGGCCCATAGTGCAGAGGGCGAGGTCCTCTCTTGCCGGCTGAATTTACTTTAGGGGAAGTAAGAAAAGCCCCTAGGGAGGAAGCTGCTGCCCAGAAGGCAAACAAAACAGATCTGGTGTGGATCCCTGAGCAGCAAGGTGGACGAGGTTTTGATGCAGCTGCCCCCACCCTAGGAAGGGAAGAAGACACTGTTGCTGTTGGTCTGCCGGTCCGTTGGGGGACTCAAAGCCCCAGAATCCATCACTCCAAGGAGGCAGGGGCCGCACTCGCGCTCTTAAGCACCATTGTTTTTCCGCATCGCGGTATGCACGTGGGCGCTTCAGGATGAGGCAGGGCAGGGTCACACCTCTTGGCTTCAAACTGTTTGCTTTAATTTGGTGTGGTATGCCCTACATTGTTTAGCAAGCCCCTCCATTTTAGTATCGTACTGGGCAGGGCTTGGCCTCACCCTAAGTGCTCAAACGTGACCAAGCCATGGGAAAAAAGGAAGGCAACTGACAAAAACCAGGGAGCATGTATCGCAAAAAAATCCCAAGACATGCTGCAGACAATTGTACCCTCGACAAAATTGATGAACGTATTGAGGAAGTGGAGGACTTGCTTGCTCCCCAATCAAAGTCCAAAGGGCTATCCCAGCAAGGGAAGGGAAAGGAAAGGGGGGAAACCAAAAGCACCAAAAAAGTATTGTTTCCTACCTTGACAAACCAACAGAGCCTTCTCCAGTTATTATCTTAAATACAAGTCGCAGTGCCCAGGGCCTGCCATCATCATCTGCTCCCTCTCTCATGTCTACAGCAGTACATACAATCAGAAAGGAGGGGTGTGTAACTGCAAGTGTTGAATGCACGAACCACTATACTGTCCTAGAAAACCTTGAGACCATGGATAACATCCCCCCCCAATTGCCAGGGTAGTGTGACTCTGTGAAGGCCTGCTAAATCAAAGACCCTGTGGTCACAAATGACCAATTAGTGGCACTAAGAAGCCAAATCAACTCACTAAGGGAGATTATGGAAAAGATGGCCAGACTATTAACAACCAAGCAGGATAACCTCGCTGTCTTAGTTACACAGAAACAATCCATTGAGCCTGGGCCGGGATATGGTCCCCCTCCGAGGTTAAAGACCACGACTGATACCCAAAATGGAGAGCAGCCTAACCTTGTGAATACCAACTGTCGTAACTTGACCACGAGGGAACGTTTGCCGGGTTATTCCCCCTTAGCACCTGCCGGTACCCTGTCAGACGAACTAAGGGGCATATTATCAAGCGGCAGCGATAATTATCGCTGGCCGCTCTTAGCGAGAAATTATTTATCGCCGGCTATCGCTGGCAATTATCGCCATGCTATCGCTGTATCAACAACGCATAGTGCAATGGCGATAATTTTCCAGCGATAGCAGTGTTTTCCATGGAACATCGCTGGTTTTTCAGCGATGTTCCATGGAAAAAGGCGATAACCTTGCTGATACGACCCTGTGGTCGTATCAGCATAATCCACCCCCAATGGTAAGTATACCTAAGTCAGCATTTTTGCAGACGTTAGTTTTTGGCAAAAACCGCGGTTTTCACCAAAAACTAACGTCTGCAAAAATGCGTGGGCCTCCTTGTAAATATCGCAATGTGCACATCAGCGATAATTTACAAGAAGTACTGCCCAGTGACGCCCACTTTGCATCTCATTAGAGATGCAAAGCGAGGCGTCGGGAAAACGGGTGCTAACATGCGCTAATGCATGTTAGCATCCCCTTGTAGATAGGGCAATGTCATTTTCGCCGCTTTTTTGGATTTTAAAGCCAAAAAAGCGGCGAAATGGCCCTTGATAATATGCCCCTAAGACCTGTCTCAAATAGAGTGGCTGGCAGGACTTTTGGACTACACCCAATACCAATAGACTCTTACAAATCTCACGTGGGAAAGCATAACTACGGTTACCCAAAGGGGTCCATTGTGGAGGTAAGGTGGGTGGCTCCCATTCCCCTTGGGCCAGATAACACCCCCTGGCATGAGCAGTTGTATGAGAATCCTAACTTGACGGATGGGAGTTATAGACCCTATGCAATAACTAGGGAAAGTGCATCCAATAAGGCATTCATTGAGGCCAGACGTGGCAAACCCTTGACCTCTATTTCACTAACATCCCTAAAAATCAAAGTTCACACCAGGAAAGTTATGAATCATTGGTAAATAAAGTCATCCATTGGATCCGGTTCAAAGGGGCTGTAGATCCATCATCTGAGAGGATATATGTAATGTCAAACGGTTTTGTCCTGATAAACAACAGTGGGACCACATTGGAGAGACCTTTAAGGATAAGGCCCTAGTGGATGGGTTACTTGCACTTGAGCTACACTTTAATTCTCCCACTGATACTTGCATAAGACTCAAACTTAATTTTCTAACCCCTATAAAAGACCAGCTAACAGGAGAAACTCAAAATCCATTCCTAAACGAAGGACAACCCAAGAATGGGAAACTTAGTAGTCTTATGAACACCTCCGACATTGACTGACTCAGAAACGTTATCCCGGACTGTCCTATAGACTTAGAAGCACAGCACTTAGCTATTACTAAAATGAATTTTCCTATTATACCTCCCACCGACAACCTTGCAATAAGTGAAAGGGATATAGCTACCAATAATAGCAGAGCCACTTCTCCGACACAGCAGGGTGAACATATTGGGTTTATCTCGGGGTCCACGATAACGACTAATTCACATAGCCTAAACTTGCTCTCATGGAACATTGGGGGGATCAAATCCAAACTCCATGACCCAGAGTGGAATTCATTTATTGACGTGCACTAAATCATTTTTCTCCAAGAAACATGGGCAACTAACCCTATTCCTCGACCTGGTTTTCAAACCTTTAGCGAAAATGCAATCCCTTCTCTGGCCGGCCGCCCATCAGGAGGGCTAATAATCTGGCTACGCCTTGACTTGTTCCCCACTGCTAGATTAGTCTCAGCTAGTTCTAGTGATGTATTAGCGGTCGAAATCCAACTGTCGACCCAAACAGGTCCAAGGTACATAGCTTTGATCAATGTGTATATTAGGTCTGTTCCCCCTAATGCCCTATCCCCTATAATAGAAAAGGTGGATGCCCTGATGGGACAGTTCAATCGTAAAGCCCTAGTGATTGTAGCAGGTGACAACAACACTCGCATACCATCAAATGTTGGGCAGAATTCTTCAGAAACTGAACTGGAAGTAGGATGGCTAGAAGAACTTCTATGTCACCCCTGCCTGGTTCTAATAAAGGAATAAAAATCACCAAAGTGGGAGCCCAAATTGTTGACTTGATATTAGATCATGGCCTAAGAGTGGTTAATGGGAATACTGAGTCTGATTGCCCCCTCCCCCCTTGGCCAACCTCTAAACGAGGCCTTAGCATCTCAAGAATAGAGTACATCCTTGTGGATAATGAACTATGGGCAGATTTAAACGATATGAAGGTAGTCCCCAGACCAGATAGTGACCACCAAGCTCTAAGTGCATCTTTCTCCATGATTGCGTTTGCAGGCGCAAAACTAGACCAAGTAGTGACCATCTCGTCTATGGTCCTTACATCGGATTTAAGAAATATTAAATGGGCAGCCATGGAGACGGACACAAAGCGAATGACACACTTCTACAATCTTTTTGTGTGGAAATGTTCCCAGGTTGACCTGACAGACATAGGTAGTATCAATTTTGTCTCCATACACTCAGAACTCATGGGCATATTAAGATCATGTTTTGTCAAGAACCAAAAAAAGAGGTGCTCTCCAAAAGAAAACCCCCTCCTGGTATTCGAAATCCTGCCGGCTAGATAAATCCCTCTTATTATGTGCGATCAAAAAGGGGCAAAGAGTTGAAATTGCAGAGGCCAGAAACAAGTATAAAACAACTTTAGAAAAGGCCAAAAGGGAGTGGGAGGAGGAACAGTGGTTATTTATGGCAGAAGCCCTAGAGAAGGGAGACCACAAGACCTTTTGGAAATTAATTTCTGTTAACTACTCTAGTGTTAACCATCTGGAGTTAACTATGAAACCTGAGATATGGGCCTCTCATTTTAGTGGCATGTACAAAGGTAAATCGAACCAAATCAATTCATTAAGTCTCCCCCTAGGGGCCAAGAGTACCGCGATGGGAAACACAATTCATGATGACTATAGTAGATCGGACGCACAAGAACTTAACCTTACCTTTATTATTGCCAAAACCCATCTAGCAGTAAAGCAAATGAAAAAGAAAAAGCACCTGAGATGGACGGTATACCAGGCGATCTTTTCCTGTCCCAACTAGATATCTGGGTAACATACCTGAATGCAGTATGTAATAGCATCCTAAAAGGTCAATCAATCAATCACAGAATTTGTAGAGCGCACTACTTACCCGCGAGGGTCTCAAGGCGCTGGGGAGAGGGAAGGGGGGGGGATGCTGCTACTGGTCGAACAGCCAGGTCTTGAGTAGCCTCCTGAAGGTCAGCAGGTCTTGGGTCTGTCGTAGGCTTAGTGGAAGGGTGTTCCTGGTCTTGGCGGCGAGGTGTGAGAAGGATCTGCCGCCGGTGGTTGTTCTTCGAATGCGGGGGACGGTGGCGAGGGAGAGGTCGGCGGAGCGGAGCTGGCGGTTGGGGACGTAGAAGAAGAGTCGTCTGTTGAGGTAGGCTGGGCCAGTTTTGTGGAGTGCCTTGTGTGCGTGGATGAGGAGTTTGAAGGTGATCCTCCTGTCGACGGGGAGCCAGTGCAGGTTCCTCAAGTGGGGGTGATGTGGCTGTGGCGTGGTACGTCGAGGATCAGTCGTGCGGAGGCGTTTTGTATGCGTTGCAGTCGCTTGATGAGCTTGGCCGGGGCTCCCGCGTAGAGGGCGTTCCCATAGTCCAGTCTGCTACTGACGAGGGCCTGGGTGACTGTTCTTCTTGTGTCTGTCGGGATCCACCTGTAGATCTTGCGAAGCATGTGGAGGGTGTTGAAGCAGGAGGAGGAGACTGCGTTGACTTGCTTGGCCATGGAGAGCGTTGAGTCGAGGATGACTCCCAGGTTGCGTGCGTGGTCGGTGGGTGTCGGGGCTGGTCCCAGCGTCGTTGGCCACCAGGAGTCGTCCCAGGCTGAGGGGTTGGAGCCGAGGATGAGGACCTCCGTTTTGTCCGTGTTCAGCTTTAGTCGGCTGATCCTCATCCAATCGGCGACGGCCTTCATTCCTTCATGGAGTTTGGCTTTGGCGGCGAGGGGGTCCTT
Source organism: Calotriton arnoldi (assembly GCA_963921515.1). Taxonomy (NCBI): domain Eukaryota; kingdom Metazoa; phylum Chordata; class Amphibia; order Caudata; family Salamandridae; genus Calotriton; species Calotriton arnoldi. The sequence continues at coordinate 431,930 of CAWUFW010008157.1, forward strand.
GGTGAGGGAGAGGATCAGTTGAGTGTCGTCGGCGTAGGAGATAATGTTGAGGTTGTGTTGTCTGGCGATGCGTGCGAGCGGGGCCATGTAGATGTTGAACAGTGTTGGGCTGAGGGACGATCCCTGGGGTACGCCGCAGATGATCTCGGAGGCTTCGGATCGGAAAGGTGGGAGGCGGACTCTCTGGGTTCTGCCGTCGAGGAAGGAGGTGGTCCATTCCAGGGCCTTGTCTCGGATCCCTGCGTCGTGGAGGCGTGCGCGTAGAGTGCGGTGGCAGACAGTGTCGAAGGCGGCGGAGAGGTCCAGCAGGATGAGGGCTGCGGTCTCACCATTGTCCAGCAGGATCCTGATGTCGTCGGTGGCGGCGATGAGGGCAGTCTCAGTGCTGTGGTTGCTGCGGAACCCTGATTGGGATGGGTCCAGGATGCTGTTTTCTTCGAGGTATTGGGTTAGCTGTTTGTTGATGATCTTCTCGATGACCTTGGCTGGGAACGGAAGCAGAGAGATGGGCCGGAAGTTCTTGAGGTCTCTCGGGTCCGCCTTGGGTTTTTTGAGTAGGGCGTTGATCTCTGCGTGTTTCCAGCTCTCTGGGAAGGTCGCGGTCTCGAAGGAGAGGTTGATGATGTTGCATAGGTGGGGTGCGATGGAGCTGCTGGCTTTGTTGAAGATGTGGTGCGGGGAAAGGGTCTGACGGGGAGCCGGAGTGTATTGTGCTCATGGTCTTGATGGTGTCCTCGATGTTCACGCTGGCCCAGGCTGGCAGGGGGTCATGGTCGATGGTGTGTGGCGGGTCTGGTGTATCGATCTTAGTTGGGGTTGTCTGGGTGTTGAAGCTGTCGTGGATGTCGGCGATCTTGCGGTGAAAGAAGGTGGCGAGGGAATCGCACAGGGGTTGCGACGGCGGGATGTCGTTGGTGTTGGAGCTGGGATTGGAGAGTTCCTTCACGATGTTGAAAAGCTCCTTGCTGTTGTGTGCGTTGTTGTCGAGGCGGTCTTTGAAGGAGATTCTCTTGGCGGACCTGATGAGGTGGTGGTGGTTACGGATGGCGTCTTTGTGGGCTGTGTGGCTGTCCGGTGTCTTATCGCTGTGCCATTTCTTCTCTAGTTTCCGGCAACCCCATTCAGCCTACATGGCATGGAGCAATTATCATACCCATCTACAAAAAGGGAGAAAGATCAAACACCATAAATTACAGGCCCATCAGCCTCTTGGATAACACTCCGAAAATTTTCTGTAGACAGTTGTTGTTTAAACTTAACAATTGGATGGATGAGAACAACATCTTAGAAGATGCGCAAGCTGGGTTTAGACCCAAGATCAGCACTCTGGACAGGTCCTCTGCTTCAATGTGATAACTTGGAAATATGTCCCCTTAAAGCGTGACCATCTATATGTCGCCTTCATAGACTTGAGGCCGGCATTCAACCTGGTCCCAAAGAAAACTCTATGCGAGGTATTGGATGCATATGGTATTCCTCCAGACCTATTAAGGATATTGAGAGTCTTACATACAAGCACCTACGCTAAGGGCAGGTGGAACAATATAGGGGACCTGTCAGACATGATTGAAATCAATCAAGGGGTAAGACAAGGGTGTGTCCTTGTCCCAACTCTATTTAGCCTTTACATTAACAGAGCTGTAGGCAGACTGATGGACTGCAATCATGACGTCCCTAAATTAGCAGTTGTGCCTACGCCCTGGTTGAAGGCGATAAAAGTCATATCCCATAGAATAGGCATGGCTAAATTATAGAACACCCTGGAGCAGATCTCCAAAAGTGATGCTCTTAGAGAGAAAACTCGGTTTTGGGAGGACATTTTACTGCAAACCTGGAAAGTATACATGGACAATACTATAACTGGTCAGTTCCTTCTCCATAAATGTACTCCCAGCCTGGAGCCCTACATGGACCATATGTATCCGCGCCATTCTAAATGTCTATATGTTTAATTCAGGCATGGAATACTCCCCCTGAGAACTCACACATCGAAATGGGACAAGTCACATTCAGATTCCAACTTTTGCCCAAATTGTCCTACCATCGTGGAAACTCTAGAACACTTTATGTTCTTCTGCCCACAATATAGAAATCCGCAAAAGAAATGGCTGATAGAGGCATTAAACTCTATGGGGCTTATTTACAAGCCCCTTGCACCACTTTTGCGTCATTTTTAACATGGGAAAAGTGACGTACGGGTGGCGCAAGGGGCTTGTAAATAAGCCCCTATGTGTGTGAGACACTGCAGGTAAGCACTAAGGCTCCTTAAGAGCGACACTAGGGAATTACTTGCACTTGCAGTATCACATTACGTGCTCTGTGCCTGGAACCAGAGGAAGAAGGCCATAGACAATTCGCTTCCTAGGATATCCAGCTCGTACTAAAATGGCACAGAAGGCTTATGCATTGTTTTATCACCCTATATGTTGTTCTCTACTACTGTCGGTTTGATGATGATGACTAAGATATATGTGCCAAAATGTTTAGTCATGGTATTCACATGGCATATTTGCCACATGTGACTAGAAAATGTATGTAATAATACCTGGTCATAGCCCTTGTGTGGCAATGGCGCAGCAGGTATGTCCCTTCTAAAAGGAAGACAAATGGGTGGTGCATGATAAGGCATCCTGGTTGTCTTTGGTCCGTGAGATACAATATCACATGATTATCATCAAGCCCCTGTGGGCATGTACAGTTGCACACTACATTATCATAACTGTATATATGTGAACACAAGTAGCAAGAAATATCTAAGTCATGGCAAGAAAATGAAACAAAAAACAAGATGGAGGAGTGACTGCACTGGCATGATATGGTCAAGCATAATGCCCAAGTATCCCTTCTAAAGGGGGTACGAATGTTTTGTGTATGATAAGGCATCCTGGTTGAATTTGGTGCGTGATGAGTTACATAAGCTTACTATACCGCTAGCAAAAGCAAAAGTTCTCGGCACACCTTGGCGCTATCCACTGTTATAAAGGATAGGAGATCAGCTCCTTCATGTATATGTCTTACTTGGAATAGCTGAGCAAGTAAATTAAGTTCAAGCAGCACGGGGATACACTATGTTCTAACTATATAGATTGTGTTATGTATGTATATATTACAGAAAAGCGATTGTTGTGCAAACACTTTTGTAATAGAAAATTCATACTACAAATTATATTATATATATTACCTACTGGCTACCTCCAGTAGGGAGTTATAGTTAGGGCCTAGTTTCAATAGGAAAAACATTTTTGACTTGCCTATATCTTTGGCGCGGTTTGATGAATCTTCACAAAACTTTCCAAAAAAAGTGTACAGGTGATTCTTGTTGTGTATGGAATGTTTTGGAGTGATCAGTCAAGCAGGGGCCTAGAAAAAAGGGGGGGGCAAAAAATGTGCATTTCCCATGTTAATTCCCATTGGAATTATTTACACATACACAACTACAGCCAAAATGCTAAAAGTAATTACACCAAATTTGATAGAAAGATAGCTGTTGGTCCAGAAAGCGACCTTTTGTGAATTGGTGTCATTCTGTTAAGTAGTTTGGAAGATATTAAAGAAAAAACAAAAATAATATATCGGGACGCAAACCCTCCTGATCTCGTGCAGAGATCTAATTGGCTGCCAACACTTCAACCAGGAAGAGTTGGCAGCCATTTTGTGACTCGTCTTCATCCGAGTCATGAAAAAAAGGTAAAAAATAAAGTAAAAGGGGCAGGGTAGGAATAACCTGACGAGCAGCGGACAGTGCATGTTAGAGCGATGGAGTGGTGGGGTGGGGTGGGGGGGACTCGACAGACGCAGGCGAGGGAAAATTAAATAAAAACAAAAAAAAGCACTTGTTTTGAAAAGAGCCCCCGGGTGAGCCAGGTCCCAGGGGCATTTTTTAAGAAATGGAGGGGGTGCACGGGGCAACCCTGCTGAGGTACTTTAGAATTCCTGGACCACCACCTCCTCTGAGATTTATCTTTAAAAATAGAGGGAGACCACGCGGATCCCCCTCCTGGGATTCATAGAAGCCCTGGGGACCACCACCTCTCTGGGACTTTATTTTTAAAAAGTGGAAGGAGCTATGCAGGCCCCTCCTGGGCCATATGCAGCCCAAGGATCACCTCTGGGACATAGCTGTTTGCTTTGACTTGGTGGGAGCTTTGACAGCTCCTGCCAAGGCAGAGCAAACATGAACTTCGCTCCCAGCAAGCCAGAGCTGTCAAATTGCTCCCACTTGCCGGGAGCAAAGTTTTCATCTGTTTTCCTGCCCAACGTCAAGCACGTAGGGAAGTAGACAAATCTATTGCTCCCACACAGAGGGAGGTGCATATTTAGCAGCTCCCTGTGTGTGAGAGCAATGCTGGCTCCGCTGGAGGCGGGGAGCCGGCAGTCACTGCGGGGGCATTCAGGATCCACCCATTGTCCCCAGCAGTGCTGACTCATTGCCCTGGATAGGCTCCAGGGTGCCCAGCATGTCAAGGCTTGGCCCTGGCGGATGAGATCCTTAGGGCAGAAATTTGCCCATGGATAGGCCCCCCTCCCCCAATGAATTGTGGTCAGGCCCTAGGAATGGCCCCCGGGGCCACAATTGGCCCGGAAAGGGGAGCCACATGGCCCCCTCCAAAATGAATTGTGGCCAGATCCCAGGGGATGGGGCCCCAGGGCCATAATGGTCCTAATGCTTATTACACATAAATTAAACCTCAACTGGAAGCATTTACAAATATAAACATAGCAGGTGCCCCAGCTGCAATTCCATTTCAGTAAAGCACAAATGATCCTAACTGCTTGAGCTTGGCGAAAGCAAAGCAACTGTGTTTCCTCTTGTATTCTATGTTGAAAAAACAATATGAAATCTTTAATGGATGTGAATGTATCTATTGGAGAATAATCTGATCCGTAGTGACTGTGACAATTAGTTTCTTTCTTGACTTCTCCAGGTGAGAGGAGAGTCAGTGGTTCTCCATTTTAAATACCCTATGAATGGAAATGCCCTAAATCCATTGCACCACTCACACATCTACTGGCAGACACACACAGGCACTCATACATCCACTCACAGATACACACTGCCACTCACACAGTCACTCACACATTCATAGCACCACTCACATACCCAGCAACAGACCCACACACACAGGCACTCACACATCCACTCATAGACCCACAAAGGTGCACCCAAACCCACTCACAGACCCACATGGGGACTTACACACCTACTCACAAACCCATAACACCACTTAAACACACACTTTCAGGCACACACAGGCACTCACACACCCACTCACAGATTCATAGCACCACTCACACACCCACTCACAAACACACACAGACACTCACACACCCACTCACAGACCTATGGTGCCACTAACAGACGCAGTCACAGACCCACACAGGCATTCACATACCAACTCACAGACCTATGCAAGTACTCACACACCCAGTCACAGATCCATACATCCCCTCACACATCCACTCCCAGACCCATACAACCATTCACACACTCACTCCCACTCCAATATAAAATAAGTCAGAGAAGGTGTTTGAAGCTAAAGAGGCAACATTTACTATTCCCACTCCAATCTAATTTAACTCAGGGAAGGTGCTGGACACTAAAGACACAGCATTGACCATTCCCACTACAATAAATCTTATGCTAGAGAAGGTTATCAACACTAAAAGGGTGAAATATACTATTGCCACTCCAAAATAAAATAGGTCAGGAAGGTGTTGGACACTAAATGGGCAACAACTATTCCCACTCAAATCTAAATTAACACAGGGAAGGTGCTGGACACTAAAGAGGCAACATTTTCAATTCCCACTGCAATAAACCTTCTCTGTGGGAAGGTTCTGGACACTAAAAGGGTTAAATATACCATCCCCACTCCCCCAAAATATAGGACATATGTCATTTAGTTGAGTTGCCAATTTTTTTTTAATAATAAAGGGAAAAATAATTTTTGCATTGGCGTTATTCTATAGTTTATATACTATCATCATAGGGATTTAATCCACAGACAGTTGAGGAGTGCTGGAGAAGTGGTGGAGTGTATTCAGCCTACCCATGAACCCTATGAGGGATTAGATGCACGTTTGATATATTGGCATACATAAATATTGAACAGGTAAGCCTTCACCTAATGAATGACTTAGGGATACGGGATAAATACTATGTCCTTTTTCCGCATTTGTGGATCTTTACATATATATTTATATATTTTTTATGTCCAGGTTAACCTTCGCTTCACCGCCATTTTACCTTAATTAAAATTGGCGTCTCATCAAGTGTTATTCACCGGTGAGTTTATCTTAATTATGCTGGCTGATCCTTTCAGATGTACAAATGAGGATATGTGAGATGATAATTTGGAGAAACCTGATTGGATGATGGGTGTGCAAGATGGGATTTTGTGAAAGTAGTATGACTGTTGTAGTGACGTCCCTAATATCAGGGAAGCACGTGGGGGTGTGGACACAATAACACTTATTGTGATCATCGCTTCGATTTAGATCAAATAATGTATTGTTTTGATATATGCATGTTTTATGGAAGTAATGAAAATATGTATTATAGCCGTTTTTTTTCATAAATAGGACCTATGAAAAACACGTAGTAGATGAGAAGATATATGCTTTTTGTCCTGAAGAAGGTGATCCCCATTCATCTTAACCCACTGAGACGCTTTATTTGTTGTAAAATTTGTGTAGTACAGAACCACATTCTGACAAAGAACTTGTATTTTTGCTGTGTGTTGTTTCTAAGTTTCTCACAAATTAACACCTTGATGACAAATCTGATTGTCTTCTTAGAGTCTGTTCTGATTTTTGATATTACCAAACCTGTTTTAATTCATGTTTTTAAGATTTTTTAATATATAATACGATGCATACGTGATTGAATGCTCTTATTAAATTGATTTTATGTGTTTCGGTATCCTGCAAATCTGTGCTCCCGTTGGATTTGTTTTTATGTATGTGAATGAATGTGGAGTGTCTGCAAGATTAGCGCATCTAAAGGGAATTATATACTTCACATTTAAGTCTTATTCAGTGCCCTGTCCCTTTGACCTGTGGGGCTCCTCTCTTTGAATTTTTGTTTTTTTGTTGCAATGGAAATGGACAATGTAGCCTATTTAGGGGCCGATTCCGATCTCGGCCGGTAGGGCTCCGAATCGGATTCGGCTTAACCGGATCCGATTCGGAGCCCTATTTCCCGACCGATTCGTACGCGCATCCAGGCGAGCGAGTACGATGCGAATTCGCCGACCGACTCGTCCGGGCGTCCCGACCGCTCCGACCGACTCGTTCCCGGGTCGAACCGCACCGACCGACTCGCTCGGACTCGACTCGCACCGCGCAATGGAGACGTTCCCCGGCCGGGTAAGTACGATGCGCGCCGCGAGCAGTCCGACCAAGCCGCGCACTCTGGATCGAAAGAGCAGTCGGAGCCGTACTTTGGGGGTCTGTGTCGGACCCCCCTGTACGCGTAGCCGCGCGAGTCGCACACAGGGGGGACCCATGGGTCCCCCTTACCTGTGTGTGTACGGCGCGAGTCGCTCGCCGCGTACCCGCTGTAGGGGCGCCCTTGTCCGCCTCGCACCTATTGAGTCAATGGGAGCCCGCGTACGCGTTGTGACGACCGGCTCCCATTGACTTCAATGGGAGTCCGACCGACTCGAGTCCGATGGCATACGTGCGCATCGTACTCGTTCGGTCGGGCTGCCAGAGTCCGATTCGGTCGGAAATCTCTCCGAGTCCGGCTCGGTCGGAGAGATTTCCGGCCCGAATCGGAATCGGCCCTTAGTGTCCAGCACCTTCCCTGAGTTAAGTTATATTGGAGTGGGAACAGTAAATGTTGCCCCTTTAGTGTCCAACACCTTCCCTGACTTATTTTAATTTGGAGTGGGAACAGCATATTTAAACATTTTAGTGGTGTCCTAAACCTTCTTTGAGGTAAGTTGTATTGTACTTGGAATAGAGAATTTTAACTATTTCGTACTATAGATATCTGTTTACTTTGTTTGTAGTAAAGTGAGACTAGTATGTGTTATGTTTGTAGCATTAAATAATTTATAAATGTAGTGTTTACATTGGTATGGTATAAAAGCATAGTGTATGCAAATATGTATTATTTTAACATTAATAAGTATTAAAAACTCAATACACCTATACATTTTTATTATTTTTATTTTGAAAAAAACAGTTATTGCAAATTTTTTATATTTTGATATACATTTATTGTCAATATTTTATTTATTATGTAACACACTATTTAATTTTTGTTAAACAAATAAAGAACACATGTTTCTGAATACATTTTCAATAATATACATTTTCATATTTACTTTAATTGTACTTTAAAAAATATTTAACATACTTTTCATACTGTAATTTAACATAAATATTTGTAATATATATTAAATAATGTTATATCTGTTATAATATTGTTTATTATATACTTTACATTTTTTGTATTCATTTTTGAAAAATTGTTGTAGATGTGTTATTTCTTTAAACATTTATAAACATTTTAATAAACATTTGTATATCATTTCTGCTATTTATCCCATTGATTCATGTGGGGAGATAGTCTTTTTAAAAAAAAACTTTTATTAGGTGGCCATTTTTTTCCAACACAGAGGGGCTTATTACGATGTTGGGCAGATGACTGTGACTTGTGAAAACGGGACCGACCAACCTCCGTTCGGCGGTCCTGACCTCCTACTTACGATGCAACCGCACATGGTGCGGTCGCATACTTGCATTTCCCTCTGGGAGCATGTGCTACGGCTGTAAACCGGCCGAAGCACAAGCCCCCATATGGAATCGGGAGGTTGTGTTCATCCCTGTGCCGTGTGGCAGGCACCTCAGGGTGCCTTCTACATGGTGCAGTGATCCCCTCGCCCACCAACGGTAGGCCGCTGCTTGAAGGGGGCCCTGCTTGGGACCCCCAAACTCACTTTCTGACACTCTTTCCATGTCAGAAAGCCCGGCATAGGAAGCCTTCTGGAAACCAGGCATCGTAATCCGTACAGCGTAAAATGCCGTCCATATGGATTCTAGTGCAGGTTCCGACTGGCTGATCCCATCGGAAGCAAGCCGGAATGACTGTCCAGTTTCACTTCTGACCGTCTAAATTGTAATTAGGCGGTTGGAAGTGAAACCGATGATCTCAGCCGGAAAGCCTTCGACCTAAGGTCAGAGGCTTTCTGACCGAGATCGTAATCAGCCCCATAGTAAATTTAGTAGTCTATTGGTGTTCTTTTTGGGTCTTTTGTGGAAGAAAGAAGTCACATTGGGTACTCCCGTTCATCAGTAAATGTAAGTTAATTTTTACTGATTTGTGAAGTGTTTGTAAGGTAGGGGGGTAGGAAGGTTGTGTATATGATATGTGTGGTGCGATTGGAGAGTTTGTGTGCTTTATTGTGTTTTTGGATGCTTTTTGGGTTTGCGTAGTTCTATTATGTGTTGTAGGAAGTAAAGTGTTTTTTAATGTAAGTTATGTGTAGTGTATGTATTGCTGTCTAGTTTTCTGCAGGATAATATTATGTATGTATGTATTTGGGAATGTAGTCTTTTGTGCAGGAGTGTGTTTTATCTATTTGTTGCAGGTTTTTTTTCCTTGACGTTTCTAAGGGAAGTCGGTGGTCGTGTTCTTTTTTTTTAAGGAAATCTGAATGAGTTTTTTATAAACTCATTTTTTATAAATTGATTTCTTGCTTGTTTTTTAGGTTTCGTGGAGCGGTTCTTTTTTTTAATAATTTTTCATTTTTGCATTTTTGGGGGGCTTTTTACTATTATAATAACTACTTTTTGATGGATTTCTTTTTAGGAACCATGCGGATTTGGAGAGAGATCTGCAGCAACAAAATGGTAATTTAATTTTTTTAATTTACTGTGGGTGGGAAATGTTATATATTTATAATTATGTTATGTTGATATATTTATTGTGTTGTTTTGTTGAAAGTACATGATGTATTTTTTAAATTGTGTAGTTGCTTTGTTATTTTGTTTTATATATTAAATAATATAAACTATTTTTTAAATGATAGTATTAATATTTTTATCTCAGTGAGTAATGCAAAATGTAGGATTATTTTTTCATTGATATAATAATAATATTTTACTATTTTAAAAAAAATATGTAAATTATTTTTAGTGTATTATGTTGCAGTTTCTTAGGTGCCTGCTAGATTTTATATGTGGCTTAGTGGATAGATTTGGCTATTACTTCTAAGAAGTCTAGTCCTTTGTTGTTTATATATATTCTTACTTTGGATTGTAGCATTTCATACATTTTTCTACTTTGTTTGGTTAATTTAGGACAGATTTCTGTAACAGATTGTTCTATTCTAAGTTCTTGGTAGCTTTGCTCTTTTTGTAAGGCTTCTAGTAATTTGATAGCGTAGGTTGAGCTCTGCCTAGTGCGGATTGGAAGGCATTATTCCATCCTTCCACCTCGTTGTTTGTTCTTGCATCCTATGCCAAGATGCTGTTGTAGACATTCCACCATGGTATCTGGAATTTTGGCTGGCATCTGTGTCCTGACTTATGCAGGCTGCCTACCCACTTGTCCTCGAATTAGTCCATTAGGGGAGTAAGTTTGTCTGCATAATTTTGATTAATAGGGACTTTCTATTAGGATGTTGCAATGGTTGGCTACTTCTGTCACAGGAACATAGGCTAGTGCAATCATTTTTTTTTATTTCAAATGCAAATTGGCTGTTGGTGGTGCATTCCACACAGTGCAGATTTCTTTAGGTGATGCCGTATACTTTGATTAAAATGACAGTAACACCCCTGTATGAGTGTGTGGGGGTATATTTTTAGTATAGATTGGATCATATCTTGCCAAAGTCAATAATACTTTTTTTCGGAGAGTCATTGTTTGTCACTTGCTTAATGTGGTTTAGCAGGTCCATATAGGTACTGCCTTATTTGTTTGAAAGTAACGCATTCACAAAAGGTATATTCGTTTTTTGAAATTCCCCATATATAGGGGCCGATTCCGATCTCGGTCGGAGGCGCACCCAATACCATTCGGTTGGGAAAAAAGCCATGCGAATGCCTGTTTCCCGACCGATCCGTACAGCAGACCGAACGAGTAAGTACGATGCGCACAACAGCACAGAATCCGGCCGAGTCGTACTCACCCAATCCAGGTCCTGTACTCCGACCGAGGCGAATCCGGAAACGCAGAATCGAGTCGCACGGAAGGGAAAATGCAGCTCCGTCCGGCCGAACAAGTACGATGCGCTTTCCGTACGCGCCGAACCCGTAGCTACGCACGGCACGTCAACGCATCCGGGAGAGGCGCACATAAGCTCCGATTCGTGCCACAACACGATCCACGGCTCCAAGACGAACACGGCACCGACGAGGACGAAGCGACGAGGACGAGGCGAAGCGACGAGGACGACGCGAAGCGACGAGGACGACGCGAAGCAACGAGAAAGACGAACGACACAAACCAACCATGAATCCCTTCGTCCCGATCATACCAATATTCTACATGTACTACCGGAACAGGCACGGACGCGTACGGCGCAGAAGGTAAGTCAGACACCAACCACAAAACACATACAACACGTACACGACACATCACACACACACAGAGGGATGCAGAATTTACTTACACCAGCAACAGCAGCACCATAGGGGCGGGATGCTCATCACCAATGCCACATATGCACACAGGGGCCTGAATGCGCACCACCACCCCTACCCAGGGGGGGCCGGAGGCCAACCACCACTACCACCCTTAGCCAGGGGGGTGCCAGATGCCCACCACCACTACCACTCTTACCCAGGGGGGCTGGATGCCTACCACTACTACCACCCTTAGCCAGGGGGGTGCCAGATGCCTACCACTACTACCACCCTAAGCCAGGGAGGCTGGATGCCTACCACTACTACCACCCTTACCCAGGGGGGCTGGATGCCTACCACTACTACCACCCTTAGCCAGGGGGGTGCCAGATGCCTACCACCCTTACCCAGGGGGGCTGGATGCCTACCACTACTACCACCCTTAGCCAGGGGGTGCCAGATGCCTACCACTACTACCACCCTAAGCCAGGGGGCTGGATGCCAACCACCACTACCACCCTTAGCCAGGGGGTGCCAGATGCCCACCACCACTACCACCCTTAGCCAGGGGGTGCCAGATGCCTACCACTACTACCACCCTAAGCCAGGGGGCTGGATGCCTACCACTACTACCACCCTTACCCAGGGGGTGCCAGATGCCTACCACTACTACCACCCTTACCCAGGGGTGCCAGATGCCTACCACTACTACCACCCTTACCCAGGGGGGCTGGATGCCTACCACTACTACCACCCTTAGCCAGGGGGTGCCAGATGCCTACCACCCTTACCCAGGGGGCTGGATGCCTACCACTACTACCACCCTTAGCCAGGGGGTGCCAGATGCCTACCACTACTACCACCCTAAGCCAGGGGGCTGGATGCCAACCACTACTACCACCCTTAGCCAGGGGGTGCCAGATGCCTACCACCCTTACCCAGGGGGGGCTGGATGCCTACCACTACTACCACCCTTAGCCAGGGGGGTGCCAGATGCCTACCACTACTACCACCCTAAGCCAGGGGGCTGGATGCCAACCACCACTACCACCCTTAGCCAGGGGTGCCAGATGCCCACCACCACTACCACCCTTAGCCAGGGGGTGCCAGATGCCTACCACTACTACCACCCTAAGCCAGGGGGCTGGATGCCTACCACTACTACCACCCTTACCCAGGGGGTGCCAGATGCCTACCACTACTACCACCCATACCCAGGGGGTGCCAGATGCCTACCACTACTACCACCCTTACCCAGGGGGGGCTGGATGCCTACCACTACTACCACCCTTAGCCAGGGGGGTGACAGATGCCTACTACCCTTACCCAGGGGGGCCTGGATGCCTACCACTACTACCACCCTTAGCCAGGGGGGTGCCAGATGCCCACCACCACTACCACCCTTAGCCAGGGGGGGGGCTGGATGCCTACCACTAATACCACCCTTAGCCAGGGGGGTGCCAGATGCCTACCACTACTACCACCCTAAGCCAGGGGGGCTGGATGCCAACCACCACTACGACCCTTAGCCAGGGGGGCTGGATGCCTACCACTACTACCACCCTAAGCCAGGGGGGCTGGATGCCTACCACTACTACCACCCTTACCCAGGGGGGTGCCAGATGCCTACCACCACTACCACCCTTACCCAGGGGGTGCCAGATGCCTACCACCACTACCACCCTTACCCAGGGGGAGCCAGATGCCTACCACTACTACCACCCTTACCCAGGGGGGCTGGATGCCCACCACCACTACCACCCTTAGCCAGGGGGGTGCCAGATGCCTACCACCCTTACCCAGGGGGGGCTGGATGCCAACCACCACTACCACCCTTAGCCAGGGGGGTGCCAGATGCCCACCACCACTACCATCCTTACCCAGGGGTGCCAGATGCCTACCACTACTACCACCCTTACCCAGGGGGCTGGATGCCCACCACCACTACCACCCTTAGCCAGGGGGGTGCCAGATGCCTACCACCCTTACCCAGGGGGGCTGGATGCCTACCACTACTACCACCCTAAGCCAGGGGGGCTGGATGCCAACCACCACTACCACCCTTACCCAGGGGGTGCCAGATGCCCACCACCACTACCACCCTTAGCCAGGGGTGCCAGATGCCTACCACTACTACCACCCTTAGCCAGGGGGTGCCAGATGCCTACCACTACTACCACCCTTAGCCAGGGGGTGCCAGATGCCTACCACTACTACCACCCTAAGCCAGGGGGCTGGATGCCAACCACCACTACCACCCTTAGCCAGGGGGTGCCAGATGCCCACCACCACTACCACCCTTAGCCAGGGGGTGCCAGATGCCTACTACCCTTACCCAGGGGGCTGGATGCCTACCACTACTACCACCCTTAGCCAGGGGGATGCCAGATGCCTACCACTACTACCACCCTAAGCCAGGGGGGCTGGATGCCAACCACCACTACCACCCTTAGCCAGGGGGGTGCCAGATGCCCACCACCACTACCACCCTTAGCCAGGGGGGTGCCGGATGCCTACCACTACTACCACCCTTAGCCAGGGGGGTGCCAGATGCCTACCACCCTTACCCAGGGGGGGCTGGATGCCTACCACTACTACCACCCTTAGCCAGGGGGGTGCCAGATGCCTACCACTACTACCACCCTAAGCCAGGGGGGCTGGATGCCAACCACCACTACCACCCTTAGCCAGGGGGGTGCCAGATGCCCACCACCACTACCACCCTTAGCCAGTGGGGTGCCAGATGCCTACCACTACTACCACCCTAAGCCAGGGGGGCTGGATGCCTACCACTACTACCACCCTTACCCAGGGGGGTGCCAGATGCCTACCACTACTACCACCCTAAGCCAGGGGGGCTGGATGCCAACCACCACTACCACCCTTAGCCAGGGGGGTGCCAGATGCCCACCACTACTACCACCCTTAGCCAGGGGGGTGCCAGATGCCCACCACTACTACCACCCTTAGCCAGGGGGGTGCCAGATGCCTACCACCCTTACCCAGGGGGGGCTGGATGCCTAACACTACTACCACCCTTAGCCAGGGGGGTGCCAGATGCCTACCACTACTACCACCCTAAGCCAGGGGGCTGGATGCCAACCACCACTACCACCCTTAGCCAGGGGGTGCCAGATGCCCACCACCACTACCACCCTTAGCCAGGGGGGTGCCAGATGCCTACCACTACTACCACCCTAAGCCAGGGGGGCTGGATGCCTACCACTACTACCATCCTTACCCAGGGGGGTGCCAGATGCCTACCACTACTACCACCCTTACCCAGGGGGTGCCAGATGCCTACCACTACTACCACCCTTACCCAGGGGGGGCTGGATGCCTACCACTACTACCACCCTTAGCCAGGGGGTGCCAGATGCCAACCACCACTACCACCCTTAGCCAGGGGGTGCCAGATGCCCACCACTACTACCACCCTTAGCCAGGGGGGTGCCAGATGCCTACCACCCTTACCCAGGGGGGGCTGGATGCCTACCACTACTACCACCCTTAGCCAGGGGGGTGCCAGATGCCTACCACTACTACCACCCTAAGCTAGGGGGGCTGGATGCCAACCACCACTACCACCCTTAGCCAGGGGGTGCCAGATGCCCACCACCACTACCACCCTTAGCCAGGGGGTGCCAGATGCCTACCACTACTACCACCCTAAGCCAGGGGGGCTGGATGCCTACCACTACTACCACCCTTACCCAGGGGGGTGCCAGATGCCTACCACTACTACCACCCTTACCCAGGGGGTGCCGGATGCCTACCACTACTACCACCCTTACCCAGGGGGGGCTGGATGCCTACCACTACTACCACCCTTAGCCAGGGGGGTGCCAGATGCCTACTACCCTTACCCAGGGGGGCTGGATGCCTACCACTACTACCACCCTTAGCCAGGGGATGCCAGATGCCTACCACTACTACCACCCTAAGCCAGGGGGCTGGATGCCAACCACCACTACCACCCTTAGCCAGGGGGTGCCAGATGCCCACCACCACTACCACCCTTAGCCAGGGGGTGCCGGATGCCTACCACTACTACCACCCTTAGCCAGGGGGTGCCAGATGCCTACCACCCTTACCCAGGGGGCTGGATGCCTACCACTACTACCACCCTTAGCCAGGGGGTGCCAGATGCCTACCACTACTACCACCCTAAGCCAGGGGGCTGGATGCCAACCACCACTACCACCCTTAGCCAAGGGGGGTGCCAGATGCCCACCACCACTAACACCCTTAGCCAGGGGGGGCTGGATGCCTACCACTACTACCACCCTTAGCCAGGGGGGTGCCAGATGCCTACCACTACTACCACCCTAAGCCAGGGGGGCTGGATGCCAACCACCACTACCACCCTTAGCCAGGGGGGTGCCAGATGCCTACCACTACTACCACCCTAAGCATGGGGGGCTGGATGCCTACCACTACTACCACACTTACCCAGGGGGGTGCCAGATGCCTACCACCACTACCACCCTTACCCAGGGGGTGCCAGATGCCTACCACCTCTACCACCCTTACCCAGGGGGTGCCAGATGCCTACCACTACTACCACCCTTACCCAGGGGGCTGGATGCCCACCACCACTACCACCCTTAGCCAGGGGGGTGCCAGATGCCTACCACCCTTACCCAGGGGGGGCTGGATGCCTACCACTACTACCACCCTTAGCCAGGGGTTGCCAGATGCCTACCACTACTACCACCCTAAGCCAGGGGGGCTGGATGCCAACCACCACTACCACCCTTAGCCAGGGGGGTGCCAGATGCCCACCACCACTACCACCCTTACCCAGGGGGTGCCAGATGCCTACCACTACTACCACCCTTACCCAGGGGGGCTGGATGCCCACCACCACTACCACCCTTAGCCAGGGGGGTGCCAGATGCCTACCACCCTTACCCAGGGGGGCTGGATGCCTACCACTACTACCACCCTAAGCCAGGGTGGCTGGATGTCAACCACCACTACCACCCTTAGCCAGGGGGGTGCCAGATGCCCACCACCACTACCACCCTTAGCCAGGGGGGTGCCAGATGCCTACCACTACTACCACCCTTAGCCAGGGGGGTGCCAGATGCCTACCACTACTACCACCCTAAGCCAGGGGGGCTGGATGCCAACCACCACTACCACCCTTAGCCAGGGAGGTGCCAGATGCCCACCACCACTACCACCCTTAGCCAGGGGGGTGCCAGATGCCTACTACCCTTACCCAGGGGGAGCTGGATGCCTACCACTACTACCACCCTTAGCCAGGGGGGTGCCAGATGCCTACCACTACTACCACCCTAAGCCAGGGGGGCTGGATGCCAACCACCACTACCACCCTTAGCCAGGGGGGTGCCAGATGCCCACCACCACTACCACCCTTACCCAGGGGGAGCCAGATGCCTACCACTACTACCACCCTTACCCAGGGGGGCTGGATGCCCACCACCACTACCACCCTTAGCCAGGGGGGTGCCAGATGCCTACCACCCTTACCCAGGGGGGGCTGGATGCCAACCACCACTACCACCCTTAGCCAGGGGGGTGCCAGATGCCCACCACCACTACCATCCTTACCCAGGGGGTGCCAGATGCCTACCACTACTACCACCCTTACCCAGGGGGGCTGGATGCCCACCACCACTACCACCCTTAGCCAGGGGGGTGCCAGATGCCTACCACCCTTACCCAGGGGGGCTGGATGCCTACCACTACTACCACCCTAAGCCAGGGGGGCTTGGATGCCAACCACCACTACCACCCTTAGCCAGGGGGTGCCAGATGCCCACCACCACTACCACCCTTAGCCAGGGGGTGCCAGATGCCTACCACTACTACCACCCTTAGCCAGGGGGGTGCCAGATGCCTACCACTACTACCACCCTAAGCCAGGGGGGCTGGATGCCAACCACCACTACCACCCTTAGCCAGGTGGGTGCCAGATGCCCACCACCACTACCACCCTTAGCCAGGGGGGTGCCAGATGCCTACTACCCTTACCCAGGGGGGGCTGGATGCCTACCACTACTACCACCCTTAGCCAGGGGGGTGCCAGATGCCTACCACTACTACCACCCTAAGCCAGGGGGGCTGGATGCCAACCACCACTACCACCCTTAGCCAGGGGGGTGCCAGATGCCCACCACCACTACCACCCTTAGCCAGGGGGGTGCCGGATGCCTACCACTACTACCACCCTTAGCCAGGGGGGTGCCAGATGCCTACCACCCTTACCCAGGGGGGGCTGGATGCCTACCACTACTACCACCCTTAGCCAGGGGGTGCCAGATGCCTACCACTACTACCACCCTAAGCCAGGGGGTGCCAGATGCCCACCACCACTACCACCCTTAGCCAGTGGGGTGCCAGATGCCTACCACTACTACCACCCTAAGCCAGGGGGCTGGATGCCTACCACTACTACCACCCTTACCCAGGGGGTGCCAGATGCCTACCACTACTACCACCCTAAGCCAGGGGGCTGGATGCCAACCACCACTACCACCCTTAGCCAGGGGGTGCCAGATGCCCACCACTACTACCACCCTTAGCCAGGGGGTGCCAGATGCCCACCACTACTACCACCCTTAGCCAGGGGGTGCCAGATGCCTACCACTACTACCACCCTTAGCCAGGGGGGCTGGATGCCTACCACTACTACCACCCTTAGCCAGGGGGTGCCAGATGCCTACCACTACTACCACCCTAAGCCAGGGGGCTGGATGCCAACCACCACTACCACCCTTAGCCAGGGGGTGCCAGATGCCCACCACCACTACCACCCTTAGCCAGGGGGTGCCAGATGCCTACCACTACTACCACCTTACCCAGGGGGCTGGATGCCTACCACTACTACCACCCTTACCCAGGGGGTGCCAGATGCCTACCACTACTACCACCCTTACCCAGGGGGGGCTGGATGCCTACCACTACTACCACCCTTAGCCAGGGGGGTGCCAGATGCCAACCACCACTACCACCCTTAGCCAGGGGGGTGCCAGATGCCCACCACTACTACCACCCTTAGCCAGGGGGGTGCCAGATGCCTACCACCCTTACCCAGGGGGGGCTGGATGCCTACCACTACTACCACCCTTAGCCAGGGGGGTGCCAGATGCCTACCACTACTACCACCCTAAGCCAGGGGGGCTGGATGCCAACCACCACTACCACCCTTAGCCAGGGGGGTGCCAGATGCCCACCACCACTACCACCCTTAGCCAGGGGGTGCCAGATGCCTACCACTACTACCACCCTAAGCCAGGGGGGCTGGATGCCTACCACTACTACCACCCTTACCCAGGGGGGTGCCAGATGCCTACCACTACTACCACCCTTACCCAGGGGGTGCTGGATGCCTACCACTACTACCACCCTTACCCAGGGGGGCTGGATGCCTACCACTACTACCACCCTTAGCCAGGGGGGGTGCTGGATGCCTACCACTACTACCACCCTTAGCCAGGGGATGCCAGATGCCTACCACTACTACCACCCTTAGCCAGGGGGGCTGGATGCCTAACCACTACTACCACCCTTACCCAGGGGGCTGGATGCCTGTCACCACTACCACCTTTACCCATGGGGTGCTGGATGCCTACCACCAACACCACCCCCACTCATAGGATGGACAATGCATGACACAACCAGCACACCACAACCTAGGGAATGCAAGAAAAAGACATCCCCCCAACACCATGACAAGCGTGTGTAGACTGTGTCAAATGCCTACAACACTGAACATGACTTTGAACATACAATGTGACCCCCTATCACATGTGCCACACATATATGTGTGTGGCCCCCACAATGCAAGCAGGCCATGACCATTGTGGCAATGGGGTCCAAACCCCCATCATCACAGTGACCAAAAGGTAAGTGTGGGGTCCATAGCTGAAGCACATTTTGAACAGTGTGGCAATGGGGTCCAACCCCCATCATCACAGTGACCAAAATATAAGTGTGGGGTCCATAGCTGAAGCACATTTTGAACATTGTGGGAATGGGGTCCAAACCCCCATCATCACAGTGACCAAAATGTAAGTGTGGGGTCCATAGCTGAAGCACATTTTGAACAGTGTGGCAATGGGGTCCAAACCCCCATCATCACAGTGACCAAAATGTAAGTGTGGGGTCCATAGCTGAAGCACATTTTGAACATTGTGGCAATGGGGTCCAAACCCCCATCATCACAGTGACCAAAATGTAAGTGTGGGGTCCATAGCTGAAGCACATTTTGAACATTGTGGCAATGGGGTCCAAACCCCCATCATCACAGTGACCAAAATGTAAGTGTTGACAAAGAAAGAGCTGCAACTGCCAAACTGCATGGATGATTCCTGGTCACAGAACATAAAACACATCAGTGGCAAAGTAGTGCATGTGTCCCATTGCAACATAAATTGGGGGAGCCAAATACTGCAGTGCAAATAAGACATACCTTTGGCCATGTGCAGACAAACAACACCCATGGGGGCTGACACTGTCAACATTCATCAATGACACAATGACAGAAGTGACCATCAGAATGCAGACCCACATATTTGCACCAATGGGCACACAAATGCAGATACCCTGTGGAGACTGTAGATGTGAGGTGAACAGATACCATACCATGGCAGCAATGGGACACACAAACCATGATCATTGTGCTGACCGATGACCTAGGAGTCCCAGGGACAGCAGGGGAAAGCCACCAAACTACATACAGCCAATGGCACACCCAAGATATGCCAATGCAGTGGTGCAGATGCACAAACACAAACAGGCAGACCCACACTGCACATCATACACAACAGGTGAGGGGGGTGCCAGTGTCCCCAGGCAACCACACAACACATGAGGAGACCTGAATACCAATCATACAGATGTGCATACAGTGCCACACAAAGGTAACTCATGGATCCAAATCCCCTATGTGGGCAAGCAGGCATTGTCAGATGAGAGGGAGCACAAATCACACATGTCACACAGGCACGTAGGAACAGCAACTGACACAGCAAGACACAGACACACCACAGCACTACCCCCAGGGCCCCCACAATGTGGTGACCCTGGGCTGCATTACAATCCCACTGTGATGACAAAGCTAAATGTCGTTCACACTGTGAACCACAGTCATGTGTCCTGAGCAACAAACTACCATCACACCTACACAAGCACAAATCAATCAGCATGGCCAGTAAGCCAAGGCCAACATGGAGGCAGGGGCCTAGCCGGGCAACAACTCTCATCTGCACACACTCAACACCACACCCCTCGACCTCCAACAATGTGCAGCAGTGAAGCACACATGCACTGGTGACATTGCACATGCACCCATGACTATTCCAGGGTGGTGGGTGGGAACCAAGGTGCAGAAACACATCACACATGGCCACTCAACAAGACTCCTGAATGTCTGACACACTGCACACTACGCTGTACATGGACATGACGGCAATACCACACCAACCAATGGGATCCCAGCCACAGTCACACACCAATGAAGAAGCCAAGGTCACCCACAAAGAACACACATAGACAACAACCAACATTGCAGCCCGGACCCTGAGGAGTGCCAGCAGTCACACACACAACGTGTCACAATCACTGAAAGATAACACAAACTGGAAATCACATGACAGGGGCAAACAACAAGTGCCAAGGGGAAACCTGACTGTGACCCATCTGCGTCTGCACACAAACTCAGCCCTGACAGCAAACACACCTATGGGTGACACCCTGATGACCAGTAATGTGCCATGCACCCACATCACAGAGAACCCAGGGAGAAGACTTTGGGGGAACATAGGTCAACTCAGCAAGCATCACAAACAGGTACAACACTAGGGATCACAGCATGCACAGCTAAACGGAAGTGAACACACAGACATGCACATACAACACACACCTTGGGCGCAGGCAATGTCACAGGAGTACACACTGCCATGAGGGGACTCCACTCCTGTGTGAGGAAAGCTGTGCCATATGTTGCCTCAGTAGGGCCCCATCATGTCAGCTGAGCACTTGGTCACACAATCAACAATTAGCACCAAATGAGGGCTCCCGTCACATCAGCCTGGTCATGGAAGTGCCAACGAAATCATCAGCACAGATCCAACACACTTGTATAGCAATGTTGCACTGACAACACAGATGAGTCCTTCCCCATTGATGCCCAAACCTGCATGTCCAGTGGAGATGGCCACACGGTCAGGGAAGTAGACGAATTGAACAATGGCAGGCACAACAGATGTGCAGGGGTGGAAGCCACAGATGTGAAATAGCTAATGTAAGTAGGAAATCCCATTGCCAAATACTGAACACATGACACCCTCAGATGCTGCTATGGATGACATGGATACACCACAGGATAGGACACATTCCCCCTGGACCACATGGGTTCCTGCACAGTAACACTTCATTATCATGAGACCAAATATCACCATCACTGCAGCAAGGGCATGGTTAGCATCATCAACAACATGTACATCAGAAGCATAAGCACTAGAGAACAGAAAGTTGCTTTATTCAGCATATGTGTGTAATGAAAACTGAAAGTCCAGAAAAAACACAAAGGCCAATGGCCAGTCCATTGTCAAAGTCCAAACAGGGTGACAGTGGCAGATGTCACCCTACGCATGCCTGCACAAAACCAGGGACAATCCACTAGGAGGGGCAACCGGGGGCAGGCCAGGCACCGCAGGGACAGGATCAGGGCTCACCAGGAGGAAGCAGGGAAGGGGTGGTGGGTGCTGGAGAGCCACTGACAACTGCAGTGGAGGTGTCTGACATGGTGTGTGCCGGCACAACTGGGGGCATGACTCAGATGTTGTGGGTGCCGGCACGACTGCAGTGGACCCTGCAGATGGAGTGGACAGGTCCGCCACTGCAGTGCCCAAGTCAGACAGGGTGGTAGTGGACTCCACTGCAGTGCCTACCACCAGGGGAGGAGAATGGGGAACAGGCAAGGTGGGCTGGACAGAGGGGAGGACACCCTCACCACATCAGTGGCACAGACAAGCGCAGCGGGGGTGTGGTGCCGGGAGAGCAAGTGGCAGGGGGAGAAGGCCGGATCCTCTTGGGGATGGTATATCTGTGGGTGGGGGAACCTGGGGCAGGGTGTGGTGGGGGCACCTGTGGAGTGGGGGCCTGAGGGATGGAGGAAGGAGACCTGGTGCCTGAGCTGCAGGGCGGCGGCGGGGTCTTGCTCTTACGACTCCGGGGGACTTGCGGGTGGGGGCCTCAGTCTGTCTGCGCCTGGGGGAGGGTGTCCGGGGGCGAGGGGCACTCTGCTCCGTGTGGGTGGGCTTCCTCTTCCCCCTGAATGCTGTATCAGCTGGATCGGAGGGGAAGAGGCCGAGGTCACTGAGGAAGAGCCGCTGGGTCTTTGGGGTTGCAGGTGAGGCAAGGGAGGGTGCTTTGGAGGGAGAGGCAACTGAGGACTGCGCAGTGCTCGTGGATGCGTGTGTGTGTTCCAGGGCCCCATCCCCTGTGAGTCTGGTTTCAGTCCCCTGACTGTGCGTGCGTGTGCGTTTTGTTTGTGGCGTGTGTGTCTGTGTGCTGGATGTGTGTGTGCTGGTGTGTGCCTGTGCCGGTGTGTGTGTGCTTGGGACGGGTAAGGTGCTGGGGAGTGTGGATGGAGCAGAGGCAGGAGGGGTGAGGGACTGTCTGAGGAGGGACACTGCTGCCGTCAGGGAGGAGTCCATGGACCTATTGCCCCTCTGTAGGTCAGACATGCCCGATGAGATGCCCTCCATGAACGACACCAGCTGAGTCAACAGAGCGGTGTGCGCATGGAGGACACTCAGCATGGCTGTCTGCCCTACATGGAGCTGGCGAAGGAGGTACACAGACTCCTCACTCAGGGCAGCAGGGGACACAGGGGCAGGGGGTGCGGTGCCTGGCCCAAAGGAGACACGCTCCCGAACATGGGAGCCTCCACGGACCTGGGGAATGGGAGCCGATGGGAGGGCGGTGGTGGTGCTGGTGGTGGCGGGGACAGCAACACTAGCTGGGGTGTGGTGGCTGCTGACACCCGCCTCCATAAGGGAGTCATCCTCCGAGTTGCTCTGGTCCTCAGCTGAGGTGGATGGTGCTGAGGACTCCTCGGTGTGGCTCCCCTCGCCCTCCGTGCCACTGGGTCCCTCCGACCACTCCTCGGCTGCTGACCCAGTCTGGCTCTCCGGCTCCTCCTGGTCCGTGGAGCTGTCCCCTTCCGTGGCCGTGGATGTATCTGCAAACAATGGGGAAACAGACAGACATCAGTCACCTGCACCAAACGCACACACCACTGTGAGCACAGCACATTACAGAGCAAGCCCTGGCATCATTAGTTGTACATTGCTAAAAGTGCCCTAACTGAACAGGAGAAGCCAATTGTCAGTCTGATGCCAACCATGGCACTCACATCCCACATGGCCTTGCACCCATCTGTCTGGTGTCTGTTGGATAGCAACACCCCAGTGTGGACACATGCACCAACTACACAGTAGTTGGACAGTGCAGAGGACACGGTGTAGCATGTGGACATGCACACATCACAACTCTTGCCACTGAGTCAGTACAGGTTTCCGGATGAAAGGGACGCCCAGAGTCAAATAGGAAATGCATGTGATGCATACCAGCGACAGACACCATGATGCACCCATGTCCTGATAGCCATCGCCACAATGGTGTGCATGTAGCACATGTCACTCCCCTGCAGGATCACCAATAAGTAGACACATGCCATGGCGGAGGCATGACTGCTAAGTCATACATCACTGTCTCAGTGATGTATGACTTGGCAGCCAGACAACAACACTCTGCACTGTGTCACAATAGTAGGTCATGGGGAATGCAAGTCCTGGAGCTGCACAAGTGCACATGTACATCCCCCACACAACACATCATCTTAACCCTCATCTGTCCAGGTCATACCGATTGGACATATGGGAGACCTGTGACACTACCCTCTGAACCTGAGCCCCTCACAATCTGCTGTGAATGGGGAACAGCTGCCTGAACTTCACATTCGCATACCCCAGTCTGCACGGGCAGCTGATCAAACACCTATGTGACACACAAGTATCGTCTCCTATGGTCACATCTCCAGTGGCATGCTGAGCCCCTACCGAGAAACACCCCAGCAGTCCTGGCAACAAATCCACAGCACACTGACACAGAGGCAGACACCTGAGGGGTCAAATCACTGCGCACAATGTGTCAGCTGATACACGGGAGTGGGAGTACAGAGTGCATTGCATGGCCTGGAGTAGGCATGACTGTCCTGCCCCACATGAATGAGGGATGAGCCCTGGACAGTGGATAGCTGGCTATGTATGTGTGACACACGTAATCTGCACACTCCTGGGGCCCAAACATTGTTCCCACCCGCTGCATGGGTGTGTGCCACATACCCCAGGCACATGTGGTGGCTCAGCTCAGCAAGTGGACCGCATATCAAAGCAACACGCAGATTACATGTCCGAACACAGGCGTTGTGTGAACAATGGACCCACCCATGATGCCCACAACAGAGTTAGGGAAACAGATGCTGTCCCCCACCTTTAGTGAAGCAAACTGCAAGGACACAGTCCCAAGTGACACAATTCCCTGAATGTAAGGGCCACACCTGGGTATCAGATGAGGAGTGGGCAGTGCACAATAGAGGGACATGGCTCCTGGACAACATGACTGCTGTACTGTGGCAGTTTAACCAGGCCAGAGGAGGGCACATAGCATGTAATACAGAGTTCACAGTGCAGTCTTTGACTCACCCCTCCTTGCTGCTGTCTGGCCTTCAGCTGCCCATCCAGGTCTGGAAACACCACCGCCAGGATCTGGAGCATGTGGGGGTCAGGGTCCGTGTTCCGCCCCTCCTGCGAGGAGGCGACAGCTTCAGCTGGACCCGTGCAATCCTCCGGGTCCAGCCCCGAAGGTCCTGCCACCTCTTCTGGCAGTTGCGGATCCGGCGCTTGTAGACCCCCACGGACCGGACAGCCCGGACGATGTCCTTCCAGATCTCCTGCTTCCGATGGGCATTAACCTGTCAGGATGACAAAGTGAAAAGGCCATTACTACACATGCAACATATCCGTGCATGACACAGTTGTATATACATGTCTCATTCACAGGGGCACATGATGTACACAGGCAGTGCAACGCTGCCCATGGACAGTTTGCCAGACGTCACTACATGGTATCATTGCATGGGAAGTAAAACCTTGTTCAAATGCACTGTCACTGCACCATACCTGTCCAGTGCATGTCACTACACACTATGGGGGGTGACAACTACTCAGTGAGCCTGCTAGCCAGTGGCGTGCAGACTTTCAGCCTTGCTAGTCAGACAAAATGCACATTCAGAAAGGCAGTGCACAGAACACTCACCTGCTCCCCTGGTGTCCCATACAGCTTGCTGTACTGTGGAAGTAGGCTGTCCAGCAGGGCCTGGTTCTCCTCAAGGCTGAAGGCTGGGGCTCTCTCCACAGTACGTGCCATTGCAGGGTCCAGAGGGGCAGAGACAGCAGCAGTGCAGTGGCAGATGTCGTCCTGGAGCATGTAGTGCAGGCAAGTGAGCTCTCAGGGGAACAGCCAGCAATATATATGTGCTGGAGAGGCAGATACTGTCCCTTGTGTCCAAAGTGATAGGTCCAAGTCGTTTGCATCTTCTGAATCTGGCCAATCCATGGAATAGCAGCACCAATACACGCCCACAGCATCCTTCAAATCTTCAACTTCATGACATACATGATTTTGCAACATTGTTGTGGGTGACCAACTGAATTTCCAGCAACCGACTCGTTCGAATTTCGAAAACGCGTCCGTTGCCAGGCTAGGCCATTGTCAATGGGTGCGCACCGATCGGTCCATTGCTGGTACAACGCGTACAGGGGTACAACGCGTACCCGCACACATTGAATGCAATGGGCCGGCCGGGGGCACCGATCGGTCCATTGCTGATCAACGCGTACAGGGGTACAACGCGTACCCGCACACATTGAATGCAATGGGCCGGCCGGGGGCACCGATCGGTCCATTGCGGTACAACGCGTACAGGGGTACAACGCGTACCCGCACACATTGAATGCAATGGGCCGGCCGGGGCACCGATCGGTCCATTGCTGATACAACGCGTACAGGGGTACAACGCGTACCCGCACACATTGAATGCAATGGGCCGGCCGGGGGCACCGATCGGTCCATTGCTGGTACAACGCGTACAGGGGTACAACGCGTACCCGCACACATTGAATGCAATGGGCCGGCCGGGGGCACCGATCGGTCCATTGCGGTACAACGCGTACAGGGGTACAACGCGTACCCGCACACATTGAATGCAATGGGCCGGCCGGGGGCACCGATCGGTCCATTGCTGGTACAACGCGTACAGGGGTACAACGCGTACCCGCACACATTGAATGCAATGGGCCGGCCGGGGGCACCGATCGGTCCATTGCTGTTCAACGCATCCCTGTACAAGTGACTGGCATATGTCACCATGCCTGTCTCAGATGGACATATGCCAGCCACAGATAGCTCCCAGGGAGTGAGGGGCACACCTACAACACGACAGCCTGTCCAAACTGTATGATAAGGCATGTAAGGCTGCATTTCCTATTGTGTGTATGTTGGTGTACATGTTGTCCTGTGGGTGTCACCTGGGGGCAGCCACCCCCAGGCTGTGCACGTGTTCATGGGGACAGGATCCTGGGTGTTACGTGTACATGACCACTGTGATGTGCAACTGTTCATATCTGTGCATGTGCCATGGTCACATTTCACGGTGGTGTATGTGTATGTCATGTCACATACCCCGTGAGTCCCATGTGGGACGGTATGTTTGAGCCAGGGTGTCCCAGTGGCACAATAGTGATGGTCCTCCACAGTCTGTGTGCATGTAGTGTTTACAATGTCTCTGATTTCATGTGCACAATGGGAGACAGTCTCCACATCCACGTTGTGTGTGCATGGACTTTGATGTTGTGCGTGTGTGTGTCACAGACGTCCATGTCTGTCCTGCAGTGGCAAGTGGGACCACTACCTGTGGGGGTCATAGTTGTTTTGCTGTGGTGTATACATGATACTCCATGTAATGCCAGTGTCCATGTGGCAATACAGGGTCCCTGGGAATGTACCTGTCGTTGAGCTGTGATGCCTGGGGCACATCTGTCCTCACATGTCACTGTGGGGGGTGATTGTGACACGGCAGCAGGAGATGGGAACTGTGACACGGCCTCATGATATCCAATGGGCCAACCTGGGACTTATTGATGCCACTTGTTGAACCGTGATGACAGATGTTGGCCATGTATGTACCATACATGTCCTTACGGAACTGCACACTTCATGTAGTTGTGCCTCATAATGATGTATGTTGGGATATTGAGTGTGTTCAATGCCGCATATGTGGGCTGACTGACAATCTTGCTTTCTTCTCCTCTGCACTGCAGGGCTCCTGCTGTCCATCGACCATTCCCAGACCTGGCAACGATGGTGGAACGGGACAGCATCCGACGGTACCGCTTCACCAGGCAGCTGATTGAGGATTTGGCAGTGCAGTTGGCCCCACATTTGCAGCCTGGCCGGCCGTATCCTACAGCGCTGACCCCCAAGGTGAAGGTGATGGCAGCCCTACACTTCTTTGCCACCGGTACCTTCCAACATACTGTGGCGACTGCTGGTGGGATGTCACAGACCATGTTGAGCCGTGTGCTCCGCGATGTTTTGGTGGCAATGTTGCTATTCCTGAACCGGTACATCTATTTCCCTAGACTGCAACGACTCACTGACGTGAAGAGTGACTTCTATGCCCTGGGGAGGATGCCGCATGTCATTGGCTCCATTGATGGGACACATGTGGCTTTGGTACCACCACAGGCCCAGGAGCAGGCCTACAGGAACCGCAAGCACTACCACTCGGTCAATGCACTGGTGGTGTGTCTTGCAGATATGACCATCACACACGTGTGTGCCCGTTTCCCTGGTTCAGCACACGATGCCTTTGTGATGAGGAGTAGTCGCATCCCCAGGATGATGGCACAGATGCAGAACCAGCGTGCCTGGCTTGTCGGTGTGTACTGACTTTGTGCCATTGTGTGTGATCTGATCTGTAGTATTCCGCCCACTTTTCCAAGTCAGCTAATGTGCACTTGTCTGTCCGTAGGTGACTCGGGATACCCCAACATGCCGTGGTTGCTGACACCCCTCAGGAACCCTGTGACACCAGCCCAGATGCGCTACAATGAGGCACATGGTCGGACCAGGAGAGTGATTGAGCGGACATTTGGTCTCCTGAAGAGCCGCTTCCGCTGCCTGGACAAGACCGGAGGGTCCCTCCCATATGCCCCTGCGAAAGTGTGCAAGATTATCATCGTCTGCTGCATGCTCCACAACCTGGCAGTGCGGAAGGAGTTGCCTCTCATCCAGGATGACAATGACCAACATCCGCCACCTGTGGAGGATCCTGGCCTGGACCACGATGCCAGTGATGATGATGATGATGAGGGTGATGTCCGCACACAGCTCATCACCAACTTCTTTAGCTGAATGTGAGTATCCTGAGGTGTCATGTCAATGATGTGAGTTGGCATGATATGTGTAGGTGGTGCTCTGGTGCTGTTGGAGTGTGTCCATGGGCTACTTGACTGGATGTGTGTAGCGATGTGTGCTTACAGGTGGTCTGTACTCCCCAACAGTGTTGACATGCTAACTTGGTTCTGGGTGGGTATCTTGTAACATGTATTGTGCATGAGTTTTGCTGTTCTGTCCTGTTCTCCATTGCTTTTGACTGTGTGTCATTTCTGTCCTTCACAGGGTACTTTCAGATTCGTTTGGTCAACTGTGTCCACCGACGACGTGATTGTACTTCCAGGGTGGTAGCTGTTGTGTCCCTACAGGTGATGTGCGCCACACCCATGGACTTCCTTCCTTCTACAGTTGTTGACTGTGTGCCCGCTGCCAGGTGGGATTACCTTGCATCTGTAGTGGTTACGACATGTTGCAACTGTGTAATAAACCTGTGCTTCACTTTGTGATGTGCGTTGTCTGTGGTCACACATTTGACTGCCATTTGCTTACTGCACCTGTGGGCTACTTGACTACAACTGGGAATAGGTGTGGTGTCTGTGCATTGCACCGTCTTCCCTGGCAACATCAGTGTAGGCAATGAGTCAGATGGCCTAGGTGTGTATGTGTTGTGTAGCCCTGGTGGTGTGTCTCCCTCATATGTGTCACGTTGCCTTTACTCACATGCCTGTGTTGTACTTGCTGTTGCAGTTCGCATACACAGTGTAATTTTGCAGTTCATCATCCCCATAACAGCACCCACGTTGGAATCACAACAGAGGCAAGTATGGTGTATTAGTGTGTTTATTGTGATACATTTGTGTGAATAGTGCATAGGATGGGTAGTGCTGTACATATATCTTGCAATCAGAAGTTCCTAGGTGAATTGAAAGTCCTGGTAGACAAAATCCCCAGTATCGGGGCCACAGTTGTCTGAGACATTGGTCCAACTTGTACTCCCCATGCAATGTGTGGGAGTTGTGTTGCCGTCAACAGGGTGAACAGTCTGTGCACAAAGGTGAACATCCAGAACAGGTTCAGGCTTCCTGGGAGTTGCGCTTGGCCATCGGCCTCTCACTTGCCCCTCCTCGGACGACCCCTCTTCTTTGGGGGGGCCCCTCAAGTACAGGCTGCTGCGGTGCAGGGGACTCTCCGCCAGAGTCATCCTCCCTCCCTGTGGCAGTTGCAGTTTGTTCAGCACCAGATGTTGTTGGCACACAGGGAGGTGTGGACTGGTTGCTGTTCATCTGGCGGAGGCATTGTAAAATGTCCCTGTGCACCGCCGTCATCTCTTGCAGTGCGTCCCACTTGGACTCCACGCGGGACATGTGTGAGTCCAAGCGGGCATGATGGGCAGCCTGCTGCTGTTTCATGTCTCTGAGGAGCCCCACTACCTGGCTGAGATCTCCGGTGCTGGACTGGTACGCATCGGCTATGCGTACCAGTTGTGGGTCATCATGCACACCAGCAACCTCTGCAAGCAGCGACCTCTGTCTCCCACCCCTCCCACCACCCCTGCCGACATGTGCAGTGCGTGCAGTGGCACGCACAGATGACCCTGGTCCACCTTGGGGGTTGGTGGTGGTGGTGGTGTCCATGGCCCCACGTTGGTCCAGGGTCCCTGTGCTGGTGTTGCTCCTTGTTCTGTCCATGTCGGCAGGGATGGTATTTGTGGTGACAGTCGTTGGAGGGGTGGGTGCAGGGGGTGCAGCTGGTGGTCCTGCTGGTGCTGCAGCTGGTGGTCCTGCTGGTGCTGCATGTAGACTTGCACCGGATGTGCCAGGTTGGTCTTCTTCGTCCGAGGAGGGCAGAGGCTGTACGACACCAGTGAGCTCCGCATCCTCTTGAGCCTGGGACTGGGACTCCTCAGCGTCTGCTGCTGTGTCCCCATCATCACCTGTTTTTGGGAGACACACACAATGTATGTTATGTTTCTGCAGGCATCAATGGTTGACACACCTGACAGTTGTGACTGTGCCTCTGGGTGCGGGCCTGTACATTGCATTGTCCTAAGTCGTCACAGTCAGGGGTTGATA
Source organism: Calotriton arnoldi (assembly GCA_963921515.1). Taxonomy (NCBI): domain Eukaryota; kingdom Metazoa; phylum Chordata; class Amphibia; order Caudata; family Salamandridae; genus Calotriton; species Calotriton arnoldi. The sequence continues at coordinate 463,078 of CAWUFW010008157.1, forward strand.
TTGGTGTGGCACATTGTCCTGCATTATTTGGGCATTTCTATGTATTTGTTGGGGTGTGAACATGGTCTGCATTGGTTGTATTTGGTTGACAGCCGGCCCTCCTTCCCACCCAGCCAGTCAGTTATCCCACCATGGACTGTGCTTGCATTGCAGGGAGTGGATGTTGTCTCTCAGGATGTCAGTCAGTGGTGTTGTGCTGTTTGTTGGTGCACAGTTCCCAGCAGGGCCTTGTGCTCCCCACAGCAGTAGCCAGTGTCAGCCATCTTGTGAGTCCTTCTCCACTCCCTGTGATGTGAGCATGGTTCAGGGTGGTGTTGATGGGACAGTTGTGGGGGTGAGCTATGTCTGTGACTATGACTCCCATCATGCTATTGCCTCCACCCCACTTCCCAGCATTCCCATACTTACTTGCTTTTGTGGGGAGTTCAGTGTGTGTGGGTGTGAGGGCAATGGCAAGATGGCTGACAGTGGTGTCCTGCTGTTGGTTGGTGTGCAGTTCCCAGCATGCCCTTGTGCTCCCCACAGCAGTAGCCAGTGTCAGCCATCTTGTGTGTCCTTATCCACTCCCTGTGATGTGAGCATGGTTCAGGGTGGTGTTGATGGGCCAGCTGTGAGGCTGAGCAATATCTGTGCCTACTACTCCCATCATTCTATTGCCTCCACCCCCCTTCCCAGCATGCCCATGCTTCCTTCCTTCTGACTCTGCTTCCCTGTGGGGTGGGCTGGCTGTGCTGACAGGATGGCTGGGAGTGTTGTCCTGGCAGTTGTTTGGCTAAAAGTCCCAAGAGTGTCCCTGTGCTTCACACAACATAACCCAGGGTGGTGGTTCTTTGTGGGATCTTGAGTTAGGATGTGAGGCATTGCATTCTCCCAGGTGGGTTCTGTGGAGTTTGTGTTGAGGGGGTGTGAGGGGAGGTGCTTGTGACTATGGTCAGTGCTGCAAGTCCTCCTTCCCACCCAGCCAGATATCCCACCATGGAACGTGCTTCCATTGCAGGGAGTGGAAGTTGTCTCTCAGGATGTCAGTCAGTGGTGTCGTGCTGTTTGTTGGTGCACAGTTCCCAGCAGGGCCTTGTGCTCCCCCCAGCAGTAGCCAGTGTCAGCCATCTTGTGAGTCCTTCTCCACTCCCTGTGATGTGAGCATGGTTCAGGGTGGTGTTGATGGGACAGTTGTGGGGGTGAGCTATGTCTGTGACTGTGACTCCCATCATGCTATTGCCTCCACCCCACTTCCCAGCATTCCCATACTTACTTGCTTTTGTGGGGAGTTCAGTGTGTGTGGGTGTGAGAGCAATGGCAAGATGGCTGACAGTGGTGTCCTGCTGTTGGTTGGTGTGCAGTTCCCAGCATGCCCTTGTGCTCCCCACAGCAGTAGCCAGTGTCAGCCATCTTGTGTGTCCTTATCCACTCCCTGTGATGTGAGCATGGTTCAGGGTGGTGTTGATGGGCCAGTTGTGAGGCTGAGCAATATCTGTGCCTACTACTCCCATCATGCTATTGCCTCCACCCCCTTCCCAGCATGCCCATGCTTCCTTCCTTCTGACTCTGCTTCCCTGTGGGGTGGGCTGGCTGTGCTGACAGGATGGCTGGGAGTGTTGTCCTGGCAGTTGTTTGGCTAAAAGTCCCAAGAGTGTCCCTGTGCTTCACACAACATAACCCAGGGTGGTGGTTCTTTGTGGGATCTTGAGTTAGGATGTGAGGCATTGCATTCTCCCAGGTGGGTTCTGTGGAGTTTGTGTTGAGGGGGGTGTGAGGGGAGGTGCTTGTGACTATGGTCAGTGCTGCAAGTCCTCCTTCCCACCCAGCCAGATATCCCACCATGGAACGTGCTTCCATTGCAGGGAGTGGAAGTTGTCTCTCAGGATGTCAGTCAGTGGTGTCCTGCTGTTTGTTGGTGCACAGTTCCCAGCAGGGCCTTGTGCTCCCCACAGCAGTAGCCAGTGTCAGCCATCTTGTGAGTCCTTCTCCACTCCCTGTGATGTGAGCATGGTTCAGGGTGGTGTTGATGGGACAGTTGTGGGGGTGAGCTATGTCTGTGACTGTGACTCCCATCATGCTATTGCCTCCACCCCACTTCCCAGCATTCCCATACTTACTTGCTTTTGTGGGGAGTTCAGTGTGTGTGGGTGTGAGAGCAATGGCAAGATGGCTGACAGTGGTGTCCTGCTGTTGGTTGGTGTGCAGTTCCCAGCATGCCCTTGTGCTCCCCACAGCAGTAGCCAGTGTCAGCAATCTTGTCAGTCGTTTTCCACTCCCTGTGATGTGAGCATGGTTCAGGGTGGTGTTGATGGGACAGTTGTGGGGGTGAGCTATGTCTGTGACTATGACTCCCATCATGCTATTGCCTCCACCCCACTTCCCAGCATTCCCATACTTACTTGCTTTTGTGGGGAGTTCAGTGTGTGTGGGTGTGAGAGCAATGGCAAGATGGCTGACAGTGGTGTCCTGCTGTTGGTTGGTGTGCAGTTCCCAGCATGCCCTTGTGCTCCCCACGACACAGCAACAGTGTCAGACATCTTTGATGGGCCTTTCCACTCTCTGTGGGATGTGCATGCGTGAGTGTGAGCTTGCTGGGCCATGTGGTGGGGGATGTAGAGCTGTGACTACGACTCCCATCATGCTATTGCCTCCACCCCCTTCCCAGCATGCCCATCCTTCCTTCCTTTTGACTCTGCTTCCCTATGGGGTGGGCTGCCTGTGCTGACAGGATGGCTGGGAGTGTTGTCCTGGCAGTTGTTTGGCTGAAAGTCCCAAGAGTGTCCCTGTGCTTCACACGACATAACCCAGGGTGGAGGTTCTTTGTGGGATCTTAAATAATAATAATAACAAACTTATAAAGCGCATGGTTACACTAACCAGTGTGTCCCCGCGCTGCGGCACAAAATTCAGAAACGCTGGCAGAGAGGGAAAGACACGGAATTTAAACCAGAGAGCTCAGAGAAGGGAAAAGCCAAGTCTTGAGTCTTTTCCGAAAAAGTGTCTCCACAGACTCCACACGGAGCCCCGGGGGGAGTTTATTCCAGTGTTTGGCAGCTAGGAAATGGAAAGAGCGGCCACCCATCCTCGCTCTTCTGACGCTGGGAATACAGACCTGCCCTGTCCCGCTAGATCTCAACTGACGGGAAGGAGAGTATGGAGTAAGGAAATCATGCAGGTAGGTGGGACCCTTTCTCTGTAAGATACGATGGCTCACACACATAGCCTTAAACAGGATACGTTCCCTTACCGGGAGCCAGTGAAGGGAAACAAGGGCCTTATTGGAGGAGGCTCTCCTCGGTAACATTAAAACAAGACGAGCCGCAGCATTCTGAATGCGCTGGAGTCTTTGCACACACTTGGAACTGGCTCCCAGATACAGGACATTCCCATAATCCAAGCGTGACGTCACCAGGGCATGAACCATAGTTTTCCTTGCTGCAACTGGCAATATATCTAAGGTCTTCCAAAGACCTCTCATAACCCCAAAACATTTCCCCGCCACACGCCTTATATGATTATCGAAAGAGAGCTTGGAGTCCAGCCATACCCCAAGATTCTTCACCTGATCACATGGGGGCGGGGTAGGACCCAGTGTCTGTGGCCACCACGCTGACGACCAAACAGTGGGGGCTCTACCCAACACAAGAACCTCAGTTTTGCTGCCATTAAGTTTAAGGCAGTTGTCCGCCATCCAGACTGCCAGTTCTTGAAGGCAAGTCGAGAAATTGATGGCAGCTTTCTCAGGCTCCTGCGTAAGGGACACCACCAACTGTGTGTCGTCAGCGTAGGACACAACACTAATCCCCAATTTTTCAATAATCTCTGCCAGAGGGGCAATGTAGAGATTAAAGAGGGTGGGGCTTAAAATAGAACCCTGAGGGACCCCTTGGTTCAGCTTAATACTTTTAGAATAATGAGGTTCCTGCGACACCTGGAAACTGCGCTCGTGCAGGAAGGACTCAAGCCATTCAATGGCTCGGTCCACCAAACCTCCTTTCCTCAAGCGTTAAAGTAAGGTAGGGTGCGCCACCGTATCAAATGCGGCGCTGAGGTCAAGTAGGACTAACGCCACTGTTTGTCCCGCATCCACAAATTTGCGGATAATTTCGGTGGAGAGCAGCAGCGCCGATTCGGTGGAATATGATGTCCGGAACTCCGATTGCGAGGGGTGAAGCAGGCTATGTTTGCTAATATGAGCAGTCAGCTGTGTGTTAACTACCTTCTCTGCAACCTTAGCAAAGTAAGGCAGCAGGGAGATCGGACGTAGGTTCTCCAATTGGCTAGAACTAACATCAATCTTCTTTTTTAAAGGAAGGACGATCGCCTCTTTCCATCTAGTTGGAACCGTTCCAGTGGTAAAGGAGAGCTCGAGAAGGTGCCTAATATATGGCTCCAAGATTTCAAGACTCCCCTTTAGCACCTTAGGGGGCTAACCTGTGGATCTTGAGTTAGGACCTGTGGATCTTGAGTTAGGATGTGTGGCATTGCATTCTCCCAGGTGGGTTATGTGGAGTATGTGTTGAGGGTGTGTGTGAGGGGAGGTGCTTGTGACTATGGTCAGTGGTGCGAGTCCTCCTTCCCACCCAGCCAGCCAGATATCCCACCATGGAACGTGCTTCCATTGCAGGGAGTGGAAGTTGTCTCTCAGGATGTCAGTCAGTGGTGTCCTGCTGTTAGTTGTTGCACAGTTGCCAGCAGGGCCTTGTGCTCCCCACAGCAGTAGCCAGTGTCAGCCATCTTGTGAGTCCTTTTCCACTCCCTGTGATGTGCGCATGGTTCATGGTGGTGTTGATGGGACAGTTGTGGGGGGGGCAATATGTGTGAACACGACTCCCATGATGCTATTGGCTACACTGACTTGCCCAGCATACACAGAATTCCTTTCTTTCAGTGGTCTTCACTGTGTGTTGGTGTTGTAGTGGTGGCTACATGTCTGGATGTGTTTGTTAGTTCTATTTGTGCCACTGCCTAGCTGTAGTTGTAGTTGTGTTTGTACATGTGATGACACGGTTAAATGTAACTTTGAGATGGCATGTGTTGTGTTTATCTGACTGACATACACATTTTGGGATGATTCTGTTCTGGTTGCTGTGTAATTGCTATGAGTGCATGGTTTGACTCTCCCCTTGACAGTGATGTGTGTGTGTATTGTGGCAGAATATTGTGTACATTTGTTGTGTACTCACCAGGCTCTGGGATGTTCTCTAGTCCATATACGCTCACTGGCGGAAGGATGGCCCGCACCTTCTCCTCCCAGGGCCTGAGGTATACTTGCTTGGCAGGAGGGCCACTGCCTGTGTATTGGCTCAGGAGGTAGTCTTTCTTGAGCAGCTACCGGACCCTCCTGCGCACGTCATACCACCTGTTCTGGATGTCGGTCTTTGTGCGCAGACATGGTAATTGTGCGTTCACCCTGTTGATGATCCTCTCCCACATCTTGGTTTTCTGGGAGATGGGGGTCTGTTGGACCAGTGTGCCAAACAGCTGTGGCTCTACCCTGAGGATCTCGTCTACCATGACTTCCAATTCACAATCTAGGAACTTGTGATTCTTCTTGGGGGGCATGGTGATGGGTGGTGATGGTGAGTGATGTGTGTGTTGGTGTGCAGGTGAGGGTGTGTGAGTGTGTGTTTTGCTGGGTGTATGTGAGGTAGGTATTTGTTGGTGTGCTGATGGTGTGTGGCTTGTGTGAGGGATGAGCTGTGGGTGTGTGGTTGCTGTCTGTTGGGTGCTGGCAGTAGAATGGCATTTGCAAAGGATCATGGTTGGGATTTGTGTCCTTTATATGGGTGGAGTTGTGGGTGTGTCTTTGTTCTCTGTCCCCACTCCCCCAGTATTTATTGGCTTTGTAATTGCTTGTTTGGCCTTTTTTTGTGTAATTTTTCCTTTGTACTGTCTGTGCATGTTGGAAACGTTCTTGTGACCGAGTCGGACCCTGCATTTGTCTCGTACGGTCTTCTCCGTTTCGTTCACGCTGTGTTTGTGCAGTTTTCTATGCTGCGTACGCGTCGGTCGCGGTGTTTTGTGTTACTTCGGCTCGGTTTTGTATGCGTGTCGGTCGTACGGCTTGTCCTCCGTACGACTCGCTCGTGGTTTTCGCGCCTTGCATCGTACTTTGCGGTTTGGAGTTCGCGTGTACGTTTCGGTCGGATTTGTTCCGGGTGCGTGTCGGTCGGTTCGATTTGCGTGTTTTTCCGGCCGGATTGCTGTTTTCCGTGCGGCTCGGTCGTTCGGCTTGGGTTCGGTACGTGTCGGTCGGATTTTGCACGCCTTGCATCGTACTTGGCGTGTCGGGCGCCACAGGTACGTGTCGGTCGGTATAAATTCCGGCTCCGAGTCGGTCGGTGCTTTTTCCGGCCCGAATCGGAATCGACCCCATAGTGTATAGTTGATGGAATGGTTTGGGGCACATTTTAAATGTGCCATCCATCATCCATGTTTGACATTGGGCTAGTTTGAGTAAGTTTGTAGGGGTGGCAAATATAAGTATATGTTTGTCATTACTTTTATTATCAAAAAATAGGTGTTATTTCTCTCTGGGGGATTGTTATCTGTGGTGGGATGTCTATATCTCTGTATGTTTTAGGAGTAGTTTGTGTGTTGCTGGTGGCCCTTTTAGTTCATATTATGATGCGTTTTTAAGGTGGGTATTGATGGTAGCTGGCCTGTTATATGTTCTGGTACGTGGGGCAGTATATCTTTCAGTATTTGTGCTGTGGGTTCTTGGGTACTAGTGCTTGCTTCTCTATACTTCTCTCACTTCTATTTCTGTCACATTGGGATGGTGGTGAGGCTCTTTAAATTAATTTCTACAGTTTCTTTGATAGTTGCCCTCCCATAACATGCATTAGAATAACATTTGGTACATTTCCACTTAATATGTTTGGCAGAATCATTTTCTTGACTGTAGGTGTATCCCATGAAACACAGTAACCGTTTCCCCTTATGTAATGTTATAAGCTTTGCACCTTCTGCCATTATGTCTGAATTTTTTACTGTAATAATATGAATAGAGGAAAATAGTTATTTAATAAATGTTGTTTATTAATATACAGTTAAATATACTTTTTTGTTTTCTACAAAACATACTTGTATGCTGTTTAGCTACGTTTTGTCGACTTGGAAACTTTTCCTTTCGGCAAGCTTCTTCTTGAAACAGGTGTTTTTTCTGTTGGAAGAGAAAAGGTTGTTTTATTTATTGCATATATTATATTTTTGATGTTTAATGATGTTTAGCTTATTCGGACTATCAACTGTTGCTGTTCTTGTACGTTTAAGGCAATTTCTTTGATATACTTACTTTTTTTGTGGTCTTTGATGTGTGCTTGTTGGTGGAGTTTAGTTGAAGGTTGAATATTCTGTAGAAAAGGATAAATGTTAAAAACTGTGTTAGTAATTGTTTATTAAGAATATTTTTTTAACTTAACATTATTTAAATTCATATTCTAAATATAATTATTACTTACTTGTAGAACTGGATGTATAGTTGATGGAGCAAGGACTCACAAATGAGACTTGCTCGGAGGCAATCTTCTCACAGTATTAATTTATTAATCTTTGTGATGTTCGTACTAATAAATACACACACGAATATAAGTAGAAAGGAAGCTTGCCTATGTGTTTAAATTAACAAATAACGCTTGTCTATTCTAAAATGGCCGCTAAAGCACGGGAAACCTATTGCGCATGTGTCAACCATATCACGTGGTGTGACGTCTTTCTTTGCTTGGAGGGAAATCCTTGCTTCTGCGCAGTGTGTATTAAAATGGCTGCTTAATGTCTTCATGTGCTACAGCTTGCTCATATGTTGCAAATAAACTGTGGTATCCTAACGCTATTAATGCGGGATAGAATTTATAAGTAAATGGGAATAGAGTAGAAGAGTGGGTATACAGTGAAACAATTTATTTGTGGTTTTAATATTTTCTTCTTTGACTTTTTATTAGTTCGTAAATTGGGCCTGGGGTTGGTGAACTGAAAACTCGAGAGACAATGGTTCTGCGCATGCGCCCTGAGTGGCTGCCCAGAAGAGCGGATGAAGTCAACCTGGACGTCGTCCAAGGCCATGACCTGATGGCCAACATTATTGTACCCACGATGTCCCTACTGAAAAGAAACAATTTATATGAACAATGTATTAAACTTGTCGTGAGACGGGTGGGGAATAAAGCAAATGTATTAATTGTGATGGGCGGTATTTTAAAACAATGGGCTTAAAGAAATTGAATTAAATCAATATGGTGTGAGGATCAACCCCCTGTCCCCGTCCAATCAGAAGTAGTGGGCCCATAATTCTGCAACATTAAGGGGAGGTACATGGGCGTAGAAAGGTATAATAGATATAGAATTAGTTAATTAGACGCAGAAGAGAGCAGAGATGATGCAGAGGAGCTCAGAGAACAGGCATTAGGCATAGGCTCGAGACGTACAAGCTGATCGATTGCAGACTGAACCGCTGTCCAGAGAGGTCCTGAGGTGGGGGCGGCGGAGTACCTTAGAAGCAAGACATGGGAGAAATCGAGGAGAAGCGAAGTACCAGAGAGGGGAACGACACAGGCGTCGTTGATAGAGAGGTCACCGGTCCTGTCCTGATCCGGGAGGAGGTCTTTGCTCTTCATCCTTCCTGGGTCCTATCTTTCCAACTCCTTGGCCAAGGGGTTTGGTTCTCGCACTTTTAGGTAAATATAAATGCAAACCTTAGTTGCGCTGCTGTTTCTATCTTCTCCTTTTCTGAGGGACCGTCATTGATCGATAATTGATTATTATGCTTCATCCTTGATATACGATTTAAATATCATGTGGTTCTGTATTTTACTCTGCTAAAAATCTTTAGATAAACATTTTAAAACTTCCTGACTCAGTGATTATTTCAGGAATTATGAATTGTATTGAATGTCACTCATTTTAAACTTCCCAATTAGCAAAGGGTCCATTGGTAAGTCATTAACTCTTCAATCAGAAAAGTAATTGGTAGCAGGGATTTTGATAAAGAGTACAACTGACCCACCAGCGGAAATTGCTAGCGTAGTATGAATGTATGGGCCCAAGTGAGTATTTTGTGTATGAATGCTTGTTGCTAGTAACCCGCTGGATCATAGTTATATATGTTGCAGGATCCTCTTTTGCTCTTCAAACGTTTGGCATTTTTGAGCTATTTTATGGTTAAATTACTGTGGCATTTATATAGTTTATATATTTATATTAACCTATTTTATTGGTTATAATTTTGTATAGTTGAATATTATTGGTTGTTTTCGCTTCATTTCATTTATTTTTTCAGTTATGTCCTAATTTGGAAAACACCAATTAATGTTTTTGTTTATGCTCGTATTCAAGATAACTTATTTTATTTAATAGTGTCTGTATTTATATTAAGATAAGAAACAACATTGTTTGTAAATATATATAAGTGTTGTATGTAACTGGGATGTAAATATGTGTAATGTATAATTAAGAGGAGTTTTCTGTTTATATATTTGAAATGTATTATTTTGGTTAAGTAAAATATTATATTGTATTTATATATTGTAGTTATTATTGTGGGATATATTTTTTGTTGTTAGTTTAAATATTGTGTTTTTTGTATTTTTTACTGCTACTTAGTACTTGTTTTAATGCTATTTATGTAGCCAATATAGTTGATTTTGATATTTTTTACATGGTCAATGATTAGCTATAAGCCACAATATTTTTGTTTCTGATATTTTTGTTTTTGATTTATGTTGAATTAGACATTTTTGACGTTGATATTTATTTGAATGCATTAATTAATTAAAGCCCCGGAAGGTGGTGGTCCCCATGGGTCACAAAAGCCTCAGGAGTGGGGCCTCATGCACCCCCTCCTTTTTTAATAAATTACCCCCGGGATCTGGCCCACCCAGGAGCCCATTTCAAAACAAGTGCAGGAGCTTGCACTTGTTTTTGTTTTATTTGTGACACAAATTTCACGAATTTGAAGCAAAATGTTTTTAACAAAATACTTTTTTGGCCTGATGTGGTCCCTCTGGGACCCCAGGACCAAGTTTAGGGGGTCAGGGTATTGCTATCCAGCCTCCTTTTCTTTTTTGTGTGTTTTTTTTTATGGGACTCAGCTGAAGTCATGTCCCAAGATGGCTGTCAACACTTCCTGGTTTAAGTGTTGGAAGCCAATCAGAGCTTATTTCCCTCACGCTATGGTCAGTGAAATCACTTATGACATCACTGATGAGCTGCTGTAAATGCAGCTCCCTACGTGCAGGAGAAATAGTTTGATCTCTTTTCCTGCCCGCATGCCTGTGGACATGGAAAGAAATGAAACCTCCACTTCCAGCAAACGGGAACACTTTGTCAGTTCCTGTTTGCTGGGAGGGGAGTGTTTGCTTTTGCAAGAAACTGCAAACAGCTATGTCCCAGGGGTGGGCACATCAGGAATTATCAAGCGCCAGCACCATGGGGTGGTGGTCCCCAGTCCCCAAGGCCATATATGGCTCCAGGAGGGGGGTCACATGGTGGTCCCTGGGAGGTGGTGGTCCCCGGTGGAAGTGGTGGTCCCCAGGGCTGTATATGGCCCAGGACTGAGGCTGTGCAGCCCCCTCCCACTTCAAAATCTGTTTTAGCCCCAGGGAGGTGGTTGTCCCTGGGACGCAGGGGGTCAATGCGGCCCCATCACTATTGTTAAATTAGCCCCGGGGAGGTGGTGGCCCCTGGGGCACAGGGGGGTTTGGGCTGCTCTCCCTATATTATTTAATAAGTTTAGCCTTGGGGAGAAGGAGGTACCAGGGGTGCAAGGGACCTGTTTGGCTACCCGCACTATTATTGTATTAGCCCCCGGGAGGTGGTGTTCCCCAGGGCTTGAAACATGTGGCCCCCACCATTAATTAATTAAAGCCCCGGAAGGTGGTGGTCCCCATGGCTCACAAAAGCCTCAGGAGTGGGGCCTCATGCACCCCCTCCTTTTTTAATAAATTACCCCCGAGATCTGACCCACCCAGGAGCCCATTTCAAAACAAGTGCAGGAGCTTGCACTTGTTTTTTTTTTATTTATGACACAAATTTCACAAATTTGAAGCCAAATGTTTTTGGGACCCCAGGACCAAGTTTAGGGGGTCAGGGTATTGCTATCCAGCCTCCTTTTCTTTTGTGTGTGTTTTTGTTATGGGACTCAGCTGAAGTCTTGTCCCAAGATGGCTGTCAACACTTCCTGGTTTAAGTGTTGGAAGCCAATCAGAGCTTATTTCACTCATGCTATGGTCAGTGACATCACTAATGACATCACTGATGACATTTGAATTGACATCAGCGATGAAATCACCGATGATGGCATCTAGTGATTGTGAGTGTTTTCTAAACATTTTGTGTGTTAAACGTTAATACTAAGATACAACAAAAGTTACATTACTATAATTTGTGTACTACTAATGAGTGATTCATTTTTTTCACATAGTTTATGTGAGTTGTTGTGTGACTGTGTGTATCTGTGTGTGAGTGGGTGTCTGAGTGACTGTACAGCAGTGTGAGCGGGTGTGTAAGTGGCTGCATGGCTATATAACTGGGTATCTGAGTAGCTGTGTGAGTGACTTAGTGGCTGTGTGAGTGGCTGTATTGGTGAGTGAGTGCAGTGTGAGTGGTTGTATGGGTGGGTGAGTAGGTATTTCAGTGACTGTACAGGTGAGTCAATGGGTGTCTGAATGGCTGTATGAGTGAGTGACTAGGTATGTAAGTAGCTATAAGTGGTGAGTGAGTGGCTGTTTGACCGAGTGTTTGGTTAAGTGAGTTGGTGTGTGAGTGGCTGTATGGAAGAGAGAGTATCTGTGGCATTGGCTGTATGGGTGAGTGAGTGGCTGAGTGAGTGGTTGTATAGATGTGTGAATGGGTATATACGTGTTTGTGTGGGTGTGTGAGTGGTTGTATGGGTGAGTGAGTGGCTCTGTTGTGGCTCTGTTGTGAGACTGTATGGGTGAGTGAGTGGTTGTATGAGTGGCTGTATAGGTCAATAACTGGGTATATCAGTAGCTGTATGGTTGAGTGTGTGGCTGTGTGAGTGGCTGTATGGGTGAGTGACTGGTTGCATAATCAGTCTCTATGAGTGAGTGAGTGGGTTTGTGAGTGGCTCTATGCATAAGTGCATGATTGTATAAGTGCTTGTGTGGGTCTGTGACTGGTATGTGAGTGGTTGTGTGTGTGTGTGTGAGTGGCATATGGGAGATTGTATGGGGATCTGAGTGAGTGTGTATGTGGTTCTTTGGATGCAGTCATCAGTGTTGTCATTTGAGATGTCATCAGTGATGTCACTGACCATGTCATGAGTGATATAATATGTGAGATCATAAGCAGGTCATTGCTGGGGCATAAGTTATAGTTAGCTAAGGTAACTAACTATAACTGCTGAATTTCTCTTTTCTCTGGTTTTGTATGAGTGAAATGTGAGCCTAACTATATTGTAACTGCGACCTTTGTTTTTTCAGTGAAAAAATATGTACAAATATATGTATGAGGTGACACGACTGCATACGGAGGTGCGCAACTTATATTCGGAGGTGTGCAACTTATATTAAAATGAAGGTGGCCTTTAAATTATAAATTTAAGTTATAATTGTGGTGCAGAAATTATAAATGTAAGTAATTATAACTACAGAATTTCTAATGTTTGTGTAGTTTAAGTTGAGTTCGTACAGAAACAATACATAACGTTTTTCATTGAATTTCCTTTCTTTTTTTTTACAATTATTTTTTGTCCTCATATCACCAAAACAACTGCAATCTCAGACTAAATAACAATGGAACCAGCCACAAGCCTGGTGTATATACTTAGCACCACCAAATAGGATGAGCTGTAAGAATGATCACATTGGTGCAATCATAGGATTTCTCGACTTTAAAGAGTCAACATATCATTCCACCTCATTAATATGGCTCAGGTAGTATCTGCCCTACCTGGAATACTCTGAAGATCTAACCTACAAGTCAGATGGGAACTTCAACTATGCCTCAGGGGAGGGAGATTTGGATTTACTTACAATCTCCCAAAAGCTGGATATCGAAGGACAAGTAAAAAAAAAAGTGCTCATAATTCACTTCAGGAAGCCACATCTTCTGCATCCAGCAGTCTCTTTTCTGCAAAACTTGCAATCCTTTGAGGGGCCCAAAATATACTGTTGAGGGTGAAAAAATGGTTCCTTTTTAGATTTGCAGGCTTAACCGTATAATACAGTAATTTTAAAAGGATACTTGCCACATAGGCAGTAGTTCAGGCCCAGGAATCATCAGACCTTCAGTCCTGATCTTAAGTACCTCCCAGGGTAATAAGCCCTGGGTTGTTAATAATTGCCTCCAGGTTGTTATAATTGCATTCCTCGGAAGATAGCAGAAGCTGTCTAAAAGACACTCAGGGGAGCCTGGGGAGGCCCAGATAGGTGAGAAATCAGAGTACTAATCAATGGCCAAGGTATTCCTGACTCTATACCAAAGAGTGAGCGCATTATTTAAAATTTTTAAGCAAACTATTAAAAGATATTTTGGGGCCCCAAACCTATATACAAATCCAGTGCTTCCCAGCTCCTTAGTCATTCCTGTCGGTATCCTACCCCAAGTTGAACTGTCCTGGGTCCTAACAACATCCTGCAGTTCTTACATTGAAAAGCATTGCAATAAAGCCTCAAACTCACCTTAACTTTTTCCAGGAAACCCTTTCTGCACCAGAAGCCCAGATACAAATTGCTTCTTCCCCTGTATTTTTGCTATGACAGTTTTAGGAAAAGGAAGTGGGATGCAGTTAAAAAAAAATCAATTAAGGGAGTATCGACATTTTAATTAGATTTACCCAGCCAAAAATTGTCAATGGGAGATTCCTCCACTTGGGAAGCAACATATCAATGTCCTTAGCTGCCCTCCTTAAATTTGTGCAATTGACTTCAGGGGGTGCAATATAGAGATGCTCAGATACTTGTCCTAGTCAGTTATATTCCAGCACATGGTCTCCGACTTTGCTCTATTAATAGAATATCCTGATAAAGACCCGAAATTCCTCAGCTAGCTCCTCTACTCTAGGGATGGTCTTAGCCGGGTCCGACGTATAGATTATAAGATCGTCAGCATACAGCCCTAACTTATTCCTAAAACCCTGCCAAGTGAATAGGATTACCTGTTGATCCCCTCTGACTAACTGAGTGAGTGGTTAAATATAAATATTGAAAAAAGAAGAAAAAGAGGGCACCCTTGCCTTGTACTTCTAGAGATACTAAACCTCTTAGTCAAGGACCCACAAAATAAGATTTGGGCTGACGAATTTCTGTATAATGTCTGAAGGGTCGAGATAAAATTTGGGCTAAAATATAATGCTTAAAAACCTCCTGAATATATATACCCAAAAGACTCTGTCAAAAACCTTGGCAGCGTCTACTGTTACTACTGCCAAGGGGTCCAAGTGAGTAGAGGCAGGATCAATTGAGCCGACTAGTTTGTGAGTAAGCTCATGAATCTGCCGTTTAGGAACAAAGCCCTTCTGATGAGGCACTAAATTGGCCAATCTGCTAAGAAGGATACTAGAGAATACACAGCATTTAATAACAAAATTGGCCAGTATGAAACAGACTTCTTAGGATCCTTGGCAGGCTTTAAAATTAACACCAAGGTGGCATCTTTCCATGAATTCGGTATCTGGGCATTCTCCAAATAGATAGAGCTGAACAATTTTCCCCAAATTGGTATTATCACCTCCTTCAATTGCTTAGAAAGTTTGGATGGGCTAGCATCTGGGCCCACTGCCTTCTGGTTCTTAGCTTTTTTCAGGTGCCCCTAAATTTCAGCCTCTGTAATCCAAGCCGCTGTAGAATGCTTTCCCAGATCCATAAGCTTAGGGATATCCCTATTCCTCAACATTCCCTAAGCTTATTTAAATCTGGGTGTACCTCCTCCATATAGAGAGACGAGAATAGGGCAACAAGATGTTCCTGCATTTCCCCAACCTTATTGGAGATATCCCCCAGGGGCTATTTACCAGCTCTTTAATATTGTACTTGAACTTCTACAATCATGCCTTCCATGCCAATAGTGTTCCGCACCTCTACCCGTACTCAAATTGGTTTGAGCACTTGGCCTGTCACTTCTCTCTACACTTCCTTTCCAGCTTAATTTTATCATTCCACTGCACCTTTTTCAATCTCTAAAGTGCTGGCTCTCCACCCAGAAGAGGGTTCTGTGCCTGTAAAGTGGTCTCCAATGGCCCTATTTCTTGTCCTAAAGAGGTATGCTCTTCTCTAGCCAATTTATTCTTAAAGGATGCTTGACTCTGTAATTGACCTCATATAAAGGCCTTACATGTGTCCCAGACTATGGTAAGAGGAGCAGACCCTTTATTATCTGAAAAGAAGTCACCACTAGCTTTCTTGAGGACCTGCATCTAGGAGAAGGGCGCGATTAACTGACCACCTAAAATTCCCCCTTGGACAGGACACTCCACAAGCATAGTCATGGCTGAATGGTTGGAAATGTGTCCTGGCAAATGATTAACCTCTTTAACCCCCTCCACAGCAGTATGAACAAAAAAGTGTAGTGTGGAGAGGCGTAAAGTAAAATAGTACAGAGTGGAGATGCATATAGTGGAGTGGCATGTCGTAGACTGTTGGAAAGTGCTGTAGATTGGAGTACAGTGGACTGGCATGGAGTGCATTAGAGTGCTGTAGAGTGGAGGGGCATACAGTACAGTGTTGCAGAGTGTGGTAGAGTGTAGTGGTATAGAGTGTTGTAGCGTGGAGTGGCATACAGTGTAGAGGCATAGAGTAGAATAGCGTAGGGTAGAGTAGCATAGAGCGAGTGGCATAAGTGGAGTGGTGTACACTGAAGTGTCACACAGTGGATTGGGGTAGACTGGAATATCCTACAGTAGAGTGAACTAGAGTTGAGTTGCATACAGTAGAATAGAGTAGAGTGGAGTGGCGTAGAGTATTGTGACCTAGAGTGGAGTGGTGTAGACTGGAGTAGTATACAATAGCATAGAATGGAGTAGCTTACAGTGAAGGCGCGTGCAGTGTAATAGTACAGACTGGAGTGGCATAGAATGGAGTGGCATATAGTGGAATAGCATAGAGTAGACTGGCGTACAGTGGAGTGACTTATAGTGGAATAGCATAGAGTGGAGTGGTGTACAATGGAGTAGCATAAAGTAGAATAGCGTAGAGTGTTGTAGCATACAGTGGAGTGGGGTACATTGAAGTGGCCTAGACTGGAGTGTTGTGATGTGGAGTTGTTTAGAGTGGAATAGCATACAGTGGAGTGTTCTAAAGTGGAGTAGTATAGAGAAGAGTGGCATAGAGTGGAGTGGCGTAGAGTGGAGTGGCGTAGAGTGGAGTAGCGTAGAGTGGAATAGCATAGAGTGGAATAGCATAGAGTGGTGTGGCATAGAGTGGAGTGGCGTACAGTGGAGTGGCTTAGACTGAAATGGCGTACAGTGGAGTGGAGTTCAGTGGAATATCATAGAGTTGAGTAGCGCAGTTTGGAATTGCGTACATTGGAATAGTGTGGAGTGGATTGGTGAAGAATTAAGTAATGTGCATTGGAGTGCCATAGAGTGGAGTGGTACACAGTGGAGTGGCATACAATGTAGTGGCATACAGTGCAATAGTGTAGAGTGAAGTGGTGTAGAGTGGAGTGGCATACTAAGGTGTTGTGTAGAGTGGAACAGTGTAGAGTGCAGTACCGTAGAGTGTAGTGGCAAACAGTGGAGTGGCCTAGACTGGAGTGTCGAATAGTGGAGTAGGTTAGAGTGGAATAGCATGCAGTGTAGTGGCATTAATTGGAATTGCGTAAAGTGGAATAGCGTAGAGTGCAGTGGCGTAGAGTGCAATAGTGCAGAGTGCAGTTGCAAAGAGTGGATTGGCATACAATGGAATAGTACATGGTGGAGTGGCGAAGAGTGAGGTTGTGTTCAGTGGAATAGAGTGGAGTGGCATAGAGTAAAGTAATTTAGAGTGGAGTGGTGTAAACTGGAGTGGCATACAATCGAATAGCATAGAATAGAGTAGTTTACAGTGGAGTGTCGCCCAATGTAATAGCATACAGTGGAGTGGCATATTGTGTAATAGCATAGAGTGGAGTGGTGTAGAGTGGAGTGGCATATAGTGGAATAGCAGAGTGTGCAGTAGCGTACAGTGGAGTGCCGTACATTGAACTGTCGTAGAGGGGAGTAGGGTAGAGTGGAGTTGGGTAGAGTGAAGTGGCATAGAGTGGAATAGCATAGAGTGGATTGGCACAGAATGAAGTAGTGTACAGTGGAGTGACATAGAGTGGAGTGGAGTAAAATGCAGTGGCATACAATGAAGTGGCGTTCAGTGGCCTAGCATAGAATGAAGTGGTGTAGAGTGGAGTGGCATACAGAGGAGTGGCGTTGTCATAGGGTTTCTGCACATACAGAGCTATGCACAGGATAATAGGACCTCGGAATATAGTGGTGAGCCAACCATAAACCTTAGCACCCAAAACCCCAACCCGACTAGCCTTAGCGTCCCATTAGCACCAATGTACCAATGCTTAGACAACCCAGAACACGGTATCTCTCTCTCAGGACTCGCAGAGGCAAGAACACTCTTTCGTCACATTCGTACCTGTCCACAACATGCGTATGAAGAGACACTGTATAGGTTAAAATGTTTATTTCAACTTACGTGCTCTAAGGTACAGTACACGTGTCAGTACTAGTAGCATAATACATAAGAACAATATAATCAGCATAGTTACTACTCCATAGAATACGAACGGGGAAAGCATCTCATAAAGCAGTGGATATATGTCTAAATAACATTACCACCCTCCCCGTGCTGGAAACCAGTTTATTATAATAATAGAAGACCTTTGGGCTTTGACTAGCGAACTTCCATACCTCAGTCTCTTGATGCAAAACTACATCAGCAAACAATCACAGCTCTTCTCACTGGAAAGGTCGTCTCCAAGTGCTATCTTAGAGCAAGCGAGCGCATTATTAAAAGCCCACTAATTTCTCAATGGCAGCTGTACAAGTGTTATGTCTAGGTGTGAGGGACGGGCCAAATCAGTAGAAACCAGGGAGTTGTTATTCGACCTTGTAACTGTTGTTCAGACTGAGCCCAAAAGGGAACAGGAGAAAAGGTGAATAACAGAATATGCAGACTGTTGTATAATTACTTGGCAATAACAGAGGGCGACAGAACAACATCCAATAGTAACGTGCGCAAGAGTCATCATGGCAGCCAGGCGTGGTAACGTAGCCAGACCTGCCAGGAGGCCATGAGCCACAAGACACCCTCCCCTGGTCAGTCCAGCGGCTACGGCGAAAACGAAGACAGAGTTCCAAATACCTGAGCAGAATAGAGGCGGTCTACTAACAACTAACGGCAAGTTAATCAATCTAAAAATGTGAAAGAGCAGAAAAATGCTATACCGTCCAGAAGGACATCATTGGAATCGTCAAAAAACGTAGACGCCATCCAGTCCAATAGGTCAAAGCTGCAGGAATGGTCTTCAGAGTATGGAGTATCCAAAAGCAATGCGGGACAGCTTGCGTGATATTCAATATAACTTTGTTGTAGGAGATTCTGAGCAGCCGCCCAGATATCCCATTGTGCCAAAATCCCCAGTGCAGCCGCACGCATCATAAAGCCAGCAGCGGAACAGTACCGTTCATGGGCCTCTAAGGGACCCACCAACCGAACAAAATCCGGGACCGACAATGACGAATTGGAGAGGCAATAATCCATGGTCCATGTAAACGGACAGCGGATGCAAGACATCACAGGTTGCACGCAAGTGAAATACGCAAAGCGAAAGGAAAGGGTGTAGGACACACTGATAGTCGCCAAGGGCAGAACATCGAAGCCAACCAGGAGTCGCTCACGGAGCAGCTGGAGGCGTTCGGGATCGAGAAGGGCCCATTGGAGTGCAGCCATTGCGCAGAAAACAGACCAACAGCAAGACACCGGCCGCCAAAGCAAGGATTAATGGAAATCCACCAAAGACGCTAGAAAAAATGGAATGAATGAATGCCGGTATCACACCGAAAATAGTTTGAAAGGTGGTCACAAGGCCAGACCCAACAACCTTAAAAAAGTGCACCAGACCCTCAGTGTTTGATGCGTTAAAAATACGATGAATTAACTCCCCAAAATGCTGGGGGAGGTCAGTGTTCAAAAGGGCCTGTATTTCACTGTGGGTGCTCGCCACCTGGAGAATGAATGTCTCCCGGGCGGATGTGAGCATAACCTCCTCATTCAATAATAGGGCCTTTATTCTGCTCAACTTATTGAAATCTGCCTCCAAGGTAGGAATGGAAGGCCAAATAGAGCTATCAACGATGTCGTGAGGGGGAGGAAAAAGCACATTCTTGCAGCAGACAACTCTGTGCGAGACTGTAACAATATACGGAATGCCGGCCTGCAGTCCACAACAATTTTCGTTATTTAAAAGCAAATAGCTACCGTTGGTAAGCAAAGTAAAAGTAGGAGAAATAGCAGGAGCAGGAATACCCTTCAGGACACATGCAAGATTCGGAACTGAAACGCTACAAGCCCCGTGCAATTTAATATGTTTACAAATAAGCGAATGACCCACAGTTGAATCACAAGACTCCCCCGTGAGAAATACTTCCTTGCCATCTCTGAGGCATTTATACATGAAAGGCAAGGACCAAAGTTCATGCAGGAAAGCACCACCCAAAGGCTGGAAACGGCCCACAGGATAGTGCTTCATGCACGAACTGAACTCAATTAGGGAAAAAGGTAAAGCTATAACCCCATGAACTAGCCACACCGCAGAATCGAGTTCTGCTACAGAGAACGGTCAAGGATCCACTTTTTCAATATGTAACAAGGTGTAGGATGCATCTTTCATGGACATGAACTGCTGTTTGTCAGTCAAATTAAAAGGCACAAAGAGGGCAGTGGTGTTTAACAAATTCCAAGGAACTTTACCCATTTAAGAGTTTGCAAAGTCCATGAAAGATGCATCCTACACCTTGTTACATATTGAAAAAGTGGATCCTTTACCGTTCTCTGTAGCAGAACTCGATTCGGTATTTGTCATAGGGTTTCTGCACATACAGAGCTATGCACAGGATAATAGGACCTCGGAATATAGTGGTGAGCCAACCATAAACCTTAGCACCCAAAACCCCAACCCGACTAGCCTTAGCGTCCCATTAGCACCAATGTACCAATGCTTAGACAACCCAGAACACGGTATCTCTCTCTCAGGACTCGCAGA
Source organism: Calotriton arnoldi (assembly GCA_963921515.1). Taxonomy (NCBI): domain Eukaryota; kingdom Metazoa; phylum Chordata; class Amphibia; order Caudata; family Salamandridae; genus Calotriton; species Calotriton arnoldi. The sequence goes on from CAWUFW010008157.1 coordinate 483,262, forward strand.
GGCAAGAACACTCTTTCGTCACATTCGTACCTGTCCACAACATGCGTATGAAGAGACACTGTATAGGTTAAAATGTTTATTTCAACTTACGTGCTCTAAGGTACAGTACACGTGTCAGTACTAGTAGCATAATACATAAGAACAATATAATCAGCATAGTTACTACTCCATAGAATACGAACGGGGAAAGCATCTCATAAAGCAGTGGATATATGTCTAAATAACATTACCACCCTCCCCGTGCTGGAAACCAGTTTATTATAATAATAGAAGACCTTTGGGCTTTGACTAGCGAACCCCCATATTCCGAGGTCCTATTATCCTGTGCATAGCTCTGTATGTGCAGAAACCCTATGACATGGCGCCCCACGTTGGGCGCCATGTCATAGGGTTTCTGCACATACAGAGCTATGCACAGGATAATAGGACCTCGGAATATAGTGGTGAGCCAACCATAAACCTTAGCACCCAAAACCCCAACCCGACTAGCCTTAGCGTCCCATTAGCACCAATGTACCAATGCTTAGACAACCCAGAACACGGTATCTCTCTCTCAGGACTCGCAGAGGCAAGAACACTCTTTCGTCACATTCGTACCTGTCCACAACATGCGTATGAAGAGACACTGTATAGGTTAAAATGTTTATTTCAACTTACGTGCTCTAAGGTACAGTACACGTGTCAGTACTAGTAGCATAATACATAAGAACAATATAATCAGCATAGTTACTACTCCATAGAATACGAACGGGGAAAGCATCTCATAAAGCAGTGGATATATGTCTAAATAACATTACCACCCTCCCCGTGCTGGAAACCAGTTTATTATAATAATAGAAGACCTTTGGGCTTTGACTAGCGAACCCCCATACCTCAGTCTCTTGATGCAAAACTACATCAGCAAACAATCACAGCTCTTCTCACTGGAAAGGTCGTCTCCAAGTGCTATCTTAGAGCAAGCGAGCGCATTATTAAAAGCCCACTAATTTCTCAATGGCAGCTGTACAAGTGTTATGTCTAGGTGTGAGGGACGGGCCAAATCAGTAGAAACCAGGGAGTTGTTATTCGACCTTGTAACTGTTGTTCAGACTGAGCCCAAAAGGGAACAGGAGAAAAGGTGAATAACAGAATATGCAGACTGTTGTATAATTACTTGGCAATAACAGAGGGCGACAGAACAACATCCAATAGTAACGTGCGCAAGAGTCATCATGGCAGCCAGGCGTGGTAACGTAGCCAGACCTGCCAGGAGGCCATGAGCCACAAGACAGCGTAAAGTGGAATAGTGTAGAGTGGAGTAGCGCAGAGCGCATTAGCATACAGTGGAGTGGCGTACATAGGAATGGCCTAGACTTGATTGGCGTACAGCGGAGTGGGTTTGAGTGGAATAGCATACAGTGGAGTGTCATAGAGTGGAGTAGCATAGAGTGGAATAGGGTAGAGGGAAGTAGTGTAGAGTGGACTGGTGTGGTGTACAGTGGAGTGGCATAGACTGTAGTGGTGTATAATTGAGTAGCATAGAGTGGAATAGTGCAGAGTGAAGTGCTGTACAGTGGAGGGTCATACAGAGGAGTGGAGAAGAGTGTAACAGCATAGAGTGGAATAGAATTCAGTGTATTTGTATAGAGTGGAGTTGCGTAAAGTTGAATAGCATAGAGATCAGTGGCACAGAGTGCAGTGGCAAAGAGTTGATTGGCATACAGTGGAATAGCACATAGTGGAGTGACATACAGTGGAGTGGCATAGAGTTGAGTTGCGTACAGTAGAATAGAGTAGAGTGGAGTTGTGTAGAGTATAGCGGCATAGAGTGGAGTGGCATAGAGTGGAGTAGTGTAGACTGGAATGGCATACAATGGAATAGCATAAAGTGGAGCTGCACATGGTGTGATAGCATAGAGTGGAGTGGCATATAGTGGAATACCGTAAAGTGCATTGGCGTAGAGTGGAGTGGCATATAGTGGAATAGCGTAGAGTGCAGTAGCGTACAGTGGAGTGGCATACATTGAAGTGTCGTAGAGTGGAGTAGGGTAGAGTTGTGTGGCATAGAGACGAGTGGCATAGAGTGGAATAACAGAGTGGAGTAGCATAGAGTGGGCTGTGGTAGAGTGGAGTGGCAAAGAGTGGAATAGTGTGGAGTGGAGTAACATACAGTGCAGTGGCATACAGTGGAGTGGCGTACAGTGGAGTGGCATAGACTGAGGTGGCATACAGTGAAGGGGGTAGAGTGGAGTAGCATAGAGTTAAGCAGCATAGTTAGGAGTTGCGTACATTGGTATAACGTAGAGTTGATTGTCACAGAGTGAAGTAGTGTACCATGGAGTGACATAGAATGGAGTGACGTACAGTGGAGTGGCATACAATTTAGTGGTGCACAGTGGCATAGCATAGAGTGAAGTGGTGTAGAGTGGATTGGCATAAAGTGGAACAGTGTAGAGTGGACTAGTGCAGAGTCTAGTGGTGAACAGTGGAGCGGCATAGACTGGAGTATCGTATAGTGGACTGCAGAAGAGTGAAATAGCATGCATGGAGTGGCATATACTGGAGTTGCATAGAGGGGAATTGTGTAAAGTGCAGTGGCATAGAGTGCAATGGCATTGAGTGGAGTGGTATAGAGTGGAGTGGCGTAGAGTGGAGTGGCGTAAAGTGGAATAGTGTACAGTGGAGTGGCATAGAGTGGAGTGGTGTAGATTGGAATAATGTAGACTGGAGTGGTGTGCACTGAAGTGGCATACAGTTGAGTGGCAAAAGTGGAATATTGTAGAGTTGAGTGGCGTAGAGTGGAGTTGTGTACAATGTAATAGCGCACAGTGGATTGTCGAAGAGTGGAGTAGCATATATTTGAGTGGTGTAGAGGGAAGTACAGTAGAATAGCGTACAGTGGAGTGGTATACACTGGAGTGGGTGTACAGTGGAGAGGCATTGAGTGGAATAGCGTAGATTGTGGTGTTGTAGAGTGGAATTGCATACAGTGGAATAGCATAGAGTGGAGTAGCGTAAAGTAGAGGGACATAAAGTGGAGTAGCATATCCTGTAGTGTCATAGAATGGAGTGGCATACATTGCAATAGGATACAGTTGAGTGGTGTAGCATGGATTGGGGTACAGTGGAGTGGGGTAGGGTGGCATGACATAGAGTGGAGTGGCGCATAATATAGTGATCTAGAATAAAGTGGTGTAGAGTATAATAGCGTAGAGTGGACTGGCACGGAATGGAGTGGAGTGACATAGAGTGGAGTGTGGCAGTTGACACAGATGAAGTGTGAAAGTTAGTGGACAATTGTAGATTTAATGTGCTAGGAATATAGATTATGAGGTGTAAATACTAATATTGGATAGTAGGTGTAAATAGTGTAAGTAGTGTTAAATTTATGTGTAATATTTTGTGCCACAGTATATGGCAGTAACTTTGCTGTATATTTCGGTACATGTTGATAAGAAGACAGCATCTGATTGGCTAAGGGCTGTCTTTAGAAAATGTAAAAGGCAGCGATGTAGTTTTCTGCACACTTTCACTGCATTCTAAGTTAGAGCTTTATACATTTTTTTAGGTCTTATAGTTGTTCCCTACTTATTACCACTTTATAAAAGTGAAAACAGTTAGGGAAATTCATTATAATTTTCTATATATTTTTCCAGCAGATTAGGGAGAACTGCGATTTTAAAAAATGTTTTACGTTGTGCGGAAATTTTTAGGAATTACTGCGGTACTCTGTTTACTTTTTTGTGTGAAGATTTAAATATGTTATAACTTGAAAATACACCATAGTACACCATATTGCAAAATTTAGGGGGATATTCACAAGAACGTGCGCTAAACATCTCCAAAAAATGTTAACGCAACTTTACACATCGCAGTCTATCGCGGGAAAATAACCCTGTCTTAACGTGGAATTCACAACACGGCGGTACCATGCGATAGTCTGCTAAAAACGCGGCCAATGTCTGCGATACAACCACCTCGACGGAGATAAAAACACAAACCCCAACACCAAAAAACGTGCGATGAGCCCATTCGCGATGAAGAAAGCAGCAATAAGCAGCACCAGGCCCGCGACACACACACGGCAGGCGGGAATAAGCACAACAAAAGCAGGAAAAAGGAAGACAAACCAAACAGAAAACAACAGCGAAGCACAATGGAGGCAGCCGGAGGTAGTACACAACCCCACAAGCCCCATTGGCAACAAAACATTGTACATGGCAGTCCATCGTGGACAAGGTGAATGCAGCCGGAGAGCGGAGGAGGACAATGGAAGAAAACCAGACCAGCTGGAATGATGCGAAACGCACAAACAAGCAGAAACACGCCAACAACCAGAACGCAGCAATGCACACCGGAGGTGGGAGTCCAGCGCCACACCAGGAGCTGGATGACATGGAGGAAATGGTGTCCACCACATCAGTCTGGAGATGGTGGCAGGAGTCGGGGACCGGAAACTGCTCAAAATCAACAGACACAACAGCAACAGGGAGAGGAACGACCAGGGACTGGGGGGACGGGGGGAGATGGGCACAATGGCACACATGCACAATTAAGCACAGCACAACTGCAGACAAACCATGCCCAAGAGTAACAACATCAACCAAGAGCACAAGTCACACAAGTCGGCAATATCACACCACTGAACAAGCACAGAAATGAAAACCACACTGCCTGAAAGGGAGAAGGGTGAGCCAAATCAGAGCTGAAGGGACATCTCACACACAATGCAGCACACACACATAGGAAGCAGAGCACCCCAACATCGAACACAATGTGGTACAAACAGCAACATTTGCACAACCGAACACAGGACACAAGTGCACCCGCTTGTGGCCGGTAAATGGCCATATGCATCTGGCAAAGCACGAAACAGGGACATGATAATGCACAGGTACAAACCCACAGCCCTGATGGGGTAGCAATGCACGTATGGCAGGGACCCAGATAGGCCGTGATACACACATTGGCATACAAATCAAGACTCATCACAGTTGGAAACAAGTGAAGGTGCGGAAACTTTATCAACAATTTCGTGTCAGTACGGCCAAGAGAAGTGCCACGACATACAGACCAATGCAGCAGCATGTCTGAATGAGGAACGTTGGGAAGTGCCCATGTCCACCCCGGGGGAGTCCATCACCCACACAAGTGAGTGCCAACCAGCGTTGGTTGTCCGCGCATGGATCCGGAGTCCAGGCCAATGCAGCCATGTCCACTGTCCTCTTGGGACATGTGACCAGATCCCCAACATGCAACCAGGCGTCGGGACAAGTGCAATGGGTCACATTCAGTTGTGGCTGCAGGTACCTTGTCACTCGTCCATGAACGCGAGTGCAGCAGCGTAGGCCAACATTTCCAATGAGATCTCGTTGTCCACCACATCTAACATGTCGGCGACGTAACCCATCAGCTGTCCCGGACAGATGTGCTGACTCCAACCCCTGGCCCCAATTTGCACTAAAGCCCATTAGGGGAGCGGCTCAATGTCGTCACTGCACACGACGACTCGTGCAATCTCCCAGGTCCAGTTGCCAGCATGCATGCCAAACATCCAGGCATGCCATAAACGGGCATCACGGTGACACTCCTGGTCGTGGGCCAACAGGGGGCGAACACACTTCGAAATCCAGGTCAGCTACTGTTACGTTGGAGAGGCAGACATCCATGGTCCACTCGAATATGCACGAGCGACAATGCAACACAGGCTGAACACAGGTGACGTTGGCAAGGCGGAAGCTTAGCCAGTAACTGATCCGCAGGACTGCCAATGGCAGTGCCCCCAGTACATGCAGCAGACGTGCATGGTACAGGTCCACGTGACTGGATTTGTGCATGTGTCCGGGATGGTCTGCCATTGCGTCAGTGGCTCTGCTTGAAGTGGCACTGTGCTGACCCGCACCAGTCCCGTGGATGAAATGGCACAGCTCGGAGCAATGAGCAGTGTCTGTGTGCAACAGGTACAGGCCTGGGGTGGGGCGGGAGTACGTGTGAAGGCCATTTCACGCACGCTAACTACGACCAAGGACTACTGCATGTGGGATGTGTACAAGTTGGTCTCACGATGGGCAGTGCGTAGTGTGGGAGTCACCAGCAAATGCTATCGTATCTGTCAGGGGGTGCTGGGCACATGCAAGTCCCAGCTCGGAGCTGCAGATGTGCTACCGCCTGATAGTTCAGACAAAGGACCTTTCATCCCTACAGTAACTTCACCATCTGCTTGCATACAGGAGATGTACAGAGGCCTGTCGTGGGTGGGGTGGGATGTCTGCGACCCAGGGAATCATGGATGATATGCCGAGCACGGGGCACATGAGCGGCCTCACTGTGTGTTACGTTGCCTCACAGCTGCTCCTCCCTCCCACGAGCCCCCACGCGTGTGTGCGCTGCACGGTTGTATCACATGCACTCCTACGGCACACCATTGTCATGCCTGTCTGTGCATGTCCAGCGGCATGCCAACAACACCGTCAAGCTGGCCGTTGAGGGTGTGCGGCCACATGAGTGTAGGCCAATGTCCGGACAGGGTGGACACAGGTGTACAGTCCATGGCTGGCTGTGATCGCGCTGCGATTGAGGCTAGGCACCTGACTTATGCAGCCACAGTACTGCTACACATGACACTTGGCATGCATGAGCCAAGACCCGAGCGGTCTTGCGCTCCTACATCTCCCCGTACGTGCGGGCCCGCCCTCCGGGTGCATGCTACATTGCAACATCAACTACTGTGGCCCTGGTGGCGACAACACTCCAACACAGAGACACGCTTACCGCACTTCCTGCTCAAGGCCAGACCAGAGCCACGCCCTGATTCCCCTGTCGAATCAGCACACCCCGGCGCTGACCTGATGTACACCAGACCAGCACACGCCGCTTGTACATGCAGGGGGTGCGGGCGAAGCTACTTGTCCAAGGTCTTGGCCACTGCTGAGGTGACATGGTATTGTCCGCTGAAGACAGCACACTGTGATGTTGCAGAGCTCGGGCCCATCATGCTGACATAATGACCACACGGACACACTTGCTTAGATGGTGTGAATGGCTATGGACACGTGCGCCCGGCCACGTTTATTAGCAGGCTCACATGTCGAGTGACACCTGTGTTGGATTTGTGTGGGGTGTGTGTACACCAGCCATCATGGAGTGCCTGGTGCAGTCAAAACAACGACAACAGTGCCCATCGTTAAGGACACAACCATTCAACCATAAAGGCTCCATGACTTGAGCTGCACAGAGTTAGTGGCCCCGGATGCACAGCGTCCTGCACGGGCCTACCGCCATGGGCCGCTGACTTGCGGTGCACTGGGGCAGGGTCACGAGAGCAGAGCAGGTTCTCGTAGATGACAAAGGGGGTTGTCGCGGAGTGTCTCGGTGGACAGTGGAAGGTGTACCCCCAGGGCATGATGCAGAGGGCAGAAGCACGCAGAGACAGTCACCATGATGGAGATGAATGGAACAGACACATGTCGTACACCAAGTCCGTCCCAGCCAGATGATGATGCAGACAACCCCCAGGCCATGGACTCAGATGCCACCAAAGTCCAACCAGAAAGTGCCCGTGACTCATTGCGCACAGAGTTAGTGGCACCAGGTCAGTTGTTGCTAGTGTTCGGTCACCTCCGTGACGAGGATCCAGCTTTCATCCGGACTGAACCGCATCTTCCTCTTACTCCTCTCCATGCGTTCACTGGTATGGACTCTGCCATTCATGAATCACGACTAAGAGCTGGATGTGGGACCTACTGGACCGCAGTGTAGGCCGGGGGCAGCGGTCAGCACGGGCCCACAGACACGTGTTGTGTGCTTGCGATGCAGACATTGGCTTCACTGATCGGAGGGAGTATAATGATATGGCTGCTGCCACGGACTTGGGGTCACTGCCATTCAAGACTCAGGACACAGTTCCACATGTGGGACCTACTGGGCCGCAGTGTAGGCCTGAGCCATCATCCAAGTGTCGCCGGCTTGCGTTGAACAGGGTTGGTGGCACCACGTGTTGCCGGCTTGCGATGCAGACATTCACCTCACTGATCAGAGGGAGTTCAGTGATGTGGCCGCTGCCACGGACTTGGGGTCACTGCGATTCAAGACTCAGGACACAGTTCCACATGTGGGACCTACTGGGCCGCAATGTAGGCCTGAGCTCTCATCCAAGTGTCGCCAGCTTGCGTTGAACAGGGTTAGTGGCACCACGTGTCGCCGGCTTGCGATGCAGACATTCGCCTCACTGATCGGAGGGAGTTCAGTGATGTGGCCACTGCCACAGACTTGGGGTCACTGCCATTCAAGACTCAGGACACAGTTTCACATGTGGGACCTACTGGGCCGCAGTGTAGGCCTGAGCCCTCATCCAAGTGTCGCCGGCTTGTGTTGAACAGGGTTAGTGGCACCACGTGTCGCCGGCTTGCGTTGAACAGGGTTAGTGGCACCACGTGTCGCCGGCTTGCGTTGAACAGGGTTAGTGGCACCACGGGTCGCCGGCTTGTGATGCAGACATTCGCCTCACTGATCGGAGGGAGTTCAGTGATGTGGCCGCTGCCACGGACTTGGGGTCACTGCCATTCAAGACTCAGGACACAGTTTCACATGTGGGACCTACTGGGCCGCAGTGTAGGCCTGAGCCCTCATCCAAGTGTCGCCGGCTTGCGTTGAACAGGGTTAGTGGCACCACGTGTCGCCGGCTTGCGTTGAACAGGGTTAGTGGCACCACGTGTCGCCGGCTTGCGTTGAACAGGGTTAGTGGCACCACGGGTCGCCGGCTTGTGATGCAGACATTCGCCTCACTGATCGGAGGGAGTTCAGTGATGTGGCCACTGCCACGGACTTGGGGTCACTGCCATTCAAGACTCAGGACACAGTTCCACATGTGGGACCTACTGGGCCGCAGTGTAGGCCTGAGCCCTCATCCAAGTTTTGCCGGCTTGTGTTGAACAGGGTTAGTGGCACCACGTGTCGCCAGCTTGCGTTGAACAGGGTTAGTGGCACCACGTGTCCCCGGCTTGCGTTGAACAGGGTTAGTGGCACCACGTGTCACCGGCTTTCGTTGAACAGGGTTAATGGCACCACATGTCGCCGGCTTGCGATGCAGACTTTGGCTTCACTGATCGGAGGGAGTATAATGATGTGGACACTGCCACAGACTTTTGGTCACTTCCATTCAAGACTCACGACTCAGTACAACATGTGCCAACAACTGGGCCGAAGAGTACGCCTGTGGAGTATGTCAATGAAAAAGGAGTACTGTGGGCCAGCGTCGCGGAGGCCAGTGATGGTCTGCGGAGGCTGCAAAGGTCGCTGGACTGGGGCTTGGAGCTTACACCGGCATGTGGTGGGCCCTCTTTGACACACGCAGGTGTCGGCAGGTGAGCGGAGCCTCCATGGTGCGCTGGGGCAGGCATGAGGGGTCTGGGGACCAGCGGCCCGGGGTGCAGCAGGCACACAGGGACGCAGGCCCCGCCACGCTCGGTGCCAGCCTTATGGCGGGCTGAGAGGCGCCGCCCTGGCAGACACGTTGGCCATTCCGAAAGAGAACCACACCCAGTGCGACGGGGTTTTTATTCACACCCCTATGCAGGCCTGGCGTACGCAGGGCCAACCCACTCCGCTCACGCATACAGGGGGGACGTAACGTGCGACATTTCCGCGTTCTTCCCCACAGCCTGTGGGGACATGGTAGCGTCCACTGGCCACTACACTACATGCACCAGCAGTTAATGTCCACATGGCCATTTCTGTGGTTTGCACATTTGAGTCTGTCTGGCACCTCCACGCCACACCTGGCATTGGGTAGGTTCTCATTCATTAGTCACTTGCTGCTCTCGCACATGCCTGATCCAAGCCTCTCCTCACATTCTGCTATTGTGTGGCTGTGGTGCTATGCCGTGGCTGGGTTGTGTGCATGGCAAGCCCAGGTTCCCAATGGAGTTGTGTCGTCGTGTCTGGTCGGTTGGCATGTTGTGTGGCATGTTGCATGTAGTTCTGCTGCGTGCCCATTGCCAGTGTCGTGAGTTGCATGACTGTGGGGTGGAGGTGTGTGGTGTGTTCATTTGGTAGTTACCACCGAGCACTGCATTTCCATAGGTGCCATCCTGGGAGCGCTGGTTGATGATGGACTGTCTGGCGATGTAGGTACCATACACCCTGCCTGGGGAGTTGGCCACGACATTGTTGAGGAGTCCCGGGTGGTCCACTATTGCCTGCACATTCATGGGATGTGTGTGCTTTCTGTTGCAGCAGTTGTGTGCAGTGTTGGCAGGGGGCACAAGGGGTACATGTGTGCAGTCGATTGCCCCGACACGTGAGGGAATCCAGCTATGGCGTAGGGGCCTTGCTTGGTCTCCAGCTGCTCCTTCGCAGTGTGGGTGAAGTGGAGGTGCTGGGGTACCAGGCTAATGATGGCATCCAGGACAGGTGTGATGAACTTGGATGGGGCTGGCTGTGAGACTCCTCCGACTCTGGCAGTTGTGGGTTGGAAGGTACCAGAGGCCAACATGTGCAGCACAGCCGGCAGCTTTGTCTGCGGAGGGATGTTGGTTGTCTGCTGTGTTGGTACCATCAGCAGGTGAACGATGTGAGTCAGGATGCGGGGGATGGTTGTCCTTTTCGGCCTGTAGTGGGCAATGTCCTCCTCTGGCGTTTGGTCTGTACGGCTGGTGCGTTTAAGGTGGGTCCGCTGTCTTTGTGTACGCTGCCTCTGTGGTGGTCAGGGGGAGGCGGGACGGGTCCTGGGGGTGGTGGCGGGCCTGGGGTGGGTGGCGGTGGGTGTTGTGGCCCTCATGTGTCTCGGAGCTGCATGATCATTGTCTCCATGGCATCTGTGGGTCTTCAGATGTGGCTCTTGGCTGGGCTCCCTTTCATGCTGCAGGTAGTCGTCCTGCTTAACACCAGCAGAAGGCAGGTGTTGATTCCCTGCTGCTACCGTGGCTTATCGCCTGTTTTTGGTTCGCATCGCAGATCTGGCAGTTCGTTGTGAAAGTGGTGTAGTGGTGTTTTTGTGAGTTTTGCACGGGAACGCCTACTCTGCATCTCATTAGGGTTAGTTCGTGGTGTCATAACAACTATGAAATCCTTGGGTCTAATCAAAAACAAAAAACAAAATTGCAAGGTGAAAAACTACCAGAAGTCAACACCATGTACCAATACGCACCAACTAAGGAAAGCTCCCTTTTAGGACGAAATCCCTCACTCACCAGAGGTGACATGCTTCATCATATGGGATTCTCCTCTCAAAAGAAAACCTAGTTTCTTTGAGGGCTACAACCCCCTCTCTGAGAGGGAGGAGCTCAGGGATGTTTTATTAGGATATCTCTAAACCCTCATGTGATGAACAAAAAATATAAGTATGAGCGAGGGCGCAGCGCAAAGAAAACGTGTGAATTGTGAGAAATAAAACTGGCTAGTGAGCTCAAATTGTACAATTTATTCGTATGCACCCACTGTCAGGATTAAAAACAGTGCACCAGCGGTATAGATTTAACCCGCATTCGTGCAGTGGACGATGATGGTCAACATGTTTCAGCCAACAAGACCCGAACTATTTGGGTCTGGCTTTCGTCAGGACCTATAAAAATGCTGCTGCTACTAAACATTATCAAAGTGAGAAAAGAAAGGAACAGCCGTCTGAGTTTGGTTTTTAATCCGCCATTCTTGGGGGGTTCTTTCTTCTTTCTTTTTGGAACTTTTTAGTTCTATGAAATACGTTACACAAGTTTGTTTGTTGTTTGTTAAGATTAATGTTCAAACTCACATGAGTTGAAACCTGTGACATTATTAATTCTACTATGAAGTCACAGGGAGTACATGCCGTGTAAGTGACACTGCATTATTGTTTAAATTTTTCCGTAGAGCGGTGCCCCCATCCTGAGCTGTTGCCAGGTTGAGGTGGAGTTCCTTGCCCAGCTATAGCGGGTGAGTGAGTCTTTCTAACAGTTATATATAATATATTTTTTATGAATTACCTATGTACCATGGCACTGAATCCGTTGCTTTTATTCCTATTAGGTCAAGTCACCATTGAAGCAATTGGATATAGAAAAATTTGATGTATCCTTTCTTTTCTCACTTTGATAATGTTTAGTAGCAGCAGCATTTTTATAGGTCCTGACGAAAGCCAGACCCAAATAGTTTGGGTCTTGTTGGCTGAAACATGTTGACCATCATCGTCCACTGCACGAATGCGGGTTAAATCTATACCGCTGGTGCACTGTTTTTAATCCTGACAGTGGGTGCATACGAATAAATTGTACAATTTGAGCTCACTAGCCAGTTTTATTTCTCACAATTCACACATTTTCTTTGCGCTGCGCCCTCGCTCATACTTATATTTTTTGTTCATCACATGAGGGTTTAGAGATATCCTAATAAAACATCACTGAGCTCCTCCCTCTCAGAGAGGGGGTTGTAGCCCTCAAAGAAACTAGGTTTTCTTTTGAGAGGAGAATCCCATATGATGAAGCATGTCACCTCTGGTGAGTGAGGGATTTCGTCCTAAAAAGGGAGCTTTCCTTAGTTGGTGCGTATTGGTACATGGTGTTGACTTCTGGTAGTTTTTCACCTTGCAATTTAGTTTTTTGTTTTTGATTAGACCCAAGGATTTCATAGTTGTTATGACCAGTTTTTGATTGGGGAAATAATCCTTTGCAGGTCTTTAAAATTCCCTAGGACCCTCCTTGACTTTCTTGGTTTGGTGTTTAATTAGTTGGTGGTGTCACCCGTGGAGATAAATTGTGAGGCAGTTATCACGGGAATACTGGTGATGTCTGCAGTTTGCACCCGCTTGTTAATGGGGCGTTAAATCTATCTCCACTTTTGATGCGTTAAGGTGGCGATAACTCGGAGATAAGTCCTTGTGAATATGCCCCTTAGTGTAGTACAGGTTATTTTGAATGTTTCAACATATTTATTTTTATTCATTTTTAAGTACCTCACTAACCCCAAGGCAGTACTGCGGTACTCTGTACATTGATTTAAATTATATAGACACATATAAATATGTTCCCTACCTTTTACCACTTAAATAAAGTGGTGATAGGTAGGGGAAAGATATCAAATGTAATACTTACCTATATCTAAGAGTGAAACACAGAACTCAGTCAAAGTGTACCTAAAACAACATGTCTGTCTTTAACTTCTGTAAACAACTATAATCACAAAGACCAAACCTATAAGCCCACAGGGACCAGGGTATGACTATGCTAATAATAAATGTTAACTTTTGTAAAGGCAGTCATTAGCCAATCACTTAGAGGCATATTCACAAGGACCTACCGCCGTTTTATCTCCACCTTAACCCATCAAAAGTGGAGATCGCTTTAACACCCCATTCACAAGTGGGTGCAAACTGCAGACATCGCCAGTATTCCTACGATAACTGCCCCAAAATTTATCTCCACGGTGGAAACCACCAACTAACCCTAATGAGATGCAGAGTAGGCGTTACCGTGCAAAAACACACGAAAACACCACAACACCACTTTCACAACGAACTGCCAGATCTGCGATGCGATTCAAAACCACGCGATAAGCCGCTGTAGCAGCAGGGATTTAACACCTGCCTTTTCCTGGTGTAAAGCAGGACGACTACCTGCAGCATGAAAGGGAGCCCAGCCAAGAGCCACATCTGAAGACCCACAGATGCCATGGAGACAATGAACATGCAGCTCCGAGACCCATGAGGCACACAACACCCACCGCCACCACCCCCAGGCCCACCACCACCCCCAGGAACCGTCCCGCCCCCCCCGGGAACATCATAGAGGCAGCGAACACAAAGACAGCGCACCCACCTGAAACGCACCTGCCACCCAGACCCAACACCAGAGGAGGACATTGCCCACCACAGGCCCAAAAGGACATCAACCCCCGCATCCTGACCCACATCCCCCACCTGCTGATGGTACCAACCCAGCGGACAACCAACATCCCTCCGCAGACAAAGCTGCTTGCTGCGCAGCACATGTCGGCCTCTGGTACCATCCAACCCACAACTGCCAGAGTCGGAGGAGTCACACAGCCAGCCCCATCCAAGGTCATCACACCTGTCCTGGATGCCAACATCAGCCTGGTACCCCAGCCCCTCCACTTCACCAACACTGCGCAGGAGCAGCTGGAGACCAAGCAAGGCCCCTACGCCATAGCTGGATTCCCTCACGTGTCAGGGCCAATCAACTGCACACACGTACCCCTCGTGCCCCCTGCCGACACTGCACACAACTACCACAACAGAAAGCACACGCATCCCATGAATGTGCACGCAATAGTGGACCACCCGGGACCCCTCAACAATGCTGTGGCCAACTCCCCAGGCAGATGCATTATTCTCACACCTCCCGACAAACCATCATCACCCAGCGCTCCCAGGATGGCACCCATGGCAATGCAGTGCTTGTTGGTAAGTCCAAAATGAACACACCACACACCTCCAGCCCACAGTCATGCAACTCATGACACTGTCAATGGACACGCAGCACAACTACATTCAACATGCCACACAACATGTCAAACGACCAGACACGACAACACAACTCCATTGGGAACTTGGCCTTGCCATGCCCACAACCCAGCCACGGCATGGCACCACAGACACACAATAGCAGGATGTGAGGAGAGGCATGGAGAAGGCATGTGCGAGAGCGGCAAGTGACTAAGGAATGTGGACCTACCCAATGCCAGGTGTGGCGTGGAGGTGCCGGACAGGCCACAGTGTGCAAATCATGCAAATGGCCATGTGGAGATCAACTGCTGGTGCATGGAGTGTAGTGGCCAGTGGACGCTACCATGTCCCCACAGGCTGTGGGGCAGAACGCGGAAATGTCGCACATTATGTCCCCCCCTGCATGCGCGGGCGGAGTGGGTTGGACCTGCGTACACCAGGCCTGCGTAGGGGTGTGAACAAAAAGCCCGTCGCACTGGGCGTGGTCCTCATTTGGAATGGACAACGCGTCTGCCAGGGCGGCGCCTCTCAGCCCACCACGAGTCCTGCGTCGAGCGTGGCGGGGCCTTCTTCCCTGTGCACCTGCTGCAACCCAGGCCGCTGGCCCCCAGACCCGTCATGCCTGCTCCAGCGCACCAACGAGGCCCCGCTCACCTGCCGACACCGGCGTGTGTCAAAGAGGGCTCACCACGTGCTGGTGCAAGCTCCAAGCCCCAGGCCCATGACCTTTGCAGCCTCCGCAGACCATCGCTGGCCTCCACTGTGCTGGCCCACATTACTCCTTCCTCATTTACACACTCCACCGGCGTCCTCTTCGGCCCTGTCGGTCCCACATATGGAACTGTGTCCTGAGTCTTGAATGGCAGTGACCCCAAGTACATGGCAGCAGCCACAGCACCAGACTCCCTTCGATCAGTGAGGCATAATTCCGTATGGCAGGTCTGCGACATGTGGTGCCACTAACCCTGTCCAACGCAATCCGGCGACACGTGGTGCAACTAATCCTGTTTAAAGCAAGCCGGCGACACGTGGTGCCACTAACCCTGTTCAACGCAAGCCGGCGACACGTGGATGAGGGCACAGGCCAACACAGCGGTCCAGTGGGTCCCACATGTGGAACTGTGTCCTGAGTCATGAATGGCAGTGACCAGATGTTAATTGCAGAGTTCATATCACTAAACTCCCTTCTGTCAGTGAAGCAAAGGAATGCATCGCAAGCACACGACACGTGTCTGTGGGCCCTTGCTGACCGCTGCCCCCGGCCTACACTGCGGTCCAGTAGGCCCCACATCCAGCACTCAGTCGTGATTCATGAATGGCAGAGTCCATACCAGTGAACGCACGGAGGGAAGTAAGAGGAAGATGCGGTTCAGTCCGGATGAAAGCCGGATCCCCGTTACGGAGGTGAGCGAACACTAGCAACAACTGACCTGGTGCCACTAACCCTGTTCACCGCAAGTCCGCGTCCCGTGGTGCCACTGAACCTGAACTACGCAGGCCGGTGGGACCATCCAACCTAAGCCGGTGACACTCGGTGCATGGCCCCTGCTGACCGCTGCCTCAGGCCTACACTGCGGTCCAGTAGGCCACACATGTGGAACTGTGTCCTGGGTAAGATATGGAGGAGTCCACACCATTGGACACGCCTCACCGCAGGTGGCATCCCCTATCCGCACTGGTGCCACTAACTCTGTGCGCAATGACTCATGGGCACTCTCTGGTTGAACTTTGGTGGCGTCTGAGTCCATGGCCTGGGGGTTGTCTGCATCATCATCTGGCTGGGACGGACTTGGTGTTCGACATGTGTCTGTTCCATTCATCTCCACCATAGTGACTGTTTCAGCGTGGTTCTGCCCTCTGCATCATGCCCTGGGGGAACACCTTCCACTGTCCACCGAGACACTCCGCGACAACCCCCTTTGACATCTACGAGAACCTGCTCTGCTCTCGTGACCCTGCCCCAGTGCACCGCAAGTCAGCGGCCCGTGGCGATAGGCCCGTGCAGGACGCTGTGCATCCGGGGCCACTAACTCTATGCAGCTCAGGTCATGGATCCTTTATGGTTGAATGGTTGTGTCCTTTATGATGTACACTGTTGTCGTTTTTTTGACTGCACCAGGCACTGCATGACGGCTGGTGTACACACACCCCACACACATCCAACACAGGTGTCACTAGACATGTGAGCCTGCTAACAAATGTGGCCGGGCGCACGTGCCCGTAGCCATTCCCAAAATCTATGCAAGTGTGTCCGTGTGGTCATTATGTCAGCATGATGGGCCGGAGCCCTGCAACATCACAGTGTGCTGTCTTCAGTGGGGGATACCATGTCACCTCAGCAGTGGCTGGGACCTTGGCCATGTAGCTCCGCCCGCCCACCCCTGCATGCACAAGCGGCGTGTGCTGGTCCGGAGTACGTCAGGTCAGCGCAGGGGTGTGCTGATTCGGCAGGGGGATCAGGGCGTGGCTCTGGTCTGGCCTTGAACAGGAAGTGAGGTAAGTGTGTCCTTGTGTTAGGGTGTTGTCGCCACCAGGGCCACAGTAGTCGATGTTGCAATATAGCATGCACCCGGAGGGCGGGCCCGCACGTACGGGGAAATGTAGGAACGCTAGCCCGCTCGGGGTCCTGGCACATGCATGCCAAGTGTTATGTGTCTCAGTCCTGTGGCTGCATGAGTCAGGTGTCTAGCCCCAATCGCGGCGCAATCACAGCCAGCCATGGACTGTACACCTGTGTCAGCCCTGTCCAGACCATTGGCCTACACTCACGTGGCCGCACACCCTCAACGGCCAGCTTACAGGTGTTGTTGGCATGCCACAGGACATGCGCGGACAGGCATGACAATGGTGTGCAGTAGGAGTGCACGTGATACAACTGTGCAGCGCACACATGTGTGGAGGCTCGTGGGAGGGAGGAGCAGCTGTGTGGCAACGTGACACACAGTGATGCCGCTCATGTGCCACGTGCTAGGCATGTCATCCATGATTCTCTGGGTCGCAGACATCCCACCCCACCCACGATAGGCCTCTGTGCATCTCCTGTATGCATGCAGATGGTGAAGTTACTGTAGGGATGAAAGGTCCTTTGTCTGCACTATCAGGCGGTAGCACAGCTGCAGCTCCTAGATGGGAGTTGCATGTGCCCAGCACCCCCTGACAGATACAATAGTATTTCCAGGCGACTCCCACACTACACACTGCCAGACGTGAGGCCAACGTGTACACATCCCACACGCAGAAGTCCTTGGTCGTAGTTAGCGTGCGTGAAATGGCCTTCACACGTACTCCCACCACACCCCAGGCCTGCACCCGTTGCACACAGACACTGCTCATTGCTCCGAGCTGTGGCATTTTATCCACAGGACTGGCGCAGGTCATCACAGTGCCACTTCAAGCAGTGCCACTGATGCAATGGCGGACCATCCCGGACACATGCTCAACTCCAGTCACGTGGACCTGTACTGTGCACATCTGCTGCATGTACTGGGGGCACTGTCATTGGCAGTGCTGCGGATCAGTTACAGGCTGAGCTTCCGCATTGCCAGTGTCACCTGCGTTCAGCCTGTGTTGCACTGTCGCTCGTGCATATTCAAGTGGTCCATGGATGTCTGCCTCTCCAACGTTACGGTAGCTGACCTGGATTTTGAGGTGTGTGTGCGCCCCCAGTTGGACCACGACCAGGAGTGTCACCGTGATGCCCGTTTATGGCATGCCTGGATGTTTGGCATGCATGCTGGCAACTGGACCTGGGAGGTTGCACGAGTCGTCGTGTGCAGTGACCACATTGAGCCGCTCCCAATTGGGCTTTCGTGCATATTGTGGCCAGGGGTTGGAGTGAGCACATCTGTCCAGGACAGTTGATGGGTTACTTCGCAGACATGTCAGATGTGGTGGACAACGATCTCGCATTGGAAATGTTGGCCTACGCTGCTGCACTCGCGTTCATGGACGAGTGACAAGGTACCTGTAGCCAGGACTGCATGTGACCCATTGCACGTGTCCCGACACCTGGTTGCATGTTGGGGATCTGGTCACATGTCCCTAGACGACAGTGGACATGGGTGCATTGGCCTGGAATCCTGATCCATGCGCGGACAACAGACGCGGGTTGGCAATGACTTGTGTTGGTGATGGACTCCCCCGGGGTGGACATGGGCGCTTCCCAACGCTCCTCATTCAGACATGCTGCTGCATTGGTCTGCATGTCGTGGCACTTCCCTTGGCCGTACTGACACGCAATTGTTGATAAAGTTTCCGCACGTTCACTTCTCTCCAACTGTGTTGAGTGTTTATTTGTATGCCAATGTGTGTGTCACGGCCTATCTGGGTCCCTGCCTTACATGCATTGCTACCCCATCAGGGCTGTGGGTTGGTACTTGTGCATTATCAGGTCCCTGTTTCGTGCTTTGCTAGATGCGTATGGCCATGTACAGGCCACAAGCGGGTGCACCTGTGTCCTGTGTTGGGTTGTGCATATGTTGGTGTTTGTACCACATTGTGTTGGATGTTGGGGTGCTCTGCTTCCTATGTGTGTGTGCTGCATTGTGTGTGAGATGGCCCTTCAGCTCTGATTTGACTCACCCTTCTCCCTTTCAGGAGGTGTGGTTTTCACTTCTATGCTTGTTCAGTGGTGTGATATTGCCGACTTGTGTGACTTGTGCTCTTGGTTGATGTTGTTCCTCTTGGGCATGGTTTGTCTGCAGTTGTGCTGTGCTTAATTGTGCATGTGTGCCATTGTGCCCATCTCCCCAGTCCCTGGTCGTTCCTCTCCCTGTTGCTGTTGTGTCTGTTGATTTTGAGCAGTTTCCGGTCCCCGACTCCTGCCACCATCTCCTGACTGATGTGGTGGACACCATTTCCTCCATGTCGTCCAGCTCCTGGTGTGGCGCTGGACTCCCAATTCCGGTGTGCATTGCTGCCTTCTGGTTGTTGGCGTGTTTCTGCTTGTTTGTGCATTTCGCATCATTCCAGCTGTTCTGGTTTTCTGCCATTGTCCTCCTCCGCTCTCCGGCTGCATTCACCTTGTCCACGATGGCCTGCCATGTAGAATGTTTTGTTGCCAATGGTGCTTGTGGGGTTGTGTGCAAGCTCCGACTGCCTCCATTGTGCTTTGCTGTTTTCTGCTTGGTTTGTCTTTCTTTTTCCTGCTTTTGTTGTGCTTATTCCCGCATGCCGTATATGTGTCGCGGGACTGGCGCTGCTTATCACTGCTTTCCTCCTCGCGAATGGGCTCATCGCATGTTTTTTGGTGTTGGTGTTTTTATCTCCCTCGCGGTGGTTGTATCTCGGACATTGGCCACGTTTTCGTGTGACTATCGCATGGTACCGCCGTGTTGTGAATTCCACGTTAACATGGGGTTATTTTCCCGTAATGGGCTGCGATGTGTGAAGTTGCATTAACATTTTTTGGAGATGTTTAGCACACATTCTTGTGAATATCCCCTTAATGTTTTGTCATCACTATGTACCGTGGTACTGCTCAAAATTGTGTGAAATACCATGAAATTTCACGAAAATACCGCAACAACAGATATCACTAAGTAAAAGTGGCTTATAACTTAAAACAACAACTTACCCTAGTTACCTGTAGTAACCAAAATGGTCCTCTGCATACCATAATGTGTAATCCTGCTTAATTTTATGGAAATCCGACTGGACATTTGCCAGATACACTTGAGTACAAGTCTATGAAAAATTAGTCGGTGCCCAAACTAGTTTTGGGACCCCCTTATTTCCTTACTTCTCCGTGACCACTCATTGTGAAATTTTCCATCCTTCTCCACCGATGTAGAATGACAAATACGTCTACAAAGTTTAGTGGCGATCCATCAAATGAGTGCAAAGGTATTAACAGTTACAAATCTGAGGAATTCCTATCTCTGACAATCCTAACTATAACTACAGAGTGGCTACTGCTTTATCAAAGTGGCATTAGGTAGGGAAAAATATTTATACGTTTCTTTATATTTAAAAAAATATGTATGGAGTACCACAGTACTGCCTCAGGAGTACGGCGGTACTTAAAAAACTAAAAACAATAAATATGTTAAAAAATTCAAAATATATTGCATTATATTATAGTTGACAAATGTAGGGGCATATTCTCAAGGACTCATCGCCGATTTAGCGGCACTTTACCGCCACGAAAGTGGCGATAGATTTATCGCCCTATTCACAAGCCTGCGCAAACAGCCGACATTGCCAGTTTACCTGCGATAGCTGCCGCTAAAAACATCGCCAAGGCTGACAGCGACAACTAACGCTAATCATATGCAGAGTAGGCGTTCCCGTGCAAAAACTCACGATAACACCACTTCGCTATATTCTCAACGACCAGCCAGATCGGCGATGCGGTCCAAAAACAGGCGATAAGGCACATTAGCAGCAGGGACTTAAGACCTGCTTTTTTCTGGTCTTAAGTAGGACGAAAACCTGCAGTAGAAAGGGAGCCCAGCCCAGAGCCACATCTGAAGACCAACAGATGCCATGGAGCTACTAATCATGCAGCTTGGAGACCCAAGAGGGCCACAACACCCACTGCCACCCCCAGGACCACTCCCACCCCCAGGACCACCCCCCCGTCCCCCGAGTCCCTGGTTGTTACTCATCCTGTTGCTGTTGGGTCAGGTCATGTTGAGCAGTGTCCGTTCCCCCAACTCCTGCCACCGTCTCCCCACTGATGACTGTGGACACCATTTCCTCTATCTCATCCAGCTCCTGCTGTGGCGCTGGACTCCCACCTCCAGTCTGCATTGCTGCTTCCCGGTTGTTAGTGAGTTTCAGCTTGGTTTTGCGCTTCACATCATTCCAGCGCTTCTTGCAGTCGTCCACTTCCCTTCTCTTCACTCCGACTGCATTCACCTTGGCCAAGATGGACTGCCATATTGCATTTTTAGCTGCCAATGACACAGTGGAGGTGATGAACAGTTGTTGGTGGTGTTCTATCTCCTCCGTAATCAGGATCTTGTTTTCCTGCGGACTGAATCGCGGGTTCCTCTTCTTCTTCTCCTTGCCCTTCTCCTTCCCCGATGTCCCTGGCTGGTCCTCCGGGGGGTTTGTGGGGTTCTCGTTGGCCTCTGTAGTTGCTCCAGCTTCCTCCATGGTGCTTCTCAGTTGTTTTGGTTTTGTTTTAGTTTTTTTGTTTTTTGCAGCTTTTATAGTGATTTTTCCCGCCTGACGTGGGAATAGCAAGCCTGGCGCTGCTTATCGCTGATGTTTTTATCGCTGTTGGGCCCATCGCCAATTTTTTCACGTTCGGGTTTCCTTTTTTATCGGCGTCCCGGTCATTTTATCGCGGACATTTGACGCGTTATCGGGATACTATCGCCTGTTGCCGGCGTGTTGAGAATACACCGTTAACACGGCGTTAGTTTCCCGCGATAGACGGCGTTATGTAAATTTGCGTTAACCTAGGTTGGCGATAATTATCGCCAGTTCTTGAGAATATCCCCCATAGTGTACTACAGTGTATTTTCATGACTTAACATTTTTAAATCTTCACAAAAAAGTTGACTGAGCACCACAGTAATATCTAACAAGTACAGTGCTACTTAAAAACATTTCTTTAAAAAGTGCAGTTCTTCCTAAACTGCTAGAAACATATATAGAAAATTATAAATACATTTCTCTAACTATTATCACTTTTATAAAGTGGTAATAGGTAGGCTCAACTTTAAAACCTAATACTTACCTATATAGGCCTGTTAACTCTCAACTGTTGTTTCTCAGGAACGATATGCAAGTTTTCAGACGAAAAGGTCCCAACGTCCCCTACCCACCGATTATGCCCAACAATGCCAGAGCAACACTGGTGGAATAGGGGAAGAGGGGAAACAAGGGTAGAAAAATGAAGAGGTGTCCCACGGCGTGACCAATAAAGCAGGTAAGGTACACCCAATATGGTGTGTTCCCTGCATGTAAAAGAGTATAAAAGGAGAATTAATGTATGTACTTCTTATGTTTAGGACTTTACAATTCTGTGTAACTGTCTCTATAGAGTAATGACTTTTTCTACCTGTTTAACTCCCCTCTTCCACTATAAATCAATTCCAGTCCATACAGGATCATTGTTGCAACCTATATAAAGGATAGAGAATAAAGGCAAGTTTTGTAATTCCACTTTGGTAATGTAACTATGCAATTATTAGCCCATGTAAAAGACACTCACCTGCTTTCAAGTAGCAGCAGTGAGTAAAGTATAGCCAAAAACTCATTTATCCAAAAAAGATTAACATAAAGGCGTATGTAACAGGAAAAAGACAAATGCAAAAATTCTGCAGGCTATAACTATGTTTCATTGACTTCACGAATCACTAAAGCGCTGTTTTTTGTTTTTACAGCTTTATATGTTCAGTACAGAGGGATTACGGGATCTCCAGGGCCGTGGGACCATAATCAGATAAGTATAAATCATTGCTTAAGCATGCCAGCGCAAAGCACGTTACCGCTTTTAAATGCTGAAGTTGCTTTAAGTATCTTTATTTTCTTTTTGTTTGCAGGAGCGGGATTTCCAGGACACAGATGACAGGAGAGACAACCGGAGCCGAGGAGAGGAGCCACACGGACCGATGAATGGACACCGACAGCAGCGAATTCAAGGACTCACCCGGACATGACGCGGTGAGTAACCTGGATGCGGAAGAGCAGCACACAGGACTCGATTGCGAAGCACTCTTCCGCATTCACAGGGCTGTTTTAAGCCCACATCACTCCGCCACTGCTGTTGCCAGCAGCATCAGCAGAGTATTCATGACAAGGCCCTAACCCAGAACACAGTGAAAGTGTGCTGAAAGTGACATGGCTGCCAGTTACATCTTCTAAAGACAGCCATTAGCCAATCAGATACTGCCTTCTTATTGTCATGTACCGCAGTATAAAGCTGCACAATATATTACTAAGTATTTTAACTCCTATACCTTTACCACTACTGACACTATTTACACCTACTATCAAACATTAGCATTTGCACCTCATTATCTATATTTCTGGCACATTACAGCTACAGCCGTTCACCCACTTTCATGCTACATCTGTTTCATGTACAACACTCTAATCTATGCTACTGCACTCTACGCCACTCCACTCTACCCCCTCCACTCTACGCTATTACACACTAGGCCACTCCACTCTATGTAACTACACTATATACCAATCCACTCTACACCACTCCACACTATCCTATTACACACTACGCCACTCCACTCTATATCACTATACTGTACGTCAATCCACTCTTCACCACTCCACTGTATGCTGTCACACTGTATGCCACTCCATTCTACAACTCTCCAGTCTACCCCACTCCACTGTACACTCCTCCACTCCATGCTACTTCACTCTATGCTAATTCCACTGTACACAACTCCACTCTGCAACACTGCACTCTTATGTTATTCCACTCTGCGCAACTCCACTATGCGCTATTCCACTGTATGCCTATCCACTCTTTGCCATTACACTCTATGCCTCTGCACTCTATGCTATTCTACTTTGTGCAACTCCACCCTATGCCACTCTGCTGTATGCTATTCCACTCTACCCCACTCCACTGTTCAACATTCCAGTCTACGCATATCCACTATACACCACTACACTCTATGCCACACCACTCCCTGCTAGTCCACTCTAGTCCACTCCACTGAATGCAACTCAACTCCACTCTATGCTATTACACTGTGTGCCACTCCACTCTACGCTATTCCACTGAATGCCTCTCCACAGAACACTACTGGACTCTACACCACTCCACTGTATGCCACTCCACACTACAACACTCCACTGTATGCTAATGCACTGTACACTACTCCAGTGTACGCCACTCCGCTCTACACCACTCCACTCTCTGCCACTCCACCGTACAATACTCCACTGAATGCCAATCAACTCTATGTTATTTCATTGTATGCAACTCCGCTCTGTGCTTCTCCACTCTATGCTATTCCACTCTACCCCATTCCACTGTACACCACTGCAGTCTATGCCACTCCATTGTATGCTACTCCACTCTATGCTATTCCACTCTATGCCACTCCACTGTACGCTATTGCACTGTATGCTCCTCCACTCTACTCTACTCCACTTTCTGACACTTCAATGTACGCAATTCCTCTCTAACCCACTATACTGAATGCCACTCCAGTCTAGGCTACTCCAATGTATGCCACTCCACTGTTCACTATTGCAGTGTACTTTTTTCCACTCTAATCTACGCCACTGTATGCCACTCCACTCTAAGTTATTCCACGCCACTTTATGCCATTTCTTTCTACGCTATTACACTTTACGCCACTCCACTGTCTGCAACTCCACTCTACATCATTGCACTGCATGACACTCCAAGCCAACATCACTCCACTGTATGCCACTACATTCTAAACTACTCGACTTTACGGAATGCCACTCCAGTCTATACCACTCTATGCCACTCGACTTCACAATACTGTATACCACTACACTCAACCACACTCTACAACACAGTACTGTATGCCACTCCACTCAACATTCTACCTCACTCTATGCCAGTCAACTGTACTCCACTCTATGGCAATTTCTAACAGTCTAGGACTCGCCATTCCACTGTAGGCCACTCCACCCTTTGCTATTCCACGGTGCACCACTCCACTGTGCAACACTGATCTCTATGCAACTCTGTGCCACTCCACTCTATGCTACTACACTGTACGCCACTCCACTCTACCCAAATCCACTACATGCCACTCCACTCTACTCTGCTATACAACACTGTATACTCTACTCAACCACACTCCATGCCCCTCCACTCTACCACACAATTCTCCACTCAATAGCACTCCACTGTACTCCACCCTAATCTACTTGACAACACTACACTCTGTGGCACTCCACTGTGTGACACACTCCTCTACTATATTGTACGACACTCCACATATTGACACTCTACTTGACTAGACTAGACTGTACGATTTGAAGCAGAAAAAAATATTGAAATTCATTGAAAAAGAAAGGTTAAGGATAAGTTATAGCTAGTAAAACTGTATTTATTCTTTCTATACAAACAACTTAAACTAGACAAACATTAGAAATTCTAAAGTTATAGTTACAACTTAAATTTATAATTTACGCATATAGACAGGTATGAGCGAGAGAGAAAAATAACACTGCAGCAAACCATGCTAATTGTATTTGTGCTTTGTCCACATAAAAGTGTGTTATTCACCTTTAATTAGAACCTGATAATCATTTTATTCAACAGACCATTAAAATTCCATAATGTGTAGATACATAACTTATGAAGAACAACTTTATATATGTAAACTGCACATTAACAACTGAAGCACAGACATTATACTTTTATGCCTGGCCCACATGCCCTTATGCTCCATCTTCTAATTTTTGGAAAACTTTAAACAAGCAAAATGGCTATTCAACTTCCTCAGTAGCTTTATGTTTTCCGCAATAATAATTACCTTTTCTTGTAAACGTTCATTGCCCCTTATGAAGTATGAAAAAGGTATTATGGAATCTGATGAAAAGTTCGAGCTGCGTCACCACACATTTTTGCAACCCAGCATAAGAAATCTCCCAATTTCAGTTAAACTGAAGACACTGCTTTAAAGGACGTAATGATAAAGAAACCTCAAAAGAGTCACGTAGGAATCTTATTTCCAGGCTCTGGGCCCACATTGTGCAGTTAGATGCTGAGGAGAACTAAAGTGCGCCAGATCACCACCATCTAAGGGCATGTGTCAGTTATGGCCACAACATGATGGATAAAACAGTAAAATGATCATCAATCATCTGAGAAGCCATTGAGCCTCAATATTTGAAGAACACATTACATATACCAATGGATACAAAAGTCACACACCTACAACTCTGTGGCATTTAGGCAAAGCTCAGCAGATCAATCAGGCACTGAAATGCGCCTAAAATTTTCTTGGTGGCGTTCTCAGGCTCTATTGAATCAACAGTTTCACATGTCCACATAGGCATTACCGAGCTAGCAGAAAGGCAAATGTGCACATTCATCAATCAGATTGGAAATAGTGCCTGTAAGGGATGAGATTCACAAATAGGGATATCCTTTGTACCCTTAACCTATACCCATCATGGTCTTTTGCAGACAACCAACTTTGACAACCTGATGGTTGATCTTCTGAATACTGACATTCAAGAATATTGAGGAAAGAATATCGAGAGACAAAATATCGAAAGTGCATATAGGGAAGATTAAAATGACTAAATCTAAATCCACATCTATGCACCTTGAAGATGTATGCATAAAGTAGGCACAAATATGTGGAGTGGCGACCTTAAAACTTGATAACCTGATCCACATAAATCCCAAAAGTTACATCTCATGTCAGCCTCACGACATTGCTTCCAGGATGATGTGGGACAACTGTTGGTGGTAGTGAAAGCAAGCCATATAAAGTATGTGCCACTGTAATTTTTTACACTTACCAGATGAAAGTTACCATGTGATGAGAGCGATTTCGAAGGCAGTGGTCGCTTCAGCTTCACTATGAATATAGATCATGCAGGGAATTATTATAAGTGTTGTACAAGTATTCTAGGGATGGGTCACCAGCCTTCTTTGGAAATATGGGTTTACTTTTTCATCTCAACACCATTGGAGGAGTTGAGAGATACTAAGTTGTAATGACTCAGAGAATCAGCTCATCCAATGACTAGTGAACCGTGTACAGATGCTATAAAAGTTTCTTTTTCAGTAGAAAAAGATTTTCAGGTTTTCAATAGCATGACCTGGACATGCTTTGGTGTACTAGCAAAGCAACCTCTGGCCTAGCAGTGGCTGCTTAATACAAGCACAGACATGATCCATTGATTGTTTGGTGCACTTACATCACAGAACCATAGTCATATGAGTCATGGCATTGATGATATAACCCTTACAGTGGCTGATTATCCCAGTGCCCGTGAAATGGCAGCTCACGGGTGATCTCTTCTCCAATTCACCTACAATTTGCAAGTATCACCCACATTCCAGCTTGCACAACTGCAAAATTAGCCTCTATTAGTGTGACTTTGTGAGGGACTCATCTTCTCCCATCATGACTTGATGGAGTTAGAAGATTAGTTCTTCCCAGAGAGTTACATCAGTTGGCTGGCTACTGTCACTAGCCATGTTGGAGCCACTGTGATTGTAAGCTTCTTCCAACATATACTGATAGGCTGCAAAGAAGAGGCACTTCCCAGGCATAAGCAAGCCAAAATTGAGAGAGAGGAGCACCTCTGAGGAAGTCTTGTAGAGTGCTGGTGCATTAAGCTGAATTAGAATTGTCACTGAAGGTGCCCAACTCCCCTTCCCTCCTTATGTTCCAATTCAATGCACACAGGAAGACTGAATTTTACAGTGTGCAGATGAGCCGGGCTGAGAAGAGCCCACAGATGTAGAAGTAGCTCAGGCAGCCTGTGATGGCTGTGATGGACAAGCCAGCTAAGAACACACAGGACTATACAGAAGGGTGTGAACTCGGCCCAGAAAACACTTCGTCCACTATTTGTAACTTCTCCACAATAGGAAAGAGACAAAGGGCCTCATTTCCAAGAAAGTGCCGCAACGTGGCACGGCAAGCCCTTTGGCTGAGCCACGCTGCGGCACTTTCAAAGCCCAGGGATGCATCACATCTACAAAAATATGACGCATCCATCTCCCTTCCCGTGCGCTGGCGCACAATTGGCTGCTATGCGCCGACGCAGGCATCCTTGCACCATGGTGCAAGGATGCCTGCGTCATAGGGATGATTGTTAATGTGCAGGAAGGTGTCCCTTCCTTCACATAAACAATCTAAAATGGAATTTTTCAACTTCCATGTGTGCTGCATTAGCACACATAGAACTTGCAAAACTTCATTTTTTTATGATTGTTTATGTGCAGGAAGGGACACCTTCCTGCACATAAACAATCATAAGAGGTGATATTCTCGTTCTATGTGTGCTGCAGAATGCGGCACGCATAGAAAGAGGGAAAAAAACGAGGAGAAATGGATACATTTCTCCTCGTTGTGCCTCGCTACCCCTCCCCAGGGGAGGGGTATATCATTCAGAAGCATTTCCAGGTTTATGATTTCTCGTAAATCTGGAAATGTGTCAAGTTCCATGGGTGTTGCTTGGGAACACCCACAGCAACACTCATAGAACGCCCCTTTCACACAAAGTGCTGTGTGTATAGGGGCCGTATTTACAAGGACAGGAAAAGCCACGCAGGGTGGCTTTTCCTGCCCTTGTAAATATGGGGCAGCAAAATACGCCGCCAGTGCGTCACAAAAAGTGACACACCCCAAGGGGCTTGTAAATAAGCCCCAACAAGGCCAGCCTCAGGCAGAACCAGTGATTTCCAAACAATTGGACAGCATCCTTCTTGGACTCTATAAATCGACAAAATGACCCATCAAAGCAGGGCGTTAATTTTGTAAAACAAAAAAAAGAGTCCAGGTGCCACAAATTTTGCTAGTAGTCTCGATGCCGCTTCATTTATTTTTTTTCCATCACCATTCAAAAATGAATAACTCCCGGGTCTCAAAAAAGTAAACGTGGTGCTGGCCAGAGCCAACCACAGGCTCAAGTTAAACACTACGTGAAAGGAAGCGGAGGCGGCGTATTGCACGTACTGAAATAAACCAATTAGGCCCCGTCAAATTTTTTTAGGTCTCGCCTAGGCAGCGCTTGCGCTGTCTCTTTGAGACATGCTGTATTCAGGATATGTGAATAAAGCTCCGCCTGCTTCCCCGCCATATTTTTAATTGGCTCCTGTCGATGTCCTTTATAAATGATGGCTTTTCATTGGTTATTAGGCTTTGTAGTCCCTCCTTAGTACCTCCCTATCTCTTTTTGTAACCTCCCATGAAGACACCCATATTACATGTGTTGTTACGCCCTAGGTTTTAATTACAACATCAAGGCACTATTTTCCTAAAGACTTTCAGACAAGACACTCATTTGGTCCTAAACAAGGTTGGCAGTGATTACTTTACTCAATACCACATCACACATTTATATTAGACCTTCTATAAATTTCCCTTCATAAGCTCCACATAGAGTACATCCTAATCCGGAATTAAAATAATAATTCTTTTGTCACATTTCAAAGCTACTAATTGTATATATTGAATGTACTGTGGTACTGTCTTCCATGCAATGCATTATGGGTAGGCTGGATTTACCATATCTTCAAAGTTTATGATGATCACTAGGGACATCTAGACGCAGCTTGCGGTACTGCAGCTACACATCTCACATTTATATTAGACCTTCTATAAATTTTCCTTCATCAGCTCCACATAGAGTACAACTTAATTAGAATCAATATAATAATTGTTTTGTCACATTTCATAGCTATTAATTGTATATATGGACAAAGTATTTGAATGTACTTGTGGTACTGTCTTGCATGCAATACCTTAGGGAGTATCATATGTGACCAAACGTTTGATGCTCACTAGGGACATCTAGGTGCAGCTTGCGGTACTGCACCTACACATCTATGTTAGACCTTCTATAAATTTCCCTTCATCAGCTCCACATAGAGTACAACCTAATCCGGAATTAATATAATCATTCTTTTGTCACATTTCAAAGCTACTAATTGTATATATACAATGCACTGTGGTACTGTTCTTCCATGCAATGCATTATGGGTAGGGTGGATTTACCACATCTTCAAAGTTTATTATGCTCACTAGGAACATCTAAGACCTTTTTAAATTTCCCTTCATCCGCTCCACATAAAGTATAATCTAATCCAGAATTAATACAATACTTGTTTTGTCACATTTCAAAGTTATTAATTGTACATATGGACATAGTTATTTGAAAGTACTCGTGGTATTATCTTGCATGCAATGCAGTAAGAGAGTACTATACCTGATCGATTATAAATGTGATGTTCACTAGGGACCTCAACTGCACCTACACATCTATGTTAGACATTCTATAAATTTGCCTTCATCAGCTCCACATAGAGTACAACCTAATCCGGAATTAATATAATAATTCTTTTGTCACATTTCAAAGCTACTAATTGTATATATTGATGTAATGTAGTACTGTCTTCCATGCAATGCATTATGGGTAGGGTGGATTTACCATATCTTCAAAGTTTAAGATGCTCACCAGGGACATCTAGGCACAGCTTGCGGTACTGCACATACACATCTCACATTTAAATTAGACCTACTATAAATTTCCCTTCATCAGCTCCACATAGAGTACAACTGTTAGACCTCGCACCATTGGCGTGGGTCTCCCTTCCATTTTGTCACTGTTGCCTCCTATGTTTTTGCTATGTTTTTGCTGGTCTAGATGCTTTGGGCACTTTTCCACTGCTGTTCAGTGCCAAAGTGCAAGTGCTCCCTATTGTAAATTGTTGTAATGGATTAGTGACTCCATGATTGGATTATTTGATTTACTTGTCAGACCCTAGTTCAGTGCACCATGAGCGCCCAGGGCCTGTAAATCAAATGCTCCTGGTGGGCTTGCAGCACTGATTGTGCCACCCACAGAAGCAGCTTGTAAAATATGGCTCATGCCTGCCATTGCAGAGCCTGTGTGCAGTCTGGGACTGCCATGTCGACTTGGCAAGTGCACACACTTGCCAGTCCCTAAACCTTCCTGTTTCTGCATGTTAATCACCCCTAAGGTAGGCCCAAGGTACCCCTGTGGGCTGGGTGCATTGTATGTGAAAGTTAGGACATACCCTGGTGTGTGTGGCATGTCCTGGTAGTGAATTACAGCCAATTTCGTTTATCACTATTGCAAGGCTATCTGTTCCCATAGGCCAGAATGGGCAGTTTGATTATAACATCTTATAATCCTAACTGACACTAGGAACAAGATAGAAAAATAAAGTTTAGTATGCCTAAACTCAGAATGTTAAAATACATCTTTTAGTGTGGGTGATTTTTACATCCTGTGTTTGAAAACACCACTTTTATAAAGTAGGTATTTTCTTGCCTAACCATCCAGCATGCCTCTTCTAGGTTTGTGTATTCCATGTCTGGTTTGTGAGTGACAGGGGGCTAGAGAGGGCTTTGGCTCCAGCAGTCTGATGAGTCAGGGCTGGGCTGAATAGGACCTGCATTGAATAGAGAGTAGGGGGAGGAGATTTCCTTTCACTTGCCTGAGCCTTCATAGAATAGAGAGTAGGGGGAGGAGATTTCCTTTCAGCTACCTGGGCCAGGTCTGCTTTCAACAATGCTGCCTCCACCTCCTGCCAGGAAGCTGCACCAGGGAGGACAGAACTTGTTTGGGCTGGGTACAGACAATCTCTGCCTTCAGAGAACAAAGGATTTTGGAGTATAAATATTGGGGCCCAGACCCCAGAACTTTAGATTACTTCTGGGAAATCAAAAAGAACCTTTGCCAAGGAGAAGAACCAGAGAAGCTGAAGGAAGATTACTGCCCCTGAGCTGTTTGCTGTTTGGGGTTGGCCTGCAGTGGTTACTTTATTGCCAAGGAAAGGAGAAAAGGACTTTGCTGTTACTTAATCATCTTGAGGAAGATCTCCAAGGGCTTGAAGCTGAGCTTGCCACCTGTTCTGAAGTCTCAGGGACACAAAGACTTCACCACCAGCTCCCCCTGAATTTCCTTGCTGGGAATTGTACCTGCAGAGAAGTGCCTGCTGTTGTTTTGGGCCCTCTAGAGACTGCGTGTCGCTGGGAGCTGGAAGCGCGACGCAACGAGGAAGAAGCGTGTCGCCGCCGCAGCTGTTACCGTCGCATCGCCGAAGAAGCGTGTCGCTGCAGCTGCTGTTTGCGGATGCATCGCCAACAAAGCGTGTTGCATCACCGGAGAAGCATGTCGCCGCCGCAGAGGTTGCCATCGCATCACCGGAGAAGCGTGTCGCAGGGCCTGTCGCACCTCAAGAGTCCACCGAGTTCGCCACACGGCCATCGGGCATGCACGCATCGCATCCAAGTTGTCGCATCGCATCAAAGACGCCATTTTGTCGCATCACACCGGATCGTCGCATTGCATCGAGGTGCCATCTTGTCGCATCTTAACCGGAACGCAGTAAGAAACCGACGCATCACCTCCTCTCTGGTAAGGAACCGACGCATCACCTCCCCTGCACTGCAGTAAGGAACCAATGCCTCACCTCCCCCGAAGCAAGGAACCAATGCATCACCTTCCCTGCGACCCTTTTGTTTGTTTTGCGCTATGCATCCATGGTACTTTGAGAGTAAAGTGTTGCATTTACCATCTACATTGAACTAAGCTATTTCTACCATTGGAAATTCATATTTTTGAATACTGTATTGTGGATTTTTGTCGTTGGGTCTTGTGTTAAGTCTAGATAAAGATCACTTATTTTTCTAAACTGGTGTGGTGTCCATTTGTAGTGTTTTCACTGTATTACTGTATGTGTTCACAAATGCTTTACACACTGCCTCTGAGATAAGCCTGCCTGCTCATGCCAAGCTACCAAGGGGGTGAGCAGGGGTTATTTTAGGAGTGTAGCCCCCTTACCCTGACTAGAAGCAAGGGCCCCTACTTGGTCAAAGGTACCTACCTCTGCCAACTAGAGACCCCCATTTCTAACATTGGTGGTCAGCGGTGAGGATTCTGAACTTGCATTTGTGACTCATATACAGTGATTGGTGTACACTACTAGTGAGTGCAGACCATAACGCAACCACATACATTTTGGTAGAATTAGTTTTTTCCTTGGGACTTCTATTTTTGCTAAAAACTGCCAGTCCTTGTTACCATGAGCAAAGCAGCATCCAACGCATCTATGGATCTATAATTTGAAGAAGACAGGATTGATACCTACACTGTGCCACAGCTTAAAACCCTCTGTAAAAGATTTAAAATCTCTGTGAAAGGCATCACCAAGAAGGAGGAGTTCCAAAAGGCGCTGAAGGCCTGGTTGGAAGCTAGAAATGCTACTGAGCATCCTGAAGAGCCTAGGGAGGAAGCAGAGAATACAGATGGGCAGCTATATGGGCCATTGGGCCTGACCGGGGAGAAAGTACCTTCCAGGGCAGGCAGCAGTGTTTCTCAAAGGGCCTGTCCCCAGAAGAGCTGGAGGACAGGGAAAGGGATAGAATGCATAAGATGGAGCTAGCCAAGCTCAAACTGGGTGGTCAGATGGAATTAGAAAGCAAGAAGTTAGCCTTGGAAGAAAAGAGAATGCATTTAGAGCATGAGAGAATGTTGAGGGAATTGGAATTGAAAGCTAAGAGCTTAGAAATTACTCCCTCTGGTGGCAGCACACCATCCGTGTCTTTAGAAACAAGAGTATTCATCCCCAAAGATGTAATTAAGGAGTTCCACAAGCATGAAGATATTGGGCAATTGTTTAAGGCCTATGAAGTGGCCATGGCCTCCCACTGGGTCACTGAGAAGGATTGGGGAGCAGGGTTGTGGGGGCAGTTTCTCAGTGATGGGCGGAACACCTTGTTAGACCTGCCCTCTGAGGACCAGAATTCCTATGTACTCATGAAGGAAGCCTTAATGACCAGGTATGGGTTGACCCCAGAGCTTTATAGACAAAGGTTTATAAATTGTAAGAAACTGGAGTCAAGTAGTTGGGTGGAATATGTGTCTTTCTTTAGCAGAGCATTGGATGGTTGGGTGAAGGGTAGCAAAGTGAATGATTTTGAAGCGCTCTTTGATTTTATTGCATGGGAGCACTTGTCCAGTATTTGTTTTCCAGAGCTACGCCAGCACCTGATTGATAGTAAGCTGACTAACCCTAGGAAGCTTGCTGAGGAGGCGGACCGCTGGGTTAGTACCCGGGTCCACAAGGGTCATGTGGGAGACTTCGCCGAAGGTGGGCAGGGTCCCCAGCAGAAGAGTGGGGGGGACAAGGGTAAACAGAGGGAGTTCCAGAAAGGGCCCCAAAGTAATCCCCAAGGGAACCAAGGGAAGGGTTCCCAGCCTCCCCCTGAGAAGAAGCCTGACAGATAAGCCTGTTTAGAGGGGTCCCAAGAGATGTTTTGGTTGTGGTCAGGTGGGCCACTTCTTCTGGGATCCTAAGTGTCCCAACAAAGGTAACACAGCACCCACTGGTGCACCGCCCCGGCAGATGGCTAGTTTAGGCCTGGGAGAGGAGGTGGGTGCCAAAGGTAGGTGGGGTCCCGCAGAGATGTCCCTGGTCTCTTTAGGAGACAGTGAGATGGTCCCTAGGACCCAGCTGCCTGATAACACTAAGAAATACAGGCAGTGGGTGACCAACAATGGCCAAAGGGTGGAGGCTCTGAGAGACACCGGAGCCAGTGTGACAGCTGTCAGTTGTCGGCTGGTGTCTGAAGAGCAGGTGATCCCCATGCATTTTACCCTGTAGTTGCCGCTGACAACTCAGAGAGCCACTGCAAGGTTGCCCAGGTTCCCTTTGAGTGGGGGGGGTCTCTGGTACCTTTCAAGCAGCTGTGAGGCCAGCCATGCCTGTTGACTGCCTGCTAGGCAATGATTTGGAAAGCTCCCCTTGGGCTAAGGTGGAGCGAAGGGCTCATCTGGAGATGTTAGTTCTGCCTGAGTGGGCGTGTGTGACCACTCGGTCAATGGCAGCCAGTAAAGGTGTTTAAAAGGACCTGGAGACTGAAAGAGTGGCCCAGGTGCCTGCCTTAAAGGGAAGAGGCAGGGGGCGTGGGAAACCGGCCCCCGAAGTTCCCACGGTCCAGGAGGAGGCAGACCTTGAGGGGGATGCCCTGGAACCTACAGGGGAGCAAGTAGCTGAACTGGGGGACCTGCCTGAGCTGACCCATTGGCAGCAGGAAGGACGACCCTCCATTGACGAGTTCTGCGAGGAGCAGAAGAAGTGCCCTTCTCTTGTGGGCTTGCGGCAACAGGCCACAAACCAGGCAGCAGGTGATCAGTCTGGATCACATTGGATCTACTGGGAGAATGGTCTCCTGTATAGCGAGCCTAAGGTTGCTGAGCCTGGGTCAGCCTGTGTACTCGTGGTACCCCAGCGCTTCAGAGCCTTCCTACTGGGTCTGGCTCATGATGTGCCTTTAGCAGGACATTTGGGGCAAGACAAGACCTTTGAAAGGCTTGTCACCCACTTTTATTGGCCCCAAATGCGCAAGAGTTCAGATACTCAATGCAGGACCTGTCAGACTTGCCAGGAAAGTGGTAAGAGTGAGAGGAAGCAAAAGGCTCCTCTCCAGCCATTCCCTGTGGTCAGCATCCCCTTTGAAAGGGTGGGCATTGACATTGTGGGGCCTCTGGATCCCAAGAAAGCCATGGGCAACAGGTTCATCCTGGTCTTGGTGGACCATGCCACCCGGTACCCGGAAGCCATCCCTCTCCGGACTGTGGCGGCCCCGTGGTGGGTCGTGCATTGATGAGGATTTTCTCCCATGTGGGGTTCCCCAGAGAGGTGCTGTCAGACCGTGGTACCAACTTCATATCTAAGTATATGAAGTCCCTGTGGCAGGAGTGTGGTGTAACCTACAAGTTCACCACCCCTTACCACCCCCAAGGTAATGGGCTGGTTGAGAGATTCAACCGGACCCTAAAGGGCATGATTATGGGTCTTGAGGAACCCATGAGGCATAAGTGG
The DNA here is from genome assembly GCA_963921515.1 of Calotriton arnoldi. Lineage (NCBI taxonomy): Eukaryota > Metazoa > Chordata > Amphibia > Caudata > Salamandridae > Calotriton > Calotriton arnoldi. The sequence goes on from CAWUFW010008157.1 coordinate 519,183, forward strand.
GACGTCCTCTTGCCATGCCTTCTGTTTGCTTACAGAGAGGTGTCACAGAAGTCCTCAGGGTTCAGTCCCTTTGAACTGCTGTATGGTCACCCTGTTAGAGGACCTCTGAGTTTAGTAAAAGAAGGCTGGGAGAAAGCTCCCAGTAAACCTCCCCAGGATGTATATAGCTACATGCTGGCCTTCAGAAACCAAACTAGGCGTTTCAGACAACTCGCTTAGGCGAATCTGGAAGCCAGCCAGGAGGAGGTGAAACGGTGGTATGATCAGAATGTCACTCTGATCGAGTTTCAGCCTGGACAGAAAGTGTGGGTCATGGCCCCTGTGGAGCCTTGTGCGCTCCAGGATAAGTGGACCGGACCATTTGAGGTGGTGGAGCGCAAGAGTGATGTCACCTACTTGGTGGACTTGCGGTCTCCTAGGAACCCTTTGCGGGTCCTGCATGTAAACCGCCTGAAGCCCCACTTGGAGAGGTCCGAAGTGGGCATGCTCCTAGCGACAGATGATAGAAGGGAGGAGGAGACTGAGCCTCTTCCTGACCTCCTGTCTGCAAAAGAGCAAGATGGGTCAGTGGATGGTGTAAACCTCTCTTCCACCCTGACCAGCAGGATGACTGTCGCCAACTGTTGGGACAGTTTCCTGATCTGTTCTCCCTGACTCCCGGTGTCACTGAGTGGTGTGTCCATGATGTAGACACTGGGGACAATCCTCCTGTAAAGCACAAAACTTACAAAGTGACTGACAGGGTGAGAGCTTGCATCAAGGAGGAGGTCTCCAAGATGTTTGCATTGGGGGTGATTGAGTCCTCTAACAGCCCTTGGGCCAGACCAGTGGTCTTGGTCTCAAAGGCTGCCGCGCCTGGTGCCACATCCAAACTCCGGTTCTGTGTGGACTACCGAGGACTCAATTCAGTCACCAGGACTGACGAGCACCCCATCCCCAGAGCTGATGAGCTCATTGATCGGTTAGGGGCTGCCCGGTACCTCAGTACGTTTGACTTAACGTCTGGGTACTGGCAGATCGCCTTAACTGACGGGGCAGAAGAGAGGTCAGCATTCTCCACACCAGATGGGCACTACCAATTCCGGGTTAGGCCCTTTGGGATGAAGAATGCCCCTGCCACCTTTCAGAGGTTGGTCAACCAGGTGTTGGCTGGGCTGGAAGATTTCAGTTCCGCCTACCTGGATGACATCGCAGTGTTCAGCGCCAGTTGGGAAGAACATCTGTGCCACCTCTGGGAAGTGTTGATGGCACTGCGGAGGGCAGGCCTCACGATCAAGGCGAGTAAGTGCCAGATCGGGCAGGGTTCTGTGGTGTACTTGGGACACCAGGTTGGGAGCGGCGAGGTGGCGCCCCTACAGCCCAAGATTGATACCATCCTGGCTTGGGAACCCCCCAAGACCCAGACAGAGGCGAGAGCCTTTTTAGGATTCACAGGGTACTACAGGAAGTTTGTTAAGGGGTATGGCAGCATTGTTGCCCCCTTGACAGAGCTGACTTCCAGGAAGCAGCCCAAGAAAGTGAACTGGACTGACACCTGTCAGCAGGCTTTTGATGCCCTGAAGACTGCCATGTGCACGGCGCCCGTGCTTCAGGCGCCCAACTTCTCAAAGGAATTCATTGTGCAGACAGACGCTTCAGAGCATGATGTGGGGGCTGTACTTTCACAGATGAATGAGGAGGGCCTAGACCAACCTGTAGCCTTCATTAGTAGGAGGTTACTTCCACGGGAACAGAGGTGGGGTGCAATTGAGCGTGAGGCATTTGCTGTGGTCTAGGCACTGAAGAAGTTGAGACCATACTTGTTTGGGACTCACTTCCGGGTTCAGACAGACCACAGGCCCCTCAGATGGTTGATGCAGATGAGGGGTGAGAATCCAAAGCTGTTGAGGTGGTCCATTTCCCTACAGGGGATGGACTTCACGGTGGAACACCGCCCTGGTACAGAACACGCCAATGCTCTGTCCAGATTTTTCCGCCTTAGTGAAGAGAACTCCCAAGAGGGTGGGTAGTTCTCCCCACATTTCAGCTGGAGGGGACACGTGTTAGACCTGGCACCATTGGCGTGGGTCTCCCTTCCATTTTTTCACTGTTGCCTCCTATGTTTTTGCTATGTTTTTGCTGGTCTAGATGCTTTGGACACTTTGCCACTGCTGTTAAGTGCCAAAGTGCAAGTGCTCCCTATTGTAAATTGTTGTAATGGATTAGTGACTCCATGATTGGATTATTTGATTTACTTGTCAGACCCTAGTACAGTGCACTACGAGTGCCCAGGGCCTGCAAATCAAATGTTGCTGGTGGGCTTGCAGCACTGATTGTGCCACCCACAGAAGCAGCTTGTAAAATATGGCTCAGGCCTGCCATTGCAGAGCCTGTGTGCAGTCTGGGACTGTTGTATTCCTCTTAGGGTGTCCATAAACGTGCTTTCCAGTATCATGTCCTTATATAGGCACAATTCGCCCTGCCCTTATATAGGCATAAAATCCCAGCCCTTATTTAGGCATTAAACCGTGCACTCCAAATACAGGCATGGTCTCTGACATCCGTCCACCCTAACGTCACAACGAGTTCATGAAGAACAGACCCTTAGGCTGCGGGAGTTTCCCTAGCCCAGGACTATTGATTTCTTCAAGGACTCATATATTATGCATGAACCATTATTCCTTAGGGGTTCATTCATGACGTCTTCCGCTGTCCAATCCACATCAATGCTAACATTCTGAGGTACCTCTCAGGTATAAATATACCTTCCCTAGCCCTTGTAAACTAGAGGAGACCTCGACTTCAGAGGAGCCCGTTTCCCGGCCTGACGCACTGAGAAGACGCTGTCATCCCTGCACGCAGAGAGTCCAGCTTCCAGTGATCTGACTTCCCTTGCGGGGTGTTGGAGTTCGAGTCTGGCAAAGAGATTCCTACCTCTCTCATTCTTCAGGTATGGAGCTGACAAGAACCTAGAGGGACTCTTGGCATACTAGGCATACTAGGCTTAACATACTCTTAGTATACCATAGTAAGGAATACTTCACCTACTTCCTACCTCTCCCTACATCTAGGTTAGGTTAGGTACATTGGGGTAGAACTAGATTAGAAACGCATCGTATGAGTACTCGCATTTTTAGTCTGTGTTATTAATGTAAAGGCACATATACTAAAAGATAATGCTATCGCAGTATTATTTATTTCTACTGCTCACACTGTACATTATTTATCTCGCATACTGTCTTGTGATCGTAACAGCACATTTTACTTACACCAGAAACAAGACTGTTCAATAAATCTTTTATTGAAACGCCCGTCTATTTCTTTCTGTGTAACTTGGAGAAAACTAAGCATGCACGATTGAGCTGAGTGAAATAGTTATCTATTGTTTCCACGACTCTGGGACACGTTCTGATTCTAAAGGGAAACAAAGTGGTCATGTTTTGCGGCTGCCAGAAACTACTCCCTTCTTGTTATCCAAGGAGTTTCTAGTGGCCTCTGAGCTAGCTGGCACAAGTAATTAAGTTTAATATACTCGATAGGGACATACTGACCTTAGTCCTATGTCAAACCTATAGGATATATTATTCCAATGCGCAGAGCCTATTAGGGAAATAGGAGCTACACTACATGGCGCCCAACGTTTGGTAAGGCGGTAATTCAACGTTAGATACTGAGTAACTCAGCCGTGCTTTTTCTCTCAAGAGACCCCTACCCATATACTCCAAAAGACGTCTGGAGTGGGCAGGGTTAAGTATCCACCACGGCTACATAGGGAAACACCCTATATATTAGCTGTTTGGTTTGCTCAACGTTGAAGGATACAGTGTTCCAAAATATTGTGCACCTAATCTTTGTTTCCTTGAAACTTGTTCTACATTTTTCAAAAAACAAAATGACTGAAACCGGAAACAATGAAGCTGCGGCTGATCCAGCCCAAGCAGCAGTTTTTAACATTACAGGTTTAAATGAAACCAAGGAGGGTTTCATAAACATCGCTCCAAACTTAAGAAGAGCCATTACTCTAAAACTTATAAAACATGGCCTACCACCAAGAGGCGGTAGAGCAGTTTTCGTGATAGAGGCACATGAATCCTTTCAGACAGAGGTATTCTATTCATGGGTAATATTTCCTGAATCCAATTCAGTAACACACATGTTTCACTTCTACAAAGAAGATGATCCACCAGAGGAATACATTCCTTTCGAGGATATAGAAATTCCATTAACATACCAGGAGCATCAGCTCTGGTTTAAAGGCGCACTAAAACATCACAAAAACATTACCAGGCTCGGTCCACTACGTAGCCCAGGAGCAACATGGCCGATTCTAGTCGGCTACACACCTCATCCTGACATTGAAGAGATGTCAGATGAGGATTTACTTACTCAACTTACCGAGTTAATAATAAATCTACAGACAATTGGTCCAATATGTCATGCAGACTTTCACAGTCCAGCAACCATTGACACTTCCAAATCCAACTCCCCAACAGGGGAATACACTAAAAATTACCCCACAGACTCTATACGCAGTCATGGGTAAAATGCCCACAAAACGTGAGCAAATTCCATTTTGGATAGCTCAAAAATTACTCAAATCGAAGCAGTATTTCCAAATACTAGCCCGTATGAGAAACACAGAATACTGACAATCAGTTTACCAATGGGGATCACACCACAACTGGAAGACTGCACCACTTGGGGCTCAGTCTTTGCTGCCATCTATACTAAAACACATGGCATTCCGTCAATTGCGGTAATACCTGATGTCCTGAAACAAATTCAAAACGAATACGGGGCAGAGCCTGCTCTAAATTTAGGTATGAAATTACTGAAAAATTTCGACCAGGTCTCAACAATAATATTATCTAATATTAAAGGGGAGGCAGCAGCAGTGGCGATCCGCCAAAATTAAGGGAATTTGATGTTACAGAACATCAAACTGAGCTACCCAGAATAATTGAACAATCTTATGCAGAATTAGGCAGAGATAGTTTGGGTGGAAGACCAGTGAAGTCGAAGCTATCTGAAAGTCCTGAGAAGGACTCAATTAAACAAACTCCTACATCTTCTAAAAAGAAGTGGGAGACTAATAAACAAAATTCAAACGAGAAATGTTCTCATTCCCGAGGTAGGTCTCCTCAAAAGGAGCCCTCTGAAAGGAGGTATAACCTCAGGAATAGGGATAATTTGAGAAAACCTGACAGGTATCAAGATACTGATACACGTTCCTCTCGTCCCTTTCAGATCTCATCACAGACTTCAGAAAGAAGAGGATGATCAGAACATAGAGAAGAACGCGTAAAATCGAAAGACGACAAACACGCTCCAAAAACTAAAGCAAAACCTCAATTCTCCAAAAAGAAAGTAGCAGGTCTAAAGATCAGAAATGCCGAAAATACTGAGAACACAACTCAAGAACGGAGAATGGGCTCAGACAATGCTGGACAGTGCAGCAGAAGTCACAATAGTTCGCCAGAACCTGAAGGAACTTCTGGAGATAGTGGACTTGAATGAGTACATCACAGTTGAGACTGTAGACACCAGGGTTAGTACTCCACAAATGTTATATGAAATAACACTCCGGATGGAGGGAGACAAACCTAGACAGGTGAAAGCACTTTTTGGGGAAAGACTATCAAGGGGCTATGACATACTTCTAGCAGAAAAAGACTGGCAACCACAATTTGTCAGGGAGTGCCCACATGGCGAGGACATTATTATGCCTGCCTTCTCCAACCATATTCCAATTCACGTAAGATATACATATGCCAGGAAATGGGCAGTGGCCCAGGCCCCAGCATTACATAAAAATCATGTAGGATGGGATGAGGACTCACCTCACCATAAAATACATCTGAAACATGAACCAACTGCACAACGGCAGTACCCAATAAAGCAAGAAGCTAAAAGACAGGTCAGGGAGATCTTAGATCAACTTGAATATCAAGGGGTGATTGAAACATGCACCTCCTCAATGAACAATCTTTTGTTTCCTGTCTCCAAACCAGACAATACATATCGTCTAGTTTTGGACTACAGACACCTAAACACTTGTTCTAAAACTTTTGCAGTGCAAAATGCACATAGCACAGCATTAATGAATAACATTGTGCGTAAAAAATATAAAACAACATTAGACATCTCAAATGGTTTCTTTTGTCAAAACATAGCACCTGAAAGCAGGTACTTAACAGCATTCTCCATAATGGGGACCCAGCGTCACTTTTGTCGACTCCCACAAGGGTTCAAGAACAGCCCAGGTTTATTCTCAGCGAGAGTAACGGAGTTACTACAAATTTATGACAATGAGGCATTGTCCTATGTCGATGACATCTATCTGACAGATGATGACCTGGAAAAACACTTGAACAGGGTGAGCACCATTATACTGGGTTTCGCCTCTGAGGGCTACAAGTTCAACTTTAAAAAGTCCAGAATTGCCCATCTCAATGTCTTATTTTTAGGATATGAACTTTCAAGTGAAGGAAAGAGCTTGGCAGCTAACTTTTTAGAAAAGTGTGCGCTGCTCCAACCTCCAAAAACGCTAAAAAACTTACAATTCATCCTGGGTTTCCTAAATTTTGGAAGAACATACATTCTAAATTACGCAGAAAGGGTTAAACCTCTCTACGCATTAATTAAACCTGATTTTTCGATCAGAAACTGGACACAGGAACACACAGATAGATTGCGTTCACTCCAGGCTAACATGTTAGCAACAAATCACTTACAAACATGCGTAAGTCAACGCAATTTGGTGATCCGAATAATTTCGGGTCAATGCGGATTCACCTACTTAACCTTCAATGAGGGTGAGAAAATACCAATCGCATACAAATCTCATTTGTACACGCAAGCGGCAATGCGCTTCAGTTCAACTGAAAAAATTCTGACAGCAGTTCAAACCGCTGTAGCAAAAGAAAGAGCCTTAGCCCAAGGGAAACGCATTATTGTCGTAACCCCAGTACCAGCTTTTGAAGCGGTCACAAAAGCAAGCATTCCAAATGCTAAAGCATTACATCCAAGATGGATACAATGGGTTAATTCTCTTGCTGCAACAGATGTTGAATATGTTTTGATCCAGATTTAAAAACTCAAGCATTCCTGCAATATGAACAAGAATGTCCTCTACCTACTGAAATTCTGCCTCTCGATCAGTACGAATTTATAATTTACACTGACGGATCCGCACAACCCGCAACAGGGAGTAAGCAAGCTTACAGTGCAGCATGTGCAATCGTTAAAGGTCGCATGCAAAATGGCATCTTCAGACCTATGGTCACAAAAACTCAATCTCTAGGAGATTGTACAGCTCAGCGAGCTGAACTACAAGCATTCAAACTGGCACTTGAAAGTACAGATCGAGAATTCCCCACACTAATAGTGTGCGATTCCTTTTACTGTGTTCAGTCGTATAATGAATACATACAAAACTGGCTTGAAAATGGTTTCAAAGATGCGAAAGGTGGCACAATAAAGCACAAAATGCTTTGGGAACAAGTAGTTCAGTTGAAAAACGAACTACCAAAGGCTCACGTGATCCACACACTGAGTCATCAACGTGATGGCGTTCATGTTGCAGGGAATTCATTGGCTGATGAAGCCGCAAAGGGGGCTGTGCAGACGGCTTCCGTAGCTGCGATCACTCATTCAAAAACAAAAATAGACGGTGAGATAATGTTGGCTGTCAATGCTTCAAGCAAAGGCAGCAGTGCAGCGTTACCAAAAAAGTTTCCACTCAAGTACTCTTATGTAATTGATGCGAACAACGTTCCTTTTGCTCGAATCCCTGGAGTGGGGGATAGGGTAATCCCAAACATGGAACGTAGAGCAGCCTTGATTTATGAAACACATTTGGGGGAGGGTCTGTCACATCAAGGGATCTCTAAAACAATTTTGACGTTAAAAGAGATGTACTGGTGGCCTGGAATGAATACAGAAATTCACATATTCATCAACAACTGCTTAGACTGTAAATTACAGCGAGAAAGCCACCAGACACCATGCTGCGAATGCGGCAACCCAGTACAGACACCATTGTTAGACAGCATTAGACTATCTAGGCGCCTGCGTCCTACTGGACAAAGGCATTCCCACAAATAATGAATCTAGGTTCCTATGGTTATGGCCTCAGCGCTCTGCTGACGCTCGAACTGTTATAAAAGATTTGCGAGTCTTTATCGGCACAAACGCAATAGGCACGCTACATTCTGACCAGGGTCCTGCGTTTAGCTCTCGGGCTTACAAAGAAGCCATGGCCAGTCTGGGCGTTGCATTGCGGTACTCCTCTCCATTCCATCCTGAGGGAAATTCGGTTGTGGAAAGGAAAAACCAGGACATAAAGCAGTCTATAACAGCTAGGGTATTAGGTTCGGGTGATGGGTGGGTCAAACACCTTAATGGGGTCCAACGCTCATTGAATAATCTGCCATGAAGTTCTCTAGGGGGGTCACTCCATATGAGGTCCTATTTGGGACAAGAATGTGGGTACCAGACCTTGAACACGTAGGCACAGTGGTGGAAAATAAACCGTTTGATATCAAAGATCGTTTGGCTGTTTTACAGGAACTAAATGAGTTAAGAACGAAACAAAGCAACGTATTCCTACAGCCAACCACCACTGGGGAAAAATCGGCTGTCCCAGCAAGGCCTGTCTGGATTCCAAAAGTTGGGGATCTAGTCAGAGAAAAGATTGCGGACAAGAAGGAATTTGGACCTTCTTACAGACAACCAGTACCTGTCCTAGCAGTTCAAGGAACAAGAACAGTACTTCTGCCGCCCCTTGCTGAAAGAAAGGAGAAAAGATTTTTGTCCATCGACCTCATCAAACCACAGTATGTGGCCAATACTAAATAGTAGGCCTCGTGGACTCCGACCTAGTAGCAGACGCACTCCTCTCGCTACTATCCAAGAGGTTCAGACTGAAAGACTGATAACAATCGAGAATTCAGCTGTAACAGATGGAGGACTAAGCAACAACGCTATGGAACTCATCCCTCTTGAACACCAAGTAGCAGTTCGTCCAAATACACCTGTCTACACCAATGTGGCAAGTGATGAACTGGTTCCAGTGATTTCTACAAATCCTGATGCAATTCCAACAATTGATAGAACTGCTTCTGGCTATTTCATTAACTTTGATACGTTCTCAGAAGATCCGAGTGAACCTGAAACAACGCCAGCATCATTCAAATTCAAGCAGCAAGTACAAGACTTTCTTCACTTTCTGAAAAAGACTTATTTGGTTTCTCCATGGATTGAACTCTGGATTACATCTGGACTTTTTGTTTTCCTGCTCTGGCTAGCTTTGGTTACAACTGTGAACGTGCTTATAAGTGGCAGATACATCCATGTGACTACTGAAAGAAAAGGCTTGAACGTACTTTTGAAACCTCATAAATCTTCCCATCGTGAAGCAAGAGACTTGTCATCAGTGAACATCACAGCTGTTCCTATACAGGATGGTATAGTGTGAGACAAAACAGATTTTGACATCTTCGGCCCGACGGAACAATTGAACATTCCACATTTGTTTAAAATTTCACTAAGTGATCTAATTTCGTCCAGTACCTATTCTGATGATTGGGACTTTGAGACTGTTAACGACATAATGTATGACCTAGAAAAATCTGCTGCATTTTCTAAAAATGAATATTTAGAGGGTTCATCAGACTATGAACAACTGTATTGTTATAACCACTATGGTCATCATTATTTGCATAAATCTGCATATCCAAGAAATGTGTTTATGTTTAACCAATGGGAACATTGTCCTACACCACCTAAAGGTAGTTCAAAAACATTTGCCAACAAGTTTCCATATTTTTCAGGTTACAATACATCTGATCCAGAAATGTTTTACTATAAAAATGTAAACAAGACAGGGCTGAAAATTATGTTAACTAATACAAAACAGATTTACTCTGCATTATTTAATGCCCAACTGTCTAGACAGGGTTTCGACTTTTGGAAAGACACAATAGACACAAACACTGTCTGGGGTAGTAAAGATTGGCAAGTGCAGGGGAAAGAAGCTTTATTTAGAGCCTGTATCATCCCTGAACAAATAATGTTTTTGAATGAAACCATCCAACAAACATCTTGTATTGGATTAGCCAAGATCAAAGAGATGAACACACCTTCTGTACCAACACCTGTAGTGATAACAATACACAGGCAGTGGTGACAGTTGACAATATACTACAACTCAACAGATCTAATCCTGATTGGAAAAAATGGTTGATCTGGCCCACAGACACGAATAACTGTCAGGAAAGATTCCTGAATAAAACTCAGGGCTTTACTATTAATAGGCCAGACCCAAGATATGTCCAAAGACAACATCCGGGGGTAGTAACAACATACAGTGTAGGAAAATTATGCCTCGATTGGCTGCATAAGTCTACACCACAGGATGTGAAACAACACTTAACCTTACTTAAAAAGGACGCAGACCTTAGGGAATTCTTGCTTGGACCAAGAAAACCGCGTCAAAAACGTTTCATATATGCCGGCATTTATGCTGCCTATAATGAAGCATGGAAAGTATCACAGATGGAGGCTGCAGAACGAATACGTGAACTTGATCGTATTAATTTAGAGAAAACACTCTCTGTGGTCGACAATGGGTTAACAACTTTGTCCTCCAGAATATATTCATTGGATGGCATTGTATCCTCTGCTATCGACATACTAGAACAAGATTTGGCGATGTTACAACAAGGCCAGTCTCAATTACGTTCTATTGTGTTATTAAGCTGGACGCTGCAATCTTTGCGAGCGGGCTATGTGCTTTGGCGTTTCATCAACACAACGACTCTGTTTGCAGACTACAATCTAACTGATAAACAGATCGAATTGGCACAAAGAGGAGCAAAGTATACAGTGCTGAGCATTGAAAAACTGGAAAAGTTACCATTCACAGTGGCAGAAAAACCAGCTACAGAATGGCTTATTCATGGCAAAATAACATTACCTGTGAGTACTTTTCAGTTTCAGTATTGCCTCAGACAAATGCAAGCAGGCAAATATGAAAGGTTGGGTAAGGAATACATTAAGACATCTTGGGATTTACCGTATACATATAGATGTTGGAGTGGGGATCGTGAAGTGTTTTTGAGCGGTACACACTGTAAACGTGCACTGAGCGGTTCACTTATATGTCAGGACATTTCTTTACACGGGGCTTGTAATGGTTCTGTGGCAAATTTGTCTTGCCATCAGCAGGGTACACCAGCTGCTGTGATTAATCCAACATTTGGACAACTTTCTAATGGGAGTTACCTCATGTTGAATGATCAGAGTTGCTGCGGCATGCTGCCAGGCATCCCATATCTAGTAACGGTCAACTCCAGGGTCACTTGCTGTATGCAAGTATTGTTTGCCCCAATAGACACAGTCAGGGAGTCGCCTCTATGGCCTTCGCTGAACGTCTCTTTTATAAGATTTGATACTTTGAGCAGAATGAAAGCCATGCTTTTACAGCAAACAGTGCCTTTGACCTCGGCCAAAGAAACCTATGATCTACAAGTAGCAAGGACTTCGGCTGAGATACAGACTTTAATACGTACAAACTGCCCTATACATTTCGTAGAAATGATAGGACGTATCTTCAATATGTCTGATACAACCGGAATTGTACATGTATTTAAGAGCATCTGCTCTGGTCTGTTAGCACCTTTCCAGGCAATACTCGGAATCATCCCGAACTTTGCACATTCGGTGTTTGGTGGCATACCATTAATTCTAGCACTTGTTGCCGGAATTCTATTTCTCTTCCTGCTATTGCGCTTTGGCCAGCCTATTCGCAGACATCACTCCGAGCGAAATGGAGAAAGCTCTCCTTGAACGAAAGTGCCGTGAGCGAATAGTACAGCTTTTGGGCATGACTCGTCTACGGGACCTTAATACAACTTGGTTCCTGTCATTCAGACCAATCTGGCAAGATTGCATCTTACCTGTTCAACGATGCCTGCTATGCGGTGAAGAATGCGTGTTGGACACCTGTCTAACATTTCCATCAGCAACGCCAACGGATGTCGATACTCTGCTGGTCCCGATAACGGCCCATGCTCTGTGTTGTCCCCAGAGGCTACCAATCCTGATGTCAGCATTCATTGAGATCTCACAGACGCTTCCGGCTGCTGCTGAGGTACGAGAAAGATCTACAGGCACACAGGTAACAACGGGCGCGAACATTGCTGAGGCAACCTATGCTGGAAGCGATGCTTCTCATCTCTGTGCAATTAATCTACTACACGAGGTGTTCCAACTGACACCAACTACAGTTGATGATGTTTTGTCTATAGAAATAGATGATCTCATGTTTACACCAGACCCGTAAACTGACTCTGATTCAGCATACAGTGTTCCAGAGAAGCAGTAACAATTTGGCCTTCATTTTTCAAAACAACTTGGAACTCTACCAAAATTGAACTTTTTCCCATTTTTCGAACGAAAATGGCACTTCAATCTGCTTAAAGTAGAACTAGCCTTATAATACAGACTTCAAGGTACTTCCACGGACACTTAGTCATCTTGTGTGTCTAAAACAGTTCATTAATTTTCATGACATGAAATGACTTTGATTTTTGAACAACTTATCAATCATTTTCTGTCACATGTAAATATTACTGCTTATTTCATTCCAATTGCATTTATTTTCAAACTTTATGCCTGTGATACAGCGCAATATTAGCCAACAACATTCATACACCATATACTCACTTGGGCCCATACATTCACACTACACTAATACTTACGCTGGGTGTCAGATGTACTCTTTTATCAAAGTCCCTGCTACCAATTACCTTCTGATTGAAGAGTAATAACTTACCAATGGATCCTTTGCTAATTGGGAAGTTTAAAATGAGTGACATTCATTATAGTACATAATCCTGAAACAACCACTGAGTCAGGAAGTTTTAAAATGTTTATCTAAAGTTTTAGCAGAGTAAAATACAGAAAACACGGTACTTGATTGAAATACCCAAGAAAAAGCATAGAAATGATTTTGCTAATAAATGACGGTGTTTAAGGAAGAGGAGAAGATAGAGACAGCAGCGCAACTAAAGGTTGCAGTATAGTTACCTAAATGCGAGAACCAAGCCCCTTGGCCAAGGAGTTGGAAAAGATAGGACCCAGGAAGGATGAAGAGCAAATACTTCTTTCAGGATCAGGACAGGACCGGTGACCTCTCTACAACGACGCCTGCGCCGTTCCCCTCTCTGATACTCGACTTCTCCTCGATTCTCCCGTTCTAATGGACTCTGCCGCCCCCTCCTCAGGACCTCTTCTGGACAGGGATTCAGTCAGCAACCGATCAGCATGGCAGTCTGGAGCTAAGAGCTCTCTCGCAGCATGGACGCCTGTTCTTCGTGAAAGCATGCTCCTACTAATTAACTAATGCTATATTCTATTATACCCTTCTACGCCCATGTACCTCCCCTTAATGTTGCTAAAATATGGGACCACTACTTCTGATTGGACAGGGACAGGGGTGGATTCTCGCACCATATTGATTTGGCCTAAATTGTAAAGCCTATTGTCTTTACGTTCCCGCCCCTTCAAATTAATACATTCGCTTTATTTCCCACCCGTCTCACGACAAATGTTATACATTTTACAGGGGAAAAGTATCATTTTGTCCTCCGGAAACATAAAGTACAGCATCTTCGGCCAATGGGTCATGGCCTTGGAAGACTTCCAAGTTGACTTCACTTGGCAGGCACACAGGACACATGCGCAGAACCATCTGTCTCTCGAGTTTCAAGTCACCAACCCAGGCCCAAGTTTACGAATTACTAAAAGTGCAAGAAGAAAATATTAAAATCACAAATAAAAAGTTTCACTGTATACCCACTTTCCCTACTCTATTCCCAATTAATTATAATACTATCCTGCATTAGTAGCATTAAGAAAACGACAATTTAATAATGACATGAGAGCAAGCTGAAGCATGTGAAAACATTTAGCGGCCATTTTAGTGCACACTGCGCAGAAGCAGAAGTTTCCCACCAACCAAAGAAAGACGTCACACCATGTGATCAGGTTGCGACATGCGCATTAAGGTTCCCGCGCTTTAGCTGACATTTTGGATTACAGACAAGCGTTATTCATTAGTAAAACACATAGGCAAGCTTCTGTCCCTCTTGTGTTTGTGAATGCAAAGGTTAGTTTTGACAATACAAGTTTAATAAATTAATACTATGAGGAGAATTGTGTACAAGCAATCCCCTCTCTGATGGCGTTTCTGAGCCATCAAAATACTACCCTCAATCAGATGCCAACTTCTAGCAATTCGTTTCATTCTCATTTTTACATTTTCTGTTATTCACATCCCCTTTCAACTTTTTGTATAAATCACTTCTCCATTCTTCAAGTTCTATTACATCTAGTTTTCTCTTCTTTCCTTTTCCTGTCACTTTATATGTTCCACTCTTTCTACAGCATTTGCACCATATTGTTATTGCCAATATTATTATTGCTATCCCTGCTAGGGGTACTAATATTTGACCTATAAGTCCTTTCCCTACATTAGCAAACCAGGTTCCAATTGACGCAATACTATTTGTCAATCTTTCCCATACACTATCAACTTCCAGTGGTTTAAATTCTTTCTCAAGTTTAGTTATGTTCTGAATATACGTTCCAATTTCTGCACTCTTATCAGGAATATAAGTGCAACAATGTTTCGTCTTCAATAATTTACAGACTCCTCCCTCTTTTGCCAATAGAATGTCAAGAGCAAGTCGATTTTGCATCACCATAGATCTAATCGCAACCATCTCCGTATTAATCATTAGAAAACCTCCAGCAGTATCCGTTGATAAACGATCAACCACTGTAGACAATTTACATATTTTCCTTGAGTTCAGAATTATTCCTACTGAAGGTATCAATGCACCAAATATATCACCTACAATTTCTGAAAAACTAGCTCTTTTACTACGTATTAACTCATTATTGTTTTCATTGTTTCCAGTGTTTCTTTTTACGTGGTATATCTTTGGAAAAACTATTCCAAAATAACAAGTTCCATACCACCATGCAGGAAGCCTAAAGTAAGCCTTATTCCCGCATACATAATAAATTCCAGGAAAAACTGAATCTGTTCCTCCTTTGAGTCCCCAACCTCCAAGAATTAAAAAATTGTGTTCACATTCACTGGTACAGATGAAAACATTGTTATAATCAGTCTTTAACCTATGAAGACAAATTTTCCCTTTCTTTACGAAATCCAGAGCCATTGCAGCTTGAGCTTTACCAGGTGTATAACTCCCTTCTTTCTCCGCCCAAGGTGGCAACTGAGCCTTATGCTCTGAAGCTTTCTTTTGAAAATCATGTCTTCTATCTTCTACTAAATTCAAAAATATCTTTTCTTCTTCTAGTAAAGAACATGTTAGATTGTGTCTATGTGCATGTGTTATGTCTATCGATTTCATTGTTAAGAAAAACTCTCCCATAAACTGTACGTCTTGACTACTAAGCACTGGGTTCATACTCTTGCGAATCGGAACCTCAGAAAATATCACATCTAAGTTTGAATAATAATACTGTAGCCTACCTGTTCTATAAAATAAACTTGTTAATACACTACATGAGATTCCATATGTCAGTGGTAAATGATGGTATGTTAATCCTTCCGCTACTGATTCAGGTAACTTCATACAGACATAACAATTACTAACTTCCATTGTGTCTACATACTGAAACAATAACTTTGTGAAAACATTTAAACTAGTGTCGCTATCAGCTATTTCATGATGAATTTCTGCCTCATCTTCTGCCATTAATTCTACTCTATTGCCCTTCATGTTTGCTGTCCTCCCTTTAGTTTCATTATTAATCTTCTTATCTATTATCATAAGGTAAGGAATTGCTACAATCAGGACTAACCATACTATAAGCCCCAATACTAGACTACATATGCAGATTGCACAGCATCTCCTACAACAATTTCGTTTTGGTCTCCCAGTAACTCTATCATCAGTCATTTTTCAACAAGGAAGATTGCTCTTCTTATCTCTTCTTCTTTTCTTTAGAGGATTCTTTTGTTTAGTCAGGGTGGTCTTATTTCTTCTTCGTATGTTAGTTCTGCACTTGTTCCTTCGCCACCACTGTCACTTGACTCTGAGCTTTCAAAATGTTCAAGAATAATATAAGTCCAGTCAGGACCCTTGAATTTGTTATTCACACGTCTCAGTCTTTTACTTTTTCTTTTTCCTGACTTTTTCTCTTGTTCAGTTTGACTTGTCACTTCAGGTACTTGTTCTGGATCTTCACTTCTGGTTGTTATGTGGTATTTTACTCTTTTAATGACACTTGGCCACTGATCTCCTTTTCTTGTCTTCTTGGTTGGCACTGTTTCTCTGTTTACGTCTTCAGAGATCTTGTTATTTTTACTGCTCAATACTGTTTTGTTTTCTTTTATTACTGCTTCTATTGTTTGTTCTTTTTCAGGTCTGATTGGTTTCTCTTCAGGAGCTCCACAATGACTTTCAAGATGTTGACCTTGTTCCTTTTTTATTTCTTTATGTTCATTTGTATCAACTCCTTTTTCTTTAGTGAATTCTTCTTGATCTAACTGCTTCTGATCAGGGCTTATTGCACTGTGAACTTCTGCAGCCTGACCGGATTCTTCTAAACCTGTCTTTCCCTGTTCAAAGTCTATTAGGTTTTCACTGTTTTGAGTCCAATTTTCTTTCCCTATCTGACCTTGCTCAGGTTCTCTTATTGTCTTTTCTTCTTGTACCTGAGCTGCTTCTTCTTCACCTATCTGATCTTCTTCTATTTCTTCCAATTTCACTTGACTTCTTGTTCTGTGGTATACTTCAGGAACTTCTACCACTGGTATCCAATCCTGACTTGTGCTCGGTTGTTCTCCATCAGCTTCTCTCGAACCTCGATCCTGATATTCCTCTGCTGGGCAACCTTCAGCTTCTTCAGTGATTGGTGTTGTCTGTGGATTCTCCTCTTCAGGTTCTGGTACTCTCTTTGTGTGGCTTACGTGAATCCAATTAGGAAATCTTGCACACTTCACTGCTGTATTGGTGGTCAATATAACTTGACAAGGTCTGCTCCACCTGGGTGATAGACACGTTTCTCTGGTGTGATTCTTCACTACCACCCAATCACCAGGATTCAGATCATGTTCTAGTTCAGGCTGCCTGGAAACTGCGTCTTCTCCAACCTGATGAGAGACAGAATGCACTAGGTCAGACAATCCTTTGCAATAATCCAAAACCATATCATCAGATATATTCACCAGTTTGTTTGTGGGAACATGTGTTTGTCTCATTGCTCTTCCCATCATTATTTCATGGGGGCTTAATCCTGTCGTTCTGTCAGGTATGCTTCTGATTCCCATCAAGACAAGTGGCAATGCGTCTGCCCACTCTAATGATGTTGATGCACACATTTTTCCCAATCTTGACTTTATAGTGCCATTCAATTGTTACACCACTCCAGAAGCCTCTGGGCGATATGCACAGTGCAATTTCTGTTTTATTTGAAATGCTTCACAGATTATCTGGATCACTTCGCTATTAAAGTGTTTTCCTCTATCTGATTCCAAAGATACTGGGAAACCAAACCTAGGTATGAGCTCTCGTAACAACAGTTTTGCAACTGTAATACTGTCATTTCTCCTAGTAGGGTAAGCCTCCACCCACTTTGAAAACAGACATACTATGACTAGTACATATTTTAGTCCTCTGCATGGTGGGAACTGTATGAAGTCGAACTGGAGTCTTATAAATGGGCCCTCTGCCTTTCCAATCTTTCCAAACCCAATTATCGTTTTCCTGCCTGGATTATGCATTTGGCAAGTTAGACATCTCTGGCAAAGACTCTCTGCAACAGCCCTGAATTTGGGATTGTACCAATTTTGTCTGAACAACCTAATCATTGCATCTCTCCCTATGTGTGTGTCTCCATGATGCATTCTGTCCATTTGTGAGAGTAAACAGTCTGGCATGACTGGTCTACCATCTGCACTGATCCACACTTCATCCTCTCCTCTTTGGGAGCAACCCACTTTGATCCACAAATTCTTTTCACTTTCATCAACCTCATCTTGCAATTTCTTCACCTCATTCCATGTTTCAGGTGGCATATACAGCATAAGTTGGCAGCTGATTCCCATTCTTTCCACCCTCTTATTGACTGACGTTCTGGTTTTGGCACAATGTTGAGCCACCAGGTCTGCATATCTGTTGCCGACTACCACCCAGTCATCTCCTGACTGGTGTGCGGCACATTTCACCACAGCCAATTCTTTTGGTGATTGTATTGCTTCTAGCAATTCCCTTACAAATTGTCCATTTTTAATGGGGGATCCTGAAGAAGTCATGAAATCCCTCTGCATCCACAGTTGGCCAAAATCATGCACAACCCTGTAACCATATTGACTATCTGTAAATATGGTCACTCTCTGATTCCTCCCAATTTTGCAAGCTTTTATCAAAGCAATCAATTCAGCTACTTGTGCAGATTTTACTCCTGGTAAATAGGATGCTTCGACTATTCCAGTTAATTCACATACCGCATAGGCAGCAGTTAGTTTACCATCTTCATGTCTTTGACATGAACCATCGACAAATAGCTCCCTGTCTGGCTTTTTAAGAGGCTGTTCCTCTATGTCTGGGCATGGTTTTGTACATAATTCTGTAATTTGTACACAATCATGTTCATCTTCTTCGTCATCTTTATTGGTTTCATGATATGGGTCCGGCAATAAAGTTGCTGGATTTATTATTGTACACCTTACCATGGTCACATTTTCAGCACCCATTATTATCCTTTCATATTTAGTCAGCCGACTAGGAGTAAGATGCTGAGTTCGGGTTCTTGTCAACAGAATCACAACTGCATGTGGAACATATACTTTTACAGGATGTCCCATCACAATTGACTCGCTTTGTTCAATGCTCAAACAAGTTGCTGCCACTGCTTTTAAGCATCCTGGCAACGCGGCTGCTACTGGGTCCAATGTAGCAGAAAAGTACGCTATAGGACGTCTGTCTAGTCCATGTCTCTGAGTTAGGACAGAAAGTGCACAATTTTCTCTCTCTTGACAGAATAATGCGAATTCTCTTTTATAATCAGGCATGCCTAAGGCAGGTGCTGAACAAAGTGCGTTTCTCAATTTTACAAAAGCTTCTACACTTTCATCCTCCCACTCGACAGGGTCCTTTGCTTTCTTTTTCGTCATGTTAATTAAGGGCTTAGCTAACATGGAAAAATTTGGTATCCATTGTCGACAGTAGCCTACTATTCCTAGAAACATTCGCACTTGTCTTTGGGTTACAGGCATTTGCATTCTCTTTATTAATTCTACTCTTTCAGAGGTTATTCTTCTTTTTCCCCTCTCAATTTGATGTCCCAGATATTTAACAGCTGTCCTGCAAAACTGTAACTTTTCAGGTGAGACTTTATGCCCTTCCTCAGCCAAAAGATTTAATAATGCTATGGAGTCAACAACACATTCTTCTCTGGTGGTCGACGCCACCAATAAGTCGTCGATATATTGGACTAAGACTGAGCTTCCTGGCATCACTAGTTTTTCCAGGCACTTTTACAGTATCTGGTTGAAGATGGAAGGACTTTCTGTGTACCCCTGAGGAACACGATTCCACACATAGACCTTGTTCTCAAATTTAAATGAGAAAAGATACTGGCTGTCTGGATGCAATGGTATTGAAAAGAATGCTTGACACAAATCAATTACTGTGAACCATCCTGCATTCCAAGGGATCTGGTATAGAATTACTGCAGGATCTGGTACTATGGGACAACAAGGTTCCACAATCTTGTTTATTTTTCGCAGGTCCTGAACAATCCTATATTTTCCACTAGGTTTCTTTAATCCCATGATTGGTGAATTACATGGGCTACTCATTACTTCTTTTAGGATGTTTTGTTCTACCATTCGATTTATTTCTTCAATGACTCCTGCTTTTACTTCTGCACTCATTTTGTACTGTCTGGTATTTGGGAAAATTGCACCTTCTTTTACCATAAATTGAACTGGATCTATTTTTGCCATAAGTCCTACTTCTTTTCCGGTGAAATCCCATACTATTGGGTTTACTGTACGTTTTAATTCTTCTGGTAACTCATCTCTTTTTATTAACGAAAACATTTAGTCTATTTCTGTACCTTGTTTTGCAACCATAATTTTATATACATGGTCCTCATATGGTGTCTGAACTGCCACACCATCTGGCGTGCAGAAAATTGTACAGTTCATTTTGCACAATAAATCCCTACCTAATAAATTCACTGGGCTAGAATCGCACACTACAAATTGGTGCATTTCTCTGAAGTTTCCTATTTTGACTTCCATTGGTTCTGTAAGAGGCGTTCTAATTCTTTGATTAGCTACCCCTACTACTTGGATATCTTCACCAGAGAGAGGAAGGTCTGGGATATCTGCTGATCTCACCGTAGACCTGGTAGCACCAGTGTCCAAAAGGAAAGTAATATCATTACCTTTCACATTCCCTTCAACATATGGACCAGACTGATCTACCTGTAAGGATGCGCCAAGTACGCACTCCTTCTTCCCCTCTCCTAGGCACCGTCATGAGTTGAATTCACAGTAATTGTCCTGCAAAAGAAATTGTGATGTCATATAATCATTCTTACCACTCCCTCCTGGGTATCCAATGTCTGTACCGTGCTTTGCTCTGCTTACATTACCCTGAACAGGTGGAGGTGGTAATTGACTCTGGGGATTTACACCCTGCTGTGAGTCATTCTGCGTCTGTGGATTTAAGTTTTGATTTGGGCCATTATTATTCCGAATCTTTTTACATTCGTCCTTCCAATGCCCCAATTTTCCGCATCCATGACAAGGAAATTTCTTTTTAGCTTCTTCTCTACTCATTCGTCCTCTAAATTTTCCACCATTTCCCGTATCACCACTCGTTCCAGAATCTTTTCCTTGATTTTCACTCGGATTTTCCAAATTAATTCCCTGCTTCTCTGCCATTTTCACCTGTGCCCACATCACCTTTTCTTGTAATTTCTTGTGTCTATCCTCAATATCGTCTCCACAATATTTCGCATATTTCAGAATTTCATCTATGGGCTTTCCCTGCCAACACAGCATGTGTTGTTTAATCATCTGGCAAATCTCTGGCTTCAGACCATAAACAAACCGATACACAAACTGACTCATGTTTTTGTCTCCAATGTCCTCAAATCCACTATACTGTTTAAACACCTGCAATAAACGCTCATAATAGGAATGTACTGTTTCACTGGCTTCTTGGGTGGTTCGATCTATTTTCACCCAATCTGTTTCTTTCGGGTGTATTTTCCCTTTCAGGTATGTTATCACCTGCTGATACTTTTTCATTACATCATTTGACGGGGCACCTGTCTTCGGATCTCTAGGATATTCATCACTAGGCCAATCGACTGTAATTTTACAATCTGTCCACAAATCGGCAGGTACCACTATGTCAAACAAACCATCTAAATCCTTCAACAATACCTTTGACACCTTCACAAACCTTTCAACCTGCTTGTACCATTCAATTGGTTTTTCTCTCAATTTTGGAAAATCATTCGTAAATGATAAAATATCCTGTCTGCTCCATGGGACATGTACATATCCTCCTCCCCCAACTTCTCGCATTGGATACATTTGATCTGCTTTTCCTGCTTCCTTCATCACATATTCTGATGCTGTTCTACTTGTTCGTGCTTCTTCCTTTTTCTTGGCCCACCTAGTTTTCCATTTATCTAGGTCTCCCCATTTTTGCAAAACTAACATTAATTCTCTTATTTGTAATCTTCTTCCAGAGGCATTCATATTTTCTAAATCTTTGTCTGAAAATTCTGCTCTATAGGGTTTCTGTAGTACCTTTGATCTCCCTATTTCTATTCCCATCTGTAATGCTAAATTGGACAATTTCATGAAATAACCTTACATTTCTGGTGATACTCCTGCATAGGAACAATAATTCTTCTTCATCATAGGTATTTAAGCGTTCTAGTCCTACATTTCCTGCTATTATTTCTTCTAATTCGACTTTTAATTTATGAATGTCCATTATTTTCGGAGGTGTGCACTGTTTAACTGAGCCTTGCACCCATCTTTCTAGATCTTCAGGTGTTACTATGGTAGCACTTTTTGCTCCCGATGAAGTTACTAAACTTACATCTTTTGAACCTCCAGGTACATCTTTTCTTGGAGTACTATTTACAGAACCTCGAATAGGCAAGTCCATAAGTGATATTGTGGATTCACAGTCACTAAATTGATCCTCAATTATAACTGGAGCTTCAGGTCTGGGATTACTCACAGGAGTAGGTGCAAGTATGGGTGGAGGACAATTTCCCTGAGTACCATATAATGGAACTACTGGACCAATTGTTACAGGTATGGTCAACGAATCGGGATGTACTTTTATCTGAGTTATTTTCTGTATTAATTCTGCTCTGGTCTTTTCTAGGGCTTCTTTTTCTTTATCATGTAGTATTCTATTCGGGGTGAATTCATGCATTACCTGTGGCACTAATGGAGTTTTTGGTGGTGCACTTGGGGTGCATCCACTTGTCCCTTCCTGATATGGTGGGGGATTTCTTAACATTTCCTCCATAAATTCGTCTTCAGACTCCTCATTTCTCATTAAATGTTTTGTCTTTTCTGTACATTTGCCTACTGATTTCTCTCCTTCTGTGAATAATGGATACAGTCCTTTTGTAATCATTGCCCTTCTCCATTGTTTCATCTGACCATCCCTAGACTCACGTAGATATCTGGGAAAAAATCCTGGATAACTCCTATTACTTCTAGATCTATCCCGCTCAAATGCCTCGGTTTCCCATTCTTCTAGAGCTTTGTACTGGGTTAATCTAGGTCTGGGTTCTAAATCATTCATCCTCAATCTCAAGTTTTGAAGAATTCTTCCATTGAAGGTACCATTCTGGGGAAATGCTAATATTCCATCATTTTTGGTGTATTCTATCCAATTCTCCATCCATACACAGGTATGATAACCTCTCTCCATCATCATGAATGATGCTGGTGTTTTAGCTGGTGGAATAATAATTCCTTCTCTAGTTTTGAGTGGGTTATCCTTTTTAAAATAGTTCTTAATCTTTTGCAGAAAGGACATTTTTCTCCTTTCTCCGTACATTCTATCTAATCTTCTGTGTACAAAATTATATTCTGCAAAACCTAGGAATCTCCTATCCGGACGAGTTCCTGTTAAAGTCGGATCGCGTTTTAACATGCAATCCTTATCCACTAAGAATTTTCCTTCTAAAATCTCGACCAATCAAATGTCTGCTATCTTTTATTTCCGAGCCAATCCTTGCGCGGCCTTTTGGTGACGTTTATCTGTCAACCCCTCCTTTACAATCTGCTCTTTTCTGTCCTCGCTGGTTTAACCAATCCCAGCGCGGCACCTGTGACGTCAGTACTACTCCTGACTACTGACCCCTCCTTTACAAGTGTCTCTCCACACCCGCTGTTTCAACCTACCACAGCGCGGCGTTTTGTGACGTCAGCTCCCTCTCCGGCAACTGACCCTCCCTTTACAAAAATTTACGCAAACTTATTTTCTCTATAAATCTTAATTAAATTTCAGTAACAACATAAAACATTCGCTATCGTGCCAGTTTCCACTAACTTTGAAAAGGATAGTTTCTTCCACACTTTAGTAAAACTTTTCCGTTTACTAAACATACACTACGAGTAAAACACTTCCGTCTACTCTTCACACAAGCTCCAGAAGTACCTGTTACTTCTCCAATGTTACCCTTACTAGGTGATATAACATCAAATTTTTATCAGCGTACCCTTTTTGCTATTACTCACAAGCATAGAGTCCCTAACGAGTACTGAAAGTCCTGCTTAACTTCTCAGTACTAATTCTGCCTGACAGATAACCTCACTGCAGAATGGCTTCCACTTGCCACCCACTATTCTTTTTCCCCCCGGGGTATTCTGGACAACATAAAACAAACTCAAAATTTTAAGCGGATGTTAGTTCATAAAAATACAAATAAAATTCTCATTACCCAATTAACAAAAAGTAACCATAACCGTCCTCTGCTTTCCAGAAAACTGATACAGCGCAATATTAGCCAACAACATTCATACACCATATACTCACTTGGGCCCATACATTCACACTACACTAATACTTACGCTGGGTGTCTGATGTACTCTTTTATCAAAGTCCCTGCTACCAATTACCTTCTGATTGAAGAGTAATAACTTACCAATGGATCCTTTGCTAATTGGGAAGTTTAAAATGAGTGACATTCATTATAGTACATAATCCTGAAATAACCACTGAGTCAGGAAGTTTTAAAATGTTTATCTAAAGTTTTAGCAGAGTAAAATACAGAAAACACGGTACTTGATTGAAATACCCAAGAAAAAGCATAGAAATGATTTTGCTAATAAATGACGGTGTTTAAGGAAGAGGAGAAGATAGAGACAGCAGCGCAACTAAAGGTTGCAGTATAGTTACCTAAATGCGAGAACCAAGCCCCTTGGCCAAGGAGTTGGAAAAGATAGGACCCAGGAAGGATGAAGAGCAAAGACTTCTTCCAGGATCAGGACAGGACCGGTGACCTCTCTACAACGATGCCTGCGCCGTTCCCCTCTCTGATACTCGACTTCTCCTCGATTCTCCCGTTCTAATGGACTCTGCCGCCCCCTCCTCAGGACCTCTTCTGGACAGGGATTCAGTCAGCAACCGATCAGCATGGCAGTCTGGAGCTAAGAGCTCTCTTGCAGCATGGAAGCCTGTTCTTCGTGAAAGCATGCTCCTACTAATTAACTAATGCTATATTCTATTATACCCTTCTACGCCCATGTACCTCCCCTTAATGTTGCTAAAATATGGGACCACTACTTCTGATTGGACAGGGACAGGGGGTGGATTCTCGCACCATATTGATTTGGCCTAAATTGTAAAGCCTATTGTCTTTACTTTCCCGCCCCTTCAAATTAATACATTCGCTTTATTTCCCACCCGTCTCACGACAAATGTTATACATTTTACAGGGGAAAAGTATCATTTTGTCCTCCGGAAACATAAAGTACAGCATCTTCGGCCAATGGGTCCTGGCCTTGGAAGACTTCCTAGTTGACTTCACTTGGCAGGCACACAGGACACATGCGCAGAACCATCTGTCTCTCGAGTTTCAAGTCACCAACCCAGGCCCAAGTTTACGAATTACTAAAAGTGCAAGAAGAAAATATTAAAATCACAAATAAAAAGTTTCACTGTATACCCACTTTCCCTACTCTATTCCCAATTAATTATAATACTATCCTGCATTAGTAGCATTAAGAAAACGACAATTTAATAATGACATGAGAGCAAGCTGAAGCATGTGAAAACATTTAGCGGCCATTTTAGTGCACACTGCGCAGAAGCAGACGTTTCCCACCAAGCAAAGAAAGACGTCACACCATGTGATCAGGTTGCGACATGCGCATTAAGGTTCCCGCGCTTTAGCGGACATTTTAGATTACAGACAAGCGTTATTCATTAGTAAAACACATAGGCAAGCTTCTGTCCCTCTTGTGTTTGTGAATGCAAAGGTTAGTTTTGACAATACAAGTTTAATAAATTAATACTATGAGGAGAACTGCGTACAAGCAAGTTTCATTTTTGAAACCTTGCTCCATCACCTGAAATGAAAAGCATTTGCTTCAAATGTACAGTACCTTTTGCATTTTTTACTATGTTTTTTAATGCTTTTAAGAAATATTTTTAAATATGCGGTACTCCATTTAATGTTTAGCATTTTAAATGTTTAGCATTTTAGTATTATCGTACACACGAAAGTGGAGTGGGTGTTGTATTCCTCTTAGGGTGTCCATAAACGGGCTTTCCAGTATCATGTCCTTATATAGGCACAATTCGCCCTGCCCTTATATAGGCATAAAATCCCAGCCCTTATTTAGGCATTAAACCGTGCACTCCAAATACAGGCATGGTCTCTGACATCCGTCCACCCTAACGTCACAACAAGTTCATGAAGAACAGACCCTTAGGCTGCGGGAGTTTCCCTAGCCCAGGACTATTGATTTCTTCAAGGACTCATATATTATGCATGAACCATTATTCCTTAGGGGTTCATTCATGACGTCTTCCGCTGTCCGATCCACGTCAATGCTAACATTCTGAGGTACCTCTCAGGTATAAATATACCTTCCCTAGCCCTTGTAAACTAGAGGAGACCTCGACTTCAGAGGAGCCCGTTTCCCGGCCTGACGCACTGAGAAGACGCTGTCATCCCTGCACGCAGAGAGTCCAGCTTCCAGTGATCTGACTTCCCTTGCGGGGTGTTGGAGTTCGAGTCTGGCAAAGAGATTCCTACCTCTCTCATTCTTCAGGTATGGAGCTGACAAGAAGCTAGAGGGACTCTTGGCATACTAGGCATACTAGGCTTAACATACTCTTAGTATACCATAGTAAGGAATACTTCACCTACTTCCTACCTCTCCCTACACCTAGGTTTGGTTAGGTACATTGGGGTAGAACTAGATTAGAAACGCATCGTATGAGTACTCGCATTTTTAGTCTGTGTTATTTATGTAAATGCATATATACTAAAAGATAATGCTATCGCAGTATTATTTATTTCTACTGCTCACACTGTACATTATTTATCTCGCATACTGTCTTGTGATCGTAACAGCACATTTTACTTACACCAGAAACAAGACTGTTCAATAAATCTTTTATTGAAACACCCGTCTATTTCTTTCTGTGTAACTTGGAGAAAACTAAGCATGCACGATTGAGCTGAGTGAAATAGTTATCTATTGTTTCCACGACTCTGGGACACGTTCTGATTCTAAAGGGAAACAAAGTGGTCATGTTTTGCGGCTGCCAGAAACTACTCCCTTCTTGTTATCCAAGGAGTTTCTAGTGGCCTCTGAGCTAGCTGGCACAAGTAATTAAGTTTAATATACTCAATAGGGACACACTGACCTTAGTCCTATGTCAAACCTATAGGATATATTATTCCAATGCACAGAGCCTATTAGGGAAACAGGAGCTACACTAAAGGACTGCCATGTCGACTTGGCAAGTGCACACACTTGCCAGTCCCTAAACCTTCCCGTTTCTGCATGTTAATCACCCCTAAGGTAGGCCCAAGGTACCCCTGTGGGCTGGGTGCATTGTATGTGAAAGTTAGGACATGCCCTGGTGTGTGTGGCATGTCCTGGTAGTGAATTACAGCCAATTTCATTTTTCACTATTGCAAGGCTATCTGTTCCCATAGGCCAGAATGGGCAGTTTGATTATAACATCTTATAATCCTAACTGACCCTAGGAACAAGATAGAAAAATAAAGTCTAGTATGCCTGAACTCAGAATGTTAACATTCATCTTTTAGTGTGGGTGATTTTTACATCCTGTGTTTGAAAATATCACTTTTAGAAAGTAGGTATTTTCTTGCCTAACCATCCAGCATGCCTCTGCTAGGTTTGTGTATTCCATGTCTGGTTTGTGAGTGACAGGGGGCTGGAGAGGGCTTTGCCTCTAGCAGTCTGATGAGTCAGGGCTGGGCTGAATAGGACCTGCATTGAATAGAGAGTAGGGGGAGGAGATTTCCTTTCACTTGCCTGAGCCATCATAGAATAGAGAGTAGGGGGAGGAGATTTCCTTTCAGCTACCTGGGCCAGGTCTGCTTTCAACAATGCTGTCTCCACCTCCTGCCAGGAAGCTGCACCAGGGAGGACAGAACTGGTTTGGGCTGGGTACAGACAATCTCTGCCTTCAGAGAACAAAGGATTTTGGCGTATAAATATGGGGTCCCAGACCCCAGAACTTTAGATCACTTCTGGGAAATCAAGAAGAACCTTTGCCAAGGAGAATAACCGGAGAAGCTGAAGGAAGATTACTGCCCCAGAGCTGTTTGCTGTTTGGGGTTGGCTTGCATTGGTTACTTTATTGCCAAGGAAAGGAGAAAAGGACTTTGTGGTTACTTAATCATCTTGAGGAAGATCTCCAAGGGCTTGAAGCTGAGCTTGCCTCCTGTTCTGAAGTCTCAGGGACACAAAGACTTCACCACCAGCTCCCCCTGAATTTCCTTGCTGGGAATTCTACCTGCAGAAAGGTGCCTGCTGTTGTTTTGGGCCCGCTAGAGACTGCGTGTCACTGGGAGCTGGAAGGGCGACGCAACGAGGAAGAAGCGTGTCGCTGCCGCAGCTGTTACTGTCGCATCACCGAAGAAGCGTGTCGCCGCCGCAACTGTTTGCCGACGCATCGCCAACGAAGCATGTCGCATCACCGGAGAAGCGTGTTGCCGCCGCAGAGGTTGAAGTCGCATCACCGGAGAAGCGTGTCACAGGGCCTGTCGCAGCTCAAGAGTCCACCGAGTTCGCCGCATGGCTATCGGGCGTGCACGCATCGCATCCAAGTTGTCGCATCGCATCAAAGACGCCATTTTGTTGCATCGCACCTGATCGTCGCATCGCATCGAGGCGCCATCTTGTTGCATCGTAACCGGAACGCAGTAAGAAACCGACGCATCACCTCCTCTCCGGTAAGGAACCGACGCATCACCTCCCCTGCGCTGCAGTAAGGAACCGACACCTCACCTCCCCCAAAGCAATGAACTGACGCATCACCTTCCCTGCGACCCTTTTGTTTGTTTTGCGTTACGCATTCAAGGTACTTTGAGAGTAAAGTGTTGAATTTACCATCTACATTGAACTAAGCTATTTCTGCCATTGGAAATTCATATTTTTGAATACTGTATTGTGGATTTTTGTCGTTGGGTCTTGTGTTAAGTCTAGATAAAGATTACTTATTTTTCTAAACTGGTGTGGTGTCCATTTGTAGTGTTTTCACTGTATTACTGTATGTGTTCACAAATGCTTTACCCACTGCCTCTGAGATAAGCATGCCTGCTCGTGCCAAGCTACCAAGGGGGTGAGCAGGGGTTATTTTAGGAGTGTAGCCCCCTTACCCTGACTAGAAGCAAGGGCCCCTACTTGGTCAAAGGTACCTTCCTCTGCCAACTAGAGACCCCCATTTCTAACAACAACTTAATCAGAATTAATATAATACTTGTTGTGTCACATTTCATATCTATTATTGTATATATGGACATAGCTATTTGAATGTACTTGTGGTACTGTCTTGCATGCAATGCATTAGGGGAGTACCATATGTGACCAAAACTTTGATGCTCACTAAGACATCTAGGTGCAGATTGCGGTTCTGGACCTACACACCTCACATTTATATTAGACCTTCTATAAATTTCCCTTCATCAGTTCCACATAGTGTACAACCTAATCCGGATTTAATATAATAATACTTGTGTCACATTTCAAACCTACTAATTGTATATATACAATGTACTGTTGTACTATTCTTCCATGCAATGCATTATGCGTAGATGGTATTTACCATATCTCCAAAGTTTATGATGCTCATTAGGAACATCTAAGCACAGCTTGCAGTACTGCACCTACACATCTCACATTTATATTAGACTTTCTATAAATGTATATTAGACTTTCTTTAAATTTCCCTTCAAGTAGAATACAACCTAATCTGGTACTAACATAAAAATTGTTTTGTCATATTTCAAAAGTATTAATTGTATTTATGAACATAGCTATTTGAATGTGCTCGTAGTACTGTCTTGCATGCAATGCATTAGAGAAGTACTATATGTGATGCTCACTAGGGACCTCTACTGCACCTACACATCTATGTTAGACCTTCTATTAATTTCCCTTCATCAGCTTTACATAGAGTACAACCTAATCCGGAATTATTATAACAATTGTTTTGGCACATTTCAAAGCTATTAATTGTATATATGGCGCGAGCTATTTGAATGTACTCATGGTACTGTCTTGCATGCAATGCATTAGGGGAGTACCATATGTGACCAAAAGTTTGATGCTCACTAGTGACCTCTAGGCACAGCTTGCAGTACTGCACCTACACATCTATGTTAGACCTTCCATAAATTTCCCTTCATCAGCTCCACATAGAGTACAACCTAATCAGGAACTAATATAATAATTCTTTTGTCACATTTCAAAGCTACTAATTGTATATATTGATGTACTGTTGTACTGACTTCCATGCAATGCATTATGGGTAGAGTGGATTTACCATATCTTCTAAGTTTAAGATGCTCACCAGGGACATCTAGGCCCAGCTTGCGGTACTGCACCTACACATCTCACATATATATTAAACCTACTATAAATTTCCCTTCGTCAAGATTCACATAGAGTACAACTTAATCAGAATTAATATAATAATTGTTTTGTCACATTTCATAGCTATTAATTGTATGTATGGACATAGCTATTTGAATGTACTTGTGGTGCTGTCTTGCATGTAATGCATTAGTGGAGTACCATATGTGACCAAAAGTTTAATGCTCACTAGGGACATCTAGGCGCAGCTTGCGGTACTGTACGTACACATCTATGTTAGACCTTCTATAAATTTCCCTTCATCAGCTCCACATAGAGTACAACCTAATCCGGAATTAATACAATATGGGGCAGATTTACAAGCCCCTTGCGCTGCCAGTACGTCTTTTTTTGTTACGCACTGGCAGCGCATTTCCCTTCCCCATATTTACAAGGACAGGAAAAGCCACCCTGCGTGGCTTTTCCTGTCCTTGTAAATATGGCTCCTTTACACGCAGCACTTTGCGTGAAAGGGGCGTTCCATGGGTGTTGCTGTGGGTGTTTCCACGCAGCACCCATGGAACCTGACACATTTCCAGATTTACGAGGAATTGTAAATCTGGAAATGCGTGTGAATGCTACGCCTCCCCAAGGGAAGTGTAGGGAGGCGCAACGAGGAGAAATGTATTCATTTCTCCTTGTTTTTGTTTCCTGTTTCTATGCGTGCTGCATTCTGCAGCACACATAGAAAGAGGAAATCACCTCTAATTATTGTTTTTGTTCTGGAAGAGTTCCCTTCCTGCACACAAATAATCATTGAAACAATGATGTTTTTCAACTTCTATGTGTACTAATGCAGCACACATATAAGTTGAAAAACGGCATTTCAGATTGTTTTTGTACAGGAAGGGAAACCATTCCTGAACAAAAACAATCTCCCCAGGACGCAGGCATCCTTGCACCATGGTGCAAGGGTGCCTGCATCGGCGCATGGCAACAGTTTGTGCGCCAGTGCAGGAGGGGAGGGAGCACAGAGATGTGACATATTGTTGTAAATATGTCGCATCACTGTGCTTTCCAAACTAACGTAGCACGGCGCAGCAAAAAGACTTGCTGAACTAGTTTATTGTAAATCTGCCCCTATTTCTTTTGTCACATTTCAAAGCTACTAATTGTATATATTGATGTACTGTGGTACTGTCTTCCATGTAATGCATTATGGGTAGGGTGTATTTACCATATCTTCAAAATTTATGATTCTTACTAGGGACATCTTGGCGCAGCTTGCGGTACTGCACCTAAACCTCTCACATTCATATTAGACCTTCTATAAATTTCCCTTCATCAGCTCCACATAGAGCACAACTTAATCAGAATTAATATAATAATTGTTTTGTCACATTTCATAGCTATTAATTTTATATATAGACATAGTTATTTGAATGTACTTGTGGTACTGTCTTGCATGCAATGCATTAGGGGAGTACCATATGTGACCAAAAATTGATGCTCACTAGGGACCTCTAGGCAAAGCTTGCGGTACTGCACCTACACATCTTTTCTTAGACCTTCATAAATTTCCCTTCATCAGCTCCACATAGAGTACAACCTAATCAGGAATTAATATAATAATTCATTTGTCACATTTCAAAGCTACTAATTGTATATATTGAATGTACTGTGGCACTGTTCTTCCATGCAATGCATTATGCATAGTGTGGATTTACCAATTCTTCAAAGTTTATGATGCTCACTAGGGACATCTAGGCACAGCTTGCGATACTGCACCTACACATCTCACATTTACATTAGACTTTCTATAAATTTCCCTTCATCAGCTCCACATAGAATACAACCTAATCCGTAACTAACATAATAATTGTTTTGTCACATTTCAAAGGTATTAATTGTATATATGAACATAGCTTTTTGAATGTGCACTTGGAACTGTCTTGCATGCAATGCATTAGGGGAGTACTATATGTGATTAAAAGTTTGATGCTCACTAGGGACCTCTACTGTACCTACACATCTATGTTTGACCTTCTTTAAATTTCCATTCATCAGCTTCACATAGAGTACAACCTAATCCGGAATTAATATAATAATTGTCTTGGCACATTTCAAAGTTATTAATTGTATATATTGAGCTAGCAATTTGAATGTACTCGTGGTACTGTCTTGCATGCAATGCATTAGGGGAGTACCATATGTAACCAAAAGTTTGATGCTCACTAAGAACCTCTAGGCGCAGGTTGCAGTACTGCAACTACACATCTATGTTGGAACTTCCATAAATTTCCCTTCATCATCTCCACATAGAGTACAACCTAATCTTGAATTAATATAATAATTCTTTTGTCACATTTCAAAGCTACTAATTGTATACATACAATGTACTGTGGTACTGTTCTTCCATGCAATGCATTATGCTTAGGTTGGATTTACTATATCTTCAAAGTTTATGATGCTCACTAGGGACATCTAGGCACAGCTTGCGCTACTGCACCTACACTTCACACATTTATATTAAACTTTCTATAAATTTCCCATCATTAGCTCCACATAGAATACAACATAATCCAGAACTAACATAATAATTGTTTTGTCACATTTCAAAGGTATTAATTGTATTTATGAACATAGATATTTGAATGTGTTTGAAGTACTGTCTTGTATGCAAGGCATTAGGGGAGTATTATATGTGATGCTCACTAGGGACCTCTACTGCACCTACACATCTGTGTTAGACCTTCTATAAATTTCCCTTCATCAGCTCCACATAGAGTACAACATAATCCGGAATTAATATAATACTTGGTTTGGCACATTTCAAAGCTATTAATTGTATATATGGAACTAGCTATTGGAATGTACTTGTGGTACTGTCTTGCATGCAATGCATTAGGGGAGTACCATATGAGACCAAACATTTGATGCTCACTAGCAACCTCTAGGTGCAACTTGCAGTACTGCACCTACAAATCTATGTTAGACCTTCTATAAATGTCCCTTGATCAGCTCCACATAGAGTATAACCTAATCCTGAATCAATATAATAATTCTTTTGTCTACTTTCAAAGATGCTAACTAATTGTATATAAGGAATATACTGTGGTACTGTCTTTCATGCAATGCATATGAGTAGAGTGAATTTACCATATCTTCAAAGTTTATGATGCTCACTAGGGACATCTAGATGCAGCTTCCGGTACTGCACCTACACATCTATGTTAGACCTTCTATAAATTTCATTTCATCAGCTCCACATAGAGTACAACCTACACCGGAATTAATATAATAATTATTTTGTCACATTTCAATGCTACAAATTGTATATATAAATGCTCTGTGGTACTGTCATTTGTGCAATGCATTATGGGTAGGGTGGATTTACCATATTTTCAAAGTTTATGATGCTCACTAGGGACATCTATGCACAGCTTGCGGTACTGCACCTACATATCTCACATTTATATTAGACCTTCTATATATTTCTCTTCATCAGCTCCACATAGAGTACAACTTAATCAGAATTAATATAATAATTGTTTTGTCACATTTCAAAGCTATTAATTGTATGTATGGACATAGCTCTTTGAATGTACTTGTGGTACTGTCTTGCATGTAATGCATTAGTGGAGTACCTTATGTGACCAAAAGTTTAATGCTCACTAGTGACATCTAGGCGCAGCTACCGGTACTGTACGTACACTTCTATGTTAGACCTTCTATAAATTTCCCTTCATCAGCTCCACATAGAGTACAACCTAATCCGGAATTAATACAATATGGGGCAGATTTACAAGCCCCTTGCGCTGCCAGTACGTCTTTTTTTGTGACGCACTGGCAGCGCATTTCCCTGCCCCATATTTACAAGGACTGTAAAAGCCACCCTGTGTGGCTTTTCCTGTCCTTATAAATATGGCCCCTTTACACGCAGCACTTTGCGTGAAAGGGGCGTTCCATGGGTGTTGCTGTGGGTGTTTCCACGCAACACCCATGGAACCTGACACATTTCCAGATTTACGAGGAATCTTCAATCTGGAAATGCGTGTGAATGCTATGCCTCCCCAGGGGAGGTGTAGGGAGGCGCAACGAGGAGAAATGTATTAATTTCTCCTTGTTTTTGTTTCCTGTTTCTATGCGTGCTGCATTCTGCAGCACACATAGAAAGAGGAAATCACCTCTAATTATTGTTTTTGTTCTGGAAGGGTTCCCTTCCTGCACATAAACAATCATTGAAACAATTCTGTTTTTCAACTTCTATGTGTACTAATGCAGCACACATATAAGTTGAAAAACGGCATTTCAGATTGATTTTGTACAGGAAGGGGAACCCTTCCTGAACAAAAACAATCTCCCTTCGCCGCAGGCATCCTTGCACCATGGTGCAAGGGTGCCTGCGTCGGCGCATGGCAACAGTTTGTGCGCCAGGGGAGGGGGAGAGCACAGAGATGTGACATATTGTTGTAAATATGTCGCATCACTGTGCTTTCCAAACTAACGTAGCACGGCGCAGCAAAATGACTTGCTGCACTAGTTTATTGTAAATCTGCCCCTATTTCTTTTGTCACATTTCAAAGCTACTAATTGTATATATCGAATGAACTGTGGTACTGTCTTCCATGTAATGCATTATGGGTAGGGTGTATTTACCATATCTTCAAAATTTATGATTCTCACTAGGGACATCTTGGCGCAGCTTGCGGTACTGCACCTAAACCTCTCACATTCATATTAGACCTTCTATAAATTTCCCTTCATCAACTCCACATAGAGTACAACTTAATCAGAATTAATATAATAATTGTTTTGTCACATTTCATAGCTATTCATTTTATATATAGACATAGTTATTTGAATGTACTTGTGGTACTGTCTAGCATGCAATGCATTAGGGGAGTACCATATGTGACCAAACGTTTGATGCTCACTAGGGACCTCTAGGCAAAGCTTGCGGTATTGCACCTACACATCTATATTAGACCTTCTATAAATTTCCCTTCATCAGCTCCACATAGAGTACAACATAATCAGGAATTAATATAATAATTCATTTGTCACATTTCAAAGCTACTAATTGTATATATTGAATGTACTGTGGTACTGTGGTACTGTTCTTCCATGCAATGCATTTTGCATAGTGTGGATTTACCAATTCTTCAAAGTTTATGATGCTCACTAAGGACATCTAGGCACAGCTTGCGATACTGCACCTACACATCTCACATTTACATTAGACTTTCTATAAATTTCCCTTCATCAGCTCCACATAGAATACAACCTAATCCGTAACTAACATAATAATTGTTTTGTCACATTTCAAAGGTATTAATTGTATATATGAACATAGCTATTTGAATGTGCGCTTGGAACTGTCTTGCATGCAATGCATTATGGGAGTACTATATGTGATCAAAAGTTTGATGCTCACTAGGGACCTCTACTGTACCTACACATCTATGTTCGAATTCTTTAAATTTCCATTAATCAGCTCCACATAGAGTGCAACCTAATCCGGGATTAATATAATATTTGTCTTGGCACATTTCTAAGTTATTAATTGTATATATGGAGCTAGCAATTTGAAAGTACTCGTGGTACTGTCTTGCATGCAATGCATTAGGGGAGTACCATATGTAACCAAAAGTTTGATGCTCACTAAGAACCTCTAGGCGCAGGTTGCAGTACTGCACCTACACATCTATGTTGGAACTTCCATAAATTTCCCTTCATCATCTCCACATAGAGTACAACCTAATCCGGAATTAATATAATAATTCGTTTGTCACATTTCAAAGCTGCTAATTGTATATATACAATGTACTGTGGTACTGTTCTTCCATGCAATGCATTATGCTTAGGTTGGATTTACCATATCTTTAAAGTTTATGATGCTCACTAGGAACATCTAGGCACAGCTTGCGGTACTGCACCTACACATCACACATTTATATTAGACTTTCTATAAATTTCCCTTCATCAGCTCCACATAATATACAACCTAATCCGGAACTAACATAATAATTGCTTTGTCACATTTCAAAGATATTACTTGTATTTATGACATAGATATTTGAATGTGTTTGAAGTACTGTCTTGTATGAAATGCATTAGGGGAGTACTATATGTGATGCTCACTAGGGACCTCTACTGCACCTACACATCTATGTTAGACCTTCTATAAATTTCCCTTCATCAGCTCCACATAGAGTACAACCTAATCCGGAATTAATATAATACTTGGTTTGGCACATTTCAAAGCTATTAATTGTATATATGGAACTAGCTATTGGAATGTACTTGTGGTACTGTCTTGCATGCAAAGCATTAGGGGAGTACCATATGAGACCAAAAGTTTGATGCTCACTAGCAACCTCTAGGTGCAACTTGCAATACTGCACCTACAAATCTATGTTAGACCTTCTATAAATTTCCCTTGATCAGCTTTACATAGAGTATAACCTAATCCTGAATTAATATAATAATTCTTTTGTCTCCTTTCAAAGATGCTAACTAATTGTATATAAGGAATATACTGTGGTACTCTCTTTCATGCAATGCATATAGGTAGAGTGAATTTACCATATCTTCAAAGTTTATGATGCTCACTAGGGACATCTAGACGCAGCTTGCGGTACTGCACCTACACATCTATGTTAGACCTTCTATAAATTTCCCTTCATCAGCTCCACATAGAGTACAACCTACACCGGAATTAATATAATAATTAATTTTATATATAAATGCTCTGTGGTACTGTCATTTGTGCAATGTATTATGGGTAGGGTGGATTTACCATATTTTCAAAGTTTATGATGCTCACTGGGGACATCTATGCACAGCTTGCGGTACTGCACCTACATATCTCACATTTATATTTGACCTTCTGTATATATTTCCCTTCATCAGCTCCACAAAGAGTACAACTTAATCAGAATTAATATAATAATTGTTTTGTCACATTTCATAGCTATTAATTGTATGTATGGACATAGCTATTTGAATGTACTTGTGGTACTGTCTTGCATGTAATGCATTAGTGGAGTACCATATGTGACCAAAAGTTTAATGCTCACTAGGGACATCTAGGTGCAGCTTGCGGTACTGCACCTAAACCTCTCACATTCATATTAGACCTTCTATAAATTTCCCTTCATCAGCTCCACATAGAGTACAACCTAATCCGGAATTAATACAATATGGGGCAGATTTACAAGCCCCTTGCGCTGCCAGTACGTCACTTTTTGTGACGCACTGGCAGCGCATTTTCCTGCCCCATATTTACAAGGACAGGAAAAGCCACCCTGCATGGCTTTTCCTGTCCTTGTAAATATGGCCCCTTTACATGCAGCACTTTGCTTGAAAGGGGCGTTCCATGGGTGTTGCTGTGGGTTTTTTCACGCAACACCCATGGAACCTGACACATTTCCAGATTTACGAGGAATGGTAAATCTGGAAATGCTTGTGAATGCTACGCCTCCCCAGGGGAGGCATAGGGAGGTGCAACGTTTTTGTTTCCTGTTTCTATGCGTGCTGCATTCTGCAGCACACATAGAAAGAGGAAATCACCTCTAATTATTGCTTTTGTTCAGGAAAGGTTCCCTTCCTGCACATAAACAATCATTGAAACAATGCTGTTTTTCAACTTCTATGGGAGATATTCTCAAGAATGCGTGTTAACTATCGCCAAAATCGCTTAACGCAACTTCCCACATCGCAGTCCATTGCGGGAAAATAACACCGTGTTAACGCAGCATTCACAACCCAGCGGCACCATGCGATAGCTTTACGATAACGCGACAAATGCCCGCGTTAAAATCAACGCAACGCCGAAAAAACTGTGAAACACCAACGCGAAAAAAGTTGCGACGTCCCAAATCGCGAAACAAAACCAGCGATAACCAGCGACAGGCCTGCGATTTCCAAGCGACATGCGGGAAAATGCACCATAAAAGCAGAGAAAAAAAAGATAAAAAATGTAACTGCGTACCACCATGGACGCACCCGGACCGAGTGCACAGGACAACGCGAACCCCACAAGCCCCACAGACGACCAGCCAGGAACCCCGGGGCCGGGGAAGGGCAAGGAGAAGAGGAAGAGGGAGACGGGGTTCAGTCCGCAGGAAAACCAGATCATCGTCACGGAGGAGACAGAACACAACCAACAACTGTGCGTCACCTCCACTGTGTCATTGGCAACACAAACATGGCAGTACATCGAGAACAACGTGAATGCAGTCTGAGTGTCGAGGAGGACAATGGAAGAGGTCAAGAGGCGTTGGAATGATGTGAAGGGCAAAACCAAGAAGAAACACTATGCCAACTTGAAAGTAGCAACGCAGATTGGAGGTGGGGGACCAGCGGCACACCAGGAGCTGGATGGCAGTAAGAAAATGGTGGCCACAGTCATCAGTCGGGATACGGTGCCAGGAGTTGGGGATCGGAACACTGCTCAACATGACCTGACACAACATCAACAGGGTGAGTACTGACCAGGGACTGGGGGGACGGGGGGACGGGGGAGATGGGCACAATGGCACACATGCACAATTTAGTAGAGCACACTGCACACCCACAATGACTCTGGAACATGTCCCTGATCCCCGTGGCACACAGCAGCACACATACAGAAACTCAGGGTATGTGTGTTGCATTGAATTTATTTGCACATGCTGTGCCTGTGGTCATTTTGCACTGTCTCATGATTGCCAAGCACTGACACAATGTGACGTCCTCATGTGAAGAAATTGTCAATGATGTTGTTCCTACGGGCTATTCCTGCTGCAGCTGCAGTGGGGTGTGGTCCACCTGCCTCATCTTCCTCATCATCATCCGGTGCATCTGGCACTCATAACCTGGGGCATTGGTGCGTACACATATGTTGTGCAACACACAACATGCAACGATCATCTTGCACATGATGGCTGGGCTGTACAGGAGCCTCCCACCTGTGATGTCCAGGCACCTGAAACGTGACTTCAACACGCCAAATGTGCGTTCCACGATGCCCCTGGTGCGTTTGTGGGCCGCATTGTACTGCCTCTGGGCCTGTTTGTTCGGGGCTCGGAGGGGTGTCATCATCCAAGGGCAGAGTGCATATCCCTGATCACCTGTGACAGTGCAGAGAGACATTAGTCAAAAGTTGGTTCTGCATGATGTGTTGGCAGGCTCACTAGTTCATTGGCATGTGATATGCGTGTTGTAGTGATTCCGGTTTGACATGTACTGCTAGTAGCAAATGAGCGCCATCAATGTGTATTACGTAGCCTCACTGCTGCCCCTCCCTCCCCCGAGCCTATTTCCTTGTGTGCGCTGCGCGCTTGCATCACCTGCACTCCTATGGCACACCATTGTCATGCCTGTCTGCGCATGTCCAGAAGCCTGACAACGACACTGTGATGTTGTGCATTGAAGGTGGGCGGCCACGTGTGTGTAGGCCTATGGTAAGGATAGGGCGGACACAGATGTAGAGTTCATGGCTGGCCGAAGTCGCGATGCGGTCGAGGCAAGACCTTTGGCTCATGCTGCGGTAATAGCGATACACACACAACAGTTGACATGTATGATCCCGGACCCCCAGCGGGCTTGAGCTCATTCATTAATCCCTTCGTTCGAGCCCGCACTCGGGGGCATGTTACATTGCAACTTTGTCCATTGCGGGACGGGTGGCGCTGACACCACAACAAAGACACACGCATTAGGTACTAAATTGGCAAGCCCAACACTTAACCACGCCCAGAGCCCCGGGTTGATCATCCACACTCCTACGCTGGACTGCCGTACGCCAGCCCACTCCGGCAACGCCTACAGGGGGGTACGACACAGCTACATGTCCCAGCTCTACCCCACTGCCTGAGGGGACATGGTTGCGTCCGCTGTACACAGCACAATGCAATGTGGTAGGGCCCGGGGCCCTCATGCACACACAATGACCACACAGACACACTTAGATAGTTTGTGGAACTGGCTACGGGCACGTGCGCCCGGACCCTTTATTGCCAGGGTCACATGTCCAGTGACGCCTGTGCTGGATGGGTGTGGGGTGAGTGTAAGCCAGCTCTCAGGGAGTTGTTGGTGCTGGCAACAACTACAACAGTGATCAGACAATCAGAATTTCACAGTTCAAACAGCAAGGGCCCACGACTTGAGCTGCACAGAGTTAGTGGCCACGGATGCACTGCGGCCGGCACAGGCACACCGCCACAGGACGGTGACTACTGGTGCACTGAGGTAGGGCCACGAGAGCTGAGCGGGTTCTCGTCGATGTCCAAGGTGAATGTCGTAGAGGGTTTCGGGGGACTGTGGAAGGTGTTCTACCAGGGCATGATACAGAGGGCAGTACCAAGCAGACACATGCAACATGGAGGAGATGAATGCTACAGACTCATGTTTAACACCAAGTCAAATTCAAATTCAAATCTTTATTTGATCAAGTTAAAAGTGATCATAAAAGCTCAATAAATACACAGTCTTAAAATTTTTCCATAAAAAAACAATAATAAAACACCAAGTCATTACCAGCCACATGATGATGAAGACAACCCCCAGGCCATTGACTGAGACGCCACCAAAGTTCAACCAGAGGGTGTCCATGAATTTCGGGGCACAGAGTTGGTTGCACCAGAGCTGAAAGGGGATGCAGTCTGCGATGAGGCCTGTACAATGGTATAAACTCTGCCAAAAATAGATCAAGGCTCAGTTCCAAATGTGTAACCTACTTGACCGTAGTGTGGGCCGGAGGCAGCGGTCAGCAGGGGCCCCCAGCCACGTGTCCTTGGCTTGCGATGCACAGAGTCAGTGGCACCAGGGCAGTTGTTGGTGGGGTTCGGTCACCTCCGTAACGAGGATCCTGTTTGACATCCGGACTGAATCGCATCTTCCTCTTACTCCTCTCCTAGCGTGCAATGATACGGACTCTGCCATTGTAAAATCAAGACTCAATTCGAAATGTGTGACCTACTTGACCGCAGTGTAGGCCTGAGGCAGCGGTCAGCGCTGGGCAACGGCTGTTCAGGCAGCTCCTCCTGGTACTCTCACACACGACGTTGGAATGCCATGTGGCGATGATTTGTGGTTGACGGAGGTAGTGGCACCAGAGCTGTGCGTGTGTGCAGCCTGCGACAATGCCGTGTCCTGCCTGGTGCGGATTGTATTGGATTTGTGTGAGGCCTGCTGGACCGCAGTGTAGGCAGTACACAGGTGACCCCGCAGTGCTGGGCCACAGTGTAGGCCGAAGGCAGTAGTCAGCATGGGCCCACAGACACGTGTCGTTGGAATGCAATGCACAGAGTCGGTGGCACCACATCGTAGGGAGTACGAAGATATAAACCTTGCAATAAACGTATGTACTCTGCTATTGAATAATCAAGACTCAGTTCCAAATGTGTGACCTACTGGACCGCAGTGTAGGCTGGAGGCAGCGGTGGAGTACATCAATGAGAAAGGAGTAATGGGGGGCCTGTGTCGCGGAGGCCGTGATGGTCTGAGGAGGCTGCCATTGTCGCGGGCCTTGGGCTTGGAGCTTGCACCGGCATGTGGTGGGCCCTCTTTGACACACGCCAGTGTCGGCAGGTGAGCAGTGCAGCCTGGCTGTGCTGGGGTGGGCATGACGCGTTTTGGGACCAGCGGCCTGGGGTGCAGCAGGCGCACAGGATCGCAGGCACCGCCACTCATGGCGTCGGCCTCGTGGTGGGGTGAAAGGTGCAGCCCTGGCAGACACGTTGGCCATTCCGGAAGAGAACCACGCCCAGAGTAACGGGCTTTTTATTCACACCCCTACGCTGGCCTGGCGTACGCCGGGCCAGCCCACTCCGCGCACGCTTACAGGGGGGGATGTAACAAGCTACATTTCCACATTGTTCCCCGCTGGCTGCGGTTACATGGTTGCGTCCACTGTCCAGTACACTCCAGACACCAGCAGTGTATGTCGACATGGAAGTGTCTGTGGTCTGCATACTGCGGTCTGTCCAGCACATCCACTCCACACTTGCCATTGTGAGCATTCTTATTCATGGGTCACTTGCCTCCTTCTCACATGCTGGGTTCCCACCTCTCCCCACATTCTGCTACTGTGTGGCTGAGGTGCCATGCCATTGATGGCTTGTGTAGATGGCTAGCCCAGGTTGCCACAGTAAGTAGTGTTGTCGTGTTTGGAATGTGGGGATGTTGGTTGTCATGTTGTATGTTATTTTGTGACGTGTGCTTTCCCAGAGTTGTGAGTTGTCTGAATGTGGTGGTGAGGTGTGTGGTGTGTTCCGTTAGTACTTACCGACGAGCAGTGCATTCACATAGGTGGCATCCTGAAAGCGCTGGTTGATGATGGACTGTCGGAAGATGAATGAATCATGCACACTGCCTGGGTAGTTGGCGACGACATTGGTGAAGAGTCCCCGGTGGTCCACTATTGCCTGCACATTGATGGAATGCGTGTGTTTCCTGTTGCGGTAATTGTGTGCAGTGGCGGCAGGGGGCACGAGGAGTACATGTGTGAAGTCGATTGCCCCCAAGATGTGCGGGAAGCCAGCTATGGCGTAGAAGCCTTCCTTGATCTCCAGCTGTTTCTGCGCAGTGTGTGGAAGTAAAGTTGCTGGGGTACCAAGCTGATGATGGCATCCAGGACAAGTGTGAGGAACTTTGACAGGGCTGGCTGTGAGACTCCTCCGACTCTGGCAGTTGTTGGTTGGAAGGTCCCAGAGGCCAACAGGTGCAGCACGGCCAGCAGCTTTGTATGCGGAGGGATGTTGGTTCTCCGCTGTGTTGGTACCGTCAGCCTGTGGGCAATGATGGTCAGGATGCGTAGGATGGTTGTCCTTTTGAGCCTGTAGTGGGCAATGACTTCCTCTGGCGTTAAGTCTCCCAGGCTGGTGTGAATTCGGAAGGTCCGGTGTCTTTGTCTGCGCTGCCTTTGTGGTAGTCTGGGGGGAGGGTCCTGGGGGGGTGGGGGTACTGGGTGTGGTGGCTGTGGGTGTTGTGGCCCTCTTGGCGCTCCGAGCTGCATGATCAGTAGTTCCATGGCATCTGTTGTTCTTCTGGTGTGGCTGTGGGCTGGGCTCCCTTTATTGGAGCAGGTTGTCGTCTGACTTAACACCAGGTAGGAGCAGGTGTTAAATCCAGGCTGCTAACGCGCCTTATCGCATGTTTTTGATTCTTATCGCCGTTCTGGCTGGTCTTTGGGAATGTTGCGAAGTGGTGTTTCCGCGGGTTTTTGTATGGGAACGCCTACTCTGCATCTCATTAGCGTTAGTTGACGGTGTTATCCGTGGTGATGTTTTTTGCAGCTGCTATCGCAGGAATACTGGTGATGTTGGCTGTTAGCACCAGCTTGTGAATAGTGCGATGTATTTATCACCACTTTGGCTGCGATAAAGTGCCGCTAACTCGGCAATGAGTCCTTGAGAATATGCCCCTATGTGTTCTAATGCAGCACACATATAAGTTGAAAAACAGCATTTCAGATTGTTTTTGTGCAGGAAGGGAACCCTTCCTGCACAAAAACAATCTCCCCACGACGCAGGCATCCTTGCACCATGGTGCCTGCGTCGGCGCATTGGCAGCAGTTTGTGCGCCAGCACAAGGGGAAGCATAGAGATGCGACATATTGTTGTAAATATGTCGCATCACTGTGCTTTCC
This sequence comes from Calotriton arnoldi, assembly GCA_963921515.1. NCBI lineage: Eukaryota > Metazoa > Chordata > Amphibia > Caudata > Salamandridae > Calotriton > Calotriton arnoldi. The sequence goes on from CAWUFW010008157.1 coordinate 562,961, forward strand.
AAACTAACGCAGCACGGCGCAGCAAAATGAGTTGCTGCACCGTGCTGCATTAGTTTATTGTAAATCTGCCCCTATTTCTTTTGTCACATTTCAAAGCTACTAATTGTATATATCGAATGTACTGTGGTACTATCTTCCATGTAATGCATTATGGGTAGGGTGGATTTACCATATCTTCAAAGTTTATGATTCTCACTAGGGACATCTAGGCGCAGCGTGTGGTACTGCACCTACACATCTCACATTCATATTAGACCTTCTATAAATTTCCCTTCATCAGCTCCACATAGAGTACAAATTTAATCAGAATTAATATAATAATTGTTTTGTCACATTTCATAGCTATTAATTGAATATATGGACATAGTTATTTGAATGTACTTGTGGTACTGTCTTGCATGCAATGCATTAGGGGAGTACCATATGTGACCAAAAGTTTGATGCTCACTAGGGACCTCTAGGCACAACTTGCGGTACTGCACCTACACATCTATATTAGACATTCTGCATCTTTGGCACCGGGGGTCGTTGGGACTACAGTCCCCAGTCTGCTTTGCGCCAGGAGGCGCTCTTGCTGATCTTCGCGCCCGGAGGCGCTACAAAACCACCTCGCGGCTCCCGCAGCGCGGGAAGCCGCCTCCTGCATCTTTGGCACCGGGGGTCGTTGGGACTACAGTCCCCAGTCTGCTTTGCGCCAGGAGGCGCTCTTGCTGATCTTCGCGCCCGGAGGCGCTACAAAACCACCTCGCGGCTCCCGCAGCGCGGGACGCGCGCGGGCGAAGCCCGGGCCAAGGGCGAGCCCGTCTGCGCCCGTCCGCGGCCGGGAGAGGCTGGGCTGGGCCAGGGCTCTAATCCTCGTGGTGTGGTCTGTGTCCCACCAGGATATGGGATAGAGATTCGAAAAACGACAAGGTACCTGTCCGTACTATTTTAATTTACTTTGCGTTTTTGTTGCCACTTTGCTGTTACCCAATTTGGAGCGAGGAGGGCTTGGTCTCTCACTGGTGCTGTGGCTTATATCAAGTTTTTTTTCTTGCTGTTTTTGTCCTTTATTATTTTAAGTGCTTCCTGGCCAAGCGGAAATGGGCAAAAGGAAATTGATTGTGGGGGGAGCTTCAGGGCCAATTGCTGCAGGCTCAGCTGGGACGATAGATGCCTTTTAACCAGGGCAGCTGATGTCTTAACAAAGGAGATAGCCCTCACTGAGAAAAGACTTTCTCTGGAAACTGAGAAAATTGCACTGGGCAACGTTGGGTGCGGTTGGAATCAGGGGGAAACAGGGTCCTATCGGAAGAAATAGGCTCCCCCGCACCATCAAGTACATTGTTGGAAGGCCAAATGGGTGGTCAGGACCCATTTATTGGCACTCCTGTGGCCACTGTAACTGTAGGTGATGATCTGGACAGCCCACCAACGAAGAGAAAACGAACTGCGGGAAGTAAAACCTTGAGAAAGCCCCCACGGACCAAATCAACATTACCACTGGCAGCGGTATTGGCTGAGCAAAATTCGGACCTGCTGCTGGATGGCCTTTTTTTGAGACTGGAGTCTATGACTAAAGCCTTATTAGAACCTGTAATTGCCAAGATAGAGGGCATTAAGCTAAAACTTGACTCCTTTGTCTCTATGCATAAAAATTGCATAGTAGGGGGTGATATTGCAGCTGGTGGGAGAAGGGGTGTCATTGAAGTTGCTAATGGCCCAGAATGTAGACACCCGAACGGTAGCATACAAATAGATAGGGTGACTGGCACTCAATCCACCCTGGGTGTGTCTCATCTTAGCTCCCTAACTACTGATTGCGTGCCACTGGGGGGTGGTATTGAACCGCGGGTAGCTTGTCAGGAAACCCGGGAAAGTGTGAACGAGGATCTCCCATCTACACTCACGTTAGCCCATAATAAACGGGTAACATTGATAAACAAATGTATAATTGATCTCCCACCGCAATCAGCGCCTTTAGTAGCTGTACTTGTGGGGGTCCCTCCTCTTTCATCTGGTACAAAGGAAACCTCATTAGATCTGATACATAAGATCATCCACTGGTGTAAAAATAATGTGATAAATAGCTCAAATATCACTCCAGATATTATCATGGCAAGAAGGGTTGGTTGGATCGGCCATGGGACTAGGAAAAATAGGGAGGGGGATTGTATAATTGTTAATTTTAAGCACCACCTGCAAGCTAAAGCACTATTAGACTGCCAACATAAATATGACGCTAAAACTACAATTAAAATAGTCCCACTACAAATTTTTTATCCTCCCAAATACTTTCCGGCAAATAGCGATCGGCATATGCCTGGCTGGCAGAAGCCTTTTAAGCTACTCACATGCCCCCAAGAAAGCAATCTTAATACTACATTATCATTATCAAATCGGTTCTTACCATTAGCGAATCTGCAAGGACTTGATGAAAATGATTGACTGACAATGGCAGTGGGAATGCCACAGGTTAAGACCACACAGCCAGTGGCACATATAGAATCATTAATAGTTGCCCCCACTTCCCAATGTTTGCTGGATAATTCTACCAACTCTACTATTATTCCAGATAGCCCTAACAATGCCTCTATGAAGGTATTGTCATGGAATATAGCTGGGCTGAGATCAAAGAGGGGGATACTTCGTGGGTACACTTCCTTGCTAAGCATCATATTATTGCCCTTCAAGAGACCTGGGAATCTAACGATTGCTTTTATCTTGATGGCTTTACCTCTTTTGCAAATATGCAATCCCGTCTAATATGGGTAGAGCCAAGGGAGGTCTCCTTTTGATGTTTAGTCTTAAACTCTGCTATAGGGCTAAACTGATTGATTCTTCATCACCCTATGTGCTAGCAGTGGAATTGTCAGGAAAGAATCTTACCACTATGCTAGTGGTAAATTTTTATAATTCTTTTTCTAGGACCCATGAGACTGAGCATCTCCTGGCCCTGGAAGAATTATTAAAAAATTATGGAGAAGACAGCCAAGCGTATTATGACATGCTAATCATGGGGGATTTTAATACACGGAAATGTTGCTTTAATTGTCCTTTGATATTGAAGGAGGTAGATGATTTACAAGGGTCAAACCACTTTGAGCATACATTGTCAGGAACGCTCATAGAAGGACTGCTCTCTGTGTTTAATCTGAACTGTTTACAACAATCTGACAAATCTGTTCTGGTTCCCACCTATGTAGGAAATGGTAGTGTTAGCACAATTGACCATATCTTTTTATCTGTTTTAATAACTTCGGCTGTACAGACTTTTAATGTTATTTGTAATTGTTTTAGTGATCATAACCCTTTAATATTGGTTCTCCTCCTCTCATTTGGTATAACAGGGGGGCTGCGAACCATATCACTAATGTAAACATTACTACTAAAGATCAAGCACGAAGGTTGAGGTGGGAAAAGATTACTCCAGATAGTTTTTTGGAGAACTTGTATACTACTTGCGCCCCAGAGCTTAAAGTATGCATGGACCCTGCATTACAAGATATATCTACCTTAGATGCCTTTGATATTATTGTTAAAATGGCAGCCTCGAACTTAGTGACTAAAACCAAGGTGAAATCCTCAAAATTAAAAAGGTGGTTTGATGACACATGTTCAGCTGCCCATAAGGAGTTAATGAAGGCTGTAAAGCAAAAACCGAGGGACCTGATACTAACCAGGAGTTGCAGGAAGGCGTATAAACTGGCTGTGTGTGAGAGGAAAAAACAATTAAGAGAGCACGCCTGGGAGGAGCTTGGCCAAGCTAGTGTCCTGTCGGACAGCTCACGATTTTGGTCCATAGTTAACAGTCCTCTTTTCTCAGACATGCCAAATTTAAGTAAGGACTGTATAATACCGGCAGAGAAGTGGGTCCAGCATTTTGGTAATATCTATAGTGGCTCCAATTTAGCAGAAATAGTGGGATATGTAGCTCCCGGATTAAACAGTGCCCCCTTCATTTTAACATAGAAGAAGTCTACAAAGCTATTTTATCGACATCGGGGGAAAGGCTCCTGGCCCTGACGGGATACCGGCAGACCTTTACAAGGCAGACCCCAAAGTTTGGGCCAGGATCCTAACACATGTTTTTAATGCTGCCTGTGCTTATGGTTTCCCCCGTCATGGGCAAAGGCAGTAATTGTCCCCATTTTTAAAAAGGGCCTCCGTGACGATCCGGCTTGTTATAGGCCTATTTCGCTCTTAGATTCTGCGTCTAAAATTATGGGCAAGGTAGTCCTGGATCGTCTTACAGTCTGGCTTGATCATTTTAATGTTATTTCTGATCTCCAATATGGATTCAGACAGAGAAAGGGGACAATAGACCAATGCCTGAATCTCCATTTGGTGATCGGGAAGTATACCATCGCTAAGGGAGGTGTCTTGCATCTGGCCTTTATGGATCTAACCTCAGCTTTTGACCTTGTCAATAGGTCTAAGCTGTGGTTGGTCCTTCGTGATATAGGGCTAGAGGCTGAATTGATTTCCTTCCTGCATACTGCACATGTTAATACCACGGCTGCGGTACGGTTTAATGAAGATGGCAGTTTGACAGATTCTTGGCCAGTAGGAAGGGGGTCCGGCAGGGGTGCATTTTGGCCCCCTGCTATTTACCCTATACATCAACAAACTGGGGGATATTTTAACATCATGCTGTAAGGATACGCCAAGGGCCGGTGCCAAATTGATTCCCGCATTGTTGTATGCCGATGATGCGGTTTTATTGTCCAGAACTGCAAGGGGTCTGCAACAACTTTTAAATTGTTTTATAGATTTTATGAATTCACTAGATTTGATAACGAATTTTAAGAAATCTCATGCAATGACGATTGGTTCGCGTAAGGCTGCCAAGGCCAAATTTTATTGTAATGGTGATGAATTAACTAAAGTATCCACTTTTCCATATCTTGGGGTACTTTTTGATGATCAAGGTACATGGGGAGCACAACGAACACTTAAAAAGAATATTTTGGCAAGAGCAACGGGGGCCACTATGGATTTTGCAAAAAGATTAGGGTCAAAACCCCTGCCCGCACTCTTGAAAGTTTATACTGCAAAATGCATTCCTATGGCCACGTATGGATGCGATATCTGGGGCTATAAAGATGTAAAGGAAATACAAGTGGCAGAGAATAACTTTATGCGCAAACTCCTTGGGGTCCCTGTAGCCACCCCTGTTTACTGCCTGCATGAAGAGCTGGGGATGGGATATATTGCAGACCAGATCGCAGTTTCCCCCTGCTACGATGGCTTAGAATCTGGACTCAACCCCTCCGAATTTAAATCAACTTATAATCTCGGACTGTATGGCGCTAGAGAGAGCCCAGCTTATCCCTTGGCTTAAATATATAAAGGAAGAAACAAAATGTCTAGGGTGCCCAGATTTGTTTTTGACCCCAAAGCCTTTGGGCAAGACTGCGATTATAAATTTTAAACGGCAGTTTGTGGATAGGCGGAAATGCCTTAGGGAGGAGGCTGAGCTAGGCAAGCCTTCGGTGAGAAGGTATGTCACTCTGAGCCTAGGCCCGCAATTGCAACCATATTTATCTTATGTTAATAAACCATTCCATCGTTTTGTTTTAACAAGATTTCGTTTAAATATGGTTCCTTGGTTGCTGGCATTCCCGAGAGGATATTCAAAATCTGAATTGTTAAAACCCTGTCCCTGTGATAACTTCTCGGAACAGGATACCTTGCACCAAATGTTTTTTTGTAGCTACTATGAGTCCCTGCGTAGGCAGCATATCCTCCCTTTACTTAGAGAATGCCAGTTTGTCCAAGTGAGGCCAGCCCTGCTTTATTTACAAATGCTGGCATCACCCATGGTTTGCCTCGGGGTCGCAAGTTTTTTAACTGGGGCCATTAGACATAGGAACAGACTACTTCCGTAATTGAAATCTTGTGCTGTCTGTTGGTTCAATTGTGTTTTCTCCTTCCTGATTATTATTTTTAAACGTGATATTAAATAAGATTTTGGTCTATTGCTTAAGCACAGTGCACTTTATATGATATTGGCTCTTTTTATGAATGTTTTTAGATGTGAATATTGTGATTGATATGTGGGATTATTTTATTGCTATGTATTTGGCTGGAATGTGTATCTTCTTTTAATAATATTGTAAGCTTTTATGACTCTTGGCTGTCGAATAAAGTATTTCTGACTGACTGATATTAGACATTCTATAAATTTCCCTTCATCAGCTCCACATAGAGTACAACCTAATCAGGAATTAATATAACAATTCGTCACATTTCAAAGGTACTAATTGTATATATTGAATGTACTGTGGTACTGTCTTTCATGCAATGCATATGGGTAGGGTCAATTTACCATATCTTCAAAGTTTATGATGCTCACTAGGGACATCTAGGCACAGCTGCAGGTACTGAACCTACACATCTCACGTTTGTATTAGACCTTCTATAAATTTCCATTCATCAGCTCCACTTAGAGTACAACTTAAACAGAATTAATATAATAATTGTTTTGTCACATTTCATAGCTATTAATTGTATATATGGACATAGCTATTTGAATGTACTTGTGGTATTGTCTTGCATGCAATGCATAAGGGGACTACCATATGTGACCCAAAGTTTAATGCTCACTAGGGACATTTAGGCGCAGGTTGCGGTACTGCACCTACACATCTATGTTAGATCTTCTATAAATTTCCCTTTGTCAGCTCCACATAGAATACAACCTAATCCGGAACTAACATAATAATTGTTTTGTCACATTTCAAAGGTATTAATTGTAAATATGAACATAGCTATTTGAATGTGCGCGTGGAACTGTCTTGCATGCAATGCATTAGGGGAGTAATATATGTGATCAAAAGTTTGATGCTCACTAGGGACCTCTACTGCACCTACACATCTATGTTCGACCTTCTTTAAAATTCTATTCATCAGCTTCACATAGAGTACAACCTAATCCAGAATTAATATAATAGATATCTTGGCAGATTTCAAAGTTAATAATTGTATATATGGAGCTAGCTATTTGAATGTACTTGTGGTACTGTCTTGTATGCAATGCATTAGGGAAGTACCATATGTAACCAAAAGTTTGATGCTCCCTAAGGACCTCTAGACGCAGCTTGCAGTACTGCACCTACACATCTATGTTGGAACTTCCATACATTTCCCTTCATTATCTCCACATAGAGTACAACCTAATCTGGAATTCATATAATAATTCTTTTGTCACATTTCAAAGCTACTAATTGTATATATTGAATGTACTGTGGTACTGTCTTCCATGCAATGCATTATGGATAGGGGTGGATTTACCATATCTTCAAAGTTTATGATGCTCACCAGGGATATCTAGGCACAGCTGCAGGTACTGAACCTACACATCTCACATTTGTATTAGACCTTCTATAAATTTCCATTCATCAGCTCTACTTAGAGTACAACTTAATCAGAATTAATATAATAATTGTTTTGTCACATTTCATAGCTATTAATTGTATAGATGGACATAGCTATTTGAATGTACTTGTGGTATTGTCTTGCATGCAATGCATTAGGGGACTATCATATGTGACCCAAAGTTTAATGCTCACTAGGGACATCTATGCGCAGCTTGCGGTACTGCACCTACACATCTATGTTAGACCTTCTATAAATTTCCCTTTGTCAGCTCCACATTGAGTACAACCTAATCCGGAATTGATCTAATAATTCTTTTGTCACATTTCAAAGCTACTAATTGTATATATTGATGTACTGTGGTACTATCTTCCATGCAATGCATTATGGGTAGGCTGGATTTACCATATCTTCAAAGTTTATGATGATCACTAGGGACATCTAGACGCAGCTTGCGGTACTGCAGCTACACATCTCACATTTATATTAGACCTTCTATAAATTTTCCTTCATCAGCTCCACATAGAGTACAACTTAATCAGAATCAATATAATAATTGTTTTGTCACATTTCATAGCTATTAATTGTATATATGGACAAAGTATTTGAATGTACTTGTGGTACTGTCTTGCATGCAATACCTTAGGGGAGTATCATATGTGACCAAAGGTTTGATGCTCACTAGGGACATCTAGGTGCAGCTTGCGGTACTGCACCTACACATCTATGTTAGACCTTCTATAAATTTCCCTTCATCAGCTCCACATAGAGTGCAACCTAATCCGGAATTAATATAATCATTCTTTTGTCACATTTCAAAGCTACTAATTGTATATATACAATGCACTGTGGTACTGTTCTTCCCTGCAATGCATTATGCTTAGGTTGGATTTACCATATCTTCAAAGTTTATGATGCTCACTAGGGACATCTAGGCACAGCTTGTGGTACTGCACCTACACATCTCACATTTATATTAGACTTTCTATAAATTTCCCGTCATCAACACCACATAGAAAACAACATAATCCAAAACTAACATAATAATGATGTCACATTTCAAAGATATTAATTGTATTTATGAACATAGATATTTGAATGTGCTGATATTAATTGTATTTATGAACATAGATATTTGAATACACTTGAAGTACTATTTTGCATGCAATGCATTAGAGGAGCACTATCGGTGATGCTCACTAGGGAGCTTCCCTGCACCTACACATCTATGTTAGACCTTCTATAAATTTCCCTTCATCAGCTCCACATAGAGTACAATCTAATTTGTAATTAATATAATAATTATTTTGTCACATTTCAAAGCTACTAATTGTATATATTGAATGTACTGTGGTACTGTCTTCCATGCAATGATTTATGGGTAGGGTGGATTTACCATATCTTCAAAGTTCATGATGCTCACTAGGGACATCTAGGCACAGTTTGCAGGACTGCACCTACACATCTCACATTTATATTACACCTTCTATAAATTTCCCTTCATCAGCTCCACATAGAGTACAACTTAATCAGAATTGATATAATAATTGTTTTGTCACATCTCATAGCTATTAATTGAATATATAGTCATAGCTATTTGAATGTACTTGTGGTACTGTCTTGCACGCAATCCATTAGGAGAGTACCATATGTGACCAAAAGTTTGATGCTCACTAGGGACATCTAGGCGCAGCTTGCGGTACTGCACCTACACATCTATGTTAGACCTTCTATAAATTTATCTTCATCAGCTCCACATAGGGGCATATTCTCAAGGACTCATCGCTGAGTTAACGGCACTTTAACGCAGCAAAAGTGGCGAAAGAATTATGGCCCCATTCACAAGCTGGTGTAAACTCCCCACATCGCCAGTATACCAGCGATAGCTGCCACAAAAAACATCGCCACGGAGGAGAGAGACAACTAACGCTAATGATATGCAGAGTAGGTGTTCCCGTGCAAAAACACACAAAAACCCCACTTTGTGATATTCACAATGACCAGCCAGATCTGCGATGCGATCCAAAAACAGGCGATCTGGCACGTTAGCAGCAGGGATTTAACACCTGCCTTCCACTGGTGTTAAGCAGGACAACAAACTGCAGTATAAAAGGGAGCCCAGCCCAGAGCCACATCGGCAGACCAACACATGTCATGGAGCTACTGAACATGCAGCTCGGAGCCCCAAGAGGCCCACAACACCCACTGCCACCCCCCCAGGCCCCCCACCCCCCCAGGACCACCCCCCCGGACTACCACCAAGGCAGCGCAGAATGAGACAGCGGTCCTTCTGAAAATGCACCAGCCTCGGAGACTTAACGCCAGAGGAAGTCATTGCCCACTACAGGCTCAAAAGGACGACCATCCTCCGCATCCTGACCCACATTGCCCACAGGCTGACGGTACCATCACAGCGGACAACCAACATCCCTCCGCAGACAAAGCTGCTGGCTGTGCTGCACCTGTTGGCCTCTGGTACCTTCCAACCAACAACTGCCAGAGTCGGAGGAGTCTCACAGCCAGCCCTATCAAAGTTCCTCACACCTGTCTTGGATGCCATCATCAGCTTGGTACCCAGTACCTTCACTTTTCCCACACTGCGCAGAAACAGCTGGAGACCAAGCTAGGCGTCTATGCCATAGCTGGCTTCCCGCACTTGTTGTGGCAATTGGCTGCACACATGTCCTACTTGTGCCCCCTGCCGACACTGCACACAATTACCGCAACAGGAAGCACACGCATTCCATCAATGTGCAGGCAATAGTGGACCACTGGGGACTCTTCACCAACGTCGTCGCCAACTACTCAGGCAGTGTGCATGATTCCTACATCTTCCGACAGTCCATCAAAAACCAGTGCTTCGAGGATGGCACCTACGGAAATGCACTGCTTGTCGGTAAGTACCAACGGAACACACCACACACCTCAACTCCACAATCATGCAACTAGCAACTGTGGGAATGCACACGTCACAACATCACATACGACATGCCAAACAACATGCCCACCTACCAGACACGACAACACATGGAACTGTGGTAACAGGGGCCAGACATGTAGACAAGCCATCCACGTCATGGCACCTCTGCCACACAATAGCAGGATGTGGTGAGAGGCGGGAACCAAGTATGTGCGAGGGAGGTAAGTGACCCATGAATCAGAATGTACACAATGCCAAGTGTGGCGGGGATGTGCTGGACAGACTTAAGTATGCAGAGCACAGACATGTCCATGTGGACATATACTGCTGGTGTTTGTAGTGTCGTAGACAGTGGGCGCAACCATGTTACCTCAGGCAGTGGGGTAGACCCTGGAGATGTAGCTATGTTTTCCCCCCCTGTAAGCGTAAGCGGAGTGGGCTGGGCCAGCGTAGGAGTGGGAATCAATAGCCCGGGGCTCAGGGCGTGGTTCACTTCCGGGATGGCCACCAAAGCAACTACTGCATGTGTCTCTGTTGCCGCCATATCCTGACCATAAACAAAAACAGGGGAACCCTACTCACTGCGGAACCAGGGTAGATAATATTCTTTCAGAAACAATGGCTCCTGTGGATTGATATGATCTATAATAATATTAATATTTCGCGTAATAGCAATATAAAAGGGTTTTTCTAGGGTTGTCAGAGGACAAAGAACCACCAGTACTAATGATTGAATATATCATAAATAATTTTATGGTATAGAACAGAAGGAGCAATATGTATAATTACAAAAACTTAAATAAACATAAATACACAATTGTGCATAGTGTCCCAATGAAAACAAGAACCTCAATTAACAGTGCAAAATAGTGACAATAGTTTAAACAAGGTTTCCACAATTCTTTAAAAGTCGACCATTGTATGTATACAAAATATGCAGCAGCTATATATAATAATATGTGCTTGTTAATGGTTCGCTTTTGTTTATTGTCGACGACGTTTCGACCCTCTGTGCAATACAGGGTCTCATCAGGACCTAGGATTATAGGGACATCTATGGAGAAAAAGGAGGATAAAATCAGCATAGGGCCCAATTAATGGCACAAATGCGACTGAAGGGAGAGAGACTATAATATAAATACCTGGTAGTTTTGCGCAGCCACGTGAGAGGTGTGTGCCAACCGTGAGTGAAAAGAATAGAAAAAGATACTCACAATGGGACCCAGCCGGGTACTGATTGTGGGAGAAGGAAAAGAGGTTAGAATTATAAACCTTAGAATTATTCTTGTTTAAGGATTTATAGAAAATAGAGGCTCTTACCCCAATTGCGAGAGAAAGAATGGGGCTGCTCAATAAGGATAGCACAGCGTTACAATTGAAGAGTAATACACTATAGCATAGGATGGCTAATAGTGTGGCAAGCGAACTCTCTGGAAAAAAGGGAAACAATTTAGCATGTATATTCCAGAGTTGGGAGTTCTAGTAGTGTCCAAATACAAAATTTAATACCTGTGTCATAATATAGTCAGGCTCTTATGGTGCATGGGATAATGTTTCTTAACCGCGGCGCCCGGTCGGTGCTGCCATCAGTATTATCAAGGCGAGTCCTATCAGAGACACAATCGGTGGTTAATGGCCCGTTGTATAACACTCTGTAGTTGCTTTAAAAAGTATAAAAAGTCCTGTATAAGACAGAGACCATGTCTATTTTATGTCCGTGGGGGCGCTGTCATGCATAGTACTGGTGGTTCTTTGTCCTCTGACAACCCTAGAAAAACCCTTTTATATTGCTATTACGCGAAATATTAATATTATTATAGATCATATCAATCCACAGGAGCCATTGTTTCTGAAAGAATATATCCTGACCATAGGCCTACACACACGTGGCTGACCACCTTCAACGGCCAATATCACAGTGTCGTTGTCAGGCTTGTAGACATGCGCAGACAGTCATGACAATGGTGTGTCCTAGGAGTGCAAGTGATGCAACCGCGCAGCGCACACAAGTAAATAGGCTCGGGGGGAGTGAGGAGCAGCTGTGAGGCAACGTACTACACATGGATGCTGCTCATTTGCCACATGCAAGACATGTCAGACATGTATCCCAAAGTCCCACACATCACACACCAATATACTAATAAGCCTGTCAACACAGAATGCCGAACCACCGATTGACACATCTCTCTCCCCTGTCACAGGTGATCAAGGATATGCACTCTGCCCGTGGATGATGACACCCCTCCGAGTCCCGAACACCCAGGCAAAGAGGCAGTACAATGCGGCCCACATACGCACCAGGGGCATTGTGGAGCGCTCATTTGGTGTGTTGAAGTCACGTTTCAGGTGCCTGGACATCACAGGTGGAAGACTCCTGTACAGCCCGCAAATAGTGTGCAAGATGATCATTGCATGTTGTGTGTTGCACAACATATGTGTACGCACCAATGCCCCATGGATCCATGTGCCAGATGCACCGGACGATGATGATGAGGATGAGGCAGGTGGAACACACCCCAGTGCAGCAGCAGCTGGAATAGCCCGAAGGGACACTATCATTCACAATTTCTTCACATAAGCACGTCACATAGGGACTGTCCTTAGCAATCATGGGACAGGTCAAAATGACCACAGGCACAGCATGTGCAAATAAATTCATTCCAAGACACATTCCCTGTGTGCATGTCACTCCTCTGCATTGGCACATCGCTCTGACAAGTGTATGTGCAACATTTAGTGCTGACAATTTCACCAATGGCAATTGGATGGTGGGAGTGTCACCTCCGTTCTCTGGATCCTGTTTTCCTGCGGACTGAACCGCGTCTTCCTCTTCTTCTTCTCCTTGCCCTTCCCTGGCCCCGAGGTCCCAGGCTGGTCCTCCGTGGGGCTTGTGGGGTTCGGGTTGTCCTCTGTACTTGCTCCAGCTCCCTCCATTGTGCTTCGCAGTTGTTATGTTTTTTTTATTTATTTCTGGGTTTTTTGCTGCTTTTATGGTGATTTTTCCCGCCTGACGTGGGAATTTCAAGCCTGGCACTGCTTGTCGCCGATTTTTCTATCGCGGTTGGGTCCATCGCAACTTTTTTCACGTTCGGGTTTCCATTTTTATCGCCGTCGCAGTAGTTGTATCGTGGACATTTGACGCGTTCTCGGGAGACTATCGCATGTTACCGCCGTGTTGAGAATACGACGTTAACACAGAGTTATTTTCCCGCGATAGATGGCGATATGAAAACGTGCGTTAGCCTTTTTTGGTGATGATTATCGCACGTTCTTGAGAATATCCCCCATAGAGTACAACCTAATCCGGAATTCATAAAATAATTATTTTGTCACATTTCAAAGCTACTAATTGTATATATTGATGTACGGTGGCACTGTCTTCCATGCAATGCATTATGGGTAGGGTGGATTTACCATATCTTCTAAGTTTAAGATGCTCACCAGGGACATCTAGGCGCAGCTTGCGGTACTGCACCTACACATCTCACATTTATATTAGACCGTCTATAAATTTCCCTTTATCAGCTCCACATAGAGTACAACCTAATCCGGAATTATTATAATAATTGTTTTGTCACATTTCAAAGCTATTAATTGCATATATGGACATAGCTATGGTACTGTCTTGCCTGCAATGCATTATGGGAATATCAAATGTGACCAAATGTTTGTGATGCTCAATAGGGACCTCTAGGAGCAGCTTGCGGTACTGGCAGTGCTTGTTCATTGCTTACTAGGGACCTCTAGGAGCAGATTTCAATGCTGGTGTCTTGCTCACTAGAACCTCTAGGAGCAGCTTGCGGTACTGCACCTACCACATCTCACATTTATATTAGACCTTCCCCTCATCAGCTCCACATATAGTACAACCTAACCTAATCCGGAATTAATATAATTCTTTTGTCACATTTCAAAGCTACTAATTGTATATATTGAATGTACTGTGGTACTGTTCTTCCATGCAATGCATTATGGGTAGGGTGGAATTACCATATCTTCAAAGTTTATGATGCTCACTAGGGACATCTAGGCGCAGCTTGCAGTACTGCACCTACACATCTCACATTTAAATTAGACCTTCTATAAATTTCCCTTCAGCAGCTCCACATAAAGTACAACCTAATTCAGAATTAATATAATAATTGTTTTATCACATTTCATAGCTATTGATTGTATATATGGAGAAATCTATTTGAATGTACTTGTGGTACTGTCTTGCATGTAATGCATTAGTGGAGTACCATATGTGACCAAAGGTTTAATGCTCACTAGGGACATCTAGGTGCAGCTTGCGGTACTGTACGTACACATCTATGTTAGACCTTCTATAAATTTCCCTTCATCAGCTCCACATAGAATACAACATAATCCGGAACTAACATAATAATTGTTTTGTCACATTTCAAAGATATTAATTGTATTTATGAACATAGATATTTGAATGTGTTTGAAGTACTGTCTTGCATGCAATGCATTATGGGTAGGGTGGATTTACCATATCTTCAAAGTTTATGATGCTCACTAGGGACCTCTAGGAGCAAATTGCGGCGCTGCACCTAGACAAGCAGTGCCGGTGCCTTGCTCACTAGGGACCTCTATGAACAGCTTGCGGTACTGCACCTAGACATCCAGTGCTGGTGCCTTGCTCACTAGGGAGCTCTAGGAGCAGCTTGCGGTACTGCACTGAGACATACAATGCTGGTTCCTGGCTCACTATGCAATCATTTGCAATGCACTAGGTCTCACATTACTGAAAGTATGAGCTATTGGCGTTGCATTATTATTTGTAACACCAATACCTCAGACTATCAGTAATGCGAGACTTATTGCATTGCAAATGCTTGTTTTCCTATGCTACATTGGCGATTTTGATTTAACATGGACAGGCACTACATTTTATGCAGGACAAGAAGTAGCTTTTAAATGGGTACGCTGGCATCAAGACTCCCCCGGCCCATCTCTCAGAATACTGCATGCTGCACTCAGGAGATCATCAATAAGTGACAAACATTGCTGACCTACTTAAACTAGCAGAAAGCAACTTCAACTACCACCACATCCCTTAACTCATATCACAACAAAAAAGCTTTATAGTGAGTTCACGGAGACCAACAAAAAATGTCCCAACGCATTAGTGTTAATGTTGTTTCCGAAACAAATTGTGCACATGTACTTAAAGCAAATGACCATACTGTTCAGTCCTCCACGCTTTTAATGCCACGTGGCTCTGAATTTACGTGTCAGAATTAGCCTTCAATTTACGGCCAGTACATGTTTTCAAGTAATTACTTTATTTAAATAGAAACAACGTACAATGGCAAAGTAACAGCCATATCTTACAAGTAATTAAAAAAATTGTCATTCCTTTCAAAATGTGTACCCCATTACCACCGCATTATAACCACAAGTAAGAATTTAACCGTAAAAAACATAAACACAGATTTTTCAGAGAAAAAAGCCTTCAATAGCTGTATAAATCATGCCATTATCTAACATCAATGAGTGGGGAAAACCTGAATACTGAAGCTGAAAACATGGTGAAGAAAAGGCAGACTTCATTCCATCTTCAAGGCTCTGTGAGGAAAACACTTCAGAAACCAACCTTCCAAACCGACCCGTGACTCCTACCAAGGGAAAGAGGGAGGAAAACAAGGAATGTGTCGCCGAGCAACAGAAGATATGTGAGCTAAAAACGTATACAACTATCAATAGGTTATTATGAGATCATAACACATCCCCGTTTTACCCTTTGTTAACAGAGGTTCCAAGGTAAACATAATGGGGCATATTCACAAGAACGTGCGATAATCATCACCAAAATAGGTTAACGCAACTTCCCATATCACCGTCCATCGCGGGAAAATAACTCCGTGTTAACGTCCCATTCTCAACACGGCGGTAACATGCGATAGTGTCCCGATAACTCGTCACATGTCCGCGATACAACCACCGCGACGGCGATAAAAAAGGAAACCCGAACGTGAAAAAAGTTGCGATGGCCCCAACCGCAATAGAAAAATTGGTGACAAGCAGCACCAGGCTTGCAATTCCCACGTCAGGTGGAAAAAATCACCATAAAAGCAGCAAAAAAAAAACGAAAAAAAAAACCATAACAACTGCGAAGCACAATGGAGGTAGCCGGAGCAAGTACAGAGGACAACCCGAACCCCACAACCCCACGGAGGACCAGCCTGGGACCTCAGGGTCAGGGAAGGGCAAGGAGAAGAAGAAGAGGAAGATGCGGTTTCAGTCCGCAGGAAAACAGGATCCTGATTACGGAGGTGATAGAACACCATCAACACCTGTCCGTCACCTCCACTGTGTCATTGGCAACAAAAAATGGAATATGGCAGTCCATCCTGGACAAGGAGAATGCAGTCGGAGTGCTGAGGAGGACAATGGAAGAGCTCAAGAGGCGCTGGAATGATGTGAAGCGCAAAAACAAGCTGAAACTCGCCAACAACCGCAAAGCAGCAATGCAGACTGGGGGTGGGAGTCCTGCGCCACAGGAGGAGCTGGATGAGATGGAGGAAATGGTGTCCACAGTCATCAGTGAGGAGACGGTGGCAGGAGTCGGAGGACCGGACACTGCTCAACATGACCTGACACAACAGCAACAGGGTGAGTTACCACCAGGGACTGGGGGGACGGGGGGAGATGGGCACAATGGCACACATGCACAAGCAAGTACAGCACATCTGCGGACAAACAATGCCCAAGAGTCACAACTCCGACCAATAGCCCAATTTACCCAAGTCTGCAACAGCTCAGCACTGTATAAGCACAGAAGTGAAAGGCACACCGCCTGAAAGGGATAAGGGCCAGCCAAAGCAGAGCTGAAAGGGCAAATCACACACAATGCAGCACACACACATAACACTCAGAGCACCTCAACATTTACAACAAAGAAGACCAAACTGCAACACTTTCACAACAGAACAGAGGACACAACTGCTGCCGCCCGTGTGTAGAAAATGACCATTCGCATTTGGCATAGCAGGAAACTGTGAGATGACAATGGACAAATACAACCTCACATCTGTGATGGTGGCGAAATGTCAACTGTCCAGCATTAACTATGCATCTCCTCACAAACAGTCACAATGTACATTGACATGCAGTCTGTCTGTAAACTTGGCCAATGCGTCAACATACATGTGAACACAATGTCAAACTGCATCTCCCCTTCACATTGCAGAGGGAGAATCATCACCTCCTGCAGAGCAGACCATACTCCTCATCACCAATGATGAAGAGGACCTACACACCATCGACCCCGATGCCCTCCAACAGCTCATGGACACCCTCAGCACCCCACCCCCAGGAGCAGGGCAGCCCAGCTGCATCGAGGCGAACCCACCCCCTGCACAGACCACACAGCAGGAAGCACCCACCACCCCAGCTGTCTCCCAGGATCCCCACGACCAACACATGGCATTCCAACGCCGTGTGTCGCAGGGCCAGAAGGAGACGGCAGAGCAGGAGCGGGTGGGGTTCGACCTCATGGCAGCCAAAATAGATGCCATACGTGGGTGTCCAAGTCCCATCAGGGACCACCTACAGGCCCTAACGGACACCCACAGTCTGCTCCATGGTCTCCAACAATCCATGGCTGACATCACCGGAGTCATGACTCGTAGACAAGAACAACTATCTAGTCAGAGTGGCTCCAGCGACCTCAGCCGTGAGTTGGCCAACATGGGGAGGAACATGGAGAACATGGAGCGGATGCAGGCGGGAAGAATGGCTGCCACGGCTGCATACCAGCGAGATGTAGCAGGAATCTACCATGCCCTGCAGAACCACATCATGGAAGTGCTGCCACAAGGCCTGGCGCAGATTAATGCTGCTGCCACTACTCCCTCCACATCACCGACCCATGATGTGTCACTGCCACACAGTGCCGCAGACAAAACACCACCAACCACATGTGAGGCACATCACACATAGGAGGACGATGATGAGGATGAATCTGCTGTTGGGCTAAGTAGGAGGCGGTAGCATTCATCTCCGCCATATGGCCTCTTTCTGCTTGGTTCTGCCCTCTACATCATGCCCAGGAATAACACCCTCCACTGTCCCCCTTAACACTCTGCGACACTCACCTTGGGCCCCGACATGGACTGCTACATTTGTTTAGGCAATCAATGACACAGAAATCAGACTGCGGACTGAACTCCCTCTCCTATGATGCACTTTTCCCTCCCCAAAGGACCCTGGCTGGCCCTCCATGGGGCAACATTGTAAAGTAGCGTGTGCATGGCCAGGTACTGGTCCACCTTCACCACTCCACCGAATGTGAATAAGACATTCAAATTCACACAGATGAGTCATGTCCATGATCAAGCAAGTATGAAAGTATGGATGTATGTAGGGGCAGTGTTTCCAAACAACGGTGCTCCCTGGGAACGGATTTCAATGCGCATGTATATCCGTGACCCAGATAGGCAGTGAGATGACTGGGAATGTGTGAACTAGCTGTGGCCTCATTGCCCCAAAACAACAATATCGCTATTTTATTTCCAAACTTAGCCCCACGTCAATGTATGAAATAGGGCTGTGTGTCACAAAGGCAAAGTCACAGTTATGTGGAAGCCACAGCTCGGAGCAATGATTGGTCTGAGTGTGGAGCGCTTGGACTCCTGGGATGGTCGGTGCGTAAGTGTGAAGGTCATACCATGCAGGTGAACTATGAGCAAGGACTCCTGTGTGTGGGTTGTGAATACGTTGGTCTCTGTTTTGCGCTGTGTGTAGTGTGGGAGCCGTCAGCAGCTGCTATGGTATCGCTCAGGGTGTGCCGGGTGCATGCATTCCCAAGGTCGGAGGTGCAGATGTGCTACCGCCTTCCAGTTCAGACAGAGGGGCTGTCATCCACAATGTTAGTTTGTCATCTGCTTTCATTCTGGAAATGTGATGGGTATTGGGTGGGGGGGATGTCACTGCTTCGCCTTCCAGCATGGCTGAACCCTTACCAGCCATGTACGTGCCCTCATGGTCAGTATTGCATGCTCTGATGTAGCAGTGTTGTTTTGCTGCAGTCTGACAGTGATGGGTGCAGGTAGCTGTGAGGAGGCAGTTGACCACTCACCTTGCACCTATTAGCTGGCACTGATCACTTCTCTTGATGGATGACGTCTGTGTACACATGTGACCTGTACATGGCACATTTGACCAGGGGACACCTTGGTGTGTTCCACGCAAGGTGGACCTACTGGCTTCTAGGCTGGTGTGCATCTCCCAATGTTGCTGAGGTGTCCACTGTGCCCACATCCCCCTTACAGCCATGTTGTACATGTTGTGGGACTCGACACACAGGGTGTATATTTGCATCAGGCAGGTACATCTCTGACCACAAATGGCACCCTGTTGTCTTTTCCTGAACACCAATGACGGCCTTCATGTCACGTTCATGTACACGTGGGACGCTGATGAGTGGCATGAGGTACTACATGTGACACCCTGATATGGCATGTCGAATATGTGACGCCATAAACAGTTTCTCGGTACAGAGGTGACATACACACCATCTCTTCTTGCAACATATGCGAATGTAAGCACTCAATGTTGCACTTACACCCGTCAGATTAATGTGCTAATGCAGAGGACTGACATGCACACGGGGAATGTGTGTTGCTAATATTTTATTTGCACATGCTGGTCATGTAGTCATCTTGTACTGTGCCATGATTACTGTGGATAGTCACAATGTGACGTGCTCATGCGAAGAAATTGTTGATGATTGTGTTCTTTCGGGCTATTCCTGCTGTGGCTGCAGTGGGGTGTGGTCCACCTGCATCATCTTCCTCATCATCGTCCGGTGCTTCTGGGACTTGGATCCATGGGGCATTGGTGCGTACACAGGTTGTGCAATACACAACATGCAGTGATCATCTTGCACACTATTTCTGGGCTGTACAGGAGTCTTCCACCGGTGATGTCCAGGCACCTGAAACGTGATTTCAACACGCCAAACGTGCGTTAAACAATGCCCCTGGTGCGTTTGTGGGCCACATTTTACTGCCTCTGGGCCGGGGTGTTCGGGGCTCAGAGGGGTGTCATCATCCACGGGCAGAGTGCATATCCTTGATCACCTGTGAGAGGTAAGTGAGGCCAGTGTTAACTGGCGGTTCTGCATGCTGTGTTGGAAGACATACAAGTTTCGTGGTGTGTGATTTGTGCGACCTTGGGATTCATGTTAGCCATGTATTGCTGCTGGCAAATGTGGTAGGACAATGTGTATTACGTAGCCTCACAGCTGCTCCTCCCTCCCACCGAGCCTATTTACTTGTGTGTGCTGCGCGGTTGCATCACTTGCACTCCTACGGCACACCATTGTCATGCCTGTCTGCGCATGTCCGCAGGACTGACAGCAAGACTGTAATGTTGGCCGTTGAAGGTGTGCGGCCAAGTGTGTGTAGTCCTATGGTAAGGATAGGCCGGACACAGATGTGGAGTTCTGGCCTGGCTGAACTCGCGCTGATATTGAGGCTAAGCCTTCGGTTCAGGCTGCGGCAATGTAGATACACACACAACAGTTGGCATGTATGAGCCGAGACCCCGAGCAGTCTTGCGCTCCTTTATTAGTCCATTCGGGCGAGGCCGCCCTCCTGGTGCATGCTACATTGCGACATTGTCAATTACAGGCCGGGTAGCGCAAACACTACTACGGAGACACACGCCATAGTCACTTTTGTGGCCAGGCCGGAACTGGACCACGCCCAGAGCCCAGAACTGAACCACGTCCAGAGCCCCGGGCCATTTCTCCGCACTCCTCACACGCGTGCGCCGCCGCCGCGGCGCTGGGATGTCATGCGCTTTGGAGTACGTCTCCAGACGATCTGCCCAGGCTTACCGGCGGCCTGCCTGGGACGGGCGTGGCCCCTTGACTGTGAAGGGCTCCAGTGGCATTACCGGGGACATGCTGTTGGCTACTGGAGGCAGACTTGTGGGGTAGCCCCTCGGGACAATGACTTGCGGTGCACTGAGTTCGGCCCACCGGAAGAGCTGAGCGGGTGTGCAGCCTGCGATGATGCAGCAGGCCTGGAGGGGCGGACTGAAAAGGATGTGTATGTTACTTGCTGTACCACAGTGTGGTCAGAAGGCAGCAGTAGCCAACTCGCAACTCCCCGGTGCGGTGCCGCTGGGTGCGCTGGGGGCCTGTTGCAAAGAAGCCAGCGATCGGCTGAGGAGGCTGCCAAGCCCGCGGAGCCCGGCCTTGGAGATTGCACCGGCAAGTGGTGGGCCCTCTTGGAGAGACTCCGGTGGCGGCAGGTGAGCAGTGAGGCCAGGGTGCGCAGGGGCGGGCATTCACCGCTGGGCGCAGGTCGGGTCTGGGGATCAGCGGGCTGGGGTGCGGCAGGTGCACAGGATCACGAAGGCACCACCGGTCTCGACGGCGGCCTCGTGGCAGGGTGAGGGACGCCGCCCTGGCAGACATGCCACCACTGCAGGCGATGACGAGATGTGCGCCAGGTGGTGTGGGACGTAGCCACCTCGTTGCCGGTGTGACTTTGCCCATTGTAGGTGGTCAGCCACGTGTGTGTAGGCCTATGGTCAGGATATGGCAGACACAGAGCCACACGCAGTAGTTACTTCGGTGTCCGTCCCGGAAGTGAACCACTCCCTGAGCCCCGGCCTATTTAGTCACTCCCCTACGCTGGACTGATGTGCGCCGGGCCTGCCCACTACACTTACGCTTACAGGGGGGCCGACATGGCTACTTGTCCAAGGTGTTCCCCACTGCCTGTGATGACATGGTTGCGTCCACTGTCCACAACACTACAGACTCCAGCAGTATGTGTCCACATGGACATGTCTGTGCTCTGCATACTCAAGACTGTCCAGCACATCACCGCCACACTTGGCATTGTGTACATTGTTATTCATGGGTCCATTGCCTCCTTCGCACAATCGTGGTTCCCACCTCTCCCCACATTCTGCAAATGTCTGGCAGAGGGGCTATGCCTTAGTGCATGGTTTGTCCACATTTCTGGCCCCTCTTACCACGGTTACTTTGTTGTCGTGTCTGGCAGGTGTGCATGTTGGATGTGATTTTGTTACGTGTCCATTCCCACAGTTGTGCGTTGTGTGATTGTGGAATTGAGATGTGTGGTGTGTTCCGTTGGTACTTACCAACGAGCAGTCCATTTCCATAGGTGCCATCCTGAAAGCGCTGGTTGATGATGGACTGTCGGAAGATGTATGAGTCATGCACACTGCCTGGGTAGTTGGCGACGACATTGGTGAACAGTCCCTGGTGGTCCACTTTTGCCTGCACATTGATGGAATGTGTGTGCTTCCTGTTGCGGTAATTGTGTGCAGTGTCGGCAGGGGGCACAAGTAGGACTTGTGTGCAGTCGATTGCCCCCAACACGTGCGGGAATCCGGCTATGGCGTAGAAGCCTTGCTTGGTCTCCAGCTGTTCCTGCGCAGTGTGGGGGAAGTGAAGGTGCTGGGGTATGAAACTGATGATGGCCTCCAGGACAGGTGTGATGGCCTTTGATTGGGATGGCTGTGAGACTCCTCCAACTCTGGCAGTTGTTGGTTGGAAGGTACCAGAGGCCAACAGGTGCAGCAAAGCCAGCAGCTTTGTCTGCGGAGGGATCTTGGTTGTCCGCTGTCTTGGTACCGTCAGCCTGTGGGCAATGTGGGTCAGGATGCGGAGGATGGTTGTCCTTTTGAGCCTGTAGTGGGCAATGACATCCTCTGGCGTTAAGTCTGTGAGGCTGATGCGTTTTCGGAAGGTCTGCTGTCTTGTTCTGCGCTGCCTCGGTGATGGGCCGGGGGGTGGTCCTGGGGTGGTGGCGGTGGGTGTTGTGGCCCTCTTGGGTCTCCAAGCTGCATGATTAGTAGCTCCATGGCATCTGTTGGTCTTCAGATGTGGCTCTGGCCTGGGCTCCCTCTGTACTGCAGGTTTTCGTCCTACTTAAGACCAGTAATGGGCAGGTGTTAAGTCCCTGCTGCTAAAGCGCCTTATCGCCTGTTTTTGTCCGGCATCGCAGATCTGGCTGGTCGTTGAGAATATCGCGAAGTGGTGTTTTCGTGTGTTCTTGCACGGGAATGCCTACTCTGCATGTCATTAGCGTTAATTGTCGCTCTCATCCGTGGCGAAGTGTTTTGTGGCAGCTATCGTGGGAAAACTGGCGATGTCGGCAGTTTGCACCAGCTTGTGAATGGGGTGATAAGTCTATCGCTACTTTTGCGGTGCTAAAGTGCCGATAAATCGGCAATGGCTCCTTGAGAATATGCCCCTGAGAGTCTGGTGTTTCTGTTCCAGAGAAGAGGGCAGAGGAAAGGCGGTGGCGGCGTTCGCAGGTAGGGTTTTAAAAACAAATTCTACCCGCCCCCACCTCCCCCACTACGGTCCCCTACCAGCTGCCACTGGCTCTCTCCCTGATTAGCAATTGACTGCTGCTCAGCTGCCATGGGTTGCTAATATAAGCTGTAACTGCCCTTTAGCTCAGGGAAAATCTACAATGATAGAAACTCGGGTGAACCTAGCTTTGATGTGACTTGAATGTGGAGCGCAGTGCTGCTCTTTTCGATAAAGCTAGTACAAAGGCTGTTGCCTTTGTGAAGCCATGCTGGCTTGCCCTGCTGCTTCCGCTGAATTTGCCTGTGTGGAAGCACCAAGCCAACCCAAGGAGTTGAGTAACATCTGCAAAGAGCACTAAAAAGCTCCCTATACCCCTTTCTAGAGAATATTCAACAGCCACCTTAGAACCTACAATTCACAAGTATTATGAGTAGAGTGGTAACTGGTGAGTTCATTTCTCTCTGTGTTATGTTTTCTTACCCACAACCTTGCCCTGTTGTGAAGAGGTCTGTCACCCAGTTGGCTTGCAAGCTAGCCATACTGAGAAAGTTATAGGTGAACATTAGTGGGCTGAATGTCAGTGTGTGTGACTGTGCACTTACCTAAGGTCAGTAAGCCACATTCCCCATCGAGTACTGAGACTGCACCTCTTAATTGTGGAGTCATTGAATTGAAATCCCTGGGATCTCCAAGTTGCAGAAATCCAGGTTTAAAACAATCTCTAAACCCTAAGCTGGGAGATATGCATATCTTCCCAGTCCTATAATTCCTAACTCTGAACATTGCAATACCTAGTTTGAATCAGGGTTGCAAGTTGCAGTAGTGTGTTTCTTGATCTTGATAGTTAACCTCTGTTCACAATGGGGCCTGATTCACAGAACTAACTTACGTCAAAATCCTAAACTTACAACAATTTTGGTATTCACAGAATGAACTTACATTTGGGTATTCACAGAATGAACTTACACATTTGGGTATTCACAGAATGAACTTACAACAATTTTGGGATTCACAGAATGAACTTACTCATCCTAACTTTATGTCTGCCACCGGGCTGGAGATTCCGGCCCGAGTGTGGACATAAGGTTAGGATGAGTAAGTTTATTCTGTGAATACCCAAATGTGTAAATTCATTCTGTGAATACCAAAATTGTTGTAAGTTCATTCTGTGAATACCCACATGTGTAAGTTCATTCTGTGAATACCAAAATTGTTGTAAGTTCATTCTGTGAATACCCAAATGTGTAAGTTCATTCTGTGAATACCCAAATGTGTAAGTTCCTTCTGTGAATACAAAAATTGTTGTAAATTTAGGATTTTGACGTAAGTTAGTTCTGTGAATCAGGCCCAATGTATTCTAGATCACAAATAGCAGTGAAGATGTCACTAGGTCTTTGGTAGGGTAATTTGTGTCCATTGGCTACATGGTCTTACCAATAACACAGTACTTGCGACCAGCAGGTTAATACACATTGGCCCATATTCTGATTTGGCCCTGTGAGAAATGAGGTTGTTGGTTGAATGAGAGGTGACCCCATTTCAAGCAACAGTCACAATCTCCATCAGGGTGAACCACAAAAGTCACTAACTTAACCTGTGCTTAACCCTCTGGTAGATTGGCTCAAATGCAGTCAGGCTTAACTTAAAGGCAATGTGTAAAGCATCTATGCAGCACACAAACGGTAGAAAATTGAAATCACAGCACAAGAAAAATACCACACCAATTTAGAAAATAAAGTACATTTTAATAAATTATTTGACACCAAAATGACAAATATCCAATCAGTATAATCAGAGTTATGACTTTTTAAAGTTTAAGGTGAAAACTAGTGCCTCTAATATCATAACACCAACAGTGGATATCTAGTTGTGTGAGATCAGGCCAAAGTTGAAAAAATATGGCTGACCACGATGGAGTGCGAGTTAGATACAAAAAGTGGATTGAGTATGGTCGGTGCTTACCTTCGTACTTTGAAATTTTTTTAAAGTGTTATGAATAGATAAACTTCAGTGGGGCAAGGCTCCAGGCGGTGTCCAAAGGTGGAGGCATCATCGCCGTGGAGCCTCTGGCTAAAGTCTTTGAGAAGATTTCTACGTTTGGACTGATGGACTGATTTATATTTAGGAGGCCATCTCAAATGTGGAATGGCTGCCCACTTAATTTATAAATGACTGCCAAGAAGGCAGTCATTTATAAAGGCACTGGCAGGAACCGCCATCACAGCCATTCCTGGCAAAGCATTTTACTGCTTGCTGCAGGGCTGCATCAGGACACAGCCATGCAGCAAACAGTATTGATTTTCTTTTTTTTAAAAATCCCAAAATAGGATTTTCTTCATGAAAAGAAAAAAACGAATGCTCCCCTTGCCATGGGAAGCTTCTCCCATGGCAGGGGGAGCATTAGAATGATGTTACTGTTCCTTACCGCCAGGTTTACCTGGCAGTGAGAAACAGTAAAAAATGACCCAATTTACATGGTTGGACATGTAGCTAACGAACTGGGGAGTAAGGGCAGTTGAAGAAGTCTGGCCATGGTGGAGACATAATGGTCTCTGCAATGGCTAAACTTAAGGTCTTCCTGCAATTAAATTTGGTTGGCAGACAACTATATTAGCAGGGAGTGACCGCTGTTGCCATTAAGATGGAGTACCCTATCCATCAGTATATAAATCTGGCCCTTAGTCTCTTTCTTGGAAGTTGAAAATTTCAAGTGGGATGAGGCTGTAGTCGATGAGTGTTCCACGAGGCCGGACACCCCTTTGGGAATAGACGGCTAAACATGAATTGCTGCTGCATAAAAAAACATAGCGGGAGCTGCTGAAAAGTCAGACCAACTGGAGATGCACCAAGGGCGGATACACAAGCAGGTTGGCCTCGGTCTTCACTTGATTCTCAGAGCAGTTGTTAGCCAAAAAGTTTCTAAGTCCCAAATTTTGGATTTTGGCTATCTGGGAACTTTTAGCACCACCACCAAAGGACCAGGACTGGAAAGGGCATCACTTGGGGGTGTTAGGACTCACTCAGGCTGGGTTCAGGGGCAGGTTCAAGATGGTTGGACCCTTTTCTGTTCCTTCCCTAAGGCTCCTATCTGGAGGCCGGCCAGCTAGCCTTTGGAATCACTCTGGTAGTCCATGGTTCAAGTGATGAAATATGGCTCATGCAGCAGGGCAGGCCTCTCAGGGTTCAAAACAGGCACACCTAATCCCTCTATTGTGTAGCTGTCTGGGATGAATAAATAAAGTTCAACTACACCCAGTCATGTTACACAGTAATAATTTTTTGAAAAAATATGAAATGAAAAATGACTAAAAAGACAAAAATATGAATGCTGTGCCATTTTGGCCAATAATGTAAATAAATGAATGCACTTATCGCATGATCAAAGTGGGATTGGTTTAACTTGCTCTATAGGTCGCTATTGCAGTGGAAGCCCAGGGCTGCACCTCCCCCTTGGGGACCATCTTTTTTGCTAATTAGAGTCTGACCCGGGTCCCTGGGTTACTGGATTGCCCCTTTTTTCTGAAACTTTCTATAAGTGGCATTTTAAAAATGTTAACTTAAAATCTAACTTTACGATTAAAGAGGATTTTCAAATTACAATTTTGCAGACACCAAACACAAAATGCTTACCTGTCACCAATCAAAAATTAGCACTAATTAAATGTAGTAAGGCAATCCAATGATATCCTATGGGAGAGGTAGGCTCATAGGGCCTGATTCACAGAACTAACTTACGTCAAAAACTTAAAGTTAGTACTTTTGGTATTCACAGAATACACTTACTCATTTTGGTATTCACAGAATGAACTTACTCATTTCGGTATTCACAGAAGTTAGTAGTCCTAACTTTAGGACTCCTAAATGCCTTCTGTGAATACCGACTCCTAACTTTACTACTCCTAAACTGAGAAAAATCCTAACTTTAAGACTTTCGGTATTCACAGAAGGCATTTAGGAGTCCTAAAGTTAGGAGTCCTAACTTTACTACTCCTAAACTGAGAAAAATCCTAACTTTAAGACTTTCGGTATTCACAGAAGGCATTTAGGAGTCCTAAAGTTAGAGTCCTAACTTTACTACTCCTAAACTGAGAAAAATCCTAACTTTAAGATTCTTCGGTATTCACAGAAGGCATTTAGGAGTCCTAAAGTTAGGACTACTAACTTCTGTGAATACCGAAATGAGTAAGTTCATTCTGTGAATACCAAAATGAGTAAGTGTATTCTGTGAATACCAAAAAGTACTGACTTTACGTTTTTGACGTAAGTTAGTTCTGTGAATCAGGCCCATAGTACTTAAAAACAAATGTAGGAGTTTTTCACTACCAGGACATGTAAACTATAAAAGTACATATCCAAGCTTTTAATTACAATGCACTCTGCCCTATGGGCTACCTAGGGCCTACATTAGAGGTGACTTATAGGCAAGAAAAGAGAAGTTTAAGTCTTGGCAAGGGGGTTATATTGCCAAGTCTAAGTGGCAGTTTAAAATTACATTTAGGCTGCAATGTCATACCTGGGACATTTTTTTAAGGGCTACTTAAGTGGTGGCACAATAAGTGCTGCAGGCCCACTAATAGAATTTAGTTTTTAGCTATGGTTTAAGCCAGTTTTACCATGTGTAAAGGGGAGAGCACACACACTTTAGTACAGTGTGAGGAATTGGGTTATTGGTTGAGGGGAGTTGAAACACTACTCAAGCAGCAACCACAATCCTTGTCAGGGTGAGGCAGAAGCAAATCCCACATTAACCTGTGCTCAACCCTCTGGTTGTGTGGCACAGAGCAGTCAGGATTACCTTAGAACAATGTGTGACGTAGTTATGCAGCGCTTCAAACAGTTATAAAGTAAAAACACAACAGGAGAAAAGTCCCACACTGACTTAGAAAA
Organism: Calotriton arnoldi; assembly: GCA_963921515.1. NCBI lineage: Eukaryota > Metazoa > Chordata > Amphibia > Caudata > Salamandridae > Calotriton > Calotriton arnoldi. Next base: position 591,442 of record CAWUFW010008157.1, read on the forward strand.
ATAGAGCACAATTTATCATGTTAATCAACACAAACATGACATAAATCCACTCAATAGAACTGGAGAAATAAAATTTTAAAGATTTAAATGAAAATAGTACCAAAAAGCCCAAAGCGCCACTCACTGCTATCTCATGGTACGAGGCCAGGAGAAAGTCCCAAGTTCAGGTTGACCACGATGGAGCGTTAACCAGATACAGGGACCAGGTTAGTCTGAAAATGTACCTAATTAGTCCAGTGCAAAGACTCCTGTTCGGGGTGGAGGGGGTTATGAGGCGCAGGGAAGTATTTCGGACGATCGTCGTTGTAGAGCGAAGAGCAGGCCGGGCATCATGGATGGTCACCGATGTAGTGCAAATATCCAGTTGCCATCGTGAGCAGTCGGGCTGGAGCTTAGCGATGGCACTCCCCACGAGCGGTCGATGTTGTAGGGCGAAGGGCCAGGTTGATCGAACTTAGCATTGTCGGGCTGTGCAAGTGACAAGGTTTTGGCACCAACTGGCTCATTCGCAGTCACGAAGAGCCCAAAAGCTTCAATGCAGCTCCACTGAGGCCACACCAAGGGTCCACTTCCTGAAGGGCACCACTTGGGGTCTGGGTGCTGGTTCAGGTGGTGGGGGAGCCTGTTATATCCCTATGGCTCTGAACAGGAGGCCAGCAGACTAGCTCTTGGAGTGACTCGGGAGTCCTGGGTTCAGGTGCAGTTCCAAATCCTTCTGACAAGCAGAAGGGCAGCAGAACAGCAATCCAGCAAGGCAGCAGTACAGCAAATCAGTAGTCCACGGGGCAGCAGTCCATTAGAGTGGCAGTCCTTTCAGCAGCACAGCAGTCCTTCTGCCTGGCAGAGTCCTCACAGGTCCAGAAGTGTATTGAAGAGCTGATGTTTATACCTATGCCTCCTTCGAAGTGGGTGAAGCATCTGAAAGTTTCCCTTTGAAAAGCACAGCTTTCCTGCCTCCCCTGTCTTGGCTCCAGACTAACTACAGAGGGTATGCAGCCCTTTAAGTGGAGGCAGGACACAGCCTATTCAAGTGGAAGTAGGCCTATTCCCAACTCTGTCCTCCTATCCTGCCAGTGATGGCCCATCCAGGCACACCTAAGCTTCCTATTGTGTGTGGCTTTTCAAGAGGAATACTTAAAGCCCAACTACCAGTTACACCCAAGCATGTGACCCAGAGACAGGCTGCAGGTATTAAATGGCTAAGTCAGGAAAAGGTCAACTTTCTAAAAGTGACATTTTCAAAATTGTAATTTAAAATCTGACTTTACCATAAGAGACGATTTTTCATTGCAACTCCAAAGACACCAAACATCAACTGGTTACCTGTTCACATTTGGAAGTTACAGCTTATTAAATGTAATAATGTAACTCCAATGATATCCTATGGGAGAGGTAGGCTTGTAGTAGTGATAAATGCATTTAAGAGTGTTTCACTACCAGGACAAGTCAAACGTAAAAGTACATGTCCAACTTTTTAAATTCACCCCACCTTACCCACTGGGCTGTCCAGGACCTACCATAGGGATGATTTTCCATGTATTAAAAAGGAAGTTTGGATCTGTCAAAAGGTTTATTTTGCCTGGTTAAATTGGCAGTTTAAAACTAGACACACAGACTTCAATGGCCGACCTGAGGCATGTTTAAAAGGCTACTTAAGTGGGTGACACAATCAGTGATGCAGGCCCACTCTTAGTAGTTAATTTACAGCCCCTGGGCACAGGTAGTGCCACATTCCTAGGGACTTACAAGTAAATTAAACATGCCAAATGGGTAGAAGCCAATTCTACCATGTTTTAAGGAGAGAGCACAAGCACTTTATCTCTGATTAGTATTGGTAATGTGTACAGAGTCCTAAAAGCCAACAAAAACAGGTTCAGAAAACAGGAGAGTGAAGGCAAACAAATTGAGGTTGACCCTGCAGAAAGGGCCAAGTCCAACACACTGGTTAGCAGGAGTAACGTGCAGAGAGTCCTTGAGCCAACAAAAATGAATTTAGGCAAACAGTAGAGGGCATAGGCAAATAATTTGAGGGAAGACCATCCGATGGCTGACAGGTCTAGCAGGGCGGTAATCCTGATTCAGGCGCAGGCAGGAGTACAATTACAATGTATACAACATTAGTGCCCAGGTACTTTCCCACCAATATCCCCATTAGCTAACTGTGGAACTTGTATGGATAATATTGCACCAAGAAAAAATTAAAATCTATGGTATTTGTAATACCCTATGTAGGATTGCTGCATCATTTTGGCAGGGCAGGCACTCAAAACAAGCACTATCAGTGTATTTCTAACAGTGTCTGGAAATCTAGTGACATTTTGCTTACGTGCAACCTCTTGAGAATATCTGGTGAGTGCAGTCTTTTATTCGTATCATACAATGTGCAGTTCAGGTGTCCTGATTTACCACTGTGTGTTTAATTGTGTTATTTATGTTCTATTTCTTGTGTATTTTTTAGTGTCTAACTGCTAGTTCTACAGTGTGTACAAACAACCACATCCTTTAAGCTAAGCTATTGTTTAAGCTTGATTATCCAGTCAATCTAGAAGGTTTAGGAGGACAAATTTCTGTTGCGTAACTAGTAATGAGTATACTGGTTAGTGGTCAACACCTGAAATCTAACCGTGGATACTGCAAGGTTGTCCCTGTGACTGCAAGTGAAAAGCCAAACATAAACTTATCTGTATGCAACTTGTCAAGTAAAACAGAGAACAATAGCCTTAGTGTATCCATTACAACAGAGATTGTAGAACTTGTCCCAGAGCACCTTGTCATCAATGGTAGCTCCAGATAGACAGTATTATAACTGGTTTTAACATATTGGGGGCAAATTTGTTTTTATTTTAGATCTTTTTCTTGGGGTATTTTCCATGCATGTCAATTGCATTATGACACATGTTGAGTCCACTAATGGCTTGCCCAGCATAATGGTGCTCCAAACTCTGTCTCCAAATGGTTGATTAGAACATGTGTGTCACATAGGCAAGATAACGTGAGAGCTGGAGCATAGTTCTGTTGTTCCTGGGGTGGGACTGGAAGATCAATGTATCCTATGGATAGGTTTTCTTTCAGACGTCTGAGCCTGTAAGATCTCTGTAACCTAAATTAGCTTTGCTGTCAGAGGGCTGATCCTTTAATATATCTTCAACTTCGGGGCTGCTTCACAGACAGCCTACATGCAGTGTTTGCGGGATATCAACACAGGAATAAATGCAGTGCAAAGCCAGATCCGGCAACCAGTTCAGTGTCCTTTGCTGCTGCTGAGGCCACTGAGGAACCTGCAGATTTTCCTACTCACCAAGACTGAGCTTTGTTACATTGACGATGGGGGTATCTGTTCTGAAACACCGCTTTGAATGACATGAAATGCCAAAGGCTTACTGGGCATAGCCTGTACAGACATAGCAATATTATCCTGCACTGGTCTTTTGTGCACTCAAGGCTGGGTGCTTCATAATCCTTGGTGATGGAAGGCTGTCAAGTAGCAAGAGATCCGGGCCTGAAACCAAACCAACAGCTGGTGGAGCTAGTGTGTCACCCAAACGTTTGGTGATAGTGGCACATTATGTCCATTTAGCAGGGTGTTTTGGTGAAGCACAAGAGAAGGCTCACCTTGCATTTGTATCAGTCTACCACTGGAGCGAATGTGGAGACTTTTTGCTGGACCCATCAAACTTGTGAGAAGTCTGAAGGCCAAATAGCAGCTTCTGCGGTACCGCGGCCAGAGCCTGGGGTTCCATTCAAGAGGATTGGTATGGATCTATATGGTAATTTCGATCCTCCTATCACCGCAGACCACAAGCACATGCTTAGTGTTGAGGGTCATTACACCATGTATGTGAGGTAGTGTACCTCAGGGGTATGTGTGCAACAATGCTATAAGTGCCCAGTTTGCAATCTTTAGCCAGTGGGTTTCCCAAAAGAAGTCTAATCAGTTCCATGCACACATAAGTAAAAGCCATTTTCCCTTATGCACCAGTACTGGGAGTGCCTAGAATTGATTCAATGTGGAGTTGAGGCAAAATTACCACTCAAATATTGCAATGTGTGGGCAAGCCAATCTCTTTCCAAGGCGTGCTTGCAGAGGTTGCTCTTGCTTCATGATCATTTGAAGAAATATGGAACCAATTGTGCTTGTCACAACACAGTTTTAAAAAGAAATTGGGTAGTAATCATGCCTTACAAACAGCGTTAAAGGGGAATTTAAGGAATAGTCCAGTACTTGGTAGTTGACTGAAGTGTTATTTCTGTACATCAGCAAATCTTTCATGTGCCTTTCAGAACATTGTCCACCTAGTAAAACACTTGATGCACAAAAGGCAAATTTGCGCCTAGGAAAGACAAAGATGAGTACTATGGGGCATATTATCAAGGGGCCGCGATAAGATTATCGCCGCTTTAGCGTCCGTTTTCGGGCGAAAAGCGGCGATAATATTATTGCTTTATTAACAAGGACACGCTAGCGCGTGTTTCCTTGCCTTAGCGCCCGTTGTCAGCACGCCTCGCATTGCATCGCTAATGAGATGCAAGGGGGGCATGCCTGACAAAACCCCATGTGCAAATATCGCTAACCCAGCTTCGCGATATTATCAACGAGGGTTAGCGATATTTGAAATCGCGTTAACTATGCCTTAACACTGGAATTTAACGTCTGTTAAATTCCAGACTAAGGCATACCTAACATGCGGGGTGGATTGTGTGGCTAAAACCACATGCACTATCATCAAGGATAGCGCTGTTTTCCATGGAACATCGCTGGAAAACCAGCGATGTTCCATGGAAAACACCGCTATCACTGGAATAATTATCGCCATTGCGCTAAGCGTTGTTAATACAGCGCTAGCATGGCGATAATTTCCAGCGATAGCCGGCGATATCAATTCTTGCGCTAAGCGCGGCCAGCGATAATTTTCGCTGCTGCTTGATAATATGCCCCTTTGTGCTTTTTTTATTGTTCCCTTGCAGGTTAATATGCCATGAAAATGAATGTGCATTAAAACAAAATTACATCAACATTTTATTTTCTAATTAAAAAAATAACTACTTATTACATAACACATCATAAAATACTTCCGCCATTTCTAAGCACAGCAACTAATAGATATTATTGTTACTCATCTTAAAGTACTTTATTTAATGACCTAAACAGGATGGTAAGCTGAGTCTGTCTAGTTGGGATTCAAAACCTCGACCCTAAGATCACTGCATTTGTCAGCGCTAAGTGTTGTATTTATGAGCATAATAGTAGCAAAGCTGATGTTGTTTTATTTTCTTGCACACAAAATTATGCACAATTGTATGGCCATCTTATGACACAAATCTTCCAATACATGTGCATGGTGATTTAATATTCCAGCGTGCTGCTCAGTGTGACAGACAACCTACCATCGGTGCTGATTAATTAAGAAATGGGTGTTCATTAGGATAAAATATGTTTGGGCTCCTTTAGTGCCCAGGTCTGCTCAGGGTACCATGGCTAATTACTGTAATATATTACGTGTGCAGGTCTTGCGATGGCAAGAATCACATGTATCCCTGGGTTACAGCTATTACCATAATGCACATTTTCACATCACTCCTATACAGCACACTTTGCCATGAAAGTTACTGCTCTGCCACAGTGTGCACAACCTGGATCAAAGCAGTGGCAGAAGTGCACATTTTAGCTGGCAAACAAACACAACAGAGTTACAAAGAGTTAGTATATAAATATCCACTCTAATTTACCTGTACATTTGAAAACACCATGACATGACTCTCTGGAAAGACCCGGGGATCAACATGTGTTTATTTTTGTAGCAGTCTTGCCTGGGCTTTTCAAAGTATATCTGAAAGAGGTGGAAGCCACCTCTATATTCTGGTGAGCACTGAAGCATATGTTGACAGCTTGAGAGAAGCAATAATAGGTGAAAAGTAAGGATCCCAAGCCACAGACACAATGGAGCATATTCTCAAGGACTTATCGCCGATTTATCGGCACTTTAGCGTCGCAAAAGTGGCGATAGATTTATCGCCCTATTCTCAAGCTGGTGCAAACTGCCGATATCGCCAGTTTCCCAGTGATAGCTGCCGCAAAAAATATCGCCACGGATGAGGGCGACAACTAACGCTAATGATATGCAGAGTAGGCGTTCCAGTGCAAAAACACACGAAAACACCACTTCGTGATATTCTCAACAACCAGCCAGATCGGCGAAGCGATCCAAAAACAGGCTATAAGGCGCGTTAGCAGCAGGGATTTAACACCTGCCTATTACTGGTGTTAAGCAGGACGACAACCTGCAGTAGAAAGGGAGCCCAGCCCAGAGCCACATCTGAAGACCAACAGATGCCATGGAGCCAATGATCATGCAGCATGGAGACCCAAGAGGGCCACAACACCCACCACCACCACCCCCAGGACCCCCCCCCCGGACCACCCCCCCCGGACTACCGCCTAGGCAGCGCAGAAGAAGACAGCGGACGTTCCTAAAACACACCAGCCTCAGACACTCAACGCCAGAGGATGCCATTGCCCACTACAGGCTCAAAAGGACAACCATCCTCCGCATCCTGACCCACATTGTCCTCTGTACTTGCTCCGGCTACCTCCATTGTGCTTCGCAGTTGTTTTGGTTTTGTTTGTGGTTTTATTTCTGCTTTTATAGTGATTTTTCCCGCCTGAAGTGTGTGAATTTCAGGCCTGGCGCAGCTTATCGCTGATTTTTTTTATCGCGGTTGGGCCCATCGCCACTTTTTTCACGTTCGGCTTTAGATTTTTATCGCCGTCCCGGTAATTTTATCGCAGACATTTGATGCGTTATCGGGAAACTATTGCATGTTACCGCCGTGTTGAGAATAAGACGTTAACACAGCGTTATTTTCCCGCGATAGACGGCGATATGAAGAATTGCGTTAACCTATTCTGGCGATGATTATCGCTCGTTCTTGAGAATATCCCCCAATGCTTCTTGGGTAGAAGCTCCCTTCATGCCATCCAAGTAAGCCTGCCTCTATCGCCACCTCAACCAGCTCACCCCCTCTCTTTTATGCCTTCCAATACACAGCAAGTAGGACCAGTCAGTGACTACTAAGGGGCACATGCACGAGGGAAGCCTTAGCAGCTAGCCTCCAGAAGCCAATTATATCATTCCTTCCTTTTCTTACCTTTACAACTGGTACTCCTAAATCGCCTCTTGCTCTGTTGTCCTTGGTAAATGCTTGGGAAAGTATGCTTCCTGGTTATGGCTTATAAGGCTGATAATAGCCTTGGGCTAGAACACCTACATTTAAGTAAAACAAATTTAACATGTGTCTTAAAAACCATATGCCTTGCCCTATGCCCGCTTTTGGACCCCGAGTCAGACCACAACACTAACATGACACTGACTTCGAAAATTTCCAGAATTTTATCCACACCCTATTCACAAAAAGATATGCTTAAACCACATAACACACCCTCCTTCCTCCTCATGTTACCAACGCACACTTGCCAGTTCTCCTCGCCCCTGACATCAGAGACATAACCACTCATGAACCTAGATGCTCTATGCATCTCTTCATACAGAAATGCATCAACGTCCACAGTAACATACACATTCAGTGTCCTCATCTCCATTGAGTGCAGGGTGCCAAAAGTACACAGAAGAGAGATGGTGGACTCTCAGCCTTCACAACTTCACATGGTCCTGCACCCTTAGGGTCAGATGTAGAAACATTAGGAATTCCGATTTTCTAATTGCGATTCCCTCTGAATAGCAATTAGGAAGTCACTATTCCTAATGTATGAAACTCAATGGGGGATATTCTCAAGAATGGGCGATAATCATCGCCAACCTAGGTTAACGCAATTTTACATAACGCCGTCTATCGCTGGAAAATAACGCTGTGTTAACGGCGTATTCTCAACACGCCGGCAACAGGCGATAGTGTCCCGATAACGCGTCAAATGTTCGCGTTAAAATTACCAGGACGGCGATAAAAAAGGAAACTCGAACGTGAAAAAAGTGGCGATGGGCCCAACAGCGATAAAAACATCAGCGATAAGCAGCGCCAGGCTTCCTATTCCCACGTCAGGCGGGAAAAATCACCATAAGAGCTGCAATTTTTTTTTTTTTTTTTTAAAACCACAAACAACTGAGAAGCACCATGGAGGATGCTGGAGCAACTACAGAGGCCAACCAGAACCCCACAAACTCCCCGGAGGACCAGCCAGGGACCTCGGGGAAGGAGAAGGGCAAGGAGAAGAAGAAGAGGAACCCGCGATTCAGTCCGCAGGAAAACAAGATCCTGATTACGGAGGTGATAGAACACCACCAACAACTGTTCATCACCTCCACTGTGTCATTGGCAACTAAAAATGCAATATGGCAGTCCATCTTGGCCAAGGTGAATGCAGTTGGAGTGAAGAGAAGGGAAGTGGACGACTGCAAGAAGCGCTGGAATGATGTGAAGCACAAAACCAAGCTGAAACTCGCCAACAACCGGAAAGCAGCAATGCAGGCTGGAGGTGGGAATCCAGCGCCCCAGCAGGAGCTGGATGAGATGGAGGAAATGGTGTCCACAGTCATCAGTGGGGAG